>OX465290.1:61213193-62418193 GCA_949987695.1 Merzomyia westermanni
TAATGGTAAGCAATGCGTGCCAAAATTTTTTTGATGAAGAAGCTTAGCAGCTAAAATAAAATGAACTAAAATAAAAAATAATAAAAAAAACTGAAAGAAAAAAAATGTAATAAAAATACATTCAGAAAATAAAACAAAATAAACAAAAAGAAAATAAAATAAAATGAAAAATAAATGAAATCCGGTAAAATAAAAAAATAAAATAATATAAAAAAAAATAAAAGGATGAAGTAAAATAAAATAAAATAAAACAAAATAAAATCAAATAAAATAAAGTGAAATAAAATAAAATAAAACAAAATAAAATAAAATAAAATAATAAAAAATAAAAGAAAATAAAATAAAAATACATTAAAAAAATAAAACAAAATTGTTGGAGGCACACCAAGAGGAAAAATAAAGACACCGGATTTTACTAATGTAACACGTTTAATGAATATAATGCGACTAACGAAAACAAGAAAAGTATAACAAAGTAAAAGAATGCATATAGTACATATGAAACGATCTTACAAACTAACGAGCAAAACATTAGCGTTGCCATATGAATGTATATTCTTAACACTCCTCCTCAACGCGAATGTGTTGCTTGAATTCCATATTTTAATTTAAGCCCAAGTGCTTTGAGAAAGCGGTGTGCTTTTCTTTACTCAAATTTTTCGTTACGACGTCAGCAACCATTTGATAAGTAGGAGTATATTTGACCTCAATATCACCGTGCTTTATTACATCTCTAATGAAGTGGATCAAGCACCATATGATATGCTTACTTCTACTACGAAGCGTTTGATTTTTAGACAATTGTTGTGCACCTAGATTATCGCTGATAATAATTGTTGGTGCTTCTAGTTTACAACCAATCTCTTTTAGTAGGTTACGCAGAAACAACGCCTCTTTTATGCTCTCTGCCAGTGCTACATATTCGGCCTCTGTACTGCTTAAGGCCACTGTCTGTTGCTTTTTGGATTGCCATGAAATTCCACTCCCACCTAGTATAAATGCAAACCCTGAGAAACATTAACGATCCATCAAATCGTTTCCCCAGTCTGCGTCTGCACACCCTTCTATAGGGTTTCCACTTGCTCTATATGGCAACCTAAGATGAACGGTCGACGACAAATATCTTAATATACTATATAATAATATATCTTTCAAATAAAACACAAACATAAGAGTGCATAATTAAAAAGAAGACCGATACACCTTGTATATTTACCAAACTATTAGCAATAAATATCATACCCTGATTTGCAGTAATAATTTGGAGCTTTAAATTGCTCTCCAGAAAAGACTGAAAAACAGACTTAGGCGGTTATGACTTGTGACCACAGATATGTTTAATCCCAGATTCGTGCTCCTTGTGTGGGTGTACATTATGCTGCGCCAACTTACACACTGAATGAATTATATCTGGGCGTGTACATATGGCCAAGTACATTAATTCCCCGACGGAAGATGCATATTCGATTGAATCTATGCGTTTACATGTGTCGCTTGTACAACCGCTTGCAAAACCACTATCGCGCGGTGTTGATACTGGTCTGCACTGTACCATACTGTGTCGCTCAACCAAATCTTTTATGTATTGGGCCTGGCTAATATGGATTGCTCCAAGTTCGGCTTCCCGCTCGACCTTAATGCCCAAAAAATATTCTGGTTGACTTTTGTCAACACATTCAAAACTATTGGCGATATGTGATTTTACATCATTTAACTCTGATTTGGTCAAATCGTCAACATATACAGCAATTAGAGAAATATTTTAACCATTATTTGTTCTTTTATATAGACAAGGCTTATTTACGCACGGCTCATAACCGATTAACTTTAGAACACTATCCAATTTAGCGGCCGGACTGCTTTAAGCCGTAAATTGCCTTGTTTAGCCGTAACACCTTATCTGGGTTCGCCTTATCCACGAAACCTTCCGACTGTTGCATATACACAACGTCGCTTAACTCACTGTTCAAATATGCGGTACATACATCCATTTGGTGAGCAAAAAGTTTCCACTCCAGCTAATGCAAGTACTAAACGAATTGTTGAGTAGCGAACCACAGGCGAAAACGTTTTTTTGTAGTTGATGCCTAACTGCTGCCTGCACCCTTTCGCAACCAATCTGCATTTAAAGTTTTCCACGCTACCATCATCGCGACGTTTTACATTAAAACCCACCTGCTACCAATCGCTTGATGGCCTTTTGGCAAGCTTTCCAGCTTCCAAGTTTTATTTTTTAATAATGACGAGTACTATTTTTGCATCGCCTCTGCCCACTCCGAAGCGTACTTATTATTATGCGCCTCTTCAAGAGACTGCGGAATATCAATATTACAACTTTGTAATACATTTAAGCAGCTTCGTATTTTCTTAGGTCGACCCCGCGTACCAGAACGCGCCAACTTTGGTCTGCCACGACCAAATCGTGTATGGTGCTCCTCCTCAAATTCAGCTTCATCATCATCACATTCCTCATCGTTTTCGCGACCACGCTTTTCGTTTGCAATGACTTCATCATCATCTTCGCGACTGCGTTTTTGATTTGGAGAGCCCTCAACATCATCATGGTCATCAGAAACATTATGAAACACATATGGTTGTATGTTAGTCGGCAACTCTTTCGCTGAACTCTCGTTACTATCTACCAATTCAGCGAACCTTACATCGCGCGACTCAATTATTCTTCGACCTTGTTGTTGCGGTAAGCCTTTGCCGTAACTGAGTAGCCTACCACTATATATTCTTTACCTTTCGCAACTAACTTGTTTTTCTGTGTCTTGTCTAAGCACACTGCTCTCGAACCAAATACTCGTAAGTGACTTACCGATGGCTTTCGACCTGTCCACACCTCATAGGGAGTCATATTGTCTAACGCTTTCGTTGGCGAACGATTTCTTATATAAACTGCTGTTGCCATCGCTTCTGCCCATAACATTTCAGCAACATTCGCACACGTCATCATTGTTCTCACCATTTCAACAATCGTTCTGTTCATCCACTCTACCGCTACCCCGTTTTGCTGCGGGGAGTAGGGAACGGTGAGCTGCCTCTTTATACCACAGTGCTTAAACAAGTTGTCAAAATTCTTATTAACGTACTCCAAACCATTGTCGCTTCTAACTATCTTTATCTTTCCCCAGTTTGTCTCTCAACTAGATTTTTAAATTCAACAAATCTTTCGTATACCTCGTCTTTGCCTTTAACCCTTCTGTTACATTCAAAAAAACTTACACATGTGATATTCCGGTCACGAAATGACCGTACCTGTGTTTTGCTTAGATATCAGTATAAAAGTTTATAATTTTAATAGAAGGTTTTAAAATTCATTAGTTTTATTGATTATTAAGCTTTTATATATACAGGGTGTTTTTTTATAGGTTTGTTTTTCGAATAGATATAAAACTGGCATTTTGTGGTCAAATCTGGCAACTCTAATGTCATTTATGTTCAGTTTGGTTTGCCATTTCATCATGAACAGGTTGACAAAAGAACAACGCTTGCAAATCGTGCAAATTTATTTCGAAAATAATGGTTCAGTTCGCGAAGTTTACCGTGAGCTCCGTCCATTTTATGGTCGACATAATCGTCCATCAGAGCAATTAATTCGGTTAACCATGGATCGTTTTCGCACTACGTTTACTCTATGTGATAATACGCATCCGCAGAGACGTCGAACAGTGCGCACCGAAGAAACAATTGCCGCTGTAGAGCAAAGTGTTGAAGAGGACCCGAATGAATCGATTCGCCACCGTGCACAGCAATTGGAGCTTTGTCCATCAACTTTATGGCTCATTTTTGGTTGAATGGCTACGTCAACAAGCAAAATTGCCGCATTTGGAGTGAAGAGAATCCACATGAGACCCTTGAAACGCCATTACATCCACAAAAACTGACTGTTTGGTGTGCTCTATGGGCTGGTGGAGTCATTGGGCCATACTTCTTTCGCAATAATGCTGGAGAGGCAGCTACCGTTAATGGAGACCGGTATAGAGCCATGATAACCGACTATTTTGTTCCCGAATTGGATGGCATGAATGTGGATGAGTTGTGGTCCCAACAAGACGGCGCTACATGCCACACAGAGCACGTCACAATCGATTTATTGAAGGAAACATTCGATGAGCGCATAATTTCGCAGAATGGACCTGTCAATTGGCCACCAAGGTCGTGTGATTTGACACCATTGGATTATTTTCTTTGGGGATATGTGAAGTCGCTCGTCTACACCAACAAACCAGAAACGTTAGGGGAATTGGAAGCCAACATTCGTGGCGTTATTGCCGACATACGGCCCCATATGCTCGAAAAAGTGGTTGAAAATTGGACCTGTAGAATTGGCTTTATTCGAGCCAGCCGCGGCGGCCACATGCCCGAAATCATATTTAAACATTAATGGCATAAAATTATCCTTCCAATAAAGCCAAATTGATGGACCTTAAAACGATTTTCTTGTGTTTTATTTCAATTCGAAGTTCTATACCCCTAAAAAAAACACCCTTTACATATTTAAATACACTAGATTCATTGTTTTAATTTGAATGCTCCAAACAATAGGTTTTTGAAACCGTAACCGTTGAACGATGTTGTGGACACACAGGTTTTTTGCAAACCCTGCAGCTTTCGTACGTTTTGCGACGAATTGAGCTAGGGCAAACTGCACAGGTGGCTCGCTGACTAGGTTTTCTTCTTTTCGGAACAGTTCCTGCCGAAGTGCTTGGTTGCTCTGCGTCCGCTCTCATATTGCGTACAATATCTGCTGACGGTTGAGTTCTTGGTAGCGTTTTTCTGCGTTCAATTTTACCATGAACAAGGTCTAAGCCAAGATTTTCGAGGAAAAGTCTGCGTTTATATGCTTTTGCAGCATTCCACGAAGGTTTAATTTCTGTCCATAATACATACGCATTCAACGCTGAGATATCCACGATGTTTGCAAAAATTGCTACAGGCCAACGATTAGTTTGTCTCTTGCATGTATACCTATGTTTCAACAAGTTGATCACGTGTATACACTCCTGATTTTGTAGAGTTGTAGAAATCGATGATATCTGGCAACTTTTTTGGATGGTTTTCCATGACGCTTTTATCATGGTGCGAGGTGCTTAAAACAGTAACCATCTTATATTTTTTGGGTATGTATTGAACAAGGGTAACTGACCCATTGAAGAAATGTCGACTGCTTAGCACTGGTAGACTCCTTAACTCCACTTTAGTACCACAAACCGGTAAAAATCTTTTATTACCCCTTACGGTGCCCACCAAAGTAACTCTTTTCTTCAATAACTCCAGTGCCAAATCCCGAGTAGTAAAAAAGTTGTCGGTTGTAATATTCCGCCCTTCATACCCACTAACGGGATCCAACACAACGCGCTGGCCTTGGTTCCGTTCTGGTGGAGCGGAAGCTGACGCCTTCTCTAAATAAATTTGGAAATTAAGGCAAAATTTTGTACGCACATCCGCAGCTACCCATGCTTTCATCCCATATTTGCTTGGTTTACTTGGCATGTAAACTAAAAAGGGGCATCTGCCCCTAAAAGGAATTAAACGCTCATCTACTGTAATATTTGCGTATGGAACAAAAAGTAGCGGTAAATTAGCCACCCACCTTTCATACAAATCGCGAATCGGAGCAAGTTTATCGTTCATTCTTTGAGCCCTTCGATTATATCTGTCATCGAACCTGAAAACACGATTAATCTCAAGTAACCTGCCAAGTGACATTGTTGCACGGAATAATGGTCGGCCGTGCACTTCATCCCAGAAGCTTCGAATACTTTCTCCGTGTGAACGATATACTCCTGTAAAAAAATACATTTGTGTCTTTGTTTTAGCCATAAATACGGAAAATTATATTGATTTAACTACCTGCTAAAATTAAAATACCCAAATATGCATCGAGTTCAATCTCATCTATTTTTTTATATCTTGCTCCAATTTTTTTTTCGCCCTCTATATTGCTGAATTGTATTATAATTTGCTTTAGTTGGCACGTGAAGCATTGATCGAATGATTCCTTGATATTAGAAATACGATGTACTGCATATGCAGTAACTCCCTATCTTCCGTGGATTATATTTTCTATTCTGGCCCTGCCTCTATTATGCCCAACTGGTTCTATTGACCACTCAATAGCTCTATCCTTGCAATAATACATGGGAACACTGCTTTTATTTTCCAACGCAGGTACTATTTCTTCATCGTTATCAGAATCTAAATATCCGTCAGAAGATCCCTCTGATTCAAATTGTTCCACTATATAATCTTCATCCTCATCTTCACTACACTCAGCAAAATTCTCATCATTGTCAATGATCTGCTCTATTTGGCTTTGAGTCAGACGATTTGACCTCTAAACCAAATTTTCATAAATAAACCCACCAATAATAATTAAATATTATAATAAAAGTACTTACAGAAGCTTGGAATCTTTCCATTTTTATAAGAATTTAACAAGTACAAGCTTTTGCAGCAAAAACTTAACCACAAAAAAGGCGCGAAATATACACTTTATATGTAAAACAGCCGATGGTCACCGAATGACCCGAAGGTGCGCGCACGTAAGTTTTGATGTTACCACCTGTTTAGTAAATCAAAATAATTTTTTTTATGCTTTTTCTATTGGATTTATGTCAGTACACAAAGTCATGAAAGGAAATTGTGAAATGTTGTTAATATTAGCAGTTATGATAAAATTCAACAAAAAAAGGTCATGAAATGACCGGAATGTAACAGAAGGGTTAATAAAATATATAAATACTCTGCGAGATTTTTCGTCGATAAAGGTTACGAAGTACTTGGCACCACATAATGAAGCAGTTCTAAAGGGACCGCAAACATCCGTATGAACAATTTCGAGCAAGTTCTTGGCTCTTTCAGTGGTCTAAGGTGGATATGGTTGTGTGGTGATTTTGCATTTCGTTCATGCCAAACAATTCTCACCTTTTGGAAATTTAACGTTTTCTAACCCACGCACCATTCTCTTCGACACTAGCTCTTGTAAACTAACATAATTTAAGTGCCCGTACCTTGCGTGCCACTGTACATAATCATTGCTATTTACATTAAAACATTTATTGTTTACATTATCAATAACAAATAGACTGCCGCTTTCAATAAGCATTCGCCACGTTCATCGTACACGACCGCTTGCTTATGCGAAAATTTTACACAAAACCCCTTTTGTACGAGTACAGCTTTGCTTACTGATACAAAATTGCCACCCATCGCAGGTATGTACAAAACGTCTTTCAACAATACGCCACCTTCATTACATTTAATCGCTACTTCGCCTATTCCCTCCGAATACATATAATTACCACCGGCCAGTGTCAACTCTCTCTCTATGTTTTTCGAAATTGGTAAACATCGTCCGATTACCGCTCATATGTGCTGTAGCTCCACTGTCTATACACCATGTAGTGTCATTGATAACCGACGTGTTTGTTGCTGCTAGCATCGTAAATGACTTTTGCTCTCTTTGAAGGTATTTTTTCTTTTCTTTAAATCTGCACTTCGCCGCGAAATGGCCTGATCGGCCGCATGCATAACATTTTCTTACCTCGTTGTTTTCATGTTGTATGTTGTTGTTGCTCTTATTTGCTTTTATTTGTGCATATACTTGGACACCGCTAGCATCGCCTGATTTTTCGCGTTTACGTTCCCCTTCTTCAATGACTTTAGAGGTTACGAAGCTAAATGGAGGAAGAATGTCTCTCGTTTCCATTGCTATTACGAAATGATCAAAGCTTTTAGGCAAACTTGACAAAAACATAATTACCAACAACTCATCTGGAAGTGAAGTTTCCATTTCTGCTAATTTATCAGCTAGGTTGCTAAATTCATTTATGTGCACATCATCACCTTCGTTCATTTGCATATTCATCAGCTTTTTGTAGATTGATACCTTACGTACAGGACCAGTTGCTTTATACAGGTCCCTCAGCGCTACCCATGCTTCCGACGACGTTTTGCATTTCTTTATATGCATTAGTTGCGTCGCCTTCCCACCTAGTGCTAATGTTGCCAACGCCTTTTCGTCGAGCTCATCCCACTTTTCTGCCGTAGCTGCAGTTCTAACCATCCTACCGATTACCACTTTCCATAGATCAGCATGTATAAGCACGCTCTTCATTTGCACCCCCAACTGTCGTAGTTCTGGCCATCCAGCTTCTCAATATGCAGCAAACCCGTCGCATTCATTTTTATTTAAAATCTTTCTCTATCTCTATGGCGCGATATACAACAGGTATATCATCATAAACCTCCTAAGAGATTTTTGCGCCAAGCTTCTCTTCCAATTTGTGGTGTGCCGATTTGAATTTTCCCTACAAATTGGTGGGACCTACAGTTTTTTGCCGACTCCGAACGGCATCTACAAAGAAGACGAGTTTTTGCTGAGAAGCCTGTCATGACAGAAATACACTCGGAGAGTTTGCCAAACCACTGCCGAGGGGCGACCCCGTTTTGAAAAACTTTTTTCAAATCACTTTTGATGTTACCTGTACCAGGGCTCGAACCATGGACCTTCGGTGTGGTAGGCCGGCAACACTACCTTCACACCACGGCGGCCGCCAATCTTTAGTCTACTTTAAATTTGTCTTTACAAATATTTTAACCTTTGATGCACACTAGTTTTTTTTTTCAATTTACACGTGTTTCTGGGCCCATAACCAATGTTGGAGGCACACTAAGAGGAAAACTAAAGACAGCGGATTTTACTAATGTAACACGTTTAATGAATATAATGCGACTAACGAGAACAAGAAGAGTATAACAAAGTAAAAGAATGCATATAGTACATATGAAACGATCTTACAAACTAACGAGCAAAACATTAGCGTTGCCATATGAATGTATATTCTTAACAAAAATAAACAAAAAGAAAATAAAATAACGTGAAAATTAATGAAATAAGGTAAAATGAAAAAAAAAAAAAATTAAATAATAGAAAACAAAATAAAATAAAGTACAATAAAACAAAATAAAATCAATTTAAATAAATTAAAATAAAATAAAGTAAAATAAAACAAAATAAAATCAAATAAATAAAGTAAACTAAAATAAAATAGAATAAAATAAAATAAAATAAAATAAAATAAAATAAAATAAAATAAATGTTTAATGGCGGCCGCCGTGGTGTGAAGGTAGTGTTGCCGGCCTACCACACCGAAGGTCCATGGTTCGAGCCCTGGTACAGGTAACATCAAAAGTGATTTGAAAAAAGTTTTTCAAAACGGGGTCGCCCCTCGGCAGTGGTTTGGCAAACTCTCCGAGTGTATTTCTGCCATGACAGGCTTCTCAGCAAAAATTCGTCTCCTTTGTAGATGCCGTTCGGAGTCGGCAAAAAACTGTAGGTCCCACCAATTTGTAGGGAAAATTCAAATCGGCACACCACAAATTGGAAGAGAAGCTTGGCGCAAAAATCTCTTAGGAGGTTTATGATGATATACCTGTTGTATATCGCGCCATAGAGAGAAAATAAAATAAATTAAAATAAAATAAATTAAAATAAAATGAACAAAAATAAAACAAGAAAATTGAGATAAAATAAAATAAAAGGAAATTGAATAAATTAAAATTAAATAAAATATAATAAACTAAAATAAAATAAAATTTAATAAGAAAAAAATTTAATAAAATAAAATAAAATAAAATAAAATAAAATAAAATAAAATAAAATAAAGTAAAATAAAATAAAATTAAATAAAATAAAATAAAGTAAGATAAAAAAATAAGAAAAAATTAAATAAAATAAAAGAAATGCAATGAAATAAAATAATAAGTTTATTGGAAATAAAATAAAATAAATTCAAAAACTTACCAGAAACAGTGCTACATTAGCTATAGTTAGAAACAGATTCCATAAAACCAAAAAAAAAACGCTTGGTACAAAATAATACCAAACTAAAATTTTATGAGTGGGTGTCAAAGGCAAATACTCGCTGCTTATGTGATCGAAATGCTCATTTTTGGCAAAAATTTGCAGTTGACAGTTATTGGTTGAGGAATGCATGTTTGTAAAATGTATATTTGTATGTACATATACACTATTAAATACATACCAACATACTAAGTGGTGTATTTCAAGTGAATTTTAAGCATATTTCCGGTACATGAACATACATGGAATGGTCCCAAACAAGCCGAAAGCAATGGCAATTTTGAGGAAAAAATGTGAAAACATTGAATCTATTTTCAAGAAGCAAAAGTGTTGACAATAACTGGTACAAAAACAATTTCAATTTAAAATTCAATTTCAATTGTGTGTACGGCAGCCAATCGAAAGCAATTCAAACGTGCAATCTAACAAGCGAACAAACATATACATACAATTGTACGTACGAATGTAGGATCTAATCAAGTAACTAAAAGTACGACACAACCGTTTTAGCGACCCTGCAGTTAAAATATCTAGTTAGAAATAACATCTAAACTAGTCAGACAATTATATTTTTTCGATATAAGTATCTGGTTTTTTTTTTAATGTGGCGAAATACTAATTGTCAGATTTCGGATTCAGATACATATTTACCAGTCTCAAACTAGTTAATAAAAGCTAAATTTTAGTGGTAATTGTTAAGTAAAAATAATTTGTATACCATAATTAGTTGGCTCATATTGCGTAACTCACAGTATCGAACCTTTGTGTACTAAACCTCTAATTGAAAAAAAAAGTTTTGTTTTGGAATTTTTACAACTGTGGCCACTGAAGTTTACTTCAAAAATTTTATTTTTAAAGATTTAACCTTTTTTTGGAACCAGTCTGATAGAGTTTAACAGCTGCTAGTTGTGAACAAAAATTTTTCTGATATGTCTGGTTTTTCACTGCAGGGCATATAAACACCCATACTACTACTACTAGCTACCTTTCTGTGAAACGCCTGTCGGAAAAATAATAGTTTACAACTCAAATTTTCTAACCCATCGCAAACTAGTCCGAGAAAGATATAATTTGTAAAAACAAAAATTGAAAGCTTTTTAGAGTACTTTGATGAATAAACTTGGAAATGTTTCGGTACAACTTTAATCAAATTTTGTTTTTACAATTTGTGCCATAACATAATCCTAAGTTTTTGAGTAAAGCATCGTAGTCCCGAGTTTAAGAAATCGGAAATATTTTACAGGTTTTTGTTAGAAGATTTAGTTTTAAGCCTTTGGAGAGTCTCTGGATCGCTAACCCCGAATAAATAAATTAAATTATTTTCGCCCACCTATAACTCGCTCTCTATTTAGAACTAGTGTGCGATTGGTCCACTATTTGACAATTGAATCATAGAATATATCAGTTGCCTACAGAGGAAAAAGACAGTTCGCTAGTTAGTTTGATTGCTGGGTATAACTGAAAGTACTCGAACCTTAATTTGAGCCCTTCCAATAACGTTTAGACCACGAGAAATGTGCACAGCCGTTAGATGCTATAACCTTCACGCTCAAAAGGCTTTGGTGAAAAAAAGGTCAATATCTACTATCAGATGTGCGTTTATGTTCATGTATGTAGGTGTATCACTGTATATATGGGTTTTTTAGTATGCAATAGAGCTATTGAAATGGCGATACTTGGGAGGAATACGGGTGAATGAGAGCGCACACGCCGACGTGCAAAGTGATGGCATTTGAAATGTTAGCAACACCGTTATCATTAAGGTTGGCCACAGCACACCACAATAAAAGAATTGCACCGTTTATATTACTCTGTATCTTGGTATGTGGCAGCTGCCACATAGCAAACAATCAGCACAGAACCACAGCATGAAACACATATGTGGCATGTTCTAATGAAAGTCCGGCGAGTTGCATAGACAAAATTGTATGCACTGATGCGCTCACGGTACATAGTGCCAATGTCCAATGTTCATTGTAGCGGATGGCAATGCTAACAACAATAACAACTGTTAACACATTACTGCCCATCGTAGCCGTTGTTACCGAACATTATATATAAGCAGCTGTGAGCTTTAACAACAACTTTGAAATCTTATTAGAATGAGTCCAATCGTGCCACAGAGCCATAGTAGTTACTATAGTTTTTATGAAACGCCTAGTTTCGATAATCTTTCTTTTACTCGATTTCGAAACTTATTTGGTTTCCTTCTCTAGTGCTATTTACCATATATCATTATAAGACACATGGGCGTGGTTATCATACGATTAATTTAACGGCTACAAGTTCACAAAACTGAATGTATAGTTTGCGAAATAATCACCTTCGATAAAAGCAGTGAAAAAATGAATTTTAAAGTGATTGAAATATGTTTACATAGATTTTTTCTTTTGGCAAAATTTCAGTACTGCAAATTTTTTGATTTCCGGTCTAAGCTTTGAAAGTTTACTTATTATGTTTTTTTATACTATTAACTAATTTCAAAACAAAAAAAAGCTCCTCATTTAATGTGAAAAATATATACCTAATTATGCGGAAGTTTTTCTTCCAGTTGTGGTTACGGGCACGCTAGAATAGACGTGGTCAAAAATAAAAATTTTACAAAATATAGATTTTCGAATTTATGCTTACAACGCCACTTTTGAAGTAACATAAAGTTTTTCGTAGAGATATCGCCTACGATATTTGTCTATGCCCCCATCAAACATCATACGATATAATTAGGCGTTGTCCTTAACCTTTCATGGGATTCCTTGCATAATCGCTTGAAACTTATTAACGTTCCTACCCTTTCTAGTTGGAGAAATGCTCGGAACAATATTTATGATTAAATTATTAAACGGGTTGGTCTCTAGTATATTTTTTTGGGAGAAGTAAACTTTAAGATTCCTTTTCGACCATTAAGACATTTTAAACCTCTTTTTTTAAATCGAGTAATTTTGAATTAAATGAGCCTTTTCCATGTTTGTGTGACAATTATAACACTCACTCCAGCACATTTGATATTTCTGACTCGCTTTTTAGCATTAAAAAATCAATACTATCCTCGCTTAATCAATAGTAACTTTATGAATTTACTCTCTACAATCGAACTGATTCTTTCTGCGCCTAATACATTATTTATAAGTTTTAATTTCTTGTGTTACTTAGCTGATGAGTTTGCCTCTGCAGTTTGAGATCTCGACACTTAACAAACCCCTGCCTTTCAACGACTCCGCAATATATATACATAAAAAAAAGTCGTGCGTTATGCGGATGCGCCCCTCGTGTCGGTTGGGCGGGATGGTGGGTTATCCGTTGGGAATTATTATTATTAACCGATTTTGTTCATTTCTCTTGCGCATATACTTTATAATAAGGTTAATATGTTTTCAGAATTTTGATAACTTAAAGGTTTTTTGTCTTATATTTAAAAATAATTGTAAACTTTACTTAACCAAACTTGTGCAGTACCACTCCTCTTTTGAAATATTTCCAAAAACTCTTTTGAATGCAACATTTTCAATCTTCACGTCAACTTTATTTATCATAGGGGTATTATGTACGGAATAATAAGTTGTATTGTGTTTTATAAAGTATACGATATATAATAAGTAAGGAAGCCAAAGTTGGCTATTATTAAAAATAAAAGTTTATACAAAAAATTCTATCCGAAAAATTGGGTTTCGTTCGAGTTATGGCATTACAAGTTTTTTGAAATATTTAACTTTAAACGCGGGCTGCTCCAATTTTCGAAAATATTTAATTTTACACTTTAGGAAAGGGTTGTCTTCGACTGTGCCGAAGACTTTATACCTTTCATGTCCGATCCTTGCTCACAATTAGTACAAAATCTGCAAAACTGTTTATTTAAAGATACGAGGTGTGTTCAAAAAGTATCGCGAATTTTGAATTTTCGCTGGTTACGTATATTCGAATTTCGAATTTTTTGTGGCGTTATGTTGGTATTCATGTCTGTCACTTATGCCGACAAGCTCGGCCATTTTGAATGTTCAGTTAATTGTTGACAGCTGCTTTGCTTGCACGTGTTTTGGATCGTCTTCGATTTTTACCTATTCAAAAAAATGGATCAAAGAACCTGTATCAAATTTTGTGTGAAAAACGAAATTAAGTGCGCGGATGCATTCCGAATGTTGACTGTGGCATACGGAGAAGCTACCTTGGACCGAAGCAACGTTTATCGGTGGTACAAAATGTTCTCAGAAGGCCGAGAAGATGTGCAAAGAAGAACAAAAATTGGCTTTTGCACCACGATAACGCCCCTGCTCACGCATCGTTGCTTGTGCGCGACTTTTTGGCCAAAAACAACACACTAATGATGCCGCAGCCACCGTATTCCCTAGATCTGGCCCCCTGTGACTTTTTCTTGTTCCCTAAACTGAAGAGGCCCATGAAAGGACGACGTTACGCTTCTCTTGACGAGATAAAGACGGCATCGAAGGAGGAGCTGAACAAGATACAAAAAAATGATTTTTTGAAGTGCTTCGGAGATTGGAAAAACCGTTGGCACAAGTGTATAATATCTCATGGGGATTGCTTTGAAGGGGACAAAATAGATATTCATGAATAAATATATAATTTTTGAAAAAACACAAAATTCGCGATACCTTTTGAACACACCTCGTACATAGCCCAAACCCCATTTATCGGAAAAATCGATTGCATGGGAGCTATATGTTATGTTGGTCAGATCTGGGTGATCACTACACACAATATATAAATAATATGTACTAAAACTCCAAAATTTTACGTTCCTAGCTTATTAATTGCAACTGTTATAGGCAGTTATAGTTATCTCTAAAACTGACGGACTAGCTTGCGTTCAAACAGACAGAAATCAACTCGGCATACTTATTGGTGGGTCAATCTCTTCTTCCTCTCTTACTTACAAACATCGTACCAAAGTTATAATACCATTTCATGTTCAGGAAAGGTATAAAAATTGTGTGCCTTTTGTATTGGATAATAAATGTTTTGTATTTTCTATAATTTGCTATAGTTAAAAAGTGGGAGGGGCTCTCAACCGATTTCGTGTATTTTAAATGAAATAAAATGTCTAAAAATGTGATCAAACTAAACCGACGTATATGGCTTAATTAATTTCTCCTTTTTCCTCCTGAGCAATTGAATATACGTAATCCATATCTTTCTCGATTCTTCTATGCCACTAACCTAACGTTAAGCTACGGGAATTATTATAATCGCTCAGCTATTCTCAGCTGAGTATACAACTTTTAAAAATTAGCAGCATCAACAATAATAATCAATATAATGCCAGCTATTTCCAGCGGCATTTGAAGATAATTTTATGTTTCTGTATCCTTGAAGCTAAGTACCATTTGAGGATGAGCTATAAACGTTTAAATGAAAAAGCTCAATGCCCACTATAACTAGAAGCAGGCACACATAAGCAGTTAAACAAAGATAAAATGCTGATTAGAGGAATGGCCACGGGGTGTACAAGTTTTGATATAAGTGGCAAGAACTGCTTTAAGTGGAGGCAAATAATGAAATTTTTTAAAGTTCCATCGGAAAGTCCTTCAAAGTACTTATGAATTAAACTTATGGTTAATAAAGTACGAAGCAAAATCACCTTTAATAAAAAAGTAGAGAAATCCGCACTTCAAAATTTACTCAGTAAATTATAAAAGCTAAAGTTTTTTAGAAAAACAACGAAGAAATTTGTCATCCAAACCAATGCGGTAATAGTGATATAAGGAAATAGATCCCATGGTAGTCGCATCTCTTAAAGCCCATAATACTCATGTCACCTGTGAATAGTATTATTTACTTGATACGAATTTTAGTTTTGCTGCCAACATTTTATTCTGGTGCCAAAATAGCGTGATAGGAAGTTTTTTTCAAAACCCTGTTTAGTTTGAAACGGTACGGGGAGTTTCGTCGCAAGCCTTTACCAGCTGGTGGTATCTATCATAAAACGATATTTAGAAACAGCGGTAAACAGGCAGCTTCTTTTCTTGCTACTGAAATCTGCGACGAACTGAACAAAGAGATAAGATGTTTTATTTTGCTTTTTAGAGTTTCCGGCAGGGTGGAAAGTTGATTTATTTATTTATTTATAAATTTGTTACGGCTCTATTGAACCTAGATCATTACAATTATAATTTTATATACACTACTAATTACTAAAAAGCTTAATCTAAACTTAAGAAACTCTATGGTTACACTAAATTCATTTAATAAAATAAAAACTAAAAATTAAATAAAAATAAAATAAACGGAAATAAAAGAGAGATAAGAAAAAGAAAGAAAAAGAACGAAACAAAAGCAGAACCAGAATTTATTGCTTTGTTTTCTTAACAATGGCTTAAGCTATTGGCATAGACTTACAATATTCGAAAAGTGCTCTTATGAATTTAGATGTGCTTTTAATTTGCTTAAAATTACTAGGTAATTCATTATAACATTTTAGACCTTTATAGAAAATATTACATTTGTCTGCCTCCCATCTGAATGCAGGTAGCTTAAAATCATTCTTTCTACGGGTATCAATATTTTGTATATTAGACTGTTTCGATTTATTAACCGATATCGCGCCATCGATATTTCGATAGGTTTTGGGCTCAGGAAAAAAAAGTTCCACTACACATACCCAAAAAAACAATTTTTTTGAGAATGCGAAATTTAATTTTTTTTACTTTTTTTTACTTTGATTTTTAAGGTTTTGTTCATGAGCTACTAAAAAAATTTTCATTTCCTTTTAAAATTTTCATGTATATCCTATCCGACCCAAAAATGTCCGCTAAAAACGTTGTCGATAACAGTTATTTGAAAAAAAAAAAAATTTTTTTTGGGTTTTGGGGAGTGTTTTGGTAAAAAAATTTACCCTTTCGCCATTTTTTTAAGAGTTTTTTCAGCATCATTGCCATAACTTTTAGGTACTCTGGTAAGTTGTCATCTTTAATATTTTTAACGAGTTTCACTGTGTAATAAAAGTGTTGTTGTTTAACACTTAACCAATTGAGAGTAGATAACATGTCTCTGATCGGCGTATCATACCGCTTCCGCAGGATGAATCTCATATCACGATTCTGTTGTTTTTGTAATTTATAAATTTGCCTATCATTCATTATGAAAAATATTGTTGGGCAATAATTTAAAAGAGTCTCAATTGTAGCCCAGTATACCATTATTTTGTATTTTCTTTTTAGAAATTTGCATTTAGTGCAGCTTTGTTGCAATTTTGCCCACAGTGTAATCGATATGGTCATTAAAATTCAACTTATCATCAATTTTTATTCACAAATATTTAATATTTGGCACTCTTTCTATTGTTTCATGGTTTATATTTAAAGTGTTCAGGCTCTGTATGTCTATAGATCTTCAGGATATGACCATCAATTTTGTCTTGCTGATGTTTAGTTTGAGTTTGTTCAAGCACAGTCATTTGTATATTTCGTCTAAATCAGATTGCAGCTTTTCAACCATTTCGTTCACATTCTCACCGCTTATCATTATTAAAGTATCATCAGCAAACAGATTGACATCGCTGTGCTTTACACAGCTCGGCATGTTATTTATATATATATTAAATAATATAGGTGCTATAACTGAGCCTTGTGGTAGCCCTACGGTTAGTTTTCGGGAGTCTGATAGCTCTGTTTCAATGACTGTTCTTTGGCTACGGTTCTTTGTAAAACTTTCGAACCATTTCAGCTCAGTACCATTTATTATTATACAAGCACATTTTTTTTGTAATAGATCCTGATCTATTGTCTAAATAGCCCGTTTAAGGTCTAGTAAAACTGCCATTATGTATTTGTTTTTACGAGCTATAACCAAGTTCAGTGCAGCTTCGCATGAGTGTTTCCTCCTAAAGTCGCAGACTGTTGCGGGATTAATACCTTGTTGGTTTCTAGGTACTGTACTAATTGTTTTTTACCCAAGCGGTGAAGTATTTTTTCATCATTCGATAATGTGTTTATAGGGCGCATCTCCTCAGCTCGAATTGTATTCGCCACTTTTTCTACAGAAACAACAATTGACGTTTTCCATAGGTTTGGCACAACTCCATTTCCCAAGCTCTCGTTTATTAATTGCGAATAAAAAAATCCAAAATATGTTACCGAGTCTTTTGTGACACCTTCGGTTAAAAGTTTATTTCCTCCTATTTTGTTTTTGAAACCAGTAAGAACTCTCTCTATTTCATCATTATCCATTTCGACAAATTTAAAATTGTGTTCAGTTAACTGAGATATCGGGACTTCCCCGTCGACAACTCTTATGCAGGGTGGCGCAAAAGTAATTCTCCTATCAGAAAATGCTATAAATTTTGCGATTGGCCCCTAAAGTCAGTTCTGTTTTCACATTTGTGTAGTAAACACATGCGAAATACACGTTAATAAACAATGTTACGCTACACTGCTCCAGAACGCGGAATATTGCTGACTATTTTTTTGACCAATAATCGGTCGGTGAAAAACGGTTACTGCGCAAAAGTAATCCTCCTATCAGAAAATGCTATAAATTTTGCGATTGGCCCCTAAAGTCAGTTCTGTTTTCACATTTGTGTAGTAAACACATGCGAAATACACGTTAATAAACAATGTTACGCTACACTGCTCCAGAACGCGGAATATTGCTGACTATTTATTTGACCAATGATCGGTCGGGGCCAAACGGTTACTGTGAATGGTGAGCGCTACAGAGCAATGATCAACGAGTTCTTTTGCCGCAACTTGATGAATTGGGATTGGAAAACATGTGGTTCCAACAAGACGGTGCAACAGCACTCACTGCACGTGCCACAACCGATATGCTGAACATCGGAAGCTTACTTTTGCGCCACCTTGTATAAGCGTTAATTTCTTTGATACTATCGATAAAATAATTGTTTAATGCTTGAGCAATTTCGTTTTCAGATGTGTATTTGATGCTAATTATTGAGACTTTATTTATTTATTATGGTATATGCCCTCTTTGATAGACTTATGCAATTTTTGAGATGGTTCCACAATGCCTTACTATGTTGTTGTTGTTGTGGTAACGACAAAAACACTCCCCGAAGGTTTTGGGAAGTGTTGTCGAATTAACAGTCCTTGCGGTACTGCCCGACTGTCGTGGTAGCGATTTATGACCAGTGAAACCTTCTAGGTCATGTCACCCTTCCTTCCGTACGACCGGTATGCCTACCTGGGGCACATTCTAAACCCCTAGCCCGCAGGGGCCTTACTATCTCCTACATTAGCGGCTGTCTTACGCGCCATGTACTTAAAGTTTTTGATTCTCACTAACCGTTTATATTGATTTTTCACAGTAATATAATCGTGCCAAATTCCCGTTTCTAAGGCTATTTTATGCAGGCTGTATTTAAGCTAGTTTAGGCCATTTGTTCATCATCATACCATTTGTTCACTAATTCAACACTTATTTCCTCCGGAAACGTGAGAGTGTCCATTACTTCGGATAATATAGCTTTATTGTTGATATTCAAATTGGAGAATTCGCTATAATTATATTGAGTTAAAAGATGCACACGATTCTCACTTGAATAATTTTCCCAAGATATTATGGATTTTTTCAGTCGCATTGTCAATGATTTCTTAAGATTTACTTTAAAATGTATTGTTTCGTGATCAGATATTGGATACATGTCCAACCGCTTACACGAAATACTGTTACTGTTTGTAAACAGCAGATCAATCAATGTTTCAACATCTTCCGACTTTCTGGTCTAGAAGTCAATTTTTTGCGACATAGAACAAGATTGAAATAACTCTAATAGTTGCCTGCTGTATGTTGTACAGGGTGTTTTTTTTACAGGTTTGTTTTTCGAATAGAGATAAAACTGGCATTTTGTGGTCAAATCTGGCAACTCTAATGTCATTTATGTTCAGTTTGGTTTGCCATTTCATCATGAACAGGTTGACAAAAGAACAACGCTTGAAAATCGTGCAAATTTATTTCGAAAATAATGGTTCAGTTCGCGAAGTTTACCGTGAGCTCCGTCCATTTTATGGTCGACATAATCGTCCATCAGAGCAATTAATTCGGTTAACCATGGATCGTTTTCGCACTACGTTTACTCTATGTGATAATACGCATCTGCAGAGACGTCGAACAGTGCGCACCGAAGAAACAATTGCCGCTGTAGAGCAAAGTGTTGAAGAGGACCCGAATGAATCGATTCGCCACCGTGCACAGCAATTGGAGCTTTGTCCATCAACTTTATGGAAGATTTTGCGCAAAGATCTTGGCTTGCGACCTTACAAGATCCAGCTTGTGCAAGAATTAAAGCCGCGAGACCATGCAATGCGTCGTGATTTTGGTGTATGGGCCGAAAATGAGATTGATTTCGATGCTGATTTTCATCGCAAAATTTTGTTCAGTGATGAGGCTCATTTTTGGTTGAATGGCTACGTCAACAAGCAAAATTGCCGCATTTGGAGTGAAGAGAATCCACATGAGACCCTTGAAACGCCATTACATCCACAAAAACTGACTGTTTGGTGTGCTCTATGGGCTGGTGGAGTCATTGGGCCATACTTCTTCCGCAATAATGCTGGAGAGGCAGCTACCGTTAATGGAGACCGGTATAGAGCCATGATAACCGACTATTTTGTTCCCGAATTGGATGGCATGAATGTGGATGAGTTGTGGTTCCAACAAGACGGCGCTACATGCCACACAGCGCACGTCACAATCGATTTATTGAAGGAAACATTCGATGAGCGCATAATTTCGCGGAATGGACCTGTCAATTGGCCACCAAGGTCGTGTGATTTGACACCATTGGATTATTTTCTTTGGGGATATGTGAAGTCGCTCGTCTACACCAACAAACCAGAAACGTTAGGGGAATTGGAAGCCAACATTCGTAGCGTTATTGCCGACATACGGCCCCATATGCTCGAAAAAGTGGTTGAAAATTGGACCTGTAGAATTGGCTTTATTCGAGCCAGCCGCGGCGGCCACATGCCCGAAATCATATTTAAACATTAATGGCATAAAATTATCCTTCCAATAAAGCCAAATTGATGGACCTTAAAACGATTTTCTTGTGTTTTATTTCAATTCGAAGTTCTATACCTCTAAAAAAAACACCCTATATTATTAATGCGTGAGTAATTAATTTTAGTTTATTCAATTGCTTTATGAACATACATCAGTACACCCCCGTATGTCTACTATGGGAATTGCATCTAACTAGGTTATAGGTATCTATTTGTAATTCTTGATTTGAGATATCTTTAGTCGCACATGTCTCAGAACATAAGACCAAATCTCAACTACTTTCTCCAACTCGCTTTTATTAGCTGTGATACTACTTGCGTTCAAAAAAACACAATTAAATTCTGTTAGATTTCGTTGCTTTAATCTCGTCCTGTTTTTTGTATTTACATATTTTTTAAATGCAGGACAGTACAAGCTATATGCTGAATGGTTCACATCAACATCAATCACTTTCTTTTGTACCAATTCGCAACAATTTACACATTTTACTATCTCAGAGGTACATTCATTAGTATCATGCTTTCCTGCGCATTTACCACATGTCCTTTTGTTAGTGCACCCACTCGTATTGCGCTTATATCCTAGACATTTGAAACATCTCATAACACTAATGTGCTCAAAAACCATACTTGTTAACATTCGATGTTAACTCTACTTCTCTTCAGTATATTCTCACAGGTAACTGCATCAGTTTCTATTAAAACATTAAAACATTCTTCTCTGTGTGTTTTGTTTTCATAAACTTTTAAAACTTTCAAGTCTTTGCCTACGCACTCATCATTTTGTTTCGTTATGCATTCAATAATACGCTCTTTACTTATGTATTCAGTCAATCGAACTACTTTGAAAATCTTTCTTATCTCATTTTTCCCTTTTATTCTCTCAACTTCATATTCCTTTCCAAAACTCTCTTTAATTTTCGAAGACTATATCACTTCTAATAATCTCTTCGACCTTTTTAACAAGACCGGCAGTGGGTTCAGTCGCCTTTTTCAGCGCTTCTTTAGTTTTTTTTGTTTTTCTGTTCTTATTGACTGGTTTTATTACAAATTTTCCATCATTTTGTTTCAGTGCTTTAGCGTAGTTCATTTGGGTACTTTCGTTTCAATAATATTCGAACGAGCATTATTTAGCATTACGTATTTTTGCAGCTCGGTGGAAATCGCATTAATAATTAATTTTTCCCAGCATTAATTTTAACTTCAATGTTATGTTCCAGGAATGAATTAAAATCTGAGACA
This sequence comes from Merzomyia westermanni, assembly GCA_949987695.1. Taxonomy (NCBI): domain Eukaryota; kingdom Metazoa; phylum Arthropoda; class Insecta; order Diptera; family Tephritidae; genus Merzomyia; species Merzomyia westermanni. The sequence goes on from OX465290.1 coordinate 61,235,283, forward strand.
ATACTCGTTTTTATTTGAGTACACTTGTTACTAATAAGCTGTTCAACAATCTGTTTAACATCAGCTGCTTTCACTTTATTTTCTTCGCATTTATTAATGAGATGTTTCATCTCTATGAATTTCGTGTTAGTGTCCGACAACGCGCATTGGTCGCAGTACCATTTCAAATTGATATTATCCGTTATTATCTTTATTTCGCTCCTCTTTATCTTGCTACAAGTTACACAAAAGTTATATCCTCATCCACCAGAACATGTTATCATGTCATCTACTTGCTTTAGTTTGGCAGTACATTCTTTGCATTCTACGGCCGGCATTTCGCCACTTTTACCGTGGCTAAGCGCTCACTTACAAAGTTATAGCAATAATATGCACTAACAATACAATGATGTACACAAACAGTTATTTTTACGTTAATTGATATACGACAGTTATGTCGAGAAAGAACTAAGTTGGGTTATATATACAAAGCTACTATAATTTGGCAATCACGATGGCAGCACTCCTCTCTGACGTTATTTGTCAGCTGTTATACGTCACAGCAGGTGTTGTTTTCGTAAGTATGTAAGGATGTATTGAATCAAGTGCAAATAATTGGCACAGAAAAGAGCAGAAAAAAGGAGAAACAAACAGAGAAACGCCGTCGGCAGCGTAGCGGCAGAGCAATAATGGAGATTTATCCGAATTACGTATGTAAAGGGTGTTTTTTTTACAGGCTTGTTTTTTGAATAGAGATAAAACTGGCATTTTGTGGTCAAATCTCGCAACTCTAATGTCATTTATGTTCAGTTTGGTTTGCCATTTCATCATGAACAGGTTGAAAAAAGAACAACGCTTGCAAATCGTGCAAATTTATTTCGAAAATAATGGTTCAGTTCGCGAAGTTTACCGTGAGCTCCGTCCATTTTATGGTCGACATAATCGTCCATCAGAGCAATTAATTCGGTTAACCATGGATCGTTTTCGCACTACGTTTACTCTATGTGATAATACGCATCCGCAGAGACGTCGAACAGTGCGCACCGAAGAAACAATTGCCGCTGTAGAGCAAAGTGTTGAAGAGGACCCGAATGAATCGATTCGCCACCGTGCACAGCAATTGGAGCTTTGTCCATCAACTTTATGGAAGATTTTGCGCAAAGATCTTGGCTTGCGACCTTACAAGATCCAGCTTGTGCAAGAATTAAAGCCGCGAGACCATGCAATGCGTCGTGATTTTGGTGTATGGGCCGAAAATGAGATTGATTTCGATGCTGATTTTCATCGCAAAATTTTGTTCAGTGATGAGGCTCTTTTTTGGTTGAATGGCTACGTCAACAAGCAAAATTGCCGCATTTGGAGTGAAGAGAATCCACATGAGACCCTTGAAACGCCATTACATCCACAAAAACTGACTGTTTGGTGTGCTCTATGGGCTGGTGGAGTCATTGGGCCATACTTCTTCCGCAATAATGCTGGAGAGGCAGCTACCGTTAATGGAGACAGGTATAGAGCCATGATAACCGACTATTTTGTTCCCGAATTGGATGGCATGAATGTGGATGAGTTGTGGTTCCAACAAGACGGCGCTACATGCCACACAGCGCACGTCACAATCGATTTATTGAAGGAAACATTCGAGGAGCGCATAATTTCGCGGAATGGACCTGTCAATTGGCCACCAAGGTCGTGTGATTTGACACCATTGGATTATTTTCTTTGGGGATATGTGAAGTCGCTCGTCTACACCAACAAACCAGAAACGTTAGGGGAATTGGAAGCCAACATTCGTGGCGTTATTGCCGACATACGGCCCCATATGCTCGAAAAAGTGGTTGAAAATTGGACCTGTAGAATTGGCTTTATTCGATCCAGCCGCGGCGGCCACATGCCCGAAATCATATTTAAACATTAATGACATAAAATTATCCTTCCAATAAAGCCAAATTGATGGACCTTAAAGCGATTTTCTTGTGTTTTATTTCAATTCGAAGTTCTATACCCCTAAAAAAAACACCCTTTATAACTACCACGGATTTGGCAACTCCAATGCTCGTTGGGGGAGGTGTCCAATGCAGTTCTGCTGCTAATTGTGCACTTGGGCACGTATCAATTAAATGCAGATTGTCTTACCCTTGCTTCCCCAGGTTCTGTATTGTTGTTGCAGTGTTGATCTGAATTCTAATTTGTAAGGTGTTTGCTTAAATTGATGTTGTTGGTGTATCACTTCACTTTTATTAAATTTTAACTGTTCGAATAACTTCTTAATTAACATAAAAAGCACCAGAAAAAATATTTTGCTTCTGTTTCGTTTTACTCTTGTTTGTATGTTTTGATGTATATTGGAACGTTTCTCGTTCGTGTAGGGTGACGAAACTAAACACTGAGGATGTCGGAACGTCGAAACCTGTTTGCCACAAAACAACATTTGACAAGGGGTGACGGAGAATCGTGTACCTTCTTCAAGATTTGGGTCTCTGAACTCTTTGATCCATAGTATACTTACACGTCTGAAACCACTCGTCAGTAGTTCACACATAAACCCCACAGGCAATATTGAGTAGACTTGATTCCACGGTTTGCGGGATCGCCTTGTTTATAAACGCACCAGGTATTACTTTACCTGGCACTCAAATAAGATATCTAGGAATTGTATAAGCTGCTTCTGCTATTAACTTATGTACTTCACACTTATTATTCTCAACTTTAGAGATTTATATCAGGGACCCCCGATAATGATTATTTTTATATTTTTAATGAAAAAAATCAAAGGCTTCTGGGTATCAGAGGACAGTTCAAAGTATATGAACGTGCATGTCTCGTCATGCTCAACGAAAATCTCCATTGATTGAAGAAAATTTTAGCGAAATTTATATAAATTACTTATAATCAATCTTTTTTGAGTTTTATTTTTTTGGTCGCAAATAAAACTTATTCCTTGAGCGATATTTTCTTGTTCAAGAATAAAAATTCAATTTTGAGTTTTAATTCTTTTCACTGACCGAAAAACTCAAAAATCCGCTACGCCTTTTTGGCAAGTAATTAATCAAATATATTGGTTGGTATAATCTCGTCAACACATGTACTTAATAATTCAAACATATTTATAGACATATATATCCGTGAAAAAAATTAAAACTTAAAATTAAATTTTTATTCTTGAGGAATAAAATATCGCTCAAGGAATAAGTTTTACGTGCTACCAAAAAAAAAACTCACACATGAGTTTTATTTTCGATCAAAAAAAATAAAACACAAAAAATAATGATTATTTTTGATAAAAAAAAATAAAACTCGAATATAAATATTGTTGTTGCTTTTTATTAAACAAATCTTAAAACAATGATTAATTTGCGAGTTTTATAACAAAACTCATAACAGTTACGGTCCCTGATTTACATTCGCTCCATTTCGTATTGCTGAGTGTCAGTTGTAGCCGTATTGTTATCTCTTTTTTACTAACATACCAGTCACTCCTGTTGTGCTGTCAAAAAACTTAAACGAATCATAAAACTGTCAAATGTAAACTGAACTAAGCAAAGAAGCTGCAAAATGTGTACTTTCAAATATGTATGTACATTAGACCATGCAAATAAAACTTTTTTTTTAAAATCATATAGGAATTTTACTTTTCACGATAGCTGAAAAAATATTGCAATAGTTAAAATTTGCGGTGTGTAGAAAATTTAAGTTCAAACAAAAGTTTTCAAAATTTATATGGTTTTTTCGATTTCAGAATTTTGTTTTGCCGATTTGTCAAAGAGTGGGAAAAAATCTGTACGGACAACCGATGCATGCAGGTTATATTAAAATTTATTGCTCTATAATAATATAAACTATTTGAGAAGACTAGTTATCTTTTATAATGTTATTTGAATAGCTACAATGACTATAAATGAGAATATAATTTTTATGAAACTTATTACAGCTTACAATTTTTTTAATTAATTATTAGATAAAGGTTGTTTAATTGAATAGAAAAGAAAATTTAGAAAAAATTTGTTCTTATAGATCGATTTCGTAAAATACTCTCTTTTCTCTCTTTATGGCGCGATATACAACAGGTATATCATCATAAACCTCCTAAGAGATTTTTGCGCCAAGCTTCTCTTCCAATTTGTAAAATACTAGATTTCTTTATTAGAATCAGACCTGTTAAACTTGATTAGTAATGAGCTATCAATTAATTATACGGCTTTTTTTTTAATTGGAAATGATTATATTAATTGTCTTTCAAGAAAAGGCAATTATTATTTGATTACGATTGGAAAAAATGGAAAAAGATCAAGAAAAGGAAAAAAGAATATCAAAAATAATCAATAATAATCAAAAGTAATCAAAACAACTTTTTTTTGATTATTTTTAATTTTTTCAGTATTGTTGTAGAAGCACATCACTATACACATGAACAATACTGAAAAAAATCAAAAATAATTTATAATGATCAAAAGTCATCGGCTACTTTTTTTTGATTATTTTTGATTTTTTTAATTATTTTTGATTTTTTTTCAGTATTGTTGATTTGTATATTCATGTGTTTCTACAACAATGCTGAAAAAAATCAAAAATAATAAAAAAAAATTTAAAATAATCAATCATAAATCAAAAATAATCAAAAAAAATATTTTTTAATTATTTTAGATTTTTTTAATAATCGTAAAAAATCATGATTTGGTTTTTTTATAATTTTTAGTTTTTTTGGGTTTTTTGACAAATTTCCAAATGAAAAACGTCAAATCTAAATACTCTCTCTCTATGGCGCGATATACAACAGGTATATCATCATAAACCTCCTAAGAGATTTTTGCGCCAAGCTTCTCTTCCAATTTGTGGTGTGCCGATTTGAATTTTCCCTACAAATTGGTGGGTCCTACAGTTTTTTGCCGACTCCGAACGGCATCTACAAAGGAGACGAATTTTTGCTGAGAAGCCTGTCATGGCAGAAATACACTCGGAGAGTTTGCCAAACCACTGCCGAGGGGCGACCCCGTTTTGAAAAACTTTTTTCAAATCACTTTTTGATGTTACCTGTACCAGGGCTCGAACCGTGGACCTTCGGTGTGGTAGGCCGGCAACACTACCTTCACACCACGGCGGCTAAATACTAGCCAATATATAAAGCAATTGCTCGGGAATGGCTCACCTGACGAAAATAATATATCTAAACCTTTCTGTGCTTTATTCAATATCTAATTTATTTTCTTTAATTCAGCTTTTTGCTTCAATGATTTAAAACATGTATTGCTAGACTGAAAATGTAAATAAAAATGTGGGGAATATCGCGGCCGACTACTATTATGGTTAACTTTTCGTCGCCTTATTGTGTCTAACTATTAATCAACTTCAAAAACATTCAGTGTTCAATCGAAAAATTGTATCTAAAATGTTGTTAAACATTTGCTTACAAAAAAACTGAATTTTATTTCTTTATGTGCAATTTTAATTTGTTTTGATTGCAATCATTAAATTTTCATTTCATATTTTAATTTCATTGAAAATTTGTGTGCCTTAACCTTGCTCTGGTTTAAATTATGGGTTTTTGACCATGTTTTAAGAGCAGTGCATTCACATATCTAGGCATGAACACCCTAACCATAATAGCCATGTTATAATTAAAATTAAGATATTAATTGGCTGAAAATTTCTGAATCGAAAGTACAAAAAATTTTCTATGATTCAATTGGTCAGTATAAACGTAGTCAACTTGTAGTCAATTGAAAAACCCCTCACTTCTTGCTCGCCAACGCCATGTAAAAGTAGTCAACCAATAACAATGTAAAGTATTCGAGGGAGAGACCAAGCCAGCTGAAAAATAGTGACTTGTAGTTAACTAATTTCCCTACAGGGTAGCCTGAAACTTTCTTCTTCTTTAAATGGTCATCTAACCGCCTGGGTGATTTTGGCCGTCCAACATAGCTCGCCAGTCGTTTCTTCGTTGCGCCAACTGGCGCCAATTGGAAACACCGCGGGATCGCAAATCGGTCTCCACTTGGTCCTTCCATCGGAGTGGTGGTCTCCCTCTTCCTCTGCTTCCACCGGCGGGTGCCGATAAGAATACCTTCTGGGCTGGAGCATCTTCGCTCATTCGCACTACGTGGCCTAGCCAGCGAAGCCGCTGTGTTTTAATTCGCTGAACTATGTCGGCGTCTGCGTAAAGTTCATACAGCTCATCATTAAATCTTCTTCGGTACTCGCCGTCGCCAACGCGTAGAGGTCCACAAATCTTTCGAAGAACCTTTCTCTCGAATACTCCCAGAGCCGCCTCATCAGATGTTGTTAGTGTCCACGCTTCTGCACCATATAGCAGGACGGGTGCGATGAGTGACTTGTAGAGTGTTATTTTCGTTCGTCGAGAGAGGACTTTACTTTTCAATTGCCTACTCAGTCCGAAGTAGCATTTGTTTGCAAGAGTGATTCTTCGTCGGATTTCTAGGCTAACATTATTGTTGGTATTAATGCTGGTTCCCAGGTAAACGAAGTCCTTTACTATTTCGAAATTATTGCTGCCAACAGTGGCTTGGTTGCCAAGGCGCGAATGCGCTGACTCTTTGCATGATGACAGAAGGTACTTCGTTTTGCCCTCGTTCACCACCAATCCCATTTTCTCCGCTTCTTTTTCTAATTTGGAGTAAGCAGAAGTTACGGCGCGGTTGTTAAGGCCAATGATATCAATATCGTCAGCATATGCCAGCCTGAAACTTTAGCAGTATTTTTTTATCCATTTCAATCTTCCAAAAAAAATCTTTTTCAGTTTGGCGTACATTATATATGTATCGTATGCATGTATGCAAAATTCGTTGAGTGGCATGAGTTGCAGAAACAAAGTGGATCAGGTGGTACAATTACTACAATGCCAGGGGCGACTAGAAAAAGTTGAAATTTAGAGCAAGTGGTGTTACAAGGAGTTTATCTTCTGCCATTATTTGTTTTCTTTTAGTGTACTATCACTTGAACTCAAAAACTTAATAAGTATTCGTAGTTACTAAACACAACGAACCATAACTTTAGGGAAACAACAAAATTTGAAATTTGATGCAGAATACAAATCTAACTTCACTGCATAAATTGGAAGTGAAATCAGAAAAAATACTGGTCCACAACTAAAGGTTAATTGAAGTAATTCGTAAAACACTTTAGCTTATACCTGTGAACATATTTAAATGAATTATGCTACTGTGAAATTCTTGTAGAGTCAGTGTAAAATAGTTGTAATAACCCCGATGTGTTAAAAGTAAGGTAGTATAGGGCATATTTTCGAAAAGCTAAAATAGGAGGCGCTGTGTCCTGATCAGACCATAATGCAAGATACGACAGTTTTCCATAATTTGTCCTATACTGAAATTTTGTCCATGAATACAAAATATGGGTCTCTTCCTGAAAATAAGCAGCATTGTATAGCAGGCGTATAAATTCCACATAAGGCAGGGTCACTCCCACATATGTCACTGGCATGTATGATTATGTTTCAATTCGTCAGAGCCCTGTATGTATTGTAAAATGGCATGAACAAAATATTTCTGTACAAGTGTCCTAACATCAAGATGAGTGGCAAATGCCCTAATATGTCTAAGGAAGTATGAGTAGGAGATAGATATGGGGAGAGAGAGGGAGATGAAAAGATTATGTGAAAGAAAATGAGGAACTTAAAGAGAAAGGCAGAGGTAAAACTAACGGAAAGGAAAAGAAGAATTAAGAAGGAGAGGAAAATTTAGAGTTAAAGTGGAAAATGAGCAAAAATAATAGGAAAGTTGCAGGAAATAATAAAACAAACAAAAGAGGTTAGGAAGTCTAAGTGCGGATGGAGCCGAACATTAAATACCTAGTAGTGATCTATTATGGCATCCCAATTTACGCAGGCCTATTTAAATACTTTTCAGTTCGTTTTATAAAGTCAGCTGATTGTTTTCAGTCAAAACACTTCTGAGTGTTAAATTAATTTATTTCTAAATAAACAGGTTTCTTACCAATATATGCACATTTTAAGTTAGAAAAATTGTTGTTCAAATAGACCGACGGACAGACAGACAGACTGACGGAGAGACGGACATAGCTAAATCGACTCAACTCATCGTCCTGATCGTTTCAGTCTACTTATTGATGGGCCCATCTTTCTTCTTCTCATACTTATAAGCATTTCATGTTCACTAAAGGTATGAAAATCAAAAAAAATATATAATTCCCTATTGCAGTGGAGTATTAGTTACTTGTCTGAATATTTTGCTTGTGTGTAATCCTATTTGCCTCATTTTTGGCAGGATTATACTACATACTATTTAGAAGCAGCTGACAAGCTGAGCAGCTGATTTTCACTGAAATATCTACTTGAAATTACAAGCAATCGTTTTTTGATTTATGATTAATATTATTTCTAAATTTGACTCAATCAAAAGTGGGCGGTGCCATTCCCATTTTCAAAAATTCCTTGAAAAATTGATTTTCTGCCTTTACGTTAATGTGCACAACAAATTTTATCCTTATAAGTGTATTATATACTGAAGAATCACTTTTTTTGTATTTTCGAAAATATCATATACATTAAAAGTTAGCGTGGCTATCATCCGATTTCGCCCATTTCAAATAGCGCTCGGAGGTGAGTGCCAAGGAACCTGCATAGCATATTCTTCTTATTTTTTTCTATAAAGTAGCGGAACCTATTTATTATTATGCAAACTCCGAGCGGCATTTTCTAAGGTCGATGCATTTTTCTGTGGAGCTTTTGAAGGCAGAAATACAGTCGGAGCTGTAAATTTGGCGGATGACGAAATACTTCAATACCGTGACATATAGCTTGCTTGAGGTACGAACGCAAAGTTTCTCATCATTGTTGAATGTCAAATGAGATGACGACAGCCGGGCAAGACAATCCAGGAAAATCAAATGGCTTAGGAATACCGCCAACCATCTGATTGAATGTGTTTTTTCAGCACTTTTCATGTAGCAATTTTTCGGATATCGAAGAAAACTCGAGAAAAGATGATGATTCTTTCAGTAAGCCTGACATTTGGTAAAAAAAAAAAAACGAACGCCAATTACTGCACTATTAAGTCTTCAAAGTAGAGATCCATTTGACAGAGCAGTGTCATTCTATGTCTGTGGCTACTTTATTCGACTATGCCAGCACGCTTTATTTGTGAACAAAACCCAACCATTATTATCACTTAGCACAACTCCATGTAAAAATTTCTGAGGACTATGCACTAAATATTAGTCATTGAGATGAATACCAGTTTTAGGTTAGCGTCCAACTAGTTGAATTGGCTGCCTAATAAAAATTTGTAAAACCAAAGCAAAATAATCAAGGCGCATAAAGTAGAAATGTTGCTGCCGTCAGCCTTGGGCAATGTGCTGCGTATTGCTGTTATCATGTTGTTGTTGTTGTGTTAGTTGTTTTGCTTGTGCAGTGTCATCACATCGCCTTCGTAGCTGTCAACGCCTCGTTGGTGGTGGCATTAACGGTATTTCACTGTGGCTGTCACTCACATTACTTCTGTTGTTGCAAAACAGGCACAGCGTGAACAAAAGTTTAAGACAAAGTAGAGAAAAGGAACAGCATGAGCTCGCAGGACATACAATGGAATGTACTGAAACAACAAACAACATAAATATGCTTAACAGTTGTTGCTAACGCTTCTACAAGCCTACAAATTCAAAAATTATAATAAACTCAAACAACCGGAAACCACAATTATGACAAGCGGAAAGTCCACAAAACAACAACATAAAGTTGTTAAAACTTATGAATAAAAAGACGCTAAATAGAAGCAATATAAACGAAAAAGCTCAAACCATTAAAAAAAATTTCAAACTCGCTAATAAAACTAATGGACAACAGTTGGCGAGTACCTTATCTTCTTCTTCGTGCTTGACTTGACTTTAATTCGTTATGAGCTTTCATGACGTGCACGCGGCTTGCTATGCTTTAACGAGCTTGAATGAGCACGAGCTTCACCTATTTTCACGAAATTTTGCTGTTGCTATCTGTGAGTATTCTTAGCACTTTTGGTTGGGCAAACTCAATTGCAAATACTTGGGTCGATTATCTATATTTCTAGCAGATTTACACTGGAGGATGTTGCAGCTTGCTATAAGAGCGCAGAATTGCCACGGATTGTATCCTTATGACACCGGAACATTATTATGCCTTTTATGAACATGAAGTGGTATTATAACTTTGGTCCGATGTTTGTAAATATGAGAAGAAGAAGAGATAAACCCACAAATAAGTATAGCGAAATGATCAGAGCGATGAGCTAAGTTGATTTAGCCATTTCCGTATGTGCGTCCGTCCGTCTGTCTATTTGAACGCAAACTAGTCCCTCATTTTTAGAGATATCTCCGTGAAATTTAGCAAGAGGCAGCCATTTTGGCCTGTAACTGTTGGAAAGCTAGGAACGTAAAGTTTTGCAGTTTTAGTTCATATTATATATATATATTGTGTGTAGTGAAAATCACATAGATCGGAGCAACATAATATATAGCTCCTATACAATCGATTTTTTTGATAGATGGGGTTTGTATGTATCTTTAAATAAACAGCAAACGCATCGTGCAACCCCATCGCAATTACCAGGTGAAGAATGCATAGTAAGCAGATACACATCTGGCAACCAAAAGTTCCTTAAAGAACTAGGGCTACAGGTGGGATGACCTGGGAAGGTCGAGGTGGAAGTACAAAATTAGAACACACATTGCACCACCAAGTCGTTTTAGTTTTTTTCACTTCACTACGCTTATATCTGCGCAAAACTCATACAACTCTTTCTTAAATTTTCTTCGATACCCGTAAGGAATGGGCCCTTTTATGGTCTATCGACACTGTCCTTGATTCCGAGTGAATACTCAGGATTTGAGTCGACAAGATTTCGCTAGATCTACAAAGAAAAACCTTATTCGATCTTCTGTTTTGAGTTGATTTTCTGTTTTTTCCGAGAGAGTGGATATTAGATTGGAATTGGTATATTGGAACGATTTTTCGTCATCCCTTGTCAATTTTTGTTTTGTTACAAACCGGTTTCGGCGATCCGCTATCTTCAGTGTATGTTTTCGTTCTGATCTGTGTCTATCCGTTGTTATGTATTTATAGTCTGAATGCTGTGCCAGTTGCTGTTAATATGCGTGTATATGGTTCGTGTGTTACGAATGCTCCCGAACGGGTACCTTTAATTAGGGTTGTTTTGACACTCGTTGATTAGTTTGTGGATGTCAGGTCAGGTAATGTTAATCGTGTGTTACTTGGTAGAACTCGTTACTTTGGTAGAATTCGGTGATTTTTGGCTTTTGGTTTATTTTCTGTGCTCGCCCGTTTATTGTTACTCGTTTATTGTACCTGCTGCGTTGTTTTGATTTTTGTAAACTAGTTTTAGCGGTTCAAATATTGCATCAGAATTGGTTTGTTGGTTTATTATTATCCCGTCAAACTTCCTTAGTTTATATACAGGGTGGCTAATGAAAGCCGCTACCAAAAAAAAATTAAATAACTTTTTTTCTATTTAATGAATCTGGTAAATTTTTTTTTATTTTGCAGATTGACTTTTACATTTAACAAAAATGGATAACTGGGACACTGAAACAAGAATTTGGATTGTCCGCCGCTATCACGCACTGGAGTCCGTAGTTTCGGTTCAAAGAGAGTATAGGCGCACGTTTGGCGGCAATCCTCCGAGCAGATGGACCATAATAAGACTTGTAAACAATTTTGCCGAGCATGGAACAGTCAACAGAAGACCTTACCATCGAAACCCTTCAGTTCGAACGGAGGAAACAATCGCTGCTGTAGCTGCTGCCATACAAAACAATCCACGTGTTTCGACAAAAAGCTTATCTGCTCAAATGGGTGTAAGCAGACAGTCATTACAGTCAATTATGCACAAAGATTTGGACTTATTCCCATATAAAATTCAAATGGCCAACAAACTGAACGCTGCAGACTTGCCGATTCGCTTGGAATTTTGCCAGAAGATGCTTCAAATGGTGGAAGAGGATGGAAACATGTTGAACTGTCTTTTCATGTCTGACGAGGCCCATTTCGATTTAAACGGCAACATAAACAAACAAAATTGTCGAATATGGAGTGCTTCCAACCCACAGATACTCCATGAGACGGAATTGCATCCACTTCATGTCACAGTGTGGTGTGCAGTTTCATCACGCTGCATTGTCGGGCCCTACTTCTTCGAAGAAAACGGTCACACCGTTACGGTTACTGGAGACCGTTACTTGAGCATGTTGAGAGAGTTTTTCTATCCAGAATTACGCCGAATGAGAATTTCTTTCAACTCTGTGTGGTTTCAGCAAGATGGTGCAGCTCCTCATATAGCCCAACCTGTTATGACAGAATTGCGACGAAAATTTCCCAATAAGCTGATATCCAGAAACTCCACATTCCGTTGGCCACCCAGGTCGCCTGACCTTACTGCACCTGACTTTTTCTTGTGGGGTTATTGCAAACAGGAAGTCTTCAAAGCAAAACCAACAAATTTGAATGAACTAAGGCAATCCATTCGAGAAACAATTGCGGCTATTCCTGTGTCAACTCTCCAAGCAGTAATGAACAACTTTTTGGTAAGATGCCGCACATGCATCGACGAGCAGGGGGGGCATTTAAATTCCATTATTTTTAAAACTAATTAAGCTATATTTAATAAAATTTAATGAGCTTTAACATGAATAAAAGAAAAATTAATTCCATACCCTGAAAAAAAAATTATTTGAGTTTCTTAATGTAGCAAAATTCATCAGTCACGCTGTATTTCCATGTTTTCAAGCCCATTTAAGCGTCAAAATTTTCTTTGTACGTGAAGTGTTCTGGCTGTGTTTATGACGTTTGCCGGGGTGCATTTGTTTTCTGCTTTCAATTTATTTTAGAAATTTATTTGATGGTAACAGGTGTAGAGTCACTTGGCAGTATGATCCATGTGTTTCGGCTTAAATACAAACATGCTTCTTCTACTCAGTTAAATAGAAAGATATAAGTTCGATCAGGCTACAATCCAGGTAGGGGTTTTAGGCTTTTTGTGCTGGAACGTGACTGCTATTGATGGCGGTATTTCGGGCTATCTAGATGTCATAACAGCGATCTTCGCTTTTCACAAGTTTTAGAGCTTCAACTTAATATCTTATTACTTTAAACGAGCTATACTTGTATATTTGTGTATCCAGACTATAGCGAAAACGGCTCAACCGATTTGGATGAAATTCGGTATGTAGATAGTACACCACATTCTTAGAACTTTTACGTAGGTGTTGTCACAAAGGTAATTTTTTTGGGGTTGCCACCTATGTAAATTTTTTTTATATAGAATAAAATATGCCAATATGGATATCATACGAAAGATATTTTCTTTCGTATTTCAAAATAAAATATATTTCTAAGTAGGGTTGCCACTTATTGAGGTTTTTATATACAGTTTTTGTGTAGCGTAACTATATACTTAACAATTTGGTACGTAGATAGTGTACCACATTCTAAGAATTTTTACGTTGGTGTTGCCACATAGGTTATTTTTTTATGGTTGCCACATATCTCAATTTTTTTTTATATGGAATAAAATATGCCAATATGAATATCATACGAAAGATATTTTTATTCGCATTTCAAAAAAAAATATTTCTAAGTGGGGATGCCACTTATTGAGGTTTTTATATAAATTTTTTGTTTAGGGTAACTACTTAAGAACTATCTCGAAAATAGGTCAACCGATTTGAATAAAATTTGGTACGTAGATAGTGTACCACATTCTAAGAATTTTTACGTTGGTGTTGCCACATAGGTTATTTTTTTATGGTTGCCACATATCTCAATTTTTTTTTATATGGAATAAAATATGCCAATATGAATATCATACGAAAGATATTTTTATTCGCATTTCAAAAAAAAATATTTCTAAGTGGGGATGCCACTTATTGAGGTTTTTATATAAATTTTTTGTTTAGGGTAACTACTTAAGAACTATCTCGAAAATAGGTCAACCGATTTGAATAAAATTTGGTATGCAGATAGTGTACCACATTCTAAGAATTCCTATCTAGGTGTTGCCTTATAGGACATTTTACGGAGATGCTACCTATCAGATTTTTTTAAAAGAAATGAAATATGCCAATATGGGTATCAAACGAAAGGTATTTTCCTGCGTATATTTCTAAGTAGGGTTGCCACTTTTGTTCGACAAGAAACATCCGGCAAAATAGTTCATATACCGATAATCGCACTCATCCAAGGAGTCGCTAAAGTGCAACTTCCAGTTAGGCAGTTTGTCGGAGTGGAGCTAAATTCATCGATGTTCATGCATGGTATGTTATATGTGGCGTTCCAAGAGTTAAGTCACCAAATACATTTAAAGTAATGTTTCCGGAAAAAAGAAACGTACTCGGAACATAGTATTGAAGGAAGTGTTGCAATAGATTTCATATAAATTGAATATAAAATGTTTTGCATAGTTCTATCATTAAAAATAAAGAAGAAATCACAGAATGTTGACCGATATATGGAGCTCTAACCCACAAATATACCCATGTGACCCTAATCTTTCTCGATTATTTGATAACAATCGACAGCTGCTAACCATACAATTCAGCAAGGAGTCCTGTAAAGACTTGGCGAAAATTTGTTTAAGCAGCCACCAATTAGTAATTATGTGTATTCAAACTTTGTTACTAATACAAAATTTTGAACATATTTTTATTATCAAGATATGTAAGTAAAACTATTAATACAAACAACCAGAATATTTTGTTTTGTTGTTTTTCCGACAGGGTGAATGATTGATGTTTATTGGAACGATTTTTCGTCATCCCTTGTCAAATTTGGTTTTGAGACAAACCGGTTTCGTCGTTGTGCCATCATCAGTGTCGATTTTCGTTCTGATCCGTTGTTGTCGTTTGTTTTGTTGTTTTTGATCTTTTGCTGTTTTGTGTTTATTTGTCGGTCCGTGTGTGTTCGTTGTACCTGAGTGGTTGCTTTGTTTTTTGTAAACCAGTTCTAAATGTTCGAATATTGGTTCGGAAACAGTGTTTGTCTGTTCGTTTATTATTCTACCGTCGAATGTTTTTTGTTTGTAGACTTCCATGTTGTTTCAAACAAGCAAAAAGGTCAAACAACAAACATCACCAAGTTTTACCTGCCTCAGTCAACCACACAAAAACCGATCGATGCAAGCCACCCCCGTTTCTGAATGTACACACACAACACATGCACACACGTACACAAACAGACACCCATGCTGACGTTACCTGCTACCTACTATAAATACAAGACAAACGACAACAACAGATCAGAACTAAAATCGGCACTGATGATGGCACAACGCCGAAACCGGTTTGTCTCAAAACCAAATTTGACAAGGGATGACGAAAAATCGTTCCAATATACATCAACCAGAATATCTTTATTGAAGATTATCTAAATAAAGTAAATTGTATGGCAACCTATGAAAATGGTCCGGTGTTTGCTAATATGAAAAGAATAAGAGAAGGAAGGGTCCACGAATAAGTATATCGAAACGATTGTGACGATGAGCTAAGAATATTTAGCAATGCTCTTCTATTCGTCCATATGTTAGAACGTAAACTGGTCCCTAAATTGTAGATATGTCTCTATCAGATTTTGTATACAGCGAACATTTTATATTATATAGTTTGCCGGAATCGATACAATCGAATCAATTTAAGATATAGCTGGAATAGATTCTTTAACTCAAAAGCTAGTATGGCAAATATGCCCCTTTTTTATAATATACGAGTATATAAAATCGACTGTGAAAATTACAAAAATTGAACTTATATAACATATAGCATTGTACAACCGATTTTCAGTTAAAATTGGGTTGGGCTATAAATATTTCAAGTTCCGCAGTCTCTAGTTGTTGTAAATAAGGATCGAAAAGCAAAAATCGAGCTTCGTTATCAAGGAACGCATGAAGGTTTCGGCAAAGCGCTTTCCTTATATGTTTTTCCACTTCATTGACGAAATATTACTCTCGGCTTAAACGATATAATACAAAGGAGAGCTGGGAGTTAAGTTGAACCCACATGTGTTAAACTAGAATAAAGATAGGTAGCTAACACATGGACTAGATACCTCTTGGAAGCTATTATTTTAATCGCATCGAAGCGCTTAACAGTTATATTTGACAAGTATTAAAAAAGAACAAAAATAAAAGCAAATAAAACAAATCGGAAGTAATCTAAAAAAAATTAAATTTGATTTATGTTTAAAATGTTCTGGTTGTGTTACCCTAGCAAATCAAAAAAGATGTAATAAAAAAAAAAAAAACAAAGAAAGAAATCTAAAAAAAAAAATGATTTCATAATCGTAAGCAATCATCTTTTATTTTCTTTTTTTTATCAATTGGAAAAAAAGCGGTAAAAATTTTAACTTACTACAATAAAATAAAATTACTTCTCAATAAAATAATCGATTAAATCGCTAGTTACTACTATTAATAATCAATCTTTGACAGGTCTAGTTGAAACTTGTGAACTATCTCTCCAGTAAACAAGTGAGGAGTGCGCTGTCTTCACCTATGACGAAGTTTTATTACCTTTCACTAATAAGCATCACGGTTTCTAGTGACCGATTCTTATTTACAGTAGATATATAGCACAAAACTCGTTTATCAGAAAAAGGGCTGTATGGGGCTATCTGACACATTAGTACAAACTTACTGCTTTTCACTAACCTCATTTCATATCTAAAAAGTACAAAAGGTGAAAAATGTTACGTTACTTGCTATTAAGTTGCGAGATTTATATCCCAAAACCCGTTTATCGGAACAATCGATTGTATGGAAGCTATGCGTTGTATTGGTCCGATATTGTTGTCTAATTTCAGCGAAATATCTCTTAAACTGAGGGACTAGTTTGCGTTCCAAAAGACAGACAGACGGACGGACAGACGAACATGGCTAAATCGACTCAGCTCATCGCCCTGATGATTTTGGTATGCTTATTGGTGGGTCTATCTCTTCTTCTTCCCATACTTACAACCAACGGACCATAGTTATAATACCATTTCATGTTCATGAAAGATATAAAAATTAAAAATTTGATTAATGCTAAAAGTTTATGGATTTATCAATTATCTGTCAAACTTTCACCATTCATCAAAATTCCAAACAACCTTCCTTACAGATTTTATTTTCTTTCAAAAAAGTTTTTGAACCAAACCAAAAGCTACTATCAGTTTTGAACACAACAATATAAAGAGATCGCCTGTTGTGGGAACTATTTTTCATGTCTCTAGATGCTAGAGTAAAATGTCTTCAATGGCGTGAGAACAAAATCATCATCGCAAACCAACCACCCTAATATGCACATAGTTATATCATTAATGCTACATTACTCGTGGCAAAGTATAATTAGGGTTTATCTGCCATGTCAACATAAAACTAATCAACGACAATCACGCTGTCGCTCTTTATTACAATTGAAACCCTCTAATGTCAAAGCATGTCCTATAAGATGATAAAAGCATAGAGATGCTAAACTCTCATATACAAGTCACACGAATGCAAAAAGTGTATGTGTGTGTGATGGAAAGTAGGAAGAATCTTCCTAGGGTATCTCAGAAAGTACATCTCTGGCGTGTAATAGAGAAACAACTCATTTCATTTGGGTTTATTGTTAAGCGATTATCACTCGTGTTTCAACGATAGATATGTTTTAGAGGATATCAAAACTGACACTAGCTTTTACACTCTCTTTCTTCGTTTATTTTAGACGGAAAAGTATTTTTAAATGTTAAAGAAAATGTGAGGAGTCGAAAAAAGTGAAAAATAGATAACTGGAGTAGAAAAAAATAAAAATTGTATTAATACCAACTTTGCTCGCCCTATTTCCAAAAACCTGAATCTGCCAATGTGCTTAATTTTTAGTTAATAGGCTCAATGGCTTAACCATTGAATTTTCGAGATTTGCCAAAAATCATGAGGCCCATAACCACCACCATATTTGGCAATCCAAATTACTTCTGTTAGCCAAAATATACTAATTTTGCAAAAACAATGAGCTCTTAAATTTGATATTCCAACATTTTCACTTTAGCACATTCACGCTTCTATCAATAAATATATAAATTCTTAATTTTGAAGTACTCTTTGATTTGAAAGAAGTGTACCCCTTATATGCCTATATGGAATACTCACGTTGTTTGCTGGGATATTACCCTTCGGCTGCCCATCCTTTAGTTTCAGTCATGCGTACCTATCATTCGGTTTTTATGTCATTCATGAATGTACACAGATACATATAAACGAGTACATCACGGTATATATAATGTATTTGAACGACGGAAAGTTGAAATAATTTCAAACGGAAACAGCATTTCAGACAGCTTTAATAATTTTTGAGGATACATAGTTATCATTTTAATTATAACAACACCACATTGCTGCATCCGTTTCCGGTTGTATGTGCAGACGAGTGTACAATGTACAAATAAAAAAATAATTAAAGCTTATAAATTCCTCTTGAAGCAAATATTACATACCCTGTTGGGAGCTGGAGGAAAAATATTAAGGTATTTTATAGAAAGTGAATAGTTTGATTTCATTGCTATGGGTTTGAGTTCTAGATCCCATCACGGTTAAATTTGATTAGTCATTTTAAATCAATTAATTAGACGGCTTTTTTAATTGGTAATGATTAGAGTAAGTTAGGGTATTGCGATATAGGCATACGTTTTTCGGCTGCTACTCAACATTTTGTTAAGTAGACAGGTAGAAAATCATACAATTTAATAGATTCCAGAATTGCGAAACACATTCCCACACGATATCGATTTATCTCAAGTATTTCGGAAGATATTTATTCAAACCCGTAAAAACTCAAAAAAGCCGTTTTGTCAAAATAGGGGCGTAATGTGATTAACTAAACCACATACTTGGCTCTCCTATAAAATATATGTAAACCGCATGAAATAATCCAGCCACATTGTAGATATGGTAATTTGCATCCATTCAGATACGTAACAAGCTGATTCGGAACCAGGAAGAGCATGTTCCATCAAAAGTGAAGAAGTTTTTCCTCTTCTGCTGATCTTATGCACTCAATTTGTTTTCTGTTGTAGCTTACGTTTTTGGATGCTTACTTGGCGTGATAGACCCCCCTGTGTCATCAACGTTCCAAATCCTAGTTGGAGGAAATTTATACTTTTCATACTCCTGTTCCACATTGAACTACTTCTACCATATTACATTATCCAAACTAGAGCTTTAAAGGAACGGACAATTTTTTCACCAAAATTAATTTGAAAATATTAAGTAATTACTTGAAATATTGGTGCCTATATTTACCAGAAATTAAAATAAAATATAAGAAGTTGACAACCTAAGAACATTTCGGCATTAAAAGAGTGCTCTAAATTATTGACTACAGCACGATGGAAAATGTTTTTTCACACTGATAGCCTAGTTGACCAATGCCAGCCGTTGCTTTGCAGTAGCGGTTTTCGGGCATTACCATTATGGTAAAGAAGATATTCTTGCTCAGACATTAATAATTTAAGAAATACGCTGGTATATCACTTTACAAACCCATATCACAATACCCTAACTTACTCTATTTAATTGCTTTTCAAAAAAAGGCAATTTTTAATTGAGGATGGGGCCGTGTGTAGAAGTCCACGCAAATGTGGAAAGTTTTTGATCGCCATTCACCTGGGAATGGCCAGAGCGATTCTTCTGCATGCGATTCAAGCAGCTCACTACGTCCGGACGCTTGTGTCCACGTATCCTCTGGATAGACACTGAACACACGTTCGGTGGTGAACTAAACGTGAGAAGGCGACAACCTGACAAGGACATTCCGAATAGATTGGTTTAAGGGCTTGCCAGGAGACTTCATCAGCAGCGTCTGCTCACCATGAGGTGCGGCTGCAAGCGGGCTTCTGTCATGGAACAAGCGACTCGCTATACAAATGTGTCATAAGAAAGCCTTTCCGCAAAGCGGTTTGGGCGTTGGTTTGGGACCCGCCACGTAAAAACAATTTCCAATGAAAACACAAGCGAGGCCTCGGATAATGAGACAACCCAATTTTGATGACTACTGCGGCAAACGTTATAAGGCTTGTGAATTGAGGGCATGCACCTGGAACGTCCGATCCCTTAATGCGGATGGCGTCGCTGCCCGGCTGGTTGATGTCCTCGTTAACGTAAAAGCTGACATCACCGCCATACAAGAGATGCGATGGACGGGGTAAGGTAATAAGACCATTACACCTTGCGAAATTTACTGGAGCGGCCATGCAAGTCATCGCAGTTTCGGTGTTGGATTTTTGGTCGGAGAGAGACTTAGCACACAAGTACTGTCGTTCACACCTGTGGACCAGCGTCTAGCCGTGATGCGTATACAGGCAAAATTTTTCAAAGTTTCTTTCATCTGTGCCCACGCACTGGCACACGCACGATTCGAGGTCCTAACCGCAGCCGAGATTCGCGCTCACCTCTGTGGGGTAAAAAGATTGCGTAACTCGACTCTCACACCTGCTCTCTGAAAGCACAACTGAACTTATCGGGTATGCAAGCAGTGGTGCACGAGGCGCCTTTTCGGTATCAAAAAAAGAGAGGCAGAAAGGCCAGAGTGCGAGGAACTTAAGCTACTAGCCAACAAGAACAACGCTCGAAAATTCTAGCAAAAGATCCGGAAAATTACGTAAAGATTTAAGACCGGAGTGAACACAAGTACGAAATTGGCGACCTAGTGAGCAAAGTACAGAGACAATGGACAACCCGAACAACTACACAGGGAAGAACCCAACCCCACAATCGAAGTTGATGGAATTAGTGTTCCCCCGCTTGACCATAACGAGATGCGAGTAACAATATCGCGATTAAAAAACAACAAAGCCCCGGGCGCTGACGGATTTTCGGCTGAGCTATTCAAGTACGGGGGCGAAAAGCTGGTAAATTGAATGCACCAGCTGCTATGCAGAATATGGTCGGAATAATGCATGCCTGGCGAATGGAACCTAAGTGTCCTCTGCGCAATCCACAAGAAAGGAGATCCTACAATCTGCCCCAATTATCGTGGCATCAGCCGCCTTAAGATAGCATATAAGGTCCAGTCAAGCGTACTGTGCGAACGACTGAAGCCCACCGTTGACCAAATAATTGAACCTTATCAGTGCGGCTTCAGACCTGGCAAATCTACCGTCGACCAGATTTTCACTATGCCCCAAATCTTGGGAAAAATCCGCGAGAAGGCAATCGACACGCAGCACCTCTTTGTTGATATTAAAGCTGCTTTCGATAGCACGAAAAGAAACTGCTTATATGCCGCTATGTATGAATTTGGTTTTCCAGCAAAACTTATACGGCTGTGCAAAATGACCATGAGCAACACCACCAGCTCAGTCATAATCGGGAAGGACCTCTCCGAGCCGTTCGAAACTAAATGAGGATTCAGACAGGGTGACCCCTATCGTGCGATTTCTTTAATTTGATGCTGCAGAAAACCATCAGGAACCATCTATTACAAGAGTCTTCATTTACATAATTGGCTTAAATAAGTGGGTCGTAAGTTCCGCCTACTCCAAATTAGAGAAAGGGGCGAAAAAAGTGGGTTTGGAGGTGAACGAGGTCAAAACGAAGTACCTTCTGTCATCATGCAAAGAGTCAACGCATTCGCGCCTGGGAACCAGCATTAACACCAACAATAATGTCAGCTTGGAAATCCAGCGAAGAATTACCCTTGGCGTTAAATGTTACTTCGGACTGAGTAGGCAATCGAGAAGCAAAGCCCTCTCTCGACGAACAAAAACCACGCTCTACAAGTCGCTCATAAAACCCGTCCTGCAATATGGAGTAGAAGCATGGACGATGACAGACGCAGATAAGTCGGCCCTTGGAGTATTCGAACGAAAGGTTCTTCGGATTTATGGGCCCCAAAGCGATGCCGACGGTATTTACCGAAGAAGATTTAATGATGAGTTGTATGAGCTCTACGCAAACATCTGCATTGTCCAACGAATTAAAACCCTGCGGCTACGTTAACTTGGCAATGCATAGCGAATGAAAGAAGATGCTCCGGCCCGGAAAGTATTCTTGTCTTAACCCACCTATGTAAGCAGTGGAAGAGGAAGGTCCCCACTCCGTTGGAAAGACCAAGTGGAGAACAATTTGCGATCCCTTGGCGTTTCTATTTGGCGTCAATTGGCAAAGGATAGAGTCAGTTGGCGCGCTTTGTTGGAAGGTCAAAATCATTTAGACGGTTAAACAAACAGCTGTTAAGGGCTGTTGACCTATATGTGTAGGTATGTCATTGATTACGATTAGAAACAAATAAAAAAAATTTTTTTTTTAAATCTGAAATAATCAAAAAAAGTTGTTTCGATTACTTTTGATTTTCTTTTTATTTTTTGATTATTTTTGATTTTGTGCTTTTACAATAATAAAGAAAAAAAATAAAAATATTCAAAAAACAAATCAAAAATAATTAAAAGTAATCGAAACAACTCTTTTCTTGATTATTTTGATTTTTTTTGATAATCGTAAAAAATTATGATTCTTTTTTTGATTATTTTTTTAATTAATTGGAAAATAATCACTAAAAACTGAAAGTAATTGGTAATCAATCATTAACTGGGATCTTAAGAAAGCAATTAATTTAACCGATAATCACTACCATTAGTAATCATTATTTTACAGTTCTGCTTGATCCATACAATTGTATATAAAAAAAATTAAAAATATTTCGTCGGATTAATCAGAGTTTCGATAAGTCGCTTAAGACCTTCAATAAGAGGCTAAAGGTTGGGAACCAACTGTATTTACTTTCTTTGCATGGACAATGTTAGTAACTTGTGTAAGAGGTTCCACAGAGGATATTTCGGAGCAAAAGTATATATATAGTATAGGGATTGCTTAAATATTTTTTGGGTAACTGTAATTCGTGTTGTTAATTACATTTACGTTTGAGATTTTCCAAAGGTCCGTTTGGGGTGGATTCACTCAAGCAATTTAAAAAATATGAAGTCAACAAAAAGGCAACAATTTTATTTGGGGACGTTTGCACTTCTTCCATTTATTTTTTTGCGGAGTCGTTTAAACTCAAAAAAAGTTCCGAAAATATAAACACGAAAATGTTGCTCATTCGCCATGGTATATTCTGTCTTTAGTGGCTTTTTATTGAATTAATTTGGCGTGTTTTTTTATTTTTACCAATATCATTTGAAGGTTATATTTTAAATAGAAAATGTGAAATAAATTAAGGAACACACAAAATCGCTATTCGAATAGATCTATTTTGGAAGGCGCTGAATTTCTCCTATCAACACAGTTATGGTGCCGGCTTTCAAACACTTACTCATTTGCCTGCTAATATTTATTTTTCTATTTATTGTTATTGAATTAATCTTACATAAATAGTAGATCTATATGTTCTAAAATATCTTGCTTATAGCTTGAACGAAAATTAAGGATATGAGCACATGTTAAACGCTGAAAATCTTCAGTAATGAAAAGCGTATAAGCCATTCAAGCTCGAAAGCTGATAACGAGTAGAAGCTTCTCTAGGTTACTAAATTTGTAGTTCTGCTTGACAAATCCGGTATTCGAACTTACAAAAAAACCATTTTAACGGCATGAACGGATGAGCGCAGATATAGACTTTTTGAATCAAAACTAGCAGCACCACAAATTAAAATGGGCTTGGCCATGTCCGATGGTCCATCCTCTCTCAGAATAACTTGAGCGGAATTGTATATATCCTAACCAAATTCGGTATACAGCTTTACATAGTCCCTAAAATACATTGCTGTTCAAAATACAAAGTGGGAAATAGCTACGACAACTTTTCTTTCATAAAACATAAAAGAAATGGGCAATTCATTGATTAGTGCAAGTTACGCGACGAAATTCGACACATCGATTGGTCTTACTGTCCTATTTATATAAAATTTAAAATTTCGTATGGGAATGGTAATACCCACTAGTATGAAAAAAATTGTTACATGCTGTAACATATAGCAATTAAAATTGTCTGGCTTTATTTAAATGTTGGGAGGGTCAAAGCGGTAGACGTCCACCATTCTTTTTAATTGAGTTTAAATAGGTGAAAGAACGACTACTACTATAGAGCATATTCATACCAAAACCAAACAAATCGGTTGAAAAGCTCGCCCACTTTTAATTTGAAAGCCTTAAGTGATCGTACCGCACCCACATACTCAAGTTGGCTTAAAACGCAATTTCGTTAGTTTAATTAAAATAAAAGGTCTGGCGAAACATTTTTTTTATTATTTTTCTCAACAAATAAGTGTTCTAATTTTCATGTCAAATTTTCTAACATTCAGAGCACGCACCTCTTTACGAAATGAAAACAAATTGTAATACTGTTTGCAATCACCTTTTTTAGCTTACAAAACTTTTTTCATGGCATTGGGTGTAGAAAAAGAAGAAACCATAGAAAATATTCAATGTGTGTATTTTGCTGTTGCGTGTAGAAAAATGTTTAAAAGAAGTCTAAAACTTTCCACGTTCTCTATGCTTTCTAGACAAAGAGCATTGCCCTATTGTGTAACAAAGTAAGAAAAATTTGAGACACTGCCGAACCTCGCTGAAAGCTCTGCCTCATCTCAACGTTTCTCTCTGCTGGGTCCCCGGACAAAGCGGAATCGATGGAAATGAAATAGCTGATGAGATGGCCAGGATCAGCTTCCTATTCAAACTAAACAAATCTAACGCAAGCGTACTTACAGGTGTCATCACAAGACATTGTGATATCGCACCAATGTTTCGACGATGGCGTATGCCAACAAGCTTCCTATAAAGAACCTATCATGTTGAGGAGGAAGAGAAGTCGATCCATAACTTTCGCTCCTTCTCAATTTCATATGGGAGAGTAAATGGTTTAAAAAGAATTAAGTGAGTAATACCTGGGTCAACGAATGTGCAATGAGAGCACTCAAAATGGACATAAGGGTCTCCGAGTGGAATTTTGCGATATCCTACGGGCACTTTATTAACCTTACCTAACCAATAAGTATGTTCTTACCCTCTTTATTTGAAGATGCATAGTCCAATCCCCGTATGGGGGCTATACGATATATTGGTCCAATGTTTATGATTTTTACTACACACAAATTTTCTGTTCCCCGCTTTTAAATTGCAATAGTTATAGCCCAAACCCCATTGATCGGAAGAATCGTTCCTAGCTCTTTAATTGCAAGATTTATAGGTATATACCCGTTTATAAGAGCAATCGATTGAAGGGAGCTTAGCGTTATATTTGTCCGATCTTATGGGCTCCGACAAATGAGTATTTTGCGTTCAAACAGACAGACGGACGAACAGACAGGCATGGCTAAGCCGACTTAGCTCATCGCCCTGATCATTTCGGTATCCTTGATAGCGGGTCCATCTCTTCTTTTTCTCATACTTACAAACATCGGACCAAAGTTATAATACCATTTCATGTTCATGAAAGGTATAAAAATACGAGTATTTGGTATTCGGAATACCTCGCCCAAGTCTGAAGTTAGGAAACGAAACTCCTTTTTCAGTGGGTGAGTTTTGTGTCCTCTAGGTGATTTTTAGCCCTCAGACCAAAGTGTGCTCCTCTGCTTTTCTAGTTTACCATCACAAGCTATAGACTATTCACTTAGAAAATTTTCAAAAAGCTTTAATGAACAATTCTCTTTTATGGCACCTTACTTTTATCTCTACATATACCGTACATGGCAGGTATTTAAAAACCATCGATAGAAGGTATCATTATTAAGCGAATAGAAGACAAATCAACAGGTTTTAGAATTTTTGTGAGTCTGTCTGTATGTTTGATAGCGCATCACTTAAAAACAGCGGACCATTTCATTACTAGGCGTTTAACTTAAAATTTAAGATATCATTTGTTCCAATAGCTCAACCATTAAATGATTAAAATCGGACAGACTCTATTATTAGTTCTGAGACTCAGTATTAAAAGTAAAAAGATCTGCTTCTAGACACGCCCACTATCATACACCGGTAGCTATTCCATCTTTACTCCGTGAGATTTGCCAAAATGTATCAAAGAAAAAAGCAGTTTCTAGAATTTTTGTCTGTGTGTGTCTGTATAGAGTTGAATGCAATTTTCATCAATGCACAGCAAGATATCCAGCTTAAAGTGGAGTAGCTAATTTACACCAAGAAAATATCGTATTCCCGCTGTAGTTAGTGGTTGCAATAAAAGTGTACTCAAAATAGTTGCATGTCTCTATATATATAAAATTAAGATTATGTATGTATATATATACAAGGTGGCGCAAAAGTAATCCTCCTAACAGAAAATGCTATAAATTTTGCGATTGGCCCCTAAAGTCAGTTCTGTTTTGACATTTGTGTAGTAAACACATGCGAAATACACGTTAATAAACAATGTTACGCTACACTGCTCCAGAACGCGGAATATTGCTGACTATTTATTTGACCAATAATCGGTCGGGGCCAAACGGTTACTGTGAATGGTGAGCGCTACAGAGCAATGATCAACGAGTTCTTTTTGCCGCAACTTGATGAATTGGGATTGGAAAACATGTGGTTCCAACAAGACGGTGCAACAGCACACACTGCACGTGCCACAACCGATATGCTGAACATCGGAAGGTTACTTTTGCGCCACCTTGTATATATATGTATCTATTGATCGACTTGCGTCCTAAACGTATAAACCGATCGTAACCAAATTTGAAACACGAACTGGATACCTTACCGGGATGGTCATGGGCTAAAAAATATTTTGATATATATAGGGGCCGTGGCACCTCCCATACAAATGGAATTTTTAACAGTCCGTATTTCTGGAAGTATTTACGTTGACTACTGAAATTTGGTAAGGGGTTATATGACATTAATCCCTACCAAATCCAGAAAAACTGCGGATAACGAAAAAGGGGGCGTGGCACCTACCATACAACTGGAATTTTTTATAGTCCATATCTCTGGAAGTATTTAGGCTAGACCAATGACATTTGGGAAGGGATTATATAAGGTTAATCCCTAACACCTCCAAGAAAACTGGGAAAAACGAAAAAGGGGGCGTGGCACCTCCCGTATAAATGGAACTTTTCATTGTCCATATCTGTGGAAGTATTTGGGCTAGACAAGTGAAATTTGGTAAGGGGTTATATGAGGTTACGTTGCATATTTTTTATAGAAATGTGGGGTGAAACCCACGGGTATAAGCTAGTATATAATAAAATTGAAAGGATTCGATAAAAGATATAACGTAAAAATGCATGTGGGTAGTCTTATTGAGAACACCACAAAAAACAAAAGCACAAATCTTTTAATTTGGGCTTCTCTATCTTAGTGTAAGTTTGCAAATTACTGCTATTGGTTTCTTCACCGCTATATCTTCTTCTTTTATGGCGCGATATACAACAGGTATATCATCATAAACCTCCTAAGAGATTTTTGCGCCAAGCTTCTCTTCCAATTTGTGGTGTGCCGATTTGAATTTTCCCTACAAATTGGTGGGACCTACAGTTTTTTGCCGACTCCGAACGGCATCTACAAAGGAGACGAAGTTTTGCTGAGAAGCCTGTCATGGCAGAAATACACTCGGAGAGTTTGCCAAACCACTGCCGAGGGGCGACCCCGTTTTGAAAAACTTTTTTCAAATCACTTTTGATGTTACCTGTACCAGGGCTCGAACCATGGACCTTCGGTGTTGTAGGCCGGCAACACTACCTCCACACCACGGCGGCCGCCGCTATATCGCTGAAATATATAATACATTTTCCGTTGCTATGGTCTAAACTATTGTTGTTTAGAATAAATGGAAAATACTTTGAACGAACATACAACTTCACTCAACAATCATTATATTTGTCACTAATAAGTTTGTATTTTTGTTTTCACTTTTCGTGCGCAGCTCCACCGGGAACAGCATTAGTAGAGCAAATACTCACGCATATATAACAACAAAGGGTAAATAACGATGACAAAAATAAGCAAACAAAAAAATGTAAAACAAGAACCCACCATTAAAAACTACAACAAATAAAACAAAAAACAAAAACGAGACCAACGAACAAACATGCAGACTTTCAAAGTAGATAAGCACACCATGCATAACGCGCAGCAATCGCAGAGATAAGCGAAAAAAAATTAAGAAAAAAATATAACACACGAACAACAAAATAAAAAAACAACAACAAAATGAAGTATAACAAAAACAAACGGAAGTGCCTCGCCTAGCAAATGTAGGAGAAATCAGAGAAGCGTAAATGTTAACGCACATACACTCGATTAAACGATGTTAGCAACAGTAGCCCCAACACAACCAGGAGTATCCATGGCGAAGTTATAGAAATCTGTAGGAGTTAAAGCTGGAAGAAAACTGGGCTGAAGCTGTGCCGAAGTAAAAGCAAGTGAAGAGGGATGTGTACAAAAATTCAGTTGCCGTGCAGAATTGCGAAGATGTGAGCGCAAAGCGGAAAGATAAACGAGAGCAGAGCAAGCACAGTGAAGTGTTAGCCTTTCAGGACGTACAAAAAACAAACAAAAAGAAACGAAAGGAAAAGTAGACCAGTAAACAAAGTAAAGCGCTGACTAAGAAGTAAAACAGTTGAGGGTATAATAAAAAAATTTCAAAAAGTGAAGTAAAATATTTGTAGAGCAAACTCGTTCAAAGTAAGAGATATGATAATTTGATTAGATTAACCCAATCCATCCATGAAACAATAGAATAGCAAAATTAAAAAAAAAAGAAACATAATATATGTATATAGAAAATTTGTAAGAAAAATGAACTGAAATGCGCTTTATGTGGCACGACAAAGTGGGCGTGCAGAGGGTTTGGCATTCGAGCACAAAAAGCAAAGTTTGTTGGTGGGTGAAAAAACAAAAATGTGGTCAAAAGGATAAAGATGACAAAGCCGAACTAGACAAACAGAAACTGTTTGTGCACAGCTTCACTTTACACAGCAAAGAAGAGTGCTAGATAGCAAGAAAATTACGAGTAAGGCAAGGACCAAGCAAAAAATACTTGAAAAAGTAGACACCAATACAAACACTGACCTGCAAACATTACATACTCCAACAGTGGCACAACTCTGTCAAAACAAAAAGAAAGTGAAGCAACCGAACTCAGAGAAAACGAAAAAGTAGGAGAAGCGGAAGCTTCCGCTGATTGACAGCACAGCAGCGGAAGCAGTAATACGATACGCAAAATGAAGGATTTAACATTTAGACGAAGAGTAAACAAGCGAGCATACGGAAACTTTGAGACCAACATAGCAGCTACAAGTCACAGGAAAAGTGCGCCAATAGAGCAAGCGAAAACAAAAAAAAAGAAAAGAATATGCTACACAAAAACAACAACAACAAGCACGCAAATACATAGCAGCACAAACACGCAAGCGAGAGTGCCATCAACAGCATGCAACAGCAATAACAACAAACACGCTAATGGCAATACCCACAAGAACAAGAACAAGAATAAGACGAAATCTGTTAGCATCCATTGCAGCAGCAGCAGCAGCGAACAACACAACAACAAAAACAATTTAATAACGAACTTCTTTAGCAACCAGCAAAATTGCCACAAACACGAGCATCAACCCCACGCATATCCACAAACTTGCCACGCTGACGCACAACTGACCCATAAAATGCCAACCTGCAAAGCGTCATCCCCACTCCCATTTGATGTGACAAACACAGTTCGAACATCAAATTTGAAAAGTAGCACCAGCGCACAGCTTACACACCAACCCAAAAGTTTTCAAAATATTCACTTTGCTCCTCATTATCAACAGCACAATCAGCGAAATGTTGCTCTACGAACCGCAGCACTAACCTCAAAGTTGTTCTCACGCCACACCAGCACGCACCCACGCCAGAAACAAACAAAAGCGACAGCGGGTTGGCTTGAATCTCGCGCAACCACTTCATGGCCCACTGCGCTATTGGCACGCCTACCCATACATTTGAACATTGGTTTTGCTTTCTTTGCTTTGGCTTCAATTTTAATGTATTCATGTCCATGCTCGTCAGCTTTACGTCTGGCAAATGGTAATACAAAAACTTTATCCGCCAATAAGGACCAATTAAATATTGGCCTAATTGCTCCGCACACAAATTTTGGTAAGCGTGAATATTTACGCGCCATCAACACCGCAGTGCAAGGCTTGGCAAAAACACGTGGCGCGAAGTTGACATTCCTAAAGGATTATTCGTTTGAGCCGCGTAATATACATTTCGATATGATGTCGCTGACACCGAGTCCGACAGGTGAGTGATAGAAAATATTTGAATTTGTTAGAATTTCTAAATATGTGGGCGTACAAAAATAAATTGTAAATTATGTTAATAATATTTTTCGCAATGGCGAAAAGCACATGCGCTGTTAAAGTTTCAGACCTTAATATTAATTTTGATAGGTCTATCGTTTTGAACTTTAGAGAATTCAATAAATTTTTTTACAATTTTTTTTTTGGGGCCATGGCATACTATGGTGGCCCACGGTAAAATATTCGGCGAAAGTGATCGTGTGAACAAACTGCAAGTTTTCGCTGTGTCGGTATCGGTATCATGGTGCCATCGACGTGGATCCTTTATATCATGTCCAACTGTGTCTGGGATGTTCCCTTCACCTTCAGTCGATGTCATCATGCTGGTGATAAAGGCCGCCTAGAAACATAGCAATTAACCTTCAGTAGGGACGGGACACAACGATGTGAATGGTTGGTTGGTTACTGTGCTGCCCATGAAACTAAAACCTCCCCATCTCACTGTGCTCCATTTTGATACAATTTCCCTGGAAACGTCCATTTTTAGGATGCTGTGGTTAGTTTTGCTACTTGAACTCAAGCCTTTTGGTTCGGTCTATTAAATTGCTAATGTGCCATCATTTTATATCTTCCCAGAGTTGCAAACCTTTTGTGCCCTAAAACTGGACATTCGCATAGTTAATGCGAGACTGTTAGTTCACAGACCTCTTCGTCGCAGCTCCAACATTTGTTGTTGAAAATGATACCCATTCATTACGTCTGTTGGCCCAACAGCCAATTCCCCTTGGTCGTGACTGTAATTCTAAAAATGTCGTGCCTTAATCTCTTAGAAAAGTCTTCGGTTCTATTCTTGTCGTAGATTGTCTAAATTTGTTTTAGGATCATACAGGCTGCGGGTGCCTGCAAGTAGCACACCGATATTTCCTGGAACCTCCTAAATTTATTTGTTTTAATTTAATTTTTCTACGATGTGGAACCCTTTCCAAAGTCCCCCGGTATTTGAGTTTTCATCACTTTCCTACAGTGGAGCCTGTCCGTCACACAGGTAATTCGCAGTTAGCCTGGAGGGAAATACGGTACTCTCAATGTCATTTAAAAGTGTGGCGCAGGGACGATGCGAAAAGAGCTCAACAATCCCAAAGCCACTAGACAACTCTGCGTTGAGGCCTACCTCTTCGCTGGTAATCTCACGGTACCAGAATCTCTAGCTAGGGTACTTTGTAAAAATGCATTCGTTTAGAGCCTAGTGGGGCTTATTATTTGCTCTCTGTATAAATTATCAAGTTTTGCTGATATTCTCTTTGATTGAAGTGTTACCAGCTAGGCTTGGCTTTGTTGTAGGCAGTCCATCCAATGCTGTTTAGTTTCCCAGTTATTCCCGGATTCGCGTATTTCCTTTTTGGCAAGTACACGTAAAGGCCCTACACCATAAAATTCGCGCCAGGCCGTCCTCCTGTTAGTTACTTTCATAACCTCACACCAGCGACCCTTTCGAAACAAAAACTTGTGTTTTACTCCCAGGTCGTTACGGATTGTAAATGATGAATGGGATGTCCGGCTTAATGTAGATTCATTTCGAAATTCGATCAGAAGGTACCAAGTCGCATTGTGTTATCAGCAAAGGTTTTATTTAATATTTTTTACTTGGGATTAATATATTTCAGTGGCGGAAGCTGAATTTTATTTGTTGTTGTCCTCGACCAAGGCCATCTACCTAGAACGAGGCTCTGTGGATCGCATAGCCGGTGTTGGATCGGTTTGGCCCTGGTAAGTCAGTTCAACTGGTGAAAAGGGGCTCACTACAAGAACGACGTTTTTTAATGTAGAAGGTATATTAACTTTAGTCGCATGACGGTTGTATGTAAAGACATAAACGGATCGAGATAGATATTGACTTATATGTATCAAAATGTTCAGGACGAAAAGAGAAATTGATTAAGCCATGTCCGCCCGTCCGTCCGCCTGTTAACACGATAACTTTAGTAAATTTTGAGATATCTTAATGAAGTTTGGTATGCAGATTCCTTGGCACTTATCTCCGAGCGCTATTTAAAATGGGCGAAATCGGATGATAGCCACGGCCACTTTTTATATATAGAATATTTTCGAAAACACAAAAGAAGTGATTATTCAGTACATAATACACTTATAAAGATTAATTTTGGTGTGCACGTTAATGCTAAGGCAGAAAGGTTATTTTTCAAGAAATTTTCGAAAATGGGCGTGGCACCGCTCACTTCTGATTAAGTCAAATTTAAATATAGTATTAATCATAAATCAAAAGCCGTTCAAAGATATCGAAACAAAATGTAGCACCCATATTTATATTAATACAAGGTATGTTCCGGAAAAAAATCAGCGAAATCGGTTAAGAACCACGCCTGCTTTTATGCGAAAGATTTTGAAAGGGATCATAGATATATTAATTAGGCAATAACTTTGCGTACAAAAGCTTTATATCATCTATATTTTACTTTCAAAGTGGACTTGAACGAAGAAAGTCGAAAAATATAAATTTTTGAAAATGGGTGTGGCCCCACCCCTTTTATAGTGGATTATTCCACAAAACTTTTTATGCCTTAACTCCGGCAAAAATTGATATATCGAAACGATATTTGGCCGGTCCACAGACACGCATAGTTTTTTAACATAGTTCTGAAAAATTTGTTTGTAAAATGTAAAATGCGATATTTCTAAAACTCTGCCAGCTATATTAACAAGATCTTGCACACATAATAAGCCTTTTAAGCAAAACTCGACGGCAAAACAATGTTGTGGATTTTGGGAAAGTAGGCCTATAAAAGTTCAGTATAAAAGTTCTGCTACTTTCAAAGGCGATTGCTTGTAGTTTGAACTAGAAAATTAGTCAGCTGCTTCTGAATAGTACGTAGTATAGTCCTGCCAAAAATTAGGCAAATCGGATCACACACAAGCAAAATATTCAGGCAAGTAATTAATACCCCATTGCAATAGTGAAGTTATATAACTTTTGTGATTTTCATACCTTTAATGAACATGAAATGTTTGTAAGTATGAGAAGAAGAAGAGATGGACCCATTAAAAAGTATACTGAAATAATCAGAGCGATGGGCTAAGTCGATGTAGCTTTATCCATCTCCCCGTCCGTCTGTCTGTCTGTCTGTCTGTCTATTTGAACCCAATTTCTTTAAACATAAAATGCGCATTTATGGGTTTTTGAAAAAATGTGGTAAGCAGTTGTTGGTAGGGAAGCTATTTATACACAAATAAATTAATTAACCCTTCAAAACTCATAACAGAAGTTTTTTATTGAAAACAATCAGCTGGCTTTATAAGAAAAACTAAAAAGAATTAAAATAGACCTAAGACTTCCTTACTTGTTTTTGATTTAAATTTGCCAAGTCACTGCAGGAACTATAATTCTTGACATACCAATGTTTAAAAAAAAATTGAATGTTTCCTTTCAGTAGGGAATTCCATTAACTACAAAATGGTATGAATATAAACTGTACTTTTGAAAATTTTCATTTTGCTTAAGCTATTCTGAAAATTATAATCAATATAAGAAAATATTTGTTTCCGTCCCAGTCAAAAAAAGGAGTATGAACCGGAGCCCTTGGCAAAAAGTTGAAGTGATATTATCTTCGCAAGTGTACATCAGAGGCAAAATTAAATCAAAAGCACGCGTAGTACTTGGTAGCAATGAGAACTCGTAGTTTTTTGACTCCGTTTCACTTGGCTGATCAAAGTTAGGCAACTGCGCGTCTACTCAGCAACTTAGCCAGCAGCATTATTGCACGCTTATCAGGTGTCCAGCATTAGGTGACCAAGCAAAAAAGTTAAGAATAAAATAAATAAGAAAATAAAAGCAATTACTTAAAGTTCAACTGAACAAGTATTTATAGTAGAATGTGTGTGGTATGTGCTTGAGAGTATCACATTTAGAAGAAATGAAGAATATCTAAATTCTTGAAAAGCGAAAAATTCCTTCGTATCAAATAACCAATATCACACACACACATACAGTTGTGTTCAATATAATGGTAGTGAAATTAAATTAGATATCTTTCGAAGAAATATGAAGAAGCTGTGTTTTTGATAATTTTCCTTTATAATCTAGCAAATTCTACAATAGAAACCACATAAAGAGAAATTTCAAAGTTCACACAAAGCTCAGCAAAGTTAATTAAACTTTTGAAAACCTATTTCAAAATTTCAATATTTCTAGGCAGAATTTTGAGAAAATTTTTGAGTACGCCGTTTTATAGCTCATTAAATTTTAGCATAATAATGTGCAACAAGTACTACAAAATTTCCCCTGAATTCTTAGAATTTGTTGGCCAAAAATGTGGGGTTTTGTTTTCCATACAAAATGAATTTTTCTTGATGTGTTGTATGGAAGAAATCACTCAACACCCTTGACGAGAAAAATTCTGAAAATTCAGGGAAATTTTTGAGCGAGTTTAACTTTCACAATGTTGGACTAAAATTTTTTGATCTACAAAACTGAAATTCTGCAAAAAAAATTTTAAGATATTGATGACATTATTTCGTCGAACGATATCCAATTTATTTTCACTACTATTATATTGAACACAACTGTACATAGATGTGCTTTAATTTGTATTTGTTTTGTTATATAAATGCTGAATTGTCTATATGAGGACGCATTTGTTTGCTTGCGTGCACGCCAATCTGTTGTTATCTTGTAAATTTATCGCTTTGTACACTTGACAGCGCAACGTTTGTGTCGCAATCTAGCTCGGCTCAAGTGATTCTGTAGATGTACGAGGTGTGTTCAAAACGTATCGCGAATTTTGTGTTTTTTCAAAAATTATTTATTTATTCATGAATATCTATTTTGTCCCCTTCAAAGTAATCCCCATGAGATATTATACACTTGTGCCAACGGTTTTTCCAATCTTCGAAGCACTTCAAAAAATCATTTTTTTGTATCTTGTTCAGCTCCTCCTTCGTTGCCGTCTTTATCTCGTCAAGAGAAGCGTAACGTCGTCCTTTAACGGGCCTCTTCAGTTTAGGGAACAAGAAAAAGTCACAGGGGGCCAGATCTGGGGAATACGGTGGCTGCGGCATCATTAGTGTGTTGTTTTTGGCCAAAAAGTCGCGCACAAGCAACGATGCGTGAGCAGGGGCGTTATCGTGGTGCAAAAGCCAATTTTAGTTCTTCCACAAATCCGGGCGTTTCTTGCGGATTGCTTCGCGCAAATTGCTCATAACTTGCAGGTAATATTCCTTATTGACCGTTCTTCTCTGTGGCAAGAACTCATGATGCACCACGCCCCTGCAATCGAAAAAACCTGTCAGCAAAACTTTCACATTCGAGCGAACTTGGCGCGCTTTTTTCGGTCTTGGTTGGTGCGGCAGCTTCCATTGAGATGATTGAGCTTTGGTTTCCACGTCATAACTATAAACCCACGATTCGTCACCAGTTATGACCCTCTGGAGCAAATTTGGGTCGTCGCGGACAGAGTTTAACATCTCATTAGCAATGTTCATGCTATGCTGTTTTTGGTCACAATTGAGCAATTTTGGTACGAATTTCGCGTAAAAATCGAAGACGATCCAAAACACGTGCAAGCAAAGCAGCTGTCAACAATTAACTGAACATTCAAAATTGCCGAGCTTGTCGGCATAAGTGAGAGACATGAGTACCAACATAACGCCACAAAAAATTCGAAATTCGAATATACGTAACCAGCGAAAATTCAAAATTCGCGATACTTTTTGAACACACCTCGTACAATGTAGCTGGCAATTTGTGTATAGCCATGAGTCGGATGTATGAATAAATGTGAATGCTATTACTGACCACGTCTGTTCTAGTATTGGCATTGTAGCCGCTGCTTTCGTGTTTCCCTTGTTGGAATGGTTGTCGTTTGAAAACAGGAATGATGTACATTTGAATAGCGACAAAAATACGCATAAATGAAAGTTCTGAATCCATGGTGCGCATACAATTTTATGTGTGAATAGACTACGAATTTGTAGTCTACGGCGCTTCTATCATATTGACGCTGTAATCTAATCAGCATAGCTAGAGAAAAAAAAACGTCTCAGTGTTTAGCTACGAAGCTCAGAATGAAGAGTTAATACTTTGCTTTGCTCACCACAGGTTTATAGAAATGAAAACGTCGCCGAATTGACCAATTTGTTTCCTGCCACATTATGAACAAACTTTAAAAGTAGCTGGATACGACCTGGAAGTGAAGATCATAGCAAAACTTGAAAATATACTGACAACTTTAAGGGCAATTTACAAACACCTTAAAGTTTAAATTTTCGATAACTAGCTTCATATTTTTAGAACTTCCAGGGGAAGCCCACCTATTATCTGAATTTTTTTATCTTATTTTCGGGTTCTCCACATTTCCCTATTTTTTTTATTTCGCTATAAAGCACCGACGAAATATTTGCGAAAAATGGGCGAACTTGAGCCTTCGTACGTCAAGTCACTTCGACCTTTATTCCCACAACATCTATCGTACCTTAATGACTCGTAATTGGGAAGGTCTCGACTACTATGAAATGGATGACTTGGCCTATCTTAGCGTTTTCTAGTGGCATTATATATAGCAGGCGGGCTTGCTAGTAGAGGCACATTCTCTCTGTTCTCCCAATCTTGGGACAACAAGTAAGACCCTTAGTGAGAAAAGCCTTTCTCAAACAAGCAAATGATAGATGGGAAAACATCAGCACCTGCAATAATACTAAACTGTTGCGTCGATGGATTATCGCTAAAAGATTAGACTTACTTTCAGTAAGCAGGGGGATGGGGGACTCTCGTTGCTCATGAATCTTCTCACATGGCACATCAGTGTAGAAAAATGCACCGAGGGTCAGGAAACTCTCTTTAATGACTTCTGGAGAAGCCGCAGAGATGAACAGGACCTGGAAAAGTGATGCATATTCTTTGAGCATCTCCTCCGCTGTGGAGTAAAAGGCTGAAATACATAGGACCCGGCTATTTCAATCACCTACGCGAATCATGCAGGATAAAGCCAAAGAGCATG
This sequence comes from Merzomyia westermanni, assembly GCA_949987695.1. Taxonomy (NCBI): domain Eukaryota; kingdom Metazoa; phylum Arthropoda; class Insecta; order Diptera; family Tephritidae; genus Merzomyia; species Merzomyia westermanni. The sequence goes on from OX465290.1 coordinate 61,272,480, forward strand.
CTTCGCTTTATAGAATTCATAAGATGGCTTAACTAGAAGTACATTTTATCCATGGGTCATTTAATACATGGGGTTTTATAACCAGCTCATTTGTTAATCAGTGTGATGGTGTGAAAACTAGCAGGCACTTCAACCTAACCTAACCTATAGCTAAGAACTGATGACTTTCGTACTTCGACACAGGTAATAATGATGATGATTTTATTAACTACCAACTGTCCATGCAATTTTAGAGGAATTCGGAAAAGCTTACCAGTCATCACAATTGTGTGATAACTGCAAGAAGCCGTTAAAATTTGTAATCCCTTCCCAAAATACTTGTCTGCGTAAAGCTCCAAAGACTTTTCATTAAATCTCTTACGCTATCGCTTATAAGTTAAAAAATCCTCCAGGGATTATTTCTCTCAAATACTGCAATACTCATCTCATCTGACTTTGTCATTTTGGGTATGAACTTTGGTGAACTTGTACAAATATTAATAACTAAATAAATAAAAAAAGGTACATAAATAACTTATCTTTTCCTCATCCAGTATTAAGGAGGAAGATTTTGCTGGGTTTGTTAGCATCCAGGATCTTTAGAAAACCCCGTTTAGACCATAGATGTAAGTCGAAGTAAATTGGTATAGCCATAGGAGTGTAGCAGAAACCCAACCTTATACTAAGCGGTATTAAGGTAGCTTCTATTAGTGCTGATTTGACTTCAACATTAAAAGTCACTATGTGAGTTTTTATGAGTTTCTGCATAGTACATACTATTCTGTAGTATAATTACCAGCTCCACACTCGCACTGTTAAGGTCCAACTAGCTTGTTGACTGCGGGTTTAAATTCTAAATTGGAAGAATGTGCTTACAATTTCAATTAAAGGATTTTTACTTACCCGACAATATTGGATGTTTGAGTTGAAGGAAACCAACAGCTCGGTGGACAGTCTTTCCAGTGCTGGCGTATTATTGCCCTTCGGCCGAACTATTGCTTGTATAATTTCTTCATAGCTGAATGGTTGTGGTTGTTGTAACAGTAACCGTAGTTTTGGCAGTCCTTTACCGGAATGAATATGTTTTTATTACCTTCTGCCGCGGGCGTGATTTGTTACGGACTTTAAGCCAGTGACAGCTAACGCGAATATATTATAGGCCACTAACACGTTGAGGCTTCTGTACAGACTTCGGGTCCTCGACCTTTTTCTTTCAATATAAATATTTCTTGGAGCACCTTGAAGTCATTTGGGTAACGCAGTAGTTAACAAACATAGCAAAAACTTGTAGTTTTCGATATATTAAAGTATACGAGGTGTGTTCAAAACGTATCGCGAATTTTGAATTATCGCTGGTTACGTATATTCGAATTTCGAATTTTTTGTGGCGTTATGTTGGTACTCATGTCTCTCACTTATGCCGACAAGATCGGCCATTTTGAATGTTCAGTTAATTGTTGACAGCTGCTTTGCTTGCACGTGTTTTGGATCGTCTTCGATTTTTACCTATTCAAAAAAATGGATCAAAGAACCTGTATCAAATTTTGTGTGAAAAACGAAATTAAGTGCGCGGATGCATTCCGAATGTTGACTGTGGCATACGGAGAAGCTACCTTGGGCCGAAGCAACGTTTATCGGTGGTACAAAATGTTCTCAGAAGGCCGAGAAGATGTGCAAAGAAGAACAAAAATTGGCTTTTGCACCACGATAACGCCCCTGCTCACGCATCGTTGCTTGTGCGCGACTTTTTGGCCAAAAACAACACACTAATGATGCCGCAGCCACCGTATTCCCCAGATCTGGCCCCCTGTGACTTTTTCTTGTTCCCTAAACTGAAGAGGCCCATGAAAGGACGACGTTACGCTTCTCTTGACAAGATAAAGACGGCATCGAAGGAGGAGCTGAACAAGATACAAAAAAATGATTTTTTGAAGTGCTTCGAAGATTGGAAAAACCGTTGGCACAAGTGTATAATATCTCATGGGGATTACTTTGAAGGGGACAAAATAGATATTCATGAATAAATAAATAATTTTTGAAAAAACACAAAATTCGCGATGCTTTTTGAACACACCTCGTATATTAATAGTATCAGCCTCAGTGTTTAGCTTTGATCTCAACTTGACCCTATACTTAACCATTACGACTATTTCTAAACTTGCTAGAATCAGACCTGTTAAATAATGACTACTTATAGAAATGATTACCGGTTTGATTAATTATTTTCTTGAGACTCCATTGAATGATTGATTACAATTACTTTCAATTTTGATTGATTATTTTCCAATCAATTAAAAAAAATCAAAAAAATCATGTTATTTACGATTATTGATTTGATTTTTATTTGATTATTTTAGACTGTTTAAATTTGTTTTTTATTACTTTTGCTTGTTTTTCAGTACGGTTGTAGAAGCATATAAATATACACATCAACAATAATGAAAAAAATTACAAATAATCAAAAAAAAAAAATAAAAATAAAAAAAAATATCTCAAATAATCAAAAGTAATCAAAACAACTTTTTTGATTATGTTAGATTTTTTTTGATATTTTGTGGATTATTTTTGATTTTTTTTCTGACTTTTTCTAATCGTATTCAATTAATAATCGCCTTTTCTTGAAAAACAATTCAAATAATCATTACCAATTAAAGCAGTCCTCTAATTAGTTGATTACTAATTAGTCATCTAATTTAGCAGGCCTGGCTAGTACATCTAACCCTTGGAATGCAAACCGATCTGGGAACTTTGTCATATACAATATCTAGGGCTTTCGAGTTGGAACTATTCCTCCTAACAAAAAATCTGCAAAACGTTGTAGTGAGCTTCCTAAATAAAGAAAAAAATTCAAAATACTAAAATATATATAAAATATTAGCGTACCAACATAGCTTACGGCTGTCATTTATGTGCGATAGCAACGCGGCATGCACCACGTTCTGTGTGTTTAGTACGTTTTCGCTGCTGTGGGGCTGAATGCCACTGGGCACTTGCCACAATGCGAATGAAACGAATACCATTCACCATGAGCTGGCTGCCTACATTGCGCTCAAAGCTTGCATTTTCAATTTCATTAGTGTCCAGTTGCGCTATGCTCTGCCACCCATGTACGCCTACGAGTTTCTGTAGTTGCTATTCAATCCCCAAAGCCTAATAAATTAGATAAATTAATTTTTGTTTACTTGCACATATTTATGGTTATTTACGTAAAGGAGACTGATGAGCATAGCGATCTTCTTGTTATATAACTATTTAGTTAATGCTTTTCGCAAATCTCCTTCCTACTCTGTTCTCATTTACAAGTATTCACTTCTACACTTAATTGTAGTTAGTTGTATTTATTCAGAATACAGGAGATAGTAGAAATCAAATGAAGCCAGCACGAAAGTCAGCATTGCATTGAAATGAATTTGCTTTATTATATTTGTTTGTTGAGCTTTCCGCGGGTATTTCAATAGATACTAAATACGTGCATGGAATTTATTGAAGTTAAGTTTCCATTCAAGATTTAGGCGAATTTTTTTTATTATGAGCTATGAATGAAATATTGCTCAAATTTTTTTTATATTTATTCTGACCGTTTGAAGCCATCGAATTTATGTAATTTACGCTAATGGTACAGGGCATAATGAACTTGAATTTTGAGCCCCAGCTCAAGCTTTTGTTCATTAAACTCAGTTTCTTTATCAGATCGGAAAGGGGAGAATCTGGTTGTAAAGATTAAGAAAGAGTTTTGTTCAATGTAGCTCCGGTTTCTAAATATATTTAAAGTTCTGTAAAATCCGTTTTTAGCGACTAAATAATTTATGTTAAAAAATATTTGAAAATATTTTCTTACACATTCTGGTATTATTATTTATGGAAATTCAAAATCTTTGTTATACCAGCCGATCCTTTGGTCCGATTTCTCTAGTTCATGTCTTGAAATAAGTAGACGAGTAAGTATGTAAAGGGGAAGAGGCAAAGGAAGGGGGAAGGGGATATCAATAGGACTGCTAGTATGAAAATAAAGGTCTTTAAAGAACAATGATGGAAAAGAAAAGGTGGAGAATGACGAAGAAAAAGGGAGATTGATATGAAGGGCAAAACAAGAGAAAGGCCGATTTGGGAAACGTCTGCTGGGTCTGTTAGGTATATAATATTTTAGACTTGTGTGATGTGATGTCATCGTAAATAATTTCAAATTAATCTTTACTTACTAATACTATAAATTCGTAAGTTTGTGATTTAGTGAGTGTTTGCAAGTCTTTAACTTCGAAACTATAAACCTATCTCTACGAAATCTTTGTACACTTATTCTCAGGAGTATAGAATAGGTAACAGATGCATGCGAAACCGGGAAGTGGTCCTAGGACCGATCCATTTAAAAAACAAATCCTATATATGATTCGATTGGCTTAAAATTCGGTTCCTTGGTAGCCCTTTGCTTTTGTCATATTTTAGGTTCCTTTCTTTTCGGAAAGTAAACCTTTTCAAAAATATAATATTTATTATACTATTTGAAATCCGGTATTTTGGTAGGCCTTTGCCTTTGTTAAAAGGAACACAATATCAGATTTTTTGATATATTAAAAGGTTCTGGCGATATCGGCCAAAATAATTATATCATAACCCATATCCCTTATACTAAGTTCGCTGTATTCACTTTTCTTATAATAAGGTCTTACAAAAGAATTACTTTAGATTGGATATCAGACTCATACGTAGGATTGTCACTCAGATAGATTCTTATAATAAAACCTTATTTACTGCAAAGGCAACCAAGCTAAATTCCGAGCGGTAGTAGTAAATCCGGTAAGCCTAACTTAACATGACTTATAAGCCTTTTCCCTATAGTTGCCAGCAAATGAAAAGCTTTTAAATAACCAACAAAGAAAATCCCACCATTTTATATGTGTTAACATTCGTTTTTATATGTAACCATAAATATTTATATGGCTGATAAAAATGTCTTCAAAATAACAGTTTTATTTTGAGTTTTTTCTTCGTTGGGGCGGAGCCGGGGGTAAAAGGTAGTTACTAATACAATGAGATATATGTAAGTGTTATATGCGTATCTCCTTGACAGCTGTATGCCTTGACACATTCAATATGATATGATATTTTTGGATTTATATGATGTGGCCAATTAATTTGATGTAATTGTATGTTCCTCGCCTGAAATATATTCTTAGTGATAGACAGTCTGATGAGAGCAGAACGATGCGATATGCATGTTATAACGTCACGTAAATTGAGATATTTCGAAAAAGCCAGTATTAATACACTTTTGTGATATTATATACCGTTTTAACAATTCTTGAACCAATAATTTCATATGTCTTTGTACAACATTTTATTGACATGCATCAAACATATCGACAATTCTGATTTTCTCAATGATTGATGTGAGGGTTCATATAATGTGATGTGATGGTTCATATCATGTGATGTGAGGGTTCATATAATGTGATGTGATGCTTCACATCATGTGATGAGATGACGTGAAATTTCTTATTCATATGTATTGAACTTGCACCTGTTTTGGTATTCACCTATAAGTATGACAACCATGTGTTATTATTATTAAATAGTTTATAGTTGTAAGCAAAATTTTTTTTGTTGTTGCTTATCAACCCCCATATTCATAAAAAATAAAAAATTCAAAATTTTTATGGAAATGTCATTTTAAAAAGTTTTATAAACCAATTTTATTTTTTATGAATAAGGGGATAAGCATTTTTAAAAGAGCAATAAAGACTTTTCAAAATAAGAAAAGGTATGATATAAAGGCGGAAAGAATTTGATAGCAAAAGACCTGCTTAGTCGGAAAGTTCATTATTGGCAACAAATATTTGAACGTGGCGTATTAAACAGGATTGTACTGAAATAACAGCCCCAAATTATTTCGATAAATAAAGCGAGTGTAGTGAAATGAGATGTGATTTGACTGGGCCTAAGTTAATTTTTATACCTTTCATGAACATGAAATGGTATTATAACTTTGGTCCGATGTTTGTAAGTATGAGAAGAAGAAGAGATAGACCCACAAATAAGTATACCGAAGTGATCAGGGCGATGAGCTGAGTCGATTTAGCCATGTTCGCCTGTCCGTCTGTCTGTTTGTACGCAAGCTTGTCCCTCAGCTTTTGAGGTAGCTTGATGAAATTTGGTATAGAGCCGCCATTTTGTATGAGATTATTCATTTGTCGGAATAAGCAAGATCGGAGGAATACAACGCATAGTTCCCATACAATCGATAGTTTCGATAAATGGGTTTTGGGCTATAAATTTTGCAATTAAAAAGCTTGAAACGTAAAATTTTGCAGATTTGTTACTTATTATATATGTAATGTGTGTAGTGAAAATCAGCCAGATCGGACTTACATAACATATAGCTCCCATACAATCGATAGTTTCTATAAATGGGTTTTGGGCTATGTATCTTTAAATTATCAGTTTTGCTAAATGTGAGTAAAGATCGGACACATAAAATCGTGATGCGTATTCATGAAAGTCTTGGGATCAGTCGAAGACAGCGCTTTCCTTACTTGTTTTTTAATTATATTGATATACTTTTGCGAAATGGCAAATAAAAGATGGTGTAAAAGTGTCAGACCTTTATATTAATTTTTAGGGGTCTAACATAACACCACCATCTTATATATAAATAGACAAAATGAATGCAATGTAGAACCGTTTTCTGCTAAACTATAATTCTAACGTATACAAATTATATATGTATAGATAGGAAATTTTGAGGTGTACTTTTATCCGTAAATAAAAAAATTTAAAAAATCATTTTAATATAAAAAATTTTACATAAAAGTCACACCACTACACATTCACTTATTCACACTATAGACGCGCTGTGTGTATGTGTACTTGCTTTTTGTGTACTATGCAGAATCGTGAGCATGGCCGAGGAGTTGCTTTGTAGGAAAAAATTAAGAGCCGTAGTAGTGTGAGTAGACTTGCCATGCATGTTTTTGTGTTATTCGTGTGGTCGGCTCTCACTGTGAGTGCGAAGAGTTGGTAGTGGACCAATGAAAAATAAGTATTCGCACCATAGATACTCTGTTGTGTCATACATTTTTGCTTTAGTTGTTGTTATTGTATTGATTACTGGATACGATGCTCTCCTGAGAGCACGAAAAGTTGCTTTGTTGGATACATTAAACAAGCAATGTAAAATATGAGCAAATATGTCAAATTCATTGCTGATACCTACAAACAGGGTTTACAAAAATAAAATAAATGATTACTCATAAAGAGTATTAAACACCGAAGAAAATTAAAGGAAAATAGAGGAAAGGAAAAGAATTGAAAGGAAAGAAATTTAAAGAAAAGAAAGGAAAGAAAAGGAAAAGGAAAGGAAAGGAAGGAAAGGGAAGAGAATGGAAAGGATAGCAAAGGAAGGCAAATTAAAGGAAAGAAAGGAATGGTAAGGAAATGAAAGGAAGGGAAGGGAAAGGGAATTAAAGGAAAGGTAAGAAAACGAAGGGGAAAGAAAGAAAATAAAAGGAAGGGAAGGGAAAGGAAATGAAGTTTGAGGAAAGTAAAAAATAAAATAAGAGAGTAAAAAAAGAAATCAAGGAAAACAAAAATATGTTAGAGGAAAGGAACGACATAGGTTAGGTTAGGTTAAGGTGGCTGCCTCTCTGCATCGCCGAGAGGCGCACTTAGGCCAAATGGCCCATTGTGATACCACTGAATGGGTTGCGGCCCTTCCTCCTTTGTTAAACATTTTTAAAGTCGAACCACCCTGTCCGCTTAGTAAAGCGCAGAATGTCTCCGATTTCGGCAGAGCCCAGCTCCGTTAAACTAGCGAATAGGCACTTGTTTAGGCACTCCAAACGGGTCCTGGCAAGTGCAGGGCAGCTGCAGAGGAAGTGTTCAACACTTTCTATTTCCTCCTCGTCCCTACAGCTGCGACAGAAGTCATTTGCAGGGGCCCCCATGCGCTCAGCATGTATTCCCATTAGATCCGGTGAGTACCCCGATCAAGGGGGCTAGGAAGGATCGTTTTAGATTGAGTATGGACTCGGTCCGTTTCCTACATATGCAGGGCCACGTTTGCCTGGACACCTCACATGTCGTCTCCCTAGTCCATCTATAATTAGTTTTTTCTTCGAATTCGCGTAGGAGCCAGAGCTTAGTCGTGGCAAGAGGGATGGAGATACTCCTTGTTTGGTTCACCTCTGATTGCTCTGTGGCCTTCCTTGCCAGCTCGTCAGCAGTGCAGTTTCCAGGTATGTCCCTGTGCCCAGGGACCCATATCACTGCTGTGAGGCACTTTGAGGCCAGTTCATTCAGCGATCGCCTGCAGTCGAGTGCTACCTTCGAAGCAGTGTTGCTACTCTGAAGGGCTTTGATCGCTGCCTGGCTGTCGCTGTAAATAGACACTGATGTGCAGTTTTTCGAGAGCAGCCAGCGCGCAGCCTCCTTTATGGCTGTAAGTTCAGCCTGGAATACGCTGCAGTGGCTAGGTAGTCTGACGCCTAGGAAGAGTGAAAGTTCCTCCGAGTAGACGCCGCAACCTACCTTGCCGTTGAGCTTAGAGCCGTCTGTAAAAATGGAGGTTGATTGTGGGTGTAGAATGTGCAAGTCCTCCCATTCGTGCCTCGTAGGGATTGTGGTGGAGAACCTGTTGTTTGGCTCATAGCCGGTAGACGTAGTGTAGTCTACCATCTTCAGATTTTTGGGTATGGTCTCCAGAATGCTTGTGTGTCCGAATCTGGTGTCGCTCCAGTGTTGAACGGCATTCAGTCGCACTGCGCTATAGCTAGCTTGGAGTTTACCGTACAAGTCAACCCGAAGTAGGTTGAGCATGATCTCCAAAGCTTTTGTGGGCGTTGATGGAAGTGCACCCGTGATAAGTACCGCCGCCGATCGCTGTACTCTGCCCATCCTGTCTATGTTGCTGCTACGGTCGAGTGCTGGCCACCACACGGCAACGCCATAGAAGAGGATGGGTCTAACTACCGCGATGTACAGCCAGTGCATGATACGGGGGTTCAGTCCCCATCTCTTCCCCACGGCTGCTTTGGATGCATATAGGGCAGTAATAGCCTTCCTGGATCTGTCCTCAACATGTTTGGTCCAGTTGAGTTTACTATCCAGGATTACGCCGAGGTACTTGACCTCTGGAGAGAGTTTGAGCCTGACCCTATTCAGGCGTGGTGGTACAAAAACTGGTATTTTGTACTTCCTGGTGAAAAGGATCATTTCCGTTTTAGACGGATGTACACTAAGGCCACTTTCAAAGGCCCAGTCCTCCACGAGGTTCAAGGCGGTTTGAAGCAGTTCGCTTAGGCTCTGAAGATGCTTTCCAGTCGCCGTAAGAGCGATGTCATCTGCATAGGCAATGATTTGGCAGCCGGTGCTTTCCAGCTTTAGAAGTAGGGTGTTGACTGTTAGGTTCCACAAGAGAGGAGATAAAACTCCTCCTTGAGGAGTGCCTCTGGATGCGTATCGCACTATTGAGGCCTCTCCCAGATTAGCTTGGATAGTTCTCCTTGACAGGAGCTGACTGACGAATTCCACCAGCGGGGGCACCACTCCCAATCTTAGAAGGGACTCGATGACCGCTTGAGGATTAACGTTATTGAAGGCCCCTTCAATGTCGAGAAAGATACCCAAAGTGTAGTCCTTGAGGGCAAGTCCTTTTTCTATCTTTGCAGTGATAGCATGGAGTGCAGTTTCCACTGACTTGCCCTTGGAGTATACATGTTGAGTCTTAGAGAGGCTTTGCGAGCGCAGATTATACCTAATGTGCGCATCCAATATTCTTTCCAAGACCTTGAGAAGAAAAGATGTGAGGCTTATAGGCCTGAAGTCTTTTGGATTCGAGTGTGAAGCTCTTCCTCCTTTGGGTATGAAGATTATCTTCGCTTCGGTCCATCTCTGTGGGACGTAGCATAGCCTTAGACATGCTGTGTAGATTTTAGACAGCACAGGGCAGAGGATGTCTCCCGCCATTTGAAGTTCGGCGGAGAAGATGTTATCAGGCCCCGGAGATTTAAATGGGTCGAAGGTTCTGATAGCCCATTCGACTTTTTGAGGAGTAACTACCTTCTCCATAGAGTGGTAATTTCTTTCAATGTAGTCGACTGTTGGTGGCTCCGTGGAACAGCCCGGAAAGTGCGTGTCCATTAGAAGCTTGACCATTTCGCCGCTAGATGATGTCCAAACTCCGTCAGGTTTCTGAATGAAGCTCGGAACAGTTGGACTTTTTGATAGAACTTTACGCAGTCTATTAGCCTCCGAGTTGGTTTCAATGTTGTTGCAAAAGTCTCTCCATGAATCCCTCTGGGCTTTGTTGACTGCTTTTTTGAAAATTTTTAGGGCTTCTTTATATTCGTGCCAAGAGCCAGTCCGTTTAGCTTGATTAAAAAGTCTCCTACTGTTTTTCCTGAGCCGGGAAATTTCGGAGTTCCACCATGGTGGTCTCTTCTTATTCCTCGGTCTGGTGACAGGACAGGAGGCTTTAAAAGCAGCATTACAGGACTCTGTGATCAGGTCTACTGCTTCATCAATTTTAGACGATGAGTCAAGCTCACCGATCGAAGCTGACTCGATTTCAGAATCATTGTGCGCTTCATCAGATCTTAGCGGTAGGCCTAGCCTACTGTGAGAAGCGTGCTCATAGAACGACCGTGATAGAACGTTTTTGAACACATTCCAGTCCGTTCTCTTTTTATTTCTGTAGGCTGCGAGAGTAGGTGGTCTCATGTGGAGACAGAAGCATATGTATCTGTGGTCAGAGAAGGAGTTGTCCCTTGATACATGCCAATCCTCGATTTGGCCCAGTAACGGGTCAGAGACTAGCGTGATATCAAGAACTTCCTTCCTATTTGCGGTAACAAACGTTGGCTCATTACCAGAGTTACTTATATGTAGGTTTTGAGATAGAATAAAGTCTAAAAGGCACTCACCTCTAGGGTTAGTGTCTGTAGAACCCCACACTACGTTGTGCGAATTGGCGTCGGCTCCTATTACGATCGGCAGTTTCCGTCGGTTTGCCTCATTCACTGCGTTGATAAAGCAGGTGGTTGGAAATTGGTGGGCGTCATGCGCCATGTAGGCTGCAATCACCCAAACCTGTCTGCCTTCCAGTTCAAGGCTGATGGTCACCGTATCTGCGTTACTGAAATTTGATAATAGAAAGTAAGAGAGAGTCTTTTTAATAAGAATACACGCTCTGGTCCTACCTGTAACTGGGGTCTTGACAGCCTGGTAGGCATCAGAGGTTAGTCCGCAAACCTTGTTTTGAACGAGCCAGGGTTCTTGGATTAGCACGAGCTCCTCGGCTTTATCGCCGAGGCGCAAGAGAAGGGCAGCCGAGGCTGCCTTGGAGTGATGCAGGTTAATTTGCAGGACCCTAATCATCACAGGTCGGTGTCTGAGCTCTCGTCCATTGCTACTGCCTCTTCGTGTTTGGGAGCGGCTATGACTGTAGTGTCAATTGCCGCTTCCTCCACGTCAGAGTCCAGTAGCTGGCTCTCAGACTGGTGCACCCACCGACCAAAGGTTGACCCAACGTAGCCAGATACCGAGACCGTATCGCTCTCGGAGTCGTTCGCGGTGTCGTATCCGACCAGTGAGTGCGCCCTCCCAGCAGGTTCACTTAAGGTGCTGCCTGTGGGACCATCACCGCCTGAAGCGGTTTGTGAGACTGTGGAGGCAGCATCCGTTTCGCTCACGGCGTTGCCGGTTGATCCGTCCTCCAAGCTGGCTTTCTCGGTGGGCCCAGGTCCACTCAAGGTATTTCCTGGTTCCTCCGTTCCAGGTTCATCAGTGGCGATCTCACCCTTCTTCGCAATCCGCAGGGTGATGGAGTAAAAGCAGTAGCTGATGACTCCACCACAGGCTTCCAGAGCAGGGAGAGATTCCTCGCTAATGACCAAGGTCACATAGCGTTGTTTCTCCCTGACCTCACTAACCCTCACTACCCTCCATCCACTAGTGGGCAGGCCTGCGTTTCCGTTCTGAATGTTTTTCAGAATTGTCTCTGGCGACGACGGTTCGGCTGCTGGTATCCAGGCCCAGGCCCGTAGCCTGTAAGGAATCTCGTTCCTGTGCACCGCTACTAAGTCTGCCCCAGCCGGCATCACGGATGACCGGAGCAGGGCCCGGGTGTTTCTTGAGGACTTCGTCGTATACCCTGCACAAACCTATTAGCACCGACTTCCAGTTGTCGGGTGTGATGTTGCCGTCTGGGTGTCCCTTGTCGAGTACCGCGAGAGTGAGGTGCTCTTTGGCCGCCTCACTGAACGGCTTGGATAGGGTCGCCGCAGAGGTTCTCGTGGCCGCCGCCAGAGGTCTATGTCTCTTGGATTCACTCGCGGTGCTTTCCTGAGAACGTTGTCTCTTAGAGGCTAGTGCTTTTGGCCCGGCCCTAAGATGCTCTATTTTCTCGCTCTTCCCTACTTCTCGCTCCTGTCTCGCGGCGAGAAGTTTGGTTGCCCAGGCTAAAGAGGCCTTTTGGTCCTCCGTCAGTGCGCTGGGAGACACGTTTTCCAGTCGAGCTATTATCTTGGCCGCGGATCTGCGGTCACGCTGTGCTCTGACTGAGGGGAAAATTTTGCGCCCATTTTTCCCCTCGGGCTGTCTAGCTCTGTTGGCAGCTCTGGGGGCTGTCCCTCCTCCCGTGGGGGGATTAGGGGCAGCTCCCTCGGGCTGCATTTTAATAATGCCCTGATCGGGCCTGTGGAGGCTGGCCGTCTGCCCATTGCTCCCCGTGTTTGCCTTACCCTCTTGCGGTTTGGTTGGTACGGTTTCGCGTGGTAACGTCTTTCCCTCAAGGGGTTTGGCCGCACCACTTTGTGCAGACGACCGAAAAGAGGACGTTGGCCGTGAAGGCCTACCCGACCCCGTCGATGCGGTTCTCGGGTGGTTAATCCTGGTGGGATTAGGTTTAGGGACTGCTTTAGCGCCTTGTCCAGAGGCGGCATTTTTACCCGTGCAGGGATCCGAGGCGGAGTTTGGTTTAAACATAGCATCTGTTTCGTTGGTCGCCTACTCAGACGAGTCCTTTCGGCGACCATAAAATATAAAAAGGGGAAGGGAATGGTCGACTACGGCAGCGCCCCATACCGTAGCAAGTCCACCGTTACTCCCGGAGGTGGACCGGTATCCGGGAGGAACGACATAGAAAGGAAGAAAAAAAGGCGGATAAAACATACCTACAGCAAAAAAATAAAATAAAGTTTATTGGTTGAATTTCAACCACTGGGCGACCTCTAGTACAAAAAATTAGGGGTATCTTGATGCGCTGAATGTAAATCCGCTTTCGAAATTTGTATAAAGAGCCGTACTTCGGTTCTTACCATGAAAATCGTAAACAAAGCAATGGCCATTCTGTTTGGTTTAAGTCTGAATCTCGACCAGTTTTTATGATGGCGGATTCAGATGGGGCATTTAGTACCCTGGCTCAGGTCAAATATAAATCTGTTAAATGGAACTTCATAATCTTGACTGAATTACTCAATGGCAAGAAACAATTTTGAGGTCCTAGGTTATTAAAAAAACTTTCTTTGTTAGACCAACTAAGCTTTAAACCCCTTCAATATTTGTGACAGGGAAATAATATTAACTAGTATATCCCGTGGTCGAAATTCGACCACCTTAAATTAGTTTAGGTTAATAAATCCTGTGTTCATATTTTTTCCAGCACTGCCTAGAGACCGAAATATTTGAGAAATTTTTGTTGCTGAAATTAAAGTCGCTTTCATAAAAACCGGTTCACACGAGATGCCAAAAACAGTCCTTAGGAATGTTTGAAAGCCCACCATCAGAGCCACCACTCCTTTAAAATTCGGTCAATATTTCAATAAAAAACTTGGATTTGATGGACATATACCAACAACATAGTTAGACTTATTTTTACATATAATAAAATTGTAACAGGTCGATGTCTGTACATTGAAGATATTCAAGAAAAACTGATAGGAGAGGTCGTTATTGGACCAGCGGAACCCAAATCTACAATTTTTAGAATTTTTGTCTGTCTGTCTGTCTCTCTGTCTGTCTGGCCGTCTGTATGATTGTGCGGGCATCACGCAAAAACTGCTGAATAGAATTGCATGAAACTTTCACCATTCTATCAATGAACGTCTTACTTAAAATTTAGGACAACTTTCATTTGAATATATCATCCAGTTCCCGAGTTATTGACCAAAATGTGGGAAAAATTTGACCAAAAATGTGGTTTTTTTACCATAACGCCCGCGTCACACAAAAACGACTGCATAGAAATGAATGAAACTTTCAATAATCATTTTCTAGACGTCTTTCCTAAAATTTAAGATATCTTTTACCAAGATATATTACCCGGTTCCCAATTTATTGACCTAAATGTGGACCCAGGGTGACTGTGATTTGTGCTTTTAAGGCGGAACAAAGTTCGGCGGGTCAGCTAGTAATATATATAATGGTTACTTTATCTCAATGTGCTCAGTGAGTGAAAATATGTCCACCGTTTAGACATGGTTGCCATATTGTAATTTTTTGGTTATTAGTATACAGGCAGTGCTTTTTGTAATCCATTTACCGGGAGAAAATTACAAATTCAATTTAGCAATAACGACTCAACGACGCTCCTTCCTATTTTGACTCTGTTCTCTTTTTGATCTGAAGTTTTGAATTATAAGGCGGCCATGGCTGGTTTGGAATCCCGTTTTAATATTGGAGTTTTATGAACAGTAAAGTTTACATTTTATTATAAACACTTAGGTTTTTCAGGATTTTAGGATGCCTCTAAATATTCGACCGAAAATAGGGGCCATGAATACCTTTGAATCTCATTTTAATTATGGAATTTTACAAAAAAGAATGTTGAATTATATCAAGAAGGGGCGACTAAGGGTGTTTTTGAACTTCATTTTTATAATAGAGTAAAAATTTAAATTTTTAATTATTGCTTGCAATAAAACGCGCGAGATTGTTGAAAACAAATAGGTATTTTTTTTTAAGATTTTGGTATAGTTCAGTATAGGGAAAGGCAACTCTCGCTCAAAATCAAAATTACAACTTCAGTATATGGTTTTCAGGTTGTTTTCCTTAACCACAATTTAGACATGTATAAAGACATTTCATACTGATTTGTAAAGCATTTCAATAATGTTTTGTGATATAAATGTATACGACCTGAACTTATTATTTCTTATGGCTGTGCGTAAAAGTTTACCTTACGTCCTATATCAATCAGAAATAAGTAAATTCTTTAAAAAAAATTCATAAAACTACGTAAATATGTAAGTACGCATGCCTGCTTCAGAAAATATTTCCACCATTAGGATTATACATACACATCCATATGGCTTTTGAAAATAAATGAAGCATTCATTTGGAAATTCCTCAAATTTCTCAATATTAGCGTGACGCCGGTTTCCATATTGTTTTTTTTTTTATGTACAGGCAGTTTTCTCAATTTTTCCTTTACATATGGCTTTTTTGAAGTCCATTTAGGGGGAGAAAATAACAATGAAATGATGGTTTTCTGGCTTTTTTCCTCAACCATAACTTAAACATATTTAAAACACATTTCATGTTCATTTTTAAGGAAGGTTATCATCTTAACTGGTCAAATTTAGTCTACATATGTAAGGGTCCGGGGTATATGTCTGCCCTTTGACTAATTAAATTATTTGCAGAAGAAAATAGTTGGTGTCGTCAAGAAAATTAACACGATTCCTAACCACTCCGTAAATAGAAAATTGAAGAAGCTACAAACTGTGTTTTCCCCTTTTTGTAATTTAAATATAGGGTATATCAGCCATTCTGTCTCACCGGGAAACCCCGATAGAAATAATGAGAATTATCGAAATTCTCTATTGAGTTTCTTTTTCCGACGGAATTGAGTTGTGATATATTAAATTATTATACTACATATATGTTTACCTTAAGTCAAATATTATTGAGAAAAAATTTAATTTCTTAAAAAATTTATGAAGCAATGTAGGTATGTTTTGCAAAAATTTGATTTTTTCACTCAAAGATAGAAAACAAATTAAATTTAACAAAAAAAAAAAAGTTGTCCGGAGCCTGGGCTCGAACCTTGGAATGCAAGCGTCGTAGCCGAAACGCTTACCACCTGCGCTACTACTGTATATAAAATAACGCAGTCAGATACTATAGCTGGCAGCTTTGGCTTTATGCACTTTAATGAATTATTACAAATAAATGAAGCATTATTTGTTAAACATAATATACCTATGCACTGCTTCTGACCGATACGAAGATATCAAAATACATTTTTATTGAAATTATGCATATTTAGATATAGATATACTCTAGCAATTGATTGTATGAAAAAAATGTAAGCCTATTAATATATAGATAATGGTAACTTGGCGCAGCGTACTCAAAAAGATTAAGACCGACCAACCTTTTTTTTAATAGCAGAAATTTACTTGGATAGTTTGCTGTCACTGCTTAGGGTAGACTTGTAAACGGGACCTTTCGGTATATATGACTGCACACTCCCACAGTATACACACAGTCTTGCATACCAGATATTCCAACAGATATATTTTAGAGGTCCCAAAACAAGAAATCCAATGCCAAAAAACTTTTATATAGGAATTCATATTTGGTAAAGTTATTTTCGGATTCAATTATTACTATGAAATATTTTTTTAATGGAATGGATTAAAGATTAGAAATTTTCTTTTTCTCACTTGGTTGGATATAGTTAATTGGACCATAGAGAAGCCATATTTCCACTACTTTGCAATACCTACTTATCGAAAGTCCCTTCCCCGCCTGAAGAACTTATCAGCGTTTTCTCCAATTACGATACCTACATCTATTAATTCTGCTACAAAAGGAATGGCCTGTATTAACACCTTGACACGTGCAGAGGGGACTACCATCAAGTATCCACCTTTATGTTTTTCGCAACACAATCTTCAAATTACTCGCAGTTAGTACTTAAGAAAAAAGCAAGAGGGCTCTGCTGACAGAATACGAAGCAAACGGAAGCGTATTCAAGACGCCAGAAAAACATCTCAAAAACAATTCAAGCAAACATTTTCTAGAAAGTGAGAATATTTATATTTTAGCAGAAGAACTGAAAGCCAATTGCTACTAATCTCTTGAGATTTTAATGATACTCTTAAGTGATTTATTTTGTTTTGCACTGTTAACTGTAATTCACAATCATACCAACAAGTTGCCAATCAAATTCGCAACTGAGTGGCTTTTCTCTTTCAATACTTTTTAGTCGGAATTCACCCCTCAATGAAGGCGACTGCCTGTAACAAATTTCCCAAAATTTAATTTAGTGCCAAATTAAAAAAGGAGCTCTCCACCCCCAAATGCAGTGTAAATTTTTCAAATCTACCAGCAATAATAAATGAATAAGTCGTATTTGTGACGTGATTGACGACAACATTTTGTGGGAGTATTTTCTCAAATCTGCTTCTGTGTTTATTTCTATCTTTCGATTATGTGGTCACTTCATTTATTACCTACGAATGACGCGTTATGGAGTGTGCTGCGAGTAATTTATTTCTCTGTTGTATATTGAATCCATTCAAAAGATAAAGAAATATTGTTAAAAATTTATCAACCGGCTAACAGCCAAACAAGTGTTTTTGGTATTTGGCAGCGAGCTTGAATGAACCAGCTAGTTATATACAGGCTAAAGTTGCTACGAATGTGGAATTTTTTATATTCGTGTATGCGAGTTCTGATGTTAAGAAAGAAATTATTAAATTATTTACGAAATTATTTAGAAAAGATGAAACATTCAGCTGATTTTTCCTTTGTTTTAGTTATGATTCATTTTAGTTCGATAAAAAGGTCACCTGTTTTGAATTATATTCTTTGCTTTTTAATTAAGACCGATTTAAATAGTTTTTGAATTTAACATTTTCTTTCGTAACGTTTTCGTCGATCCTCGAAATGGTTCTTCTCTGTTTTAAATGGAAATTTATCAACAGCTAACTCAAGAAGAGAACACTAAGTCACTTTCCAGGAATCTGAAAATTACGAGAGGCTCTTAAGGGTTGCGTTCATGATGTTCCCGATATTCCAAACAACCTCAGCAGAAGAGAAATCTTTATCTAGATTCTTTCAGAATTCTCTGGATCCTTTTCCGAACTTTTGGTATACACGGTGTTATTTTCCGCATTTTTCAAAATAATTTCAGTGTTTACTTCGGTACCTTCGACATTTGATCCGGATTCCTTGTATACTTCAGGGTTTTTATTGTTAATTTTATTCGGGGTTTTATCAGCATTATCTTCGCCATTCTTTTTTGGAATTTCATTATGATTTTTTCGGTTCTTACGAAATAATTTTCATAACTTCTTCAAGATTATTTTAGTATTTACTGAACTTTATTCGGAACTTTATCCGAAATCTTTCGGTATTTTCGGAATATCCTTATTGTTTTCAGTATTAGCTCAAGTTGATTTCAATATTACGGGTTTTTGCGATACTTTTCACAATTTTATCAGAATTATTTCGTTATTCACTGGGCTATTAATTATGTCGGTATTTTCCGAATTTTCGAAATTTTATAAGGTTTTTTTCATTGCATACAGCGCTATATCCGGGACTGTGTCAACACTATTTAAGTATTTTTGGAATTTCCTCAACATTTTTTTGGGATTTACCAAGTTACTTTCGGGACTACAGCAATATTTTTTCCGTGTTTACAGTGCTATTTTCGGCGGAGCTAGTACGTTTTTTAGGAATTTTTTTCAAAATCTTATGAAGATTATTTCCAGGATTATTATGGATATTTTACCATGATTTTTTGAGAATTTTCTGGATTAATTTCGGGATTTTATCAAGATTTTTTTGGTTTTTACAGTGATATTTTCGGTCGGAGCTAGTACGGTTTTCTAGGTATCTTTTCAACATCTTATAAAGATTATAAATATTTTATTATGATTATTTGAGAATTTTCTGTTTTTATTTCCGAACTTTATCAAAATTATGTCGGTGTTGACTGGACTATTTTCAGGATTGTATTTTGTGGGAAATTTTTTAATTTATTACGATTATTACGGTAGCAGCCCTGGAAAGCTCGTTGCGAAAGTTCGCCATACCCCTATAACGAATATTTACACAAACTGGTATTACGTTTTCATACTTATTCTTATTATTATTATTACAACACTTTAGACCACTCGCTCTTTATTTCAAACAGCTCCCACAAGTCTCATCATCACTCATTTCAGCCGCAATGGCGCAAGCTGTTGTTCGGTGGTGCTTGCTCCCTGTTATTTAAAGTTGGAGCGTTTTACTGCACAAATGGTGTGCGACAACAACCAAACAAACCCCAATATGAACTTTTTTGTAACAAACAATAATGTTGCTGGTTCAGCCTTACAATTTCATTGCTCTTGTTTTCGCTTTCGGCTATTTGCTGTACAACATTTGCCACTTTCCAAACTGGCGTGATGACGTGAATGTCCAAAAACGTATATTTGCGTGGAGGCTTCTGTGCTTCGGCAAACGCTGTGAGTTTATGTATGGTTGAGCTGCAATAACTTGAAAAGGACACTGTTTTTACTTCGACTTGCGTTGTTGAAAGAGTTTCTCGACTTCGAATATTGATATGAAGACATAATACTTCCAAATTATTGAATATAAAACAGTTATAACACCTTATCAGTTACTATAAAATATAAAATTCAGTTCAAATTAAAGTTTTCAGCTGTAATTTTTACTTTGAATCAACTTTGAACGCGATTTCCTCCATTCCACTTACTTCGACTACCTTCATCATGCCATTCTAGTAGGAGTGAACAATGTTAGTAGACGTCATTGTGTAACATGTCAAGTGTGATATCTAAGGCATAGACGGCAAAATTCCTAAGGAACTTGATCACCTGTTTTTTATATTCTATGCTGGTCTCATTTGCATCTCTTTCTATCATTCGCTAGAAGATAGGAATGCCTCCATTTTGATGTGCCTTTGACAGATAACATATCACACTTATTTATATACACAGTGGTAGACGTTTACTTATGCTTGGACGCGACTGCTGTCTTGTTTACAAGCGCAAGTGCAAGCAAAATAAAATAATATGAAACACATTGCAGTGTTTTGAACACGGCTGAGTAATGTACGGTGACACAAAACAGTTGCAGGAAGAGAGCGAATTTTGACATTTCATTGGTAGAAAAGGTTGCATAGACCATGATCAAATAATTTATATGGTCGCTTCAAATGACATAGCGTCTTCTTCTTCCTCATCCACACCTTATGTCAAAAGCTTAGAAAATAGGCGAATCGTTTTTGCGCGTAAATCATTAAATCATGGCATAGACCTTAATTGTAGTGTTGGACAGCGCTGCTTTGCATGTCGCAGCACCGTAGGTGATAGGAATCTCGACATAGGTTCGAAGGTTCGAACGTAGGTTGTCGCACAGTTAATTTTTATTTATTTTATTTTTATTAAATAAAATTAAATTTTTTCAAATATATAAATACTTCTAATCAAATTTTTTTCTTGAATTTTGCAATTTTTTACCAAACATTCTTCAGTTATTTTCTATCAACAGCAATTGCTTAACTCTTTTTGCGATAAAAATGATTTCGTGATGAAAAAAAAACACTAACTGTTTTATTATAATCATAAGAAAATAAATTTTTGTATATTTCCACTTGCTAAATTGTTGTCGAATAGAATTTTCTAACTTTCGATCATTTTGGCATATATTTTCGAAATAGTGAATACCAAATTTCGGATAAATGAAATCCGAAGGGAACAAAATGGAACTGGAACAACGAGCGTTTTCTCTTCGAAAATTTCTTACAGAGTACGAATAACTCGAAAGCGAACACATTTTCTTTCGAATAGAACTATTACTCTGTATTTGATATGATGTTGATATATTGATTGCCATCTTGCTGCTGGGCGACTCGTACCTAAACACTTAACAGCTTTGATTGTAAAGTCAGATACCGAAAATCTCGGGACTGATAAAATATAAAATACTTACACCATTAGTATGTACAATTTTGACTGTCAGAAGTGCAGTTAGGACACTTGTAGCGTGTGAACTTTCACATTTGTTGAAAGAGAAGCAACATTTTTAGCAAAAACCAACATTGTTACACACAACTTTAACTTTTTTATTGCTTTTTATTGTTGTTACTTTTTTATACTTCACCTAAGTATCTTTTATTGTTATTCGTAACGGGTAAAAAATTTGTCGTTTGGTAGCTTTGCAAATTATTTTGAAGTGGTTAATACAGGGTGTTGGAAGCTGAACATAATTAACTTGCTTTTTTTTGCGTATACACAAAAGCTTGAAGTGAGAGCACCCATCCAAAATTTAGTCTAATTTTTACTATTACGATCGATTTCTTGGTTATGCGACTATTTGCAGGAAACAGTTGTGAAATTTCGATATCGATTTTTAAGTAACTTCCTTTTGTGTTATAAATTATAATTTTGGAGCTCCGCTGGCCAGGCGATGTTGTAGGAATGAAAGAGAATGCTTCGACTTAGAAAGGAAGAGCAAACTACCCACTCTAAAGTACTTTTATGTAAAAAAAAATCTCTTAAAATCAAATCGCCAGCTAAGCATAGTACAAAATTTAACGAGCTTAGCGCTCTGCATGTGAAAATTTAAATAAACTTTTGGGTAAGTAGCAAGTAATGGCAAGCATCATTAGCATGAAGCCGAAAGCTAACTATAATCTTACCGCACAAATTTCAGTAGATTCCTTTTAATTTCCACATTAGGCACCCTTTATTGTTCTTGCACAAATAAATACCTGCTTTTGGCTTTTAAAATACAAATCTCTTTTTAAAATGTTTGTATTGTTAGCAAGTGCTTATGCCAGCTGACATATTTATTAATGATATTTAGAACTGTTGAGAACTTAGTGAACACATCCTGCAACACAAACAACTACATTATATGGCAGTAAGTCAAATGGAAGAAACGATTAGGGTAACGACTGTGGAAGATTAGAGTAAATAGTGTGCTTGAGTTTCAAGCACTGAGCGAACTCTATTTAACAGTTAGGTCTCGCACCCGTAACCAAAAATAGAACGATACCAGCATCGAAACTTAGACTGGAAAAATTTCAATTAAAATTCGAAAAGTAAACCAGAAACGAATACGAAATCGAGTTAATGTCATGACCGTAAAACTGATATCGAAGCGTAGAATATTCTCGTGCGAAAACTTGAAATTTATAGGGAGCCTAAATCGAAACCATAACTAAAGCCAAAGTCCAGGACCAATGCCGAAATCTGAACCGAACCCCTAATCAGAGCCATAACTAAACGATTTCGATCTTTCAAAAACGCTAATTAGAAACGCCAAGATCGCATATCGCTCTCCAATTGGTATTTCCAACGGAGGGGGGCCTCCCTCTTCCTCTGATTCTATCGATGGGTTCCGAAAAGAATACCTTCCAGCCCGTAGCATCTTTTTCCATTCGCATTACACGGCCATGACAGTGTAGCCACTGGGTTTTGATTCGTTGGACTATGTCGATGTTGCATAGGCCCATACAGCTCATAATTAAATCTTCTTTGGTAACACCGTCGGCATCGCCCATAAATTTTTCGAAGAACCTTTTTCATCATCCATGATTATGCTCCATATTGCAGGACGGGTATTATGAGCAACTTGAGAAGCGTGATTTTTGTTCGTCGCGAGAGGGCTTTACTTCTCACCTGCCTACTGAGTCCAAAGTAACATAACTGACACCGGAAAAAATATCAAAATCAGAACTGGGGACATATTTGAAACTGAAAGCAAACCCGGAACCAGACCAGTAATCTTAAGCGGAACTAAAATCATAACCTATCGAAACTTTAAACAAAACTGAGAATCGACACCAACATCAATATTTGATATGAAAATGGAAACAAAACTCTAATCCACGCGGAGAAGGGAACCGCAACCATACTCGAAACTTTAACTATATTCCGAGATGGTACCAGAACCGCCAAGCCGAAAATAAAACAGAAAACTAGCCCAGTCAGGAACTTCGGTAAAAGCAAAATGGGTCCCTAAATCGAAATTTTAACCAAAACAAAAACTATATCCGGAGCCAATACCGAAAGCTCGACAGAAACCCAGGAAAGAGCCAAACCCGCAAGCGGAACTAAAATCAGAAACAAAACTGAAATCATATTCGAAACTGGTAGCCAAGCCGAGATCAGAACCGAAGCCGGCACCTAAGCGATGCAAATTGAAATCAAGTCCGAAACCAAAACTGAAACCGAAACTATGTATATTCGAAACTAGAAACAAAACAGGAGCCAGAACCTAGTCCTTAAACAGAGCCTTAATCTAGATTGGAGCTCAAAACCACGCCTAACCTAGAACCGAAACCATAAAGAAAAATGGAACCGAAATATCCAATCCAAGAACGATAACTGAAGGTTAGGTTGAGCTGGCCGGTCTGTCTAAACCTCACATAGACTGAAAAGGTCCATATTATTACCAGAGGTTTCTTAGAACAGAATTGAAAACCATATCAAGAACAAAAAAGAAAGATAACTGTTACGAAATTGAGAACATCAGTCATTTGAAGTTGGAAACAAAACAGGAGCCAATTTCTAGTCCAGAATTAAAACCAGAATTGAAACCAAGTCTAAGCTGGGCTAAATCGAAATCTTAACCGAAATCCGAACCAGAAGCATAAGTGTCACATGAACTAAAATTAAGTTTTAAGCTGGGAGCATATTCAAAACTGTACACAGTACGATCCACAACCGTCACTTGGAACGATACCGAAACCATATCACATTCGAAGTTGGAACCAGAACCAAGCTTCAACCGAAAATGAAGCTGAAACAAGTTATAAAAATGGAACCAGGCCTGGAACCGAGGACTGAAATGAAAATTTAACTAAAATTGAAACCAAAACCGAAACCGGGACCTCAACGGCTTATATTACATATAATAAAATTGTAACAGGTCGATGTCTGAACATTGCAGATATTTAAGAAAAGGCGATAGCAGGGATCATTATTGAGCCAGTAGACGCAAAATCTACGAGTTTTACAATTTTTGTCTGTCTGTCTATATGTTTGGTCGCGCATCACTCCAAAAGTGATGTATGGACTTGAGTGGAACTTTAACTGTTATATTACTAGACGTTTAACTTAAACAATAAGATATCAGTTGTTCCGATAGCACAACCAGTTTCGCAGATATCGATCAATATGTAGACCAAGGTGACCAAAAATGTGTTTAGTACAATGTGGGGATCAAGGGTGATAATAAGTTCTTCAATAAGCGATTTAATTAAGTTCCATATTTTATTTGGTATGTGTGGGAGATATAATGAAACAAATCGGACTCAGTCTATTTTAAGTTCTGAGACGCAGCATGCTTGGACGGGTTTACTAGTAAAAACTAAAACCGATGCAACATCAAGCTATTGATGTGCTTGAGTTTCAAGTAAAAGGATACAAATTATGCAATCAAAAATCACTAGAGAACTCAATGAACGATTCATTTCATAGTTCACACTTGCGAAATTTATGAAACGCTCGACTTCGCTTATGCTTCAATATGTTAGCTGAGTAAGTACATAAGCATTTTATGACACTTAAGTGCCATATAAGTATGTATATAATGTTGCTTAAGTATATACTTGCGGCTTGCGTTCATGTGGAGCCATGGATTCCTCAGCAAAGCCACACACAAATGAGCGCTTTGACAGTCTTTATGTAAGTTTTGTTAATTTCGACTGTAAGGCTTTTGATAGAGGCTTGACTTGCTTTGCTGTCACCAATATCTTCATACAAAGCAGCAACAACCATTGTAAACGCCATTAATGTCAAAGTGTGGCAACAACATTAAAGTTGAAGTGGCAGCACTCGCCTAAATGCTTAAGAAAAACTTGACAAAGCGTGCTGACAGAAAACCTTTTTTGGTACTTTTTCTTTTTTTGAAAACATTTTATTTAGTTTTCTTCTGCTGCTTCCGTTGCCTTAGCACTCAACAACATTTTGAATCGAAACAATTTCAGCACTTGAGTAAGTATATAAAGTTGTTGGACAAGTTTGCTCCAAATTGTTTAACTTTCAGTTTGAGAGTTAAATTTCGCTCTCCACTTAAGACACAGCTGCTGGTACTGCTGTCACTTCTACTGTGAACATAACTGTTGCAGCTGTGGGGCATTTCTACACCACTGCCGTATCTAATATGTACGATTAAGCGTGTGTGTTGACATACGATTGAAAGCGAGGGAAGTTCTATGGCTGACATGATTTTGCGAAAGTTTCCTTATTTGTGTTGTAGCAACATTTGATGTGGCACGACGCCCTTAGGTCATATACACAAAGTATTTAGAGATTTTCTTTTTAGCTTTAGCTTTTAATCAAGTTACAAGTTAGAAGCGGCAGGTGATGCTGTCTTTATGAAGTTTGTGATTAGAATTGCTTTGTTGAGGCCGCTAAGAAGGTGAGATTGTGTAGTGTTATGCAAGCAAACTTGTTGGGTTTAGATTCAAAGTAGAACAAGTGTCAGGGAATCGAAAGTTACTGCACATCAGATTTTATGCCAGAGCATTATATGCGAAGGGTTGTAGTTTTTTGTTTTTATATAAACGTTATTTCGGCTTGTCTAAGCGGCAGGTTTCTTTGCTGGGGCTGTCATCAATCTTTTCTAAAGTGTAGTAAACTAGGAGTTTAAATAGGATTGGACAAAAGTGAAAATGTTGTTAGAAGAGTATGCTCCGTCGAGTAAAAAATGTTTGTACAGTAAGGGCATACATATCGGAAAAACATAAGGCCTACCTGAGTTAACTTATAACAATATCCTGAACGATGTTCGCATTCTTCTGCGGTGGAAGATTGTGCTTGTGCCCGAATGGCTTCTGATGAGATGACTCTGGTAGCCCCCGGCGACTTGGGTTAGAATATGCCCCAGGTGGGCATAACTGTCGTAAGAGGCGACTTAAATGCACAAAGGAAATGACGTGCAACTTGATGGTTGATCTACAGATATGATGCTTCTCATCTATCATCAACCATCTTCTAAGATGACCTAGAAGGTTCCACTGCCCACCAAATCGCTCGCACGACAGTGGGAGTACCGGAGCGTACAGCATTCAAATCCGGCAAAGGGCTGCTACTTTCTACAACCACTCCACCAAAACCTCGTGGACGGTTTTCAAGAGAAAAGTCCTTCGAAAGATTTATGGACGGCGATTACCGAAGAATATTAAAAATTGAGCACTATGCAGACACCGACATAGGTCAACCAATTAAAACCCAGCTGCTTAGTTGACTAGGCCATGTTGTGCGAATGAATGAAGATCGTTAGGCTCAGAACGTATTTGCACCTTTCGGTTGAAGGAGAGGAAGATCACCACTGAATCACTCCGACTGCCAAAACCGTTGAAATTTTTAAACACCACTTAAGGAAGGACAGTCGGTACCCTGATGACACCAACGTAGACATCGAATTCCGTAATTGTCTGTGCCGTCCAAGTCGTGAATAGTATTCTCAATGATTTAGTCAAGTTCTATGACAAGATCGGAAGTTAAGTGTTGTTTAGAGTACAGCTCATCAAAAGATAGGGCCCGTCACCATTATCGTGCTGAGAAAAGTTAAGGGCATTTGTCTAAGCCTTATGGAGGGCGAATAGTTTTTTTTTTATTTTATTTTATTATTTATATTATATTATTGGTTTAGAGAGGAAAAGGGGGTGTGCGGAGCACATGTTAAATAGGGAGCCCTTTTCTATGTTTATTTATTATTATTTTATTTTATTTGAGTTATTTGTTCTGTATAGAACGGGGTGCGGCGCACCTGTTACACCTTGTATGTATTAATTGGGGGCGAGCACTGTTGGCTCTGAGGCATTGCACGGGATTGGCTTCCTCATTTTCGTTCTGAAAAACCCCGGCTTGGGATTGCAAAACATAAACTATATATTTGGGATATTTTATAAGCTGCTTGCGAACTACAAGAGAGTGCAGCGCAAATAAAATAGACGAAGTAAATCGTTATAGCTTATGTCGCTTAAACAGCATTGTTTGTTAAAGGGAGCCTCGAGGTGTAGTAGCTAAACAGAAGCAGGGATAGGGAATTATCATGTGGCATACATTTTTAATTCTCCCAGATTTTGAACGTCCATTTCTGAGCCCAATGTTGTCAACGGGATACATATTTATAGAGGCTGCTAAGTATTACTTCTTCTTTTTCTTATCACTATCAATACTTAACCATAATCAGTGCTATCGGAACAACTGATTCGTGCTTTTTCGAGGCAACTAGAATTAGCAACTATAAAACCATGAATTAAGGACCGGTACATCTTCTTAAATAAAGATTAACACCTTCAGCCTTTTCTATTTTCCTTAGAAACGTTAGAAAATCGTATTCACCAAAATTTTTCGATAAAGGTGAGTTAAGCTCTGCTGGAATTGGCTTACATGTTCGTTGAAATCTGGCCACCATAGCCGAGCTCGTATTCTGAAGCATACTCTACCGTTAGTTCTGAGTACCGAGCATTCACTAAATAGTGATTTAACTTCTAAATTTGTATGGAGCCAAGGGAAGGGCACTTTAGCTTAGGTAGAGAACTTGTACTTGTTATTGTCACGTTAACAGTAAGCATATTTTAGTAATTGTTATCAAACACATATGAATTCCTATGAAGAAAATAGTACATTCGTTAGCATTGGAGCCCAATTAGTTTGCTGTAACAATATTTTGCTTGATGATGTGTGGCATAAGGAGACAGGCGGCTAGTCGTTTTGCCATAGGTATTTAGGGGTTTAGTGTGAAAGTCTAGTTACAGTCTTTCCAGATGGCTGCAAAATATATAAGGGAACTAGTGCTAGGATGTAATCGGAGTATATGCAGGCTAGGCAGTCTTGTAGGGTCTTCCAAGCTGAGTTCTATGCACAGCGTAAATCCAGTCATCGATTAACGATTTTTGTCGACAGCCTTAGAGGAATTAAGCTATGGAAAGAGTGTATGTCAAACAGCAGCAAATCAACTTGAATTGAATATTTCTGACAGTTACGAGGTGAATACTATATGTAATTCCTCCTTCTCGCAGCTAATTTTAAGCATTTTTTTCACCATATGTTGCTATAGTAGTTGCCATCCGTATTTCGATTGAATAGAAAATCAATCAAGAAATCAATCTTTATGTCAACTTTAGTCAAATTTAATAAATATTTGGCTCCCTTATGCATTCCTTTAGCAGGTCATAATCTCATTAGCTGATTAAAGAAACTTTTAGCATTATTCTCTTTGCTTTAGTCGACATCTTCCTAACTTTTTACATAAACCTCTTACCATTCCTGGGTATGTGTCTTTTGTAAGATGATTCGACTTCAAATTTCGGTCCTGATGAAAATGAAGAAAATTTGAAGAATTCGATTCCAGCAAACTCACTTGATGTAAAGGGTAAAAAATGCAATTCGAACAAAGGGGTAATGCTGCTCAAAAGCTCTTCTATCTTATACTCTCTAACACTAACTTTTTTTGACCTTAGCAACTTTTGAGCTCAAGCACCTGCAAACACTTGTAAAAGCTTTATACGATCTAAACGAAATTGTGAATGTAATACCGTATTAGATGTAATTTTGTGTCCAACCTGATTATGCATAAATTATGTTCAAATGGACAATATTGTTAATGAGCTTTATAATTGAATTTATGAGTACGCATTTAGTTTATTTTATTTCATTTAGGTCAAGGAAACATCTTTTCTTAGCTCTCTTGCACAAACTTCTATGAAAGGCATTTTTAGCAGTGAGCGGCCGCCGTGGTGTGAAGGTAGTGTTGCCGGCCTACCACACCGAAGGTCCATGGTTCGAGCCCTGGTACAGGTAACATTAAAAGTGATTTGAAAAAAAGTTTTTAAAAACGGGGTCGCCCCTCGGCAGTGGTTTGGCAAACTCTCCGAGTGTATTTCTGCCATGACAGGCTTCTCAGCAAAAATTCGTCTCCTTTGTAGATGCCGTTCGGAGTCGGCAAAAACCTGTAGGTCCCACCAATTTGTAGGGAAAATTCAAATCGGCACACCACAAATTGGAAGAGAAGCTTGGCGCAAAAATCTCTTAGGAGGTTTATGATGATATACCTGTTGTATATCGCGCCATAGAGATAGAGATAGAAGTGATTTTATATAAGACTACATTTAACAAATTGTACTCTCTTCCCTCTAAACTCGAAGCTTTTTACTTTATTCCTATATCTTTCTTATTTTCTTCTTTTACTTTCCCCTACCCCAATATCCCGTTATGTCTTTTTGCCCTCTTAATTTTCCTCTAAGATAGCTTCCACATCTTAAATTTTATATTCCTACTCCTCTTCTTCTCCCTTTCCTCTGCGGGAAAATATAGAGATTTAACTTTATTTTGGTCTTGATACCGCTTACTTTTCCCAAGGTTATTTTTTAATATAGAACACATATTTATATATAAAATAACATTAACTTGAACCAAATAAATACCTACCTATACCGGATTGCAGATCTGTATAATCTGTGGTTTTTCCAAAAATCAATACAGCCTGTGTGGTGCCCAGTAAGCTCCTGAACCTATCGTGAAAGTTTCATAGATGTAGGAGCGACATACGAAGGGACAACACGAAGTGGACAAACCTATTGACTACGTATACTACCCTTAAATGCAACCCTAGTTACTTGACGCACGACCACCCAACCGAACAAACTGGACGAAGCATCTGACCGACGAAAACGGACGAGACAGTTTAAAATTGATCTTTATAGCGAAAGCATCGCTTGCATATATAAACGAGGATAAGTTGGTAAAAATACATATTTGCAGTTTGTAAAATAGAAATAAGAATTTATAATGAAATGCGTTTAAAACTAATAATAACTTTCTTGAAATTAAAAACTATATGTAAATAAAAAGCAAGTGTGAGTGTTTCATTTCTACATAGATATAGACAAAAAAACTAAGGACATTATTGTAGCACAAACACAACAAAAAATATGTGGGCGTGGCACCGCCCACTTTTCGAAAATTATGTAAATCTTGACTTAAGGATACATATACCCAATACCATTAATTTAGATCAAATACATTTGAGAGTTATGCCGAATTTTAATTTTATATAGTCTGAGGGCGTGGCAACGCCCACTTTTTCAAAACTATATATAGACTGTATCCTACCCAGCGAACTTCTGAACCTATAGTGAAAGTTTCATAGACACCTACAATAAAATGTGGATATTAATTAGGCACAAAAAAAACTCAAAATATTTGGCACTGCCCACTTTTACAAAATAATGTAAACCTTGACTAAGTGACACATATATAAAAAATTCATAAATTTAGACCAAACACATTCAGAGTTATGAGGAATTGAAATTTTATATATCCAGGGAGCGTGGCTCTGCCCACTTTTTCAAACCTATGTATAGCCTTTGCTGTACCCAGTGAACCCAAGAATATACTGTCAAAATTTCATAAAAAACAGTTGATTACTTTGGACACCTAGTTTATGTTTTAAGACTAGTCCGAATCCCTGCGTCTCAGAACTAGCAATAGACTGAGTCCGATATTAATCATTATATCCCATACCAGATAAGATATGGCACTTGATTACATCGCATATTGCAGCACTCATTATCACCTTTCGTTTGATACACATGGTTGGTCACATATCGGTCGATATCTCTGAAACCGGTAGAGCTATCGGAACAAGTGATATCTAAAATTTTAAGTTGAAAGGCTTATAATGCAACAGTAAAAGTTCGATTTAATGCCATTCAGCAGTGTTTGAGTGATATGTGACGAGACATACAGACAGAGAGACAAAAATTCAAAGAACTGTTGATTTGGCTTCTATTGCCTTAATAATGATCCCTCATATCGCTTTTTCTTAAATATCTGCAAGTTAGAGACATCGATTTTACTATACAGCTGTGTTCAATATAATAGTAGTGAAATTAAAAAAATGGATATCGTTCGACGAAATAAGAAGAAGCTCTGATTTTAATAATTTTCACTTAAAATATAGCGAATGTCATAACAAAAACCACATAATACGAAATCTCAAATGTTACACAAATTCAGGAAAGTTAATTAAACTTAAAAAAAATTACCGACACAATCTTCAAATTTTTTGGCAGAGTTTCTAGAAAATTTTTGAGTATGCAGCTTTGTATACTAATCAATTTTAGTATAACATTGTGCAAGTTAGAACTCGCTCACAAATTTTCCTGAATTTTTAGAATTTTTTTCGTCAAGGATGTTGAGTGATTTCTTTTATACAACGCATGAGACAAAAATATTTTGTATGCAAAAAAATAGCCAACATCCTTGACAAAAAAAATGCTAGATATTCAGGGGAAGTTTTGAGGTACTTCTGACTTGCATGTTGTTATGGCAAAACGAAATGAGCTATAAAATTGCGAACTAAAAAATTTTTTAAAAATACTACTCAAAAATATTGAAGTTTTCATGTAAATTTTTAAAAGTTTAAGTAACTTTCCTAAACTTTGTGTTAACTTTGTAATTTCTTTTTATGTGGTTTCTGTTATGGAATTGGCTTTATTTTAAATGAAAATTATTTAAAACACAGCTTCTTTTTATTTCGTCGAACGATATCCAGTTTAATTTCACTACTTTTATATTGAACACAACTGTTTGTCGAGATTACGCTTTAATAAGATGAAATGGTTGAGCTTGTTTAGCTCATCAGGCGAAAAAATATTTATCTTAGCAAAACTTTTTCCTGAAAAATCCGAGGCCATATAATTGCCTTGTTCTTTAGGAAAGGTATGATGGGAGAAAGTTGTACTTTTAAATTGTCTAATCAGTCCAATGTAGCAAATGTGATTCTCCTTTGATGCCTGATATACATAGGTACAAAATATTCCAATTGCTTTCTTGTTGTTAACTCATACAAAAGAATAAGAGTGGTTCATCGTTAAAGTTCGAGACTGCCATTATTTTTATTTAAATATGAAAGAGAGTAAATACTTTTGTTTTTTACTCTCAAGGGTTAAAGAAACTTATCCAATCCATTTGCTCACCTGCATAGGCAAATACAATAAATGCCCTTCTGAAATTTTTAAAAATTTCTCACAGCTAGGTGTATAATGTTCATTTTGAATGAATTTAAAACTTTTCTACATTTTGCTTTCAAAGCTTTAAACTAACTTTGAAAGCCATTTAACCAGCCTCAGCATATTTCATATGGGGGAACTTTTTACATGCACTTGTCTGCTCACATATTTGCCCATGAATATATGCTACACACTTACATGAATATGTTGGCATATTAAAATTTATTGGCTTCCTAAGTTTGAGATGCTCTAGCAAAGTTTTAGTTGATATCGATTAGCCTGCAAGTCTTCTTGAGTTCAAAACTTACAAGATATGTGGCGATATTGAGGCGACCCTTTGTAGCTGTCAACGCTATGTTACCATAATTGATGCTGACATAAATGACATTGACATTTTGTGTCTCATAAGAACCATATAGTTATAAAAACATTTAGGTAAGTTTTACATCATAATTAGGCAATAGATGACACCAGGCAAAGATAATTATACAAGCACGTTTGTTAATCGAATATTCAAGTTTCTTAGTCATTTGTTACTATTTAAGCACTGTTGTGCTGTTGAACCAGATTCCATCCTATTTTTCATTATGATTCGGCAATAAGTATTAGTACCAAACACGCCTGTATAGCTCTTGTCTTTTCGTAATAGTATTGGTCGTGAATGTATTCTTCGAAGTTTTAACGCAATGATTAATCGTATATCCATTATTAAATATATAACTTTTACCAATCATATGTCAAACAAGTAAGGAAAGGGCTGTCTTCGACTGTGCCGAAGACTTTATACCTTTCATGTATACGCATCAGGGCTTAAGTGGCCGATCCCTACTTACAATTAGTACAAACTCTGCAAAACTGATAATTTAAAGATACATAGTCCAAACCCAATTTATAGGAACAATCGATTGTATGCGAGCTATATGCTATGTTGGTCCGATCTGGCTGCTTCCGGCAAATTATTAACCTCATGCAAAATGGCGTCCGCATACTAAATTTCATCAAGATACTTCAAAAACTGAGGGACTAGTTTGCATACAAACAGACATACGGACAGGCGAACATGGCTAAATCGACTCAGCTCATCGCCCTGATCACTTCGGTATACTTATTTGTGGGTCAATCTCTTCTTCTTCTCATACTTACAAACATCGGATCAAAGTTATACTACCATTTCATGTTCATAAAAGGTATAAAAAGAGCGTAATCCAATTGCAGCTTACTCTCAGTAGTTGGTAATTTAGGTGTATATTATGTAAAATGGCGCTCACATTTGCACTCATCATAGTCATTCATTGTAGCTTAGTCGCCTCGGCGATTTTGGCAGTTGCCTAAGAAGCCACGACAGTCATCCCTTTTACGAGATAACTGACGCCAATTGGAAACACCAAGGTAGGCGAAGTAAATTGTTTTATTCCAATCCAGTGATTCCCCGACCTTATCTGCTGCTGAAACCTCCTTTTTCAAGGAAAGCTTCCAGGGTCGGAACTTGTTGGTTCATTCCTCGACGATGGGCTGGGTTTACGTCTCAGTGGCTTGTTCAGGCGAAATTACCACTTATTAAGAAAAGAAGAAAGGATTGCATTGATCTCAAATTTTCCGTACTATTGAATAAATTAAAAATCTAAAAAACCCACAAAAAAATTTAGTAAAGTCCAAACTGATATTCCAAGTACAAGGTGGCGCAAAAGTAAGCTTCCGATGTTTAGCATATCGGTTGTGGCAGGTGCAGTGTGTGCTGTTGCACCGTCTTGTTGGAACCACATGTTTTCCAATCCCAATTCATCAAGTTGCGGCAAAAAGAACTCGTTGATCATTGCTCTGTAGCGCTCACCATTCACAGTAACCGTTTGGCCCCGACCGATTATTGGTCAAATAAATAGTCAGAAATATTCCGCGTTCTGGAGCAGTGTAGCGTAACATTGTTTATTAACGTGTATTTCGCATGTGTTTACTACACAAATGTCAAAACAGAACTGACTTTAGGGGCCAATCGCAAAATTTATAGCATTTTCTGATAGGAGGATTACTTTTGCGCCACCTTGTATTAAAATGAAATCCGAATAATAATAATTATAATAATAACTTCTTCTTCTTTAAATGGTCATCTAACCGCCTGGGCGATTTTGACCGCCCAACATAGCTCGCCAGTCGTTTCTTCGTTGCGCCAACTGGCGCCAATTGGAAACACCGCGGGATCGCAAATCGGTCTCCACTTGGTCCTTCCATCGGAGTGGTGGTCTCCCTCTTCCTCTGCTTCCACCGGCGGGTGCCGATAAGAATACCTTCTGGGCTGGAGCATCTTCGCTCGTTCGCACTACGTGGCCTAGCCAGCGAACCGCTGTGTTTTAATTCGCTAAACTATGTCGGCGTCTGCGTAAAGTTCATACAGCTCATCATTAAATCTTCTTCGGTACTCGCCGTCGCCAACGCGTAGAGGTCCACAAATCTTTCGAAGAACCTTTCTCTCGAATACTCCCAGAGCCGCCTCATCAGATGTTGTTAGTGTCCACGCTTCTGCACCATATAACAGGACGGGTGCGATGAGTGACTTGTAGAGTGTTATTTTCGTTCGTCGAGAGAGGACTTTACTTTTCAATTGCCTACTCAGTCCGAAGTAGCATTTGTTTGCAAGAGTAATTCTTCGTCGGATTTCTAGGCTAACATTATTGTTGGTGTTAATGCTGGTTTCCAGGTAAATGAAGTCCTTTACTTTTTCGAAATTATTGCTGCCAACAGTGGCTTGGTTGCCAAGGCGCTAATGCGCTGACTCTTTGCATGATGACAGAAGGTACTTCGTTTTGCCCTCGTTCACCACCAATCCCATTTTCTCCGCTTCTTTTTCTAACTTGGAGTAAGCAGAAGTTACGGCGCGGTTGTTAAAGCCAATGATATCAATATCGTGTTGCTCAAGGTCATTTTGCATAGCCGTATAAGTTTTGCGGGGAAACCAAATTCAGACATAGCGGCATATAGGCAGCTCCTTTTCGTGCTATCGAAAGCGGCTTTAAAATCAACAAAGAGATGATGTGTGTCGATTCTTTTTTCACAGGTTTTTTCCAAGATTTGCCGTATTGTAAAAACTGGTCGATGGTAGATTTACCAGGTCAGAAGCCACACTGATAAGGTCCAATCAGTCTGTTCACATCAGGATTCAGTCTTTCGCACAATACGCTTGATAGGACCTTATATGCGGTATTCAAAAGGCTGATTCCGCGATAGTTGGCGCAGTTTGCAGGATCGCCCTTCTTGTGGATTGGGCAGAGAGCACTTAGATTCCAATCTTCAGGCATGCATTCATCCAACCATATTCTGCATAGAAGCTGATGCATGCGCCTTACCAGCTCCTCGCCTCCGTGTTTGAATAGCTCAGCAGGCAAACCATCAGCGCCAGCTGCTTTATTGTTTTTCAATCGGGATATTGCTATTCGCACCTAATTATAGTCGGGTTGTGGAAATTCAATTCCATCATCTTCGATTGTGGGCTCGGGTTCGGCATCTTCTCTGGTTTCTTGCTCAGTTTCTCCATTTAAAAGGGCAGAGAAGTGATCCCTCCATATTCTGAGTGTTCTCTGAACATCGGTCACCAGGTCGCCGTTCTCATTCTTACAGGACTTTGCCCCGGGTTTGAAACCTTCTGTCATTCGCCGAATTTTTTGATAGAATTTTCGGGCATTATTCCCGTTGGCCAGCATCTCAAGCTCCTTTATTTCACGCTTTTCTGCCTCTCTTTTTTTCGCCCGGAAAAGCCGCCTCGCTTCCCTCTTCAACTCCCGGTAGTGTTCACACATACTCCTCGTTGCATTCGATCTCAGCGTTGCCTTGTAGGCTTCGTCCTTTTTTTTTTTTTTTTTTTCTTTTCCTTTCTTTTCTCAAATAAGAAATAAAACGAAAATAAATTGAAAAAAAAATATATACATAAAAATTAAAACCAAAAAAACTAAGATTTAAAACCCCACAAAAAATATTAAGGTGGAGTCTAAGCTCATATTTTACGTATTAAAGCGGATTCTAAAAAGCAAAAAAAAAAAAAAACAACTAAAATAAAAAAAAGGAAATAAATTCAAAAAAAATTTATACATAAGAAATTTAAAAAAAAATAAAAAAAAATTTGAAATAAAATGCATACATAAAAAATTAAAACCAAAAAAAAAAAACATTTTAATTTAAAAACCCACAAAAAAAGTTTAAATGAAGCCTAAATTCATATGACGTGTTAAAACGTGTTCTATTTAGCAAACAAATTGTAATTAAAAAAATATTAATACCAAGCTAATATCATTAAAAAGCAATTGTACAAATATGACGGGAAAAAGTTAAAAAAAAAATTCAATATATAAATGAAAAAAAAAAAAAAATTTTTATATCCAAAAAAGTATGTTAGTAAAGTAAAGAAAGAAGAAAGAATTAAATAAACAAAACCAAGTAACACAAAAAATAAAAAATAAAAGGAGTTGAAAAACAAAAATTCTAAACATGAAAAATTCAAAACCAAAAAGCAAACAAAAGTCTGAAAACCTACAAATAACAATACGAGTATGTAAAATAAAAATAAAAAGGAAAAGGAATTGAAAATAAAAACTCTAATAATAAAAAATTAAAAACTGTAGGAATATATAGTAGTATATAATTACACTCAACTTAGGATAGATTATAATAATCTAGATAATAATCTCGCCTTAAGCAATTTCGGAGTAAGTTTACCAACTAAAACATAAGAAACACAGCTTTTGAGAATGAATTGTAAAACAATGACTAGAGGAAATATGTAAATGATAGACAGAAAGAACGGTTTGTGAAAAACCCCGTTTTGAAGATAAAAGAGATCATTCGATTTTGGACGTAACCAAGAGCGGTCGTGTCTTGCGTTTTATTTAGCCACCTGATATATTTCAATACCAAAATATAAAAAAAATTTGAAAACCTACAAAAAACAATATGTGAAGTCTAAACTAATATTTTACATAATAAATGTCGTAAATAAAATAAAAGTCCAAATAGCCAAAAGCAAAAAATACCCACAAAAAACACTTAACTGAAGGCTAAATTCATATTTTCAGTAACTAAATGAAGTTAAACCAGCAAAAAGCAAATAAAAAATCTTTGAAAATTAAAAAAAAAATTTAGAAAAAATTTAAACAAAATAAACAATCTTAATTAAATAAATTTAAATTCAAAAGCCCTCAAACATGAATGAAGTCTTATTGCGTGCCCATTTTAAAGCTTTAAAATCTTACTAACAATTCGCATTAACCGACCTAAACACCAATTTGCAATTTTTAAGCAATTTTGATAAGTTCTGAATTTGATGAACATTCATAATCAAGATCAGTCACTGAAGAGAACGATCATTAATTTTAAAACCGGAAAAAATACTCAATGTGTCCAATAGCGTTTTACATAATTCTCCCCTTAAACAAAAATTCCTTTTAACACGAACTCTCTTCATACTCGTATAACAATTTGTTTACTTATAGTCATCAATAACTTCTAGCAAAATAGCCGAAAGAGGAAATCTTGATATTGTTGTTTGCTCTTAATATCGTTTAATTTCAACTTTTCTTAGTAGCCACAAAACGCAACATAAAGAATGTCCCAGACTAATGATTGATTACAGCTTTGAGCAGATGTGTCATTAAATGACTTATTTTTCTCTCCTCATCATTTTGTTTTGCCGTTATATTTATAGAATTGTTTAATTCATTTATCAACATTATATGAATGGAATTTATTTTGATTGATCTTTTAAGAAAGCTTGGTGAATTGATAGATTATAGAAAAGTCGCTAAAAGAATATTTGATTATCTTTAAGTAATCCTTCCCTATGCTTAGCTGAGCATAGCTGACAGAGTGTTTATAGAGTTAAGGAGGAAAACATAAATTGGTTAAGGTA
Source organism: Merzomyia westermanni (assembly GCA_949987695.1). NCBI lineage: Eukaryota > Metazoa > Arthropoda > Insecta > Diptera > Tephritidae > Merzomyia > Merzomyia westermanni. Next base: position 61,310,339 of record OX465290.1, read on the forward strand.
TGCCCGTCCTGTAGTGAACACGATAGCTTGATTAAATTTTGAGATATCTTAATGAAATTTTGAATGCGGGTTCATTTAATTCCTAGTAATGCTAGAAGTCGTAAGTCTAGGTTAAATTTCCAAATGCCGTCAATTCCTTTCAGGCTTTTTTAAATCTTCAAAATATTTCTTATGTCACATTTAAGTGATCCGATGACATCAGCGCTTCAATAACCGTACGTTTGAGCATCTGCTGTTTAGGTTTCCTTTTCATTTCAATCCCACGCCTTTTCTCGCTCTTTGCTATTTTAAATATTAAGCAGACCAACATTTTTTAAATCTTTTTTCTAACCTCACATCTTCACATTTTTGCATATTTCCTCTATTTGCTTATGTAACCTTAGACACATTTTTGTGCAACAATTTTTTTACATCAAAAATGCGAAAATTCTTTTGAACACACATTATTTTTCGCAATTTACATAAACATTAACATTAACTACAATATTATCATTATTCCCATCATCAGTTAGGTTGCTTCAAGAAGCGCAAAATCAAGGCAAGCAAAATATGTGTGAGAATATGTAAAATAAGCAAGAGCAATACAACTTTGTATTTATTTATGTATATATGTATGTACACATGTATAAGAGATGGACCTTCTTACATATACTCCATTTGCAGTCGATGAAAATAACACTTTTCACCGTAGCCTTAGGGCCAGTTATGGTCATTTGAAAGTAAAAGAATTGCAATGGGCTCAAATAGATTCTAGAAGAAGAGTAGCCAACATTATGGATTGTAAACTAGAAAAAAGAATTTAGTTAGTTACACAAATATTAAAAAGCCTTATTTAAACTATACCCTTTGGTACCTTTATAATACCTCCGGGAAACACTTAATCTAAAAAAGTAATGATTATGAACTTGATTAATTAATTGATCAGAGAATTATAATTATCGACTAATCAATGCGATTAACTTCCCACTAATCACATATTGATTAATTAGAAACTTTAAATTATGAGTTATTTTTGAGTGCAGCAAACACACTAGTTCGGAAAATACCTGTTAATTTTTATTATTTTGATAAAAGTAGGAATATGCGGTTAATCTATAATTTTAACAAAAAAAAACAATTAATCTTAACCTGATGAACTAATTAATCAGAGAATACTCGTTATCGATTATTTTATGCGATAACATGACCACTAATCACATATTGATTAATTAGTTTGATTATACCGAAAAATAAATAATTCTGATTAGTCAGTGAATCCAACAAAACAATGTACATATCTAAACCTGATTAATTTAATAATTAGGGAATAAACCGTATCGATTAATCAATGCGTTAAACTTTCAGATTATTTACATTTTGTTTAATTATGTCTTATAAATCAGATTAGTCTGGAAACTGAGTAATCACAACCTGGTTAACCAGAAGATTTAAATCATTTTCGAGGGTAACGAACTTATCACTCTACGAATTATATAAATTTAGGTACAACCTGCTCATTTTATATTCAAGGAAGTAATCAAAGTTTCACAGATTTAAGTAAAGAAAGTTTGATAGCAAGAACAGTCCATTGTTAAAAATTAATTTGTTTAATCGTAGGTTTCTAGATAAAAGTCATAGCGATTACAGAATAATCAGATTTACTTTCTTTTTTTGGTGGTTCTTTAGTATTATCTTATTCGATTAGACACGTCCACTAAGTAAGTCGATCTATTGCAGCTCCAAGAGCCAACACCAAACAATACAAAATTTTTTCGTTATCGAAGCAGCGGGGAATCTAAGATATACAAATTAATGTCTGTCTTTTAAAGGCTTTCTAGCATAGGTTTCGAAAAGTAGGCGGTACTATACCCCTAAGCAGTATAAAATTTCATTTCATTACAACTCGAAATAAATTAAGTTAGGATTAATGATATTTGGATATGTGTGTCCTTTTTCACAAAATGGACATTGTCTCGCCCCTATATTCTTTTTTGTTTTTTCTCCCTTATTGACGTCCAAATCTTATAAGCCATATATATGAAATTTTTTTGGTACGTTTATATCGTTTTTGGATAGTAGGCGGTGTCCGCTCCTACATAATATTAACTTCTAAAGTGGCGCTATGCCCCTTACAAGGAAAAATAGAATTCGTTATATGTCGACAACTATTTAACTATTTAATTTGGATGAGTAGAAATGTTGAAGGAAAGCGTCGGTAGGAAGAGGAAAGAGAGAAAAGGGGGGAGGAAAATGAAGAAGTAAAGAAGGAGGAAGAGAAAAGGAAATGTAAGAAGGTCGATAATGAGAGACCCTAAAATGAATATACGATCGATGATATGTAAGAAAGGCAATTGGATGAGGTGGAAGAAGGGAGAAGAAAAGTCAGAAGTTATGAAAGAAAAAAAAGAAAATACGCCACAAGCAACATCCTCCCTTGAGCATTATACACATCGAAGCTATACAGCAGAAGACTTAAGTGCCACCAAATGCTTAGACAGAGATCAAAAGTCTCCTATATGTCAAACTCAAAGAGACAAATAATATACCTCTAAGTGTAGGTTTATATTAAACGAGATTATACGTTCTTTGATACTTACCTAATTACAGAACCGTAAATTAATAGTTAGATTGCCCCTAAGGTAATCAGTTATTAAGAAAACACCTTATAGAAAAGTGAAATTTTTCCAATGCATTTTTGATTTTGCTGTTTTATCTCTTGTTATCAAAAGGTATGTAAAATATGCGGTTGGGAACATAACTTAATTTTTCAAAGATCGGATTTATATCTGTTAACGTGTAGATTAAGTTTTATCAGATTCATTGTAGGCGAACGCATACTCAAAACGTACCTTTAGTTACAATCGGTCCCTGATTCAAATCAATGTATAGCCAGAAAAAGACATCGCGTGCTTCGATACAACGATTGTGATCGCCCATATCTAGTAACTATGTGGTGCTCCATCATAGATAAACACCCAAAGTCCTTCACTTTACAGACTTCAAATTAATTTGCATTTTAGGCTAAGCAAAACACAGAATGCCAATGTAAAATAAATAAAATACAAAAACAACAATTTAATGAGATGCCACAAGCAACCTTAGCCTGTTTGCCTGAAGGTCGTCGCCTTTATCGTCGTTACTTAGCATAAAGTGGCCCAACCGCGGAGTATGATACGCCATGTGAGTTTTAAGATGTCGCCAGCAACAAAATGTATGCTTCGAAATTTTATTGGAAGATTTAGCATATGACTAAATTGGCATAAAGGACAGACACCCACATACATACATACTCAGGACTCAGCTAGTACCTTCCTTATATTGTTGAAATATTGTGTTTATACAGAATGTGAGTTGGATGAGCTTACTTTGGCTTACTTTAGAATTCACAGCCTCGATCTATGCAAATATGAACATATTTTTATATAAGTAAGGGTATGTGTGAATACTACTGCTATTTATTTTCACTGTAGGAAAGAATTTCCCTGAAGGAAAAAGAAAAGTGTGGGGCAGAAACCAAATTATGCATGACTCAACTCTTTTAGTTTTTTAACCAAATACGCAATATGTCAAGGAATTTCTAAACTAAGCATTTCTTGCCGGGTTTTTGTTTTGCATGTGTGTCTTGCAAGCACGAAAATTGGAATTCGAAAATGGAATTCCTAAGCCTTATGCAATGTCGATACTTCTCAGAACATAGTTAACATTTTTTTAACTGCGACACAGGCACTCAAGAATACATATTACACATTATACCGTTTTACTTGTTAAACAAGAAATACGGTGAATATATATAACTTGAAAAATGCGATGGTAATCTGAATTTTTTCTTATGAACATAATAATATAAGGTAATAAGTATGTTTAGATTTATATGCAAAATCATGCCCCTAAAATTTTACCTGGGCGTAGAATGGTACAGGGTAATTGATCAATTTAAAAATGTGATTTTTCATTACTATCAGTATTAGTATACTTTTATTTAATACTAGCATCAAACATAAACTCAAAACGAATTAATAAAAAAGGCTCTCTTATACAACTGTGTTCAATATAATAGTAGTGAAATTTACATTGATATCGTTCGACGAAAGAAAAGAAAGAAGGGGCTGTAGTTTTAACAATTTTCATTTAAAATATAGCAAATTCCATAACAGAAACCACATAAAAAAAAATTTGAAAGTTTACACCAATTCAGGAAAGTTAATTAAACTTAAAAAATTGGCTATCAAAATCTTCAAATTTTTGGCAAAATTTTTAGAAAGTTTTCAAGTAGGCAGTATTGTAGAACAATCAATTTTAGTGCAACATTGTGCAAGTTGGAACTTGCTCGCAAAATTTGCTGAATTTTCAGAATTTTTTTCGTCAAGGATGTTTAGTGATTTCTTTCATACAACGCATTAGGAAAAATTAATTTTGTATGGAAAAAATGCCCAATATCCTTGACAAAAAAAAATTGTAGATATCCAGTCAATTTTGAGGTACTTCTAACTTGCATTTTGTTATGGCAAAATTGAATGAGCTATAAAATTGCGAACTAAAAAATTTTCTAAAAATTCTGCCCAGTTTATGATGTAAATTTTTAAAAGTTTAATTAACTTTTCTGAACTTTGTGTAAACTTCGAATTTTATTTTTATGTGCTTTCTGTTATGGAACTCGATATATTTTAAATGAAAATTATTAAAAACACAACTTCTTTTGATTTCGTTGAACGATATCCAATTTAATTTTACTGCTATTATTTTGAGCACAAATGTATATGAATTAATAAGTTGTCATAGAAAGCGATTTTTTAAATTTATTTAGTAAAATTTAAATTGTATTATAAGGACTTGGAAAGCCGATGGTGATAATTTATAATGTATAGCTGTCATGGGTTCTACGTACGAATATTTAAAAAAAATTGTTAGTTCTATTTTTGTGTTGATTGGGTTTTACCAAGTTTAGCAACTCGGTAAGCTGGTATTATATTACATATGGCTTATCTTTTAACTTTAAACGAGTTATTCTTGTACATATATTGGTATATCCAGACTATCAAAGGCATTATCATCCTTATTTCAAGGAAAAACATTTCTAAGTAGGGTTACTACCTGAGCTTATTATATATATTTTTGTTTTGGGGTAACTATTAAACGATATATGTCCCCATGGGGAGTAACTTAAAGCAACATCAATCGCCTCGTAGCAATAACCGTCTCCGAGTAATGGTGTTGAGATGTCAACAATGATTTTTGGGATGAAAAGTTCAATTAGGGGGGGAAAAACCCACAAATATGCCCATGTGACCCTATTCTTTCTCACTTTTCCTTTTTTATAACAACCGACAGCCTCTAATCATACAATTCAGCAAGAAATCTTTTAAAGACTTGTCGATAATATAGGGAAACATTTTTCGAGCGGCCACTTAGGTGTAAATAAAAAAATATTAAATATGTATCTATTTCCACGTGAGCTCCGTTTGTGGTTAGTGTTCGATATGTTTTTAAAATCAATTTTGAAAAGCTTCATAGCTAGTAAGTGAAATTATACACACACAAAAACCAGAGTTACTTTACTCATGGATATACAAAGCAAACCTATGAAAATGCCGAGGAAAGCTCGGTCACCTTCTTTGAAATACGTTAGAAAAATGCTGTCGCCTCAAAGAGGGCTAAGGCCTCGAAACATCCTACTTTGAAACTTGCCACTTATTTAACTTATAATTATTATGTAGCCCAAATTCAGGCATTTTATTTGACAAATAATCCGAACTCTAGTAAAAAATACCGGGCCGACCGAGCTTTGCTCAAAAATATAATAAAATAACTGGGCAGCATTAAGTGGTAACCTTACCGATTGATAGCAATATTTGCACATCTCACTTTCACACCTAACTAAGAGAGCTTTAAATGCAGCATATTACTTTAATTCAAAAGTTGGTATGCGAAAATATAAATTCAATAGGATTAGGTGGCAATGCTAGCTGGAAATATTTTCGGTTGATACCCGTATTGCCATATATCATTTTAAATTTTTTAATAAAAGTGGCAACCCTGTGAAACATTATCATTGAAAGTTTCTTCTAGTAGACTATTTCAAAGTGAGGCTCATCAATGAATAATAATAATAATAACTTCTTTAATCTTTTTCTGATTTGTCTGACAGGGCATATGTTGAACATTTATTTAAAAACTCTTTTCATTTAATTAGTTTTTAAGAAAATCAATATCAGTATTAAATTGTTTTGCTGTCTATAAAGACGATATCGTCGAAAAGATAGTGTTCTATCAAAGACTACTATCTACTTGCCCAACTACAAATCGACGTCAGCGAGAATCACGCTCCAATTTTCAACTTAAGAAAAAAACTAAAGTATTAATTTTCTGCAAAAGCTGGCATATCTCAACGAATTGCAGAAACGCGCCAAATTGAAATGAATTCCAACTATTGTGAATCACGAAAAGTAAAATATATCTCCAAACGAAAAGAGATTGGCTCGAATCGCAAATTTGCACCAGGCTACTGATGGTGGGAGGTAGAAAGAAGAAAACTAAAAAGGGAGAGCTAGTTTTTATATAAAAATTATCTTAACCCACTTTTTTGTAATTGTTATAGCTTTTTGTTCACTACCCTTACCCCTACATTCATAAAAATTTAAATTCGTTTATAAAATTTTTTTACAATATTTTCATACATAAGTATTTTGAATTATAAGAGCTTCATGAACCTTTTTATACCTTTCATGAACATGAAGTGGTATTATTGCTTGTGTCCGATATTTGTAAGTATGAGAAGAAGAAGAGATAGACACAGCAATAAGCATACCGAAATGATCAGGGCGATGAGCTGAGTCGATCTGTCTGTCTATTTGAAAACAAACGTGTGCCTCAGTTTTTGAGATATCTCGATTAAATTTGGTATGGGACCGTCATTTTGTAATATATTAATCATTTGTCGCAACCAACAAGATCGGAACAAAATAACATACGAGGTGTGTTCAAAAAGTATCGCGAATTTTGTGTTTCTTCAAAAATTATTTATTTATTCATGAATATCTATTTAGTCCCCTTCAAAGTAATCCCCATGAGATATTATACATTTGTGCCAACGGTTTTTCCAATCTTCGAAGCACTTCAAAAAATCATTTTTTTGTATCTTGTTCAGCTCCTCCTTCGATGCCGTCTTTATCTCGTCAAGAGAAGCGTAACGTCGTCCTTTCATGGGCCTCTTCAGTTTAGGGAACAAGAAAAAGTCACAGGGGGCCAGATCTGGGGAATACGGTGGCTGCGGCATCATTAGTGTGTTGTTTTTGGCCAAAAAGTCGCGCACAAGCAACGATGCGTGAGCAGGGGCGTTATCGTGGTGCAAAAGCCAATTTTTGTTCTTCCACAAAGCCGGGCGTTTCTGGCGGATTGCTTCGCGCAAATTGCGCATAACTTGCAGGTAATATTCCTTATTGACCGTTCTTCCCTGTGGCAAGAACTCATGATGCACCACGCCCCTGCAATCGAAGAAAACTGTCAGCAAAACTTTCACATTCGACCGAACTTGGCGCGCTTTTTTCAGTCTTGGTTCGTGCGGCAGCTTCCATTGAGATGATTGAGCTTTGGTTTCCACGTCATAACCATAAACCCACTATTGGTCACCAGTTATGACCCTCTGGAGCAAATTTGGGTCGTCGCGGACAGAGTTTAACATCTCATTAGCAATGTTCATGCGATGCTGTTTTTGGTCACAATTGAGCAATTTTGCTACGAATTTCGCGAAAAAATCGAAGACGATCCGAAACACGTGCAAGCAAAGCAGCTGTCAACAATTAACTGAACATTCAAAATGGCCGAGCTTTTAGGCATAAGTGAGAGACATGAGTACCAACATAACGCCACAAAAAATTCGAAATTCGAATATACGTAACCAGCGAAAATTCAAAATTCGCAATACTTTTTGAACACACCTCGTATAGCTCCCATATAATCGATAGTTCCGATATATGGGGCTTGGAACACAAAATTTGGCAGCTACAGTACTTATTACATACATTAGTACTAATAATTTGTGCATGCACAGCAGATTTCACTTAAAGACGCAAAACGCCAGTGTAGTGAGTAATAGTAAATACCCTTGACCAGTCAGACATTGTTAAAGTAAAACTTGTATACGTTTTGGTTCATTTAATATTTTGGTATTCAATCTTTATTATGCTACGCTAAGCACCTTGTTAATTTCCACACGCATCACTGTATAGTGCACGCACTCGGTTTTGCTTTCTAATTTCACATTTGCATGTGTGTGCGTGCATGTCAGTGTTACCTACCGCTACATTTTTGACTTATAAACACGCCAACTGAAAATATCCGTAAATCAGTATATTCCCATCAACAGTTTTGTTTATTTATGACTCCTACCTGCCGTGTTTGGCCTAACTGCCACCTGTGCTCACAGCATCAAGAGGAGATGTGCATGTGTGCAAGGCCAAAACGAATTTGCCACATGTCGCTTGCCATTTGGCGTCAAAATTTTTAGGTTGAAATGTACACGAAAACATGCAAACAACCTTATGTGTCTACATACGTACACTGCTAGCCACATCTCGCAAATGTACGTCTTATATAAGGCTTATTTTCTGGGGGGGGCGAACATTAGTGCGGGTTGATATGTACAGGAGAAAATAAAACCAAAAAATAGTCAAGGCGAAAATGTTCTATGGATCCTTCTGAAGACCTTTGCCAAAAAAAGTATGGGACCAAAACCAATTTAAACTCTGCAATTCTTCGGTGAGATTGCATAATTTTTAAAATATTTTTTAGAACCATAGTTCATTAAGCAAAGTTGCCCAGAATGATCCGCACAACTTCTTTCGAACTCGCGATTTCCTGTGTGCGCATTCAATTAGCAGAGCGCACCAGATCGATTTTTTTACAATGTAGTAGGCAGTACTATAGCATCCTACACTATGGTAAATGGCTCTGAAATTGTTGCAGAGTATTAAATTGCCGAGCTTTGATTGGGATACAAAATTTCTTGGGAGTGCTTACTGATTGGAAATGTTTGCCAATTTCTAAGAAATGCTCCCGTTTTTAGCACACATGCCGATGAGCTCCAATTATTACTCATTGTGAAAGGACAAGCCATTCTTAAAAGCGATTTTTAAGATACAATTAGATGCATAGAATAACATTTTGTAAATATCTTTTTACACATTGTAGAATTTAAAATGAAATACATTTGTTGAAAACTGCAAGACACCTTTTATTTGAAACCTTTATTGCCCTTGGTCCTTTACAAAAACATACTCAGTGGCAACACTGATGTATAAGAAAAAGCTCAGACTTCGTAAGATATCTACACACAGAGGCATTTCCGAAATAGAAAGTAGCTGATATACTCAAATAGAAATAAATAAATTAGGCAATTGGAGTAAGCAACGCTGCCGTTGTATATTTTTTTAAAAAGCTTACACCATTCTCTGCTTGGGTGAACACGTTCATTAGAGTGTTTTATTTTCAGTTGAAATTTTTGAATTTTATTTGTTATTCAAAAAAATTTAATTATGAGTGAAATTTTATTTGTTATTCAAAAATTTTTAAATAAACAATAAAATTATTTTTATTCAAGCTTTTGAAAATAAAAAATAAGCACAAAAGGATACAGCAAAATTATACTCATATGTGCTTATAGATATAATGTGTATTTATGAAGATTTTTGATTTAAATTCTATTCTTAATTCAAAATTTTTGATTAACAAATAATATTTTACTCATCTCAAATTTTTTTGAATAATGAATAAAATTTTATTTTTTATTTAAGAAGTTTTATATTCAAAGTAACCCAACCCTGATTTAGACTATATCAAAAGGTGTCACGTGCCATTTCCTCTTAGCAACTATTTTTCTAATAATATATTAGATTAACTTCATATAACTTTTTAATAATATTAACTATGATTACTTCCAGAGATACGCAGCATTTGTGTGCGAGCGGCCACGTCCCCTATGCCATGTTACCACTCTTTTTGCTTTAAGTGTAAGAGATTAATCTCATTTAACTCTTTAACAATTTTTATTATTCTATCATGAATACTTCCAGAGATAGATAGTACAAAATCTAATCTAACTCTCACGCCCCACTTTTTCCGCAACATCCAGTGGTCCGAATTGGAGTCTAAGACATTATCGCGCCCACTTGAATACACATAAAAAATTGTATCAAAATCGTTCAGTCACATAAACTCATAAAAGATTTGTATTTGTAAACAATTTTTTTATTTGTCATTTAGATGCTAGATAAAACTATTTCTTGCGTCAAAATGGATCCTTCACTTTAAGTTGGACATCTGCCAATACATCGGTGAAAATTGCCTCCAAGTCTGTGTAGTTGGTTGCTGATCGATGCGCCAACAAACATACAGACACACAAACAAAAATTCTAGAAACGCCTATGTAGGCTCATATTATTATAATAAAGTAAAATCATATGAATTTTTCTTTAATATCTTTAATGCACAGACATCAGCTTTTCTAATAGAACAACAAATTGACACGCCCTAATGTACGAGGTGTGTTCAAAACGTATCGCGAATTTTGAATTTTCGCTGGTTACGTATATTCGAATTTCGAATTTTTTGTGGCGTTATATTGGTACTCATGTCTCTCACTTATGCCGACAAGCTCGGCCATTTTGAATGTTCAGTTAATTGTTGACAGCTGCTTTGCTTGCACGTGTTTTGGATCGTCTTAGATTTTTACCTATTCAAAAAAATGGATCAAAGAACCTGTATCAAATTTTGTGTGAAAAACGAAATTAAGTGCGCGGATGCATTCCGAATGTTGACTGTGGCATACGGAGAAGCTACCTTGGACCGAAGCAACGTTTATCGGTGGTACAAAATGATCTCAGAAGGCCGAGAAGATGTGGAAAGAAGAACAAAAATTGGCTTTTGCACCACGATAACGCCCCTGCTCACGCATCGTTGCTTGTGCGCGACTTTTTGGCCAAAAACAACACACTAATGATGCCGCAGCCACCGTATTCCCCAGATCTGGCCCCCTGTGACTTTTTCCTGTTCCCTAAACTGAAGAGGCCCATGAAAGGACGACGTTACGCTTCTCTTGACGAGATAAAGACGGCATCGAAGGAGGAGCTGAACAAGATACAAAAAAATGGGGATTACTTTGAAGGGGACAAAATAGATATTCGCGATACTTTTTGAACACACCTCGTACATATATATTTTTTTGTATACAAACACATATGCTCATAGCAATTTTTTGCTGCAAGCAGTTTTGATCCAAAGACAGTTTGCCACCAAATATCATCTATAATCGCATTTCCTATACTTTTTCTTCATTAATTCAAAAATTGGCAAAAGAGCAGAAAGACATTTTTGCTGAGGTGACAGAAAGGTAGCCAAAATGTGTTCTGTGGCATGGCACACCTGCCCAATGGGAAATGAAGTGTATTGTAATATTTTTTTTTGAGCATTGAGCATTTGTGAGCTGATTTTCTATTTATACTGTCTCTCTGTTTCCAGGAGAGAGAAAATTTATCCTGGCTGTGTTCTCAGTTTACGGTTCTATCTTATAGGATCATGCACGCATGATGTATATTGGAACATGGCTTGGTCATCCCTTGTCAAATTTAGTTTGTAAAAAACCTGTTTCGGCGTTCCGCCATTCTCAGTGTTTAGTTTCGACAAATAAAACAAAAAAGTCCAGAATGCGTTTAGAAAGCAGAGAACTGGTAATGTCCAAGCACTCTCATTCAAGTTCAAACGGACAAGGTCGTAAAGGCGTTTCGCTTAACGTCTTTTAATAAACTGAGACAAAATGACAAAATACTATACACCAAAGAAACCAAGAGAACGCTGTTACTGGTGTATTATCTAAGGAGACTCAAAAAGACATCAAAACCATGACCTCTTCTCTGTTTTTGCGATATACGAGGTGTGTTCAAAAAGTATCGCGAATTTTGTGTTTTTTCAAAAATTATTTATTTATTCATGAATATCTATTTTGTCCCCTTCAAAGTAATCCCCATGAGATATTATACACTTGTGCCAACGGTTTTTCCAATCTTCGAAGCACTTCAAAAAATCATTTTTTTGTATCTTGTTCAGCTCCTCCTTCGTTGCCGTCTTTATCTCGTCAAGAGAAGCGTAACGTCGTCCTTTCATGGGGCTCTTCAGTTTAGGGAACAAGAAAAAGTAACAGGGGGCCAGATCTGGGGAATACGGTGGCTGCGGCATCATTAGTGTGTTGTTTTTGGCCAAAAAGTCGCGCACAAGCAACGCTGCGTGAGCAGGGGCGTTATCGTGGTGCAAAAGCCAATTTTTGTTCTTCTTTGCACATCTTCTCGGCCTTCTGAGAACATTTTGTACCACCGATAAACGTTGCTTCGGTCCAAGGTAGCTTCTCCGTATGCCACAGTCAACATTCGGAATGCATCCGCGCACTTAATTTCGTTTTTCACACAAAATTTGATACAGGTTCTTTGATCCATTTTTTTGAATAGGTAAAAATCGAAGACGATCCAAAACACGTGCAAGCAAAGCAGCTGTCAACAATTAACTGAACATTCAAAATGGCCGAGCTTGTCGGCATAAGTGAAAGACATGAGTACCAATATAACGCCACAAAAAATTCGAAATTCGAATATACGTAACCAGCGAAAATTCAAAATTCGCGATACGTTTTGACCACACCTCGTATGCTGACATGCGTTCTCGATCTCAAACATTACCACTTCGCTGTTTTTGTGATGCATGTAAACGTGCATTCGGGATCTCATATGTTTGAATCTGAATCTGAGAGCCTAGGCATGATCAGTTCACTGTTTTTAGCATGATTCAACCATACAACCGATTTCTCATTAGTTGAAAGCTACTGAAAGGAGCGCTTAATTAAAATTGACAGTTTTTTAATGGTTGCATGCTTGAATACAAGCGTCGTTAAAGTCATGAATGACGAATTTTCCCACTAGGTAATGCTATAGCAAATTTGTGTATTTGTTTTCTCCCATGCAAATATGTTTGTATATTTTGAGATATGCAGCCATATGTAAGTAAATATTAAACAAATATTCATTATTAATGCTAATGGTATGACTTATTTATCACGTAAAATATTAGATATTTTCTAAAACATTGAATAATTTATTTGTCTGGGGTTTTGTTGTAGAAACAAACAGCTGGATTTGTGAGTGTGTTTGGAAGTATGAGACAAGGAAGCACTCAAACACTGTTCGGTTTGAGTAACGGAAGTAAGACATTTCCCAATTGATTACGCTCAGATATGTTGACATTTTATTCTTTAATAAGATCATATCATTGTTATGTAGGTGGGTGGGTTTTTTTGTCGCATTAATATATGTACTCGTTTTCCATGAAATGCCAAATTTTTAAATGAAATGTCATCATTATAAGTGTGTTGAGTATTCAATATCATTCGCTAACATGACTTTTCATAAATGTACAGCGAAACACAAGTCGATTGTAATTCATGCAGATTAGGTTACATTAACTGTGTGACAGCCTTTATGGAGCAATGAAAGCTTGTCTATAACGGTCTTACCTACTTCACAAAAAATACAACATTACAAATACACAAATACTGCGTACACAAAATTTCAATACAGGCTCAAAATCTGAAGGGCCAAGAACCCCTTTTTTCTCAATTTAAGGCATATACATATTGCCGTTTTACTTTTTATCTACTTATCACGGGATTTTGATGTTTAAAAATACTACCATTTTAGCTTTTAACACTATGCAAATAGTTCATGTATTTTGATAAATGTCAGAGAAATTGTAAAAATAATATGAAAAACCTTTTTTCTTTTTTAACTCTTTTCATTTTTAATGTACACTGAGGTTCAAAATTGAGTCAATGAGAAAAAAAATTACTATTTAGGAAAAAACTTTAGCTGCCTAATTTGCTTAAGCGATGTTTTTACGTTGTTTTTTAGAATAGAGTTTAAGCTACTAGAATCCATCACAAAAATTTTAAAATTGCGCAAAGGTATGCAATTTTCATTAATTTTTGTAAATTATATCATTGACTCAATTTTGCACCCACCTAAATTCAATAAAAGAAAATCAGGTTTATTTAGGTAAGCCCAAAGATTTTCGATCGGGTTAAGATCTGGACTTTGGGCAGGCCACTGCATTACATCAATTTTTGACAATGCGTGAGGTGTCTTTCGGGTCGTTGTCGTGATGTCAGATATTGCTCCTTACGCATTATTCCGTCAATCCTCATAATTGGTCCAACACCATTTGCTGTAATGCAGCCCCAAACCAAGACCTACAATCAGTTTGAAAGCGATTAATTTTCATCTCATCGGACAAGATAACCTATCATTGTGAAAAAAATTTTTAAAACATTCCTAGTTCACCGAGATTTCAACAATACCTGGCTTCAATCAAAATCAGTCCAAAATATATGCTTTGCAGCAAACTCTAGCCTTAATTTGACGTTTTTCCATGATAAGCGCGACTTCTTTTTCTTCACCATTGCCTTCAGCCCTACCCTGTAAAGCATCCTTCGTACAGTCCATACGCTTACATCTCTCGCTACAGCTGCTTTAGCGATAGATATTCGCCCAGAAGATAGTAAACGCCCTAGTTTTCGCCCCTCTACCTCAATTATTTGAGGGTTTCTTCCAGATTTTTTCCCCTCGATCTGCATGTTACTAGCTCCTCTAATGATACGGCTAACAGTCGATTGGCTCACATGCACTATTTTTGCGATTTCGCGACTTGAAAGCCCCATCTAAGCTTTATGGAGGGCGAGTAGTTTTTTTGAGTTATTTTTTTTATTTTATTTTATTATTTATATTATATTATTAGTTTAGAGAGGAAAAGGAGGTGTGCGGAGCACATGTTAAATAGGTAGCCCTTTTCCAATATTTATTTAATTATTATTTTATTTATTTAAATTATTTGTTCTATATAGAACGCGGTGCGGTGCACCTGTTACACCTTGTATGTATTAATTGGGGGCGAGCACTGTTGGCTCTGAGGCATTGCGCGGGATTGGCTTCCTCATTTTCGTTGTAAAAAACCCCGCTTTGGGATTACAAAACATAAACTATATCTTTGGGATATTTTATAAGCTGCTTGCGAATTGCAAGAGAGTGCAGCGCAAATAAAATAGACGAAATAAATCGTTATAGCTTATGTCGCTTAAACAATTTGCTTAATATTTTTTGAAACACTTTTCATTGTACTTTTTTTGCGAAAAAACAATAAGTCCACTAAACGGAAACAATATCTTTAATTTAAAAAAACAAAAAATTTGCCCTGACAGATAAAAACCGATTGCCACGTAATAGTAAACCTTAAAAATTAGGTGGGTGCAAAATTGAGTCAATGAGCTAATTTACAAAAATTAATGAAAATTAGTAGCTTAAACTATATTCTAAAAAACAACGTAAAAACATCGCTTAAAAAAATTAGACAGCTTAAGTTTTTTCCTAAATAGTAATTTTTTTTTCTCATTGACTCAATTTTGCACAGAGTACAACAAAGCTAAAGCACCAAAAGTCCCTCTGCTATACATGAATAAATAAAATTCTATGTGCAGATTGTAAATTTTTTTTTTGATTTATTGATAAGGGCAATAAATAAGTTATTTGAAATATCAAACAAAAAAACACCAATTCATCGTAGGTATTGTTTTTCCTTAAATGTGTTGTGAAAACCATGGTAAACGTGAGCAACAACAACCACCAGATGTTGGATGGTCTGTAGAAGTCTAAAAGATTTGCTGGAAATAATTATTTCGTGGTACCTCGCGAAAGAGTTTTACTCAAATTTAATCAAAGGAAATCAGAAAATACTTTTTCAAAATGTTTTAACATTTTTCATGGCTTTATTCAGCATACTTCGAAAGTTTTTCCATTCCCTTGGCTCCCTTAGCTCTGTACAGGGGGGTGCTGGTGCACGAAAAACACCAATTAGCATCGATCGGGCAATCGTTCGTGAAATAAAAATATTTCTTCCGGTTTCCACAAGAAGTTGTATGAAAGAATTTGTGATATCCACCCCATATAGAACCATTTACTTCATGTAGCCCCTTTCATTTCAGATAAAAGAGAAATAAGGGTTTCAAAATTCCACCTAAATTGGAGTAGTACGACGAGGAATCTTATTTTCTGCCAAATAATAGTTTTATGAAATATTAGGACACTTTAAAGCTTGTTGGCAGGCCTAAAAAACAACGCTTACTTACTTTGACCATACTTTTTGATCGGTGAAACACGGTTTCTCAGGCCATGGAGTGGGTCCCATTCATACTACTAACTGGTATTGGATCGTTTCTTCTACAAAGATATTCATAAAATCTTCATCATATTCCTTGAGGAGGAAGGAATGCCGTTAAGGTGGATCTATCAGGAAGACATTATGCCGAAACGTATAGCGATTCGTCTCAAAAATTAGGTCAGGAGTAATAATGTCGTGGCCCGTGCATAACCGAACAGAGAATCCATAGAAAATGGTGGATCCTAAAAATCGGGAGGAAATTTGCAGCAACAAACACTCTTTATTCGGAAAAGTGGAGTAGGCGTGGACAATTATTTCCTAAGATATTTTACTTAAATAATATACTCAATACCAACACGATGTGGGCCTGCCAGGTTTGTCATATAGATATTTAATGGTGCTTTAGTTTTCTCGCTCCACTTTCTGAGTTCATCGAAATTTTTGCACACATTTTTTTGGATAAGCTGGTAAACTACTTTTATTTATTCAAATTTATAATACCTTATATGTATTCTTCCTGATTAAAATGGACGAAACATTATAGAACTTATATCAACGATTTTTTTGAGTAAAAGGTTTTAAAGGGGATTTCTGTGCTTTAGTTTTCTGGCACACTGTTTATCGTCGGCGTAGAGCGTAAGCCTACTAAATTAACTTTTTAACAAAGTTTACTTTTTGATTCAGTTCGATAGAAAGGGGTATTGCTTCATTCAGGCAAACTAGGTATATCATAGTCTAGCTATAACCTAAGTAAGTCAACATTGTTTTGATCACGTTTCTATATGTTCAATGAAATTTCAAATACAAAAATATTTTGAATGTTAGTTATCAGGCTTACACACTAAACTGACGTTATGTAAAATTATTTGGGGACAGTCTCTTGTTAACTCTGCTTTCAAGGCCTAAAGACTTGCTAATACGCAATGTGCATAATTCCAATCCTTTTTTTCGATGTTCAGTTTAAAACCCATTGGATTTCATTTTAAAAGCGCAACTACAATTTTTATACATAGCAGCACTCGTTTTTTCTGTCATATTCGGCATCAAAAATTAATCAAAACACGTGAACGAACGAGAAATTGGCAAAATTTCTACCAAAACATTAAAAAAAGGAAAAAAAAAAGATAAATGTATGTGTGACATAACTGTAACTAGTAATGCTAGTAAGCTAGCATAAATAATATTATGCCCCGTGTTTTAATAATTAGCGAAAGACCCAAAAAAAGTAAAATCTGCAGTTTGAGTTCAATTGGAAAATATTGATGGAATTCAAGTCGGAATCTAATATTTTTTTAGGTGCATAAATAAGAATATTTTCATATCAAAAATATTCTCTTTTCTTAGAGAATGGACTGTTTTTCCAATTAATCTAGGGTTAAAAAACCATGTTGTAAATTGGAAAACAGATTCGATTTCAAATGGGACTGAAATGTATTTCCAACAAAAATGTTTACTGGGTATGCACTTTCTGTTCATATTATATTCTGTTCCTATTACATTATATTCAATTTCTGGTGCTAAATATGTGTGCTACAATTATTTAGTTAATAATGCAATGACCCAAAATTCATTGTAAGTAGTGCCAATGAGTATTACACTGTTCGACAGTGAAACTGTACTTTTAGCAGGGCATTTCTCAGTTTTTAAGTCTAATCAAGCACACGAAAAGCATAATCATCATTTTCAATATTCCCTCCAACTCTGGAGTTAGGTCCCAAAACCCGCATTTGCACACGTGACTTCACATACCTCTTTAGCCGGCATCCGGTGGGTTATAGAGCTCCAAATCAAAAAAGAACTACAATCTGATCAATCCACGAAGAAGCATGTTAATCACAGCGAGGCGGCGGCACCTGTTATTGAAAAATTTTGTTTAAAAAAGGTAGTGTCCATACTAAAGATAAGAAACAATGTAAATTATCTGGCTCACAAATTATACCAGACTGTATATTGATGTATCAGGCTCATATCGTTGTTGCATTTACGTGTACTCTCTCTCTCCGTGGCGCGATATACAACAGGTATATCATCATAAACCTCCTAAGAGATTTTTGCGCCAAGCTTCTCTTCCAATTTGTGGTGTGCCGATTTGAATTTTCCCTACAAATTGGTGGGACCTACAGTTTTTTGCCGACTCCGAACGGCATCTACAAAGGAGACGAATTTTTGCTGAGAAGCCTGTCATGGCAGAAATACACTCGGAGAGTTTGCCAAACCACTGCCGAGGGGCGCCCCGTTTTGAAAAACTTTTTTCAAATCACTTTTGATGTTACCTGTACCAGGGCTCGAACCATGGACCTTCGGTGTGGTAGGCCGGCAACACTACCTCCACACCACGGCGGCCGCCGTGTACGTTCACCAGAAAATGGCTCTTATTGCAAGCTTCTTTACGGAAAATATTCCACTGGCATTGAAAGCAGGGCAGTCGCGTAACGGTGGTATGTAGCGGCATAAACGGATCGAGATATATATTGACTTATGTACATATATCAAAATGTTCAGGAGGAAAAAAGTAATTGATTAAGCCATGTCCGTCTGTCCTACCGTCAGTCTGTTAACACGATAACTTGAGTAAATTTTGAGATATCTTAATGAAATTTGGTATGCAGGTTTCTTGGCACTCATCTCCGAGCGCTATTTAAAATAGGCGAAATCGGACGATATCCACGCCCACTTTTTGTATATAGAATATTTTCGAAAACACAAAAAAGTGAACGTTCAGTACATAATACACTTATAAGGATAAAATTAGGTGTGTACATTAATGTTAGGGCAGAAAATAAAATTTTCAAGAAAGTTTTGAAAATGGGCTTGTCACCGCCCACTTTTGATTAAGTCAAATTTAAATATAGTATTAATCATAAATCAAAAACCGTTCAAGATATGGTGACAAAATTTAGCACACATATTTATGTTAATACAAAGTAATTTCCCGAAAATGGGCTAAATCGGTAAAGAGTCACGCCAACTTTCAAAGATTTTGAAAAGGATCATAGATATTTAATAGGCAATAACTTTGCGTACAAAAGCTTTATATCATTTATATTTCACTTTGAAAATGTCCGTGAACGAGGAAAGTCGAAAAATATAAATTTTTGAAAATGGGCGTGGCCCCTCCCCGTTTATAGTGGATTATTCCACAAAACTTTTTATGCCATAACTCCGCCAAAAATTGATTTAGCGAAACGATATTTGGCAAAAATGTTGTACATATAAGGTAAATATTTGTTGTGAAAATGGGGGAAATCGGTCACCGCCCACTCCCAGGTTTTTAACATAGTTCTGAAAAATTTGTTTGTAAAATGTATAATGCGATATTTTTATAACCATGTAAACTTTTCAAGCAAAATCCAACCGAAAAACAATTTTATGAATGTTTTTGAAGTAGGCGTGGCGCCGCCCACTTTTCAACATGAAAATTCTGCTATTTTCAAAGGCGATTGCTTTTAGTTTTAACTAGATATTTCAATCAAAATTGTTCGGCTGCTTCTTAGTAGTATGTTCCTGCCAAAAATTAAGCAAATCGGATAACACACGAGTAATATATCCGGGCAAGTTTTGAATACCCCACTGCAATAGGGAAGTTATTTAACTTTTTTGATTTGCATACCTTTAATGAACATGAAATGTTTGTAAGTATGAGAAGAAGAAGAAATGGGCCCATTAATGAGTATACTGAAATAATCAGAACGATGGGCTAAGTCGAATTAGCAATGTCCGTATCTCCGTCCGTTTGTCTGTCTGTCCGTCTGTCTATTTGAGCGCAAATTTTTCAAACATAAAATGTACATGTATTGGTATTTTGAAAAAATATGGTTAGCAGTTGTTGGTAGGGAAGCTATTCATAAATAAATTAATGGTGGCCGCCGTGGTGTGGCGGTAGTGTTGCCGGCCTACCACACCGAAGGCCCAAGGTTTCGCAAGCTCTCCGAGTGTCTTTCTGCTATGCAAGGCTTCTCAGCAAAAATGCAACTCTTTTGTAGAAGCCGTTATAGGTCCCGCCAATTTGTAGGAAAAACCCCAAAACGGCACACCACAAATTGGAAGGGAAGCTCGTTGAAAAAATCTCTTAGGAGTTTCATGATGATATACCTGTTGTATATCGCGCCATACATTAATATTTGTATACCTTTCATGAACATCAAATGGTATTATAACTTTGGTCCGATGTTGTAAGTATGAGAAGACGAAGAGAAAGACCCACCAAAGAGTATACCGAAATGATCAGGACGATGAGCTGAGTCGATTTAGCCATGTCCGTCTTTCCGTCTGTCTGTTTGTACGCAAACTAGTCATTCAGTTTTTGAGATATCTTAATGAAATTTGGTATGCGGCCTGAGATTAATCATTCGTCGGAATCAGCCAGATCGGACCAACATAACATATAGCTCCCATACAATCGATTGTTCCAAAAAATGGCGTTTGAGCTATGTATCTTTAAATTAACAGTTTTGCAGAGTTTGTACTATTTTGAGTAAAATCGTGATGCGTATTCATGAAAGGTATAAAGTTTTCGGCACAGTCGAAGACGGCCCTTTTCTTACTTGTTTTTAAATTAATTTACCACTCAAAACTCATAACTTTATAATGCAAACTGAAAGTATTAAAATAGATAAATTGGTATGCCATAATATCACTACTAGGTATATAATGTTCGGTTCCACCCGAACTTAGACTATCTTAGTTGTTTTTGAATTTGTTTTTTTTTTGATTTCTTTTATTTTGTACAGTGGTACCTTTTGTTATAGTAGGACGGGAGCGCTGATATAGTAATTTGTTGAGTGAATGAGTGTTGCTATGAACTAAGATTTGGTTGTCTTGAAATCATTCCTACATTGAGGGATACCAGCAAACTTGATATAAAACTTCAATGTGGGACAATATAATAAGATATATATAATTTCTATAATACAGCCTTCCCGCAGCTGCATCTCGATGAACGCTTACGAATTTGATTTACAGTTATTTGGTAGCCTCATATACTTAGCTCTAGGTTTAGTGATTGTCATGTAATCTATAATATATATTGATAGTTGCATTAATCAAAACAAACACTCATCTAATCAATGGCTTACTAATCGTAATTATAATTTAACAGATCTGATATAGTACAATTTATGGCTAAAGTCTCCTATCAATCCATTGAGGTTTGTCCAGTATAGTGAGGAGATTAAGGCCGAGCTTTTCTACAAATTTGTGTGGTGCTGCTTTTAATTTTTCCTACAAATTGGCGGGACCTACAGCTTTTTGCCTATTTCGAACGGCATCTACAAAGCAGATGAATTTTTGCTGGGAAACCTTCCACGGCAGAAATGCACTCGGAGAGTTTGCCTCACACACAGGGAAAACGTGCAAATGAGAATGCAGTAAATGAATTTTGATTGATCTCGTAGGCGACTAAGCATTTATAACGAAAGCTTTCAATTCTGATACGTAGAAGCAGAAAAATCATAGTAAAATATTAAAATATTTTTCATAGAGAAATGGTCTATACCTTCTTGAGGGTAAACTGGAAATTCTAAATACGCAGTTTTTGTTTGTTTTTCACTGTTATACAGTGTTATTTATATGCATACATATTAGACTGGGCCACAAAATATAAAATTTTTTTTAATTAAACTAAAAATTTTTTCAGAATGAGGAAAAAATACGGTAAAAATTTTGGACTTAAGTATTAATTTTATAACTTAATTTTGTCTTTGAAACTGCCAAATCATTTTGTAGGAAATTGAATTACTCACAAAAAAACTTTAAATAAAATTTTCATCAGATGGACCGTTCCAGAGTAATCAGGTTTTAAACATTAGTATTATTTTCTGATAATACATTTTACCTTGGAAATTTCTAATCTGTCTATATATTTGTAAAACGTTTTTTTTTTTTGTCCCAGCCTAATGCATATGTATAAACTTAAACGCATTCATTGAATTGATTGGCTCTTACCTTGTTCCTGTTAATTAAGGCTTTGTGTGAAATCTATTGTTTTACACTTCATAGTACGTCGTTAACATGCATCTGAAGGCAATGATTTCGGCTCACTTAAACTAACATAAATAAGCTTCATAGGACCGAATAAAGATAAGTAGAGCAGGGAAATTTTGTGGTTGTGCAGGTTGGCTTGGAACCTATGCAGGTCACTTTTTGTGTAAATAGTTTCCTTTAAATGAGTGCATTAAAGACAAAACAGGTTTGCTTAACAGTCAGGTATGGAAGTCACAAAAACAAATAATAAACAAGTAAGGAAAGGACTATCTTAGACTGTGCCGAATACTTTATATCTTTCATGAATACGCATCACGGTTTTAAGTATCCGATCCTTACTCACCATTAGTAAAAACTCTGCAAAATTGATAATTTAAAGATACATAGCCCAAACCCCATTTATCGGAACAATCGATTGTATGGGAGCTATATGTTATGTAGGTCCGATCTGTCTGATTTTCACTATACACATTACATATATAATGAATACCAACACTACAAAATTTTATGTTCCTAGCTTTTTAATTGCAAAATGTATAGCCCAAAACCCATTTATCGAAACTATCGATTGTATGGGAGCTATGCATTGTATTGCTCCGATCTTGCTAATTCCGACAAATGATTAATCTCATGCAAAATGGCGGCTCCATACCAAATTCCATCAAGATATCTCAAAAACTGAGGGACTAGTTTGAGTACAAACAGACAGACGGACATGGCTAAATTGACTCAGCTCATCGCCCTGATCATTTCGGTATACTTATTGGCGGGTATGTCTCTTCTTCTTCTCATAGTTACAAACATCGGACCAAGGTTATAATACCGTTTCATGTTCATGAAAGGTATAATAAGAGGATCAGCTACTTCTCACCTGCAGTATACACCAGTGATGTTCAGTTGCGTAAAGTATTCACGTTAAGTACTTCGCATTATAAAGGAAAGTTAACGCTTTTACTCCAGGTGGGGCCATCGCCATCAATATTTACAACAAAACGGCAACAAGATATTGTCCCTGGATCTCCTTACCCGAATATGTAGCTACGACTTATAACGTGGGCCTAGTCATGAAAAGAGAGGTGATGTGTAACTCATTGGATGGTCTTAAAAAAATTCGACAGGGTAAAACTAATTGCTCCCACGATAGTCGGGCTAATACCGAAGCGTATCGTGGCCCCATCCGACAAACATATCATCCACATCGATAACTAGAAACAAAAATTACGATAGAAAAAGAAAACACGTTTGTTTCGCAATAAGGGAGTTTGAGTTCGGTTGCAACCGGATATTATATACTCAATTGTTTGCTTCAGCAACACAGTTGGAGTTATCCATTGAGTTTATCTGTATTTCAGAGCCTTATGCCTATATCTTTATACAAGGTGGCGCAAAAGCAATCCTCCTATCAGAAAATGCTATAAATTTTGCGATTGGCCCCTAAAGTCAGTTCTGTTTTGACATTTGTGTAGTAAACACATGCGAAATACACACTAATAAACAATGTTACGCTACACTGCTCCAGAACGCGGAATATTGCTGACTATTTATTTGACCAATAATCGGTCGGGGCCAAACGGTTACTGTGAATGGTGAGCGCTACAGAGCAATGATCAACGAGTTCTTTTTGCCGCAACTTGATGAATTGGGATTGGAAAACATGTGGTTCCAACAAGACGGTGCAACAGCACACACTGCACGTGCCACAACCGATATGCTGAACATCGGAAGCTTACTTTTGCGCCACCTTGTATGTGTGGTTATCCACCTATTGACTTAATTTTTGGAGCTTAACACAACTTGTTCTGAAAACAGCTCTAAAAATGTTTACGAATTAAGCATTTAAATTATGGAATAATCTATGTTAAAATAATTTAATGTAAGAAAATTAAATTGGTTTACCAAGATTTAGCTTTGTAAGAATTTCAACGGCGCAACTCTTTAGGTTTCAGAGATATCGCTTTTACAAATTTACTAATCCCCTTTTGAAACATAATCAGAGCTGCACAATCCTTATACGAGTATACCTGAAGCAGTTTTGTTTTTGTTTTTGCACAGATATAAATTTACACTTTGAATACCAAAAAAAAAATTTCAAAGCACTCCCGTATGCCTCCACAAATAAATACAATGCATAGGAAAGTGCCAGAGTTTTTTCCCAGTAGAACCAGGGATCATCGTTTTTTTAATCCCGGAGTACTCCCTTGAGTATATTGGATTACTCCCTGAAACTCACTATAATTCTGTGTATTACCATATAATTTTGTATACTTTCTTTCACCATTAGATGTCCTAGGAGGGCGAGAAATAGAAAAACTCCCTTTTACCTGCCAAAAAACATTAAGGGACTTTTTGTTATTACTTTTTTATGTATCGTAATCGAGTAATAGGGGAGTTTTGGAGGATTTCAGAAGACCTCCCAGGAGAGTAATGAGGGAGACATTTCGTATTACTCCTAAAAGACCAACACCAAAAGTATTTGTAGAATCATGCCTCAATCCTTCTATCGAAGCAAATAAAGGAACGGAAGCAATGCAAATGCCTTACATACCAGCAAAAAGGGATATATTATGGAAAATGGCACAAATAACATTCATATAAAAAATTCAACAACCACAAATGGTATCAAATCTGAATTAAATATTATATTTTCTACGACTGAAACTTTTTTCTTTTGTTGAATTTTTTTTTTTAAATTGACAGAGAAATTCGGCTTACTCAAAAAGTTGTAGAAGTGGAAGAAATCTCTACTTTCGCCCAAAAAAACATATAAAAGGGAGTAATCTTTTATTATTAGCTCAAGGGGGTCTCCTCTACTGCTCCAAGATTAGTAAACTCGGAGCACAGGGTGTACAAATCTCTGTTATCGTTCCGAAAGGATGTAAAGGGGAGTACTCTCTTGGTAATCGCTTGGGGATATCTCTCATTTTCCTCCACAAAGAGTAGCATAAAAGCAGAAAACGGAAAAATTATCTTCTATTGTTGAAAAAGGATGTCAAAGGGAGCACTCTCTTATTCATCGCTCTTCATCAAGTTCTACTGGGTTATGAAATTGCAAAACAAAAGCAATTTGGTATGAAGCTCAGGCACTTCCATATGAAATAGAAATTTACACTAACAAATTAACAAATGAACAAATTTTTTAAATTATTGAGGCACTGAGAAAAATTTATATTCAGAATGGAATGTAATCGAATTTAATTAAACAAAAAAGAAAAACATGTGGGAGCGGAATTTTGGTGCATAAAACCATTTTCTAAGTCTTATAAGAAACACAAAAAGGTCTAAATGAACATAACCTTGTTTCAAAACGCAATTCAAAATGAAGCCAAGGTCGGTTCAAAACGGAATCGGGAAGTAACCACGCCCACAGTGTAACAGTGAGCCAAGTAGCCAAAATAAAAAAGTAAGCATGTTTATTTGACAGTTCGCTTGAATGTATGAGTTAAAAATTTTCATCAAATGTCGGTTGCTTTAACCCATATAAATTTTATATTGCTTTTTTTTTGAATTTAGAATAGAAGCTATATTACGGTAAATTAAAACAAATGCAGTATGTATGTGGCAATCGTTAGGTGTGTTCGGCGAGAAAGCTTGCAAGAATTCTATGGCCCTGCCGATTAGCACAAGGCCTAGGTAAAGAAAGAATTGAGAGGAGCTCTGCCGAAACTGCAAAAGTTAAAAAAGGAACAGAAATTTGTAAACACTTCCAAGCAAAACAGCTGCTGCTGTTTTCATGCGTTAATAACAAAGTTTGAAGTTTTTGTTGCTGTTTTGCTTGATGACGATCGGTCAGGTCTTTTCCCTTGAAAATCTTACAAATGAAATCTCCCCAACAGGAACTTGCAGCTTCCTCTCCCAATTAAATGTCAAAATGCGTTCTTTCCCTACAAGTTTTATCTGTTGCCGAACCCAATTTAGAAAAATTTTATAAAATTTTTAAGCTCCTTTAACAGAGCCATTACCTAATCAATATTTGCGAAGAAATGGGAGAACCACATAATATATATATATTTATTTCTTAAGTTTGCTTATGAAATGTATGTGAAATATTAACTGAAGCTTTGCGAACTTTTCGGTCAGTTGTTTTCAAATTGTTAATGAAAACAAATTACTGACACATACGATATGTTTCATATACATGTTGTCAAATAAGCATGTTGTCAGCGGCTGGCTCACTGTTTCACTGTGACAACGCCTAATTTTTATATGTGTATGACATATTTTATCAAAACCTCTCATAGTTCTGAATTTAACTTGCAACTTTTTGAGTTATGGCTACCGAAACATTAAAATAGCTTGTTCAAAATAAAAAAAAAATAGAAATTGTATAAAATGGTTTTCGCAGAGATATGCATGCTCCAATTATTTGTCTATGATCCTTTTAAACTCTCTTGTGGGCCTTTCCATGTCATACCTTCACATAATTAGAATCAACCCCTTCCAATTTGAATGAATTTTGGTGAAGAGTTTCCTTTTATCATAAAACGAAGTATTGTCAAAGAAAAATAATTATAACATTTTTTTTTAAGTTATGCAAATTCAAAATTTCTGTTTTTTTCTGTTTTGGAATATGTATTTTTTCAATATTTTGACAACTACCGCAGTTAAGAAAAATAAACTTTGGCACTTTCAAAGGGTGGAAGTATAAAAAAAAATATTTGGATAAAAAAATTTTTTAATTTAAAATTTTAGAAAGTTTTCGACTTTTCAAAATCGGAAAAAATTAAAGTTCGAAATTAAACTTTTTACCCAAATTTTTTTGTATTATACCTCTGATATTTCTACAGATATCTTGAAATTTTCAAAAGGTGGTTTTTTTGTTTTTTTTCCCAAAAATATCTACTCTTACCCTCATATTCATAAAAAATTAAAAAGGTTTATAATGCTCTTATAATTCAAAATTTGTATGGAAATGTCATTTTAAAAAACTGTATAAACCAAATTTTATTTTTTTATGAATATGTGGGTTAATATTTAAATATTTTTAAAATTTACTCAATCAAATGT
Organism: Merzomyia westermanni; assembly: GCA_949987695.1. NCBI lineage: Eukaryota > Metazoa > Arthropoda > Insecta > Diptera > Tephritidae > Merzomyia > Merzomyia westermanni. The sequence continues at coordinate 61,337,546 of OX465290.1, forward strand.
GGTGCTACTCACTTAAAAAAACTACAATCAGATTAATTTAGTTCTTATTTTCTAAGTCTATATCTGCCTCGATTTGTTTACGCTGTTACGGTCCACCTTGGGACAAACCTATTTTACTCTGTACACTATACTCAGATAATTATAAAAAATAAGGTCCACTCTAGTCTGGATGCATTGCATTCAATAATTGATAGCAATAATTGTCGTAAACTTCATTCGCATCTACCTAATCGTAACCTTATTTTGCTAATCAGATTACGGTGAGTAGTAAAGTAATTCGTCTGTATAATTGCTTTCCTGATTTACCTTTTTGGTTATTTCCTCGTTATTTATTGGCATCAAACGGGAATTGTTCATAAGTGATAATGACGGTTGTTCCATTGCCTTCTGTGGTTGCACCGCACAAACACTCACACAAACGCACATCGCAAACAACAAATTAAAAATTAAGTAAAATGTCAATTCAATCCTCAGTTTAATTAACAATTTGTCAGCGCTGTGATTACTACAAAATGAAAAAAAAAAATAAATAAAATAATTAGGCATTGGAAGCACACACAGCTTAGTTATAAAAGTAAAATAATAGATCAATGTTTTTCAGCACAGCATCGCTTGTGGCCTCAAGGCAGTCGAATTTGGCTCACTTTCATTTAAAAAAATAATAAGCTGTCGTAATTTTTCAATAAATAATTAACAACGCCTGCACAAAAGCAAATCATTCCATCAGTTCAATGAACAATTGAAAGTCAGTGTATTGTTGTTGTATAAGGCCTATTTCATGGTGACAGTTGTGACATTTCAACTTATATTTTAAGGTTCAATTATAAAGTTATTTGGGATGACTCAGCAAACCTTGTTCTACCCGAAAAGGTGTACTCTCTCCCCTTACCGTCTCTCAGCTTCTGTTCATCTGTTCCTGTTACGCTTTCTCTACTCTATCCTCTTTATGTCCTCCTTGACGAAGTGTCATAAAATAAAGAAATGGGGAAACCTACTCCTTAACAGGCACGTTTCTGAACAACAAATTTAAAACTCTGTATGACTTCTGCTATGTAGCCAGCAGCCTTAAAAGCAAAAATGACATCAGCATATAAATTCAACGTAGAATCCCTAAAGTATTGGCGCTCTCCGTAGGAGAAAATTTCATGATTAGATGCACAAGCTTTACGCAGTTATTGAAATAGTGCGTTATATTAAAAAGCAAGCGTGGTATGATGTGACCGCCTTTGGTAGCCGCTAAAAAGGAAGAAAGGAATTACTTCAAGGCGGGCGTGCTTTATTCCTCAACGGTCAAAATTGCATACGTGGTTGACCGCCAATGAGTGATAAAAAAAGTAGTTTTGGTAACTCTCCTGGTATCATCTGCCAATTTAATGGATGTTCATCTGAGATAAGGTGTTTTTAAATAAAATGCTGACATTGTTGAGTTGAAAAAATTCTCAAATAGCGGGTTTTTCAACGAAATTAAATAAAGGAAGGCGGTTTTGAGAAAGCTTTGTTTTTGGGGGGCTCCTAAAAATAGTATTAAATAGGGTGACCTTCTTTCTACTCAGCCATTCGTTCGTTATAATTTATAATTTCTTTAGAAATCCAAGACTACCTTTCAGATACGCGCTAAATGGTTTTTTAGGTTTCACCATTCATTTTCTTGGTAAGCAGTAGAGTAATTTTTTTTTTTTAATATATATTTTGAGTTAGCCAAATATAAGCCTAACTGTGATATTAATCCAAAGCAAATCGATGGCACTAAGTTCATCAGCGTCACCACATAAAACCGTTTTTTATCAGCTTACATCATCACCTAATGCAGTTCTGACAAATTACAAATATTTCGATTCTATTTTAATTATTTTGACCGCAAATCCCAAACCCTTAATTGCTGATAATTCATGCATAAGTTTTTATTAAAAAAAAAAACAAATCTAACCAAATTAATTTGGTCGCATAACAGCTCACAAATAAAAAATGCATGCAACCTGTCACTAATAATTTTTTTCCATTCAGTTCCAATTTAATCGACTTTTTTGTTGCAAAATTTTCAATTAGGACTTTACAACGAGTTTGCTATTATGAGTTTTTGCTTTGTGTTGTTAAATATTTTAATAAAAAAAAGTTTTAAAATCAAACATTTGTAATTCTATTGATTGGTATATTTGCTTGTATGGGATATGTATGCAAATAAATCTTCAGCTCCACAAAAGAAACATTTATTTTTTATTTTAAATCAATCCATTATGTAGTTAATATCAATTATTCAAATTTGTAGCAGATTACTAGCTGTAACAATTACTTTTGTTTTGATATACCAAAATAATTATCACAAAAATAGTTTTTTCAATTCTTTTGCAGTGTAAGCAGTTTTTACAGTTTAAGCACCTAACAACACCATACATGAAGACAGCTCATAAAAAACTTTAAGGTCGCGTTCAGTATGCGTGAACTCTACAAAAGTGTCACCCTGGAGTTCGAATTCCACAAGTTTCTACCCTTAGACAGAATATGTTCGATTCAAATTTAAGCTTCTTTATGGGTACCACATTACCACTACTATTTCTTTTTAGTTTAATATACAAGTAATGAAAAGCTTTTACATTCTGAAGAGAGAAAACTTCTGTTTGTATTTCGGGCGCCAAATGCATTTCTCTAATTCCGGGAACTTTTTGTTGAAAGTTCGATTTTGATAACATTTCCAGGTAGTATTTTGAATATCAATAATTTAGCTCTACCACTTGGAGATATGCGATATGAAAATTTCAGTGTGGGTGGGAAGCCCACTACCCTCTTTGTAATACTTCGCTCCATTCTCAAGATATTTGAAAGCTATGAAAATATACAGAAATCAGAATATTCTTAAACTCAAATCTTATTTTAAAACGGAGATAAAGTAAGCGCGTAAAATGTATACTTTTAGACAGAATTATTAAATTTTATTAGTAATTAGTAATCATTAATTAGCAGCCTTTTTTAATTGTTAATAATTATTTTAATTGTTTTTTAAGAAAAGGCAATTACTAACTGATTACGATTAGAAAAAATTGAAAAAACTATTAAAATATAATTAAATTTAAAAAAAATTGAATATAATCAAAAAAAGTTGTTTTGAGTACTTTTGATTATTTTTGATTGTTTACTTTGGATTATTTTTAATTTTTTTTTCAGTGTTATTGTAGAAGCACATAAATATACACATCAACAATGCTCAAACGAATAAAAAATAGTAAAAAAAAAAATTTTAAATAATCAAAACTAATCAAAACAATTTTTTTTGATCATTTTTTTATTTAATTGGAAAGTAATCATTAAAAATTTAAAGTGATGGTAATCAATCATTAAATGGATTTTCAAGAGAATAAATAATCAAACCGGTAAACATTACGATAAGTAATCATTATTTAACAGGTCTGCTTTTGGCTATAACTTTTAATACAAAATCAATAGTAATTATTCGTGAATCTTAAGAAATGCAATGAAAAAGGCAAAAGTTATTATTTAAATTCTGCGCCGAAATTATCGTCCGACCCAAAATACCCAAACCGATTTAATTGGTTCTAAAACTATTTCGTAAAGTTTTTAAAACGGAACTCTCAAACTAGGCACACAAATATAAGTAATTTATTATTTTTTCCACTATAAGTTTGGAATGAGAGAGCACCGATCTGGACTATTTTTCCCATAGTTTATTGGAAATCCGATCCTCCAAAGCTTAGCCAGCTAGCTACGTTTATTACCTATGTTAATCCTAATATCTAAATGATCTAGTTTATAGTTGATATCGCGACCAGTTTTGACTGATTTTTTAAGAAAATATTTTATGACTGATTAGTACATATTCTCAAAAGTTGGACGACTGCCTATATAAGGAAGTGATGATTGAAATTATCTACTCTGTACCGAAGACCCAGATTCAAGTGACCGACAGGTAACATAAAAATGGCTGTAAAACATTTTTTTCAAAAAAATGAGTAGCCCCTGCAATCGTCGGCAACCCTCCGAGTATAGTTCTGCCAAAAAAAAAGCTAATCAAAAACAAATCATCTACACTTGCAGATGCCATGGGGAGTTGGCATAAAACATGTAGGTACCACCAGTTGGTTGGAAAAAACTAGAAACAGCACAACACAAATTGGTAAAATGGTTAATGTTAAGGTCACAGCCTTCCAAATGCGTCGGAAATACTAAAAAATATAAAGATTTGAAGATCTATTTCCAAAATATGGGTGGAATGCGCACGAAGTCCGAAGTCGCCCGTACACTTACTTCGAACGTAGATTTTGATGTTTATGCCTTAGTGGAAACGTGGCTAAATCCGAACTTTTACGACAACGAGTTTTTTGACCCAAAATTATTTAACGTTTTCCACAAAGATAGACATGCGGAAACAACCGGCTGCTCATTGCGTGGTGGTGTATTTATGGCTGTTTATCGCAATTTAAAAGCTTTTCAAATTAACCTTTGCAATCCGGACACTACTTTTGATCAACTGTGTCCAGGCGCGGATCCAGAAAATAATTTCGGGGGGGGGGTCCAATTTTTTTTTTTTTTTGTCATAAAAACGATTTTGAGAGTAAAGCTAGGTATTGTGCTGTTCACTTGAAAATTTAAATGTTTTGAAGTGTGCCTGGCATCGTTTCCCATTAGATTCAGTCATGGACACTGGCAACATTTTGCAGTGAAAATCGTCGTTTAAAAACATGTTCAAGGCATGAAAAGATCTGAATCTTATGGGAAACGATGCTAGGAAGATATTCTATGTTCAAAACATTTACCCCGTTATTCATAAAAAATATTAAAGGTTTATAAAGCTTTTTTAAATGAGATTTCCATACAAATTTTCAATTATAAGAGCTTAATAAACCTATTTTATTTTTGATTTATAAGAGGGTTAAAGTGTCGTCTCAAATAGTTTCTAGGCGACTTGAGACATTTTCATCTGAAAACCATAATACCAAGCATAAAATGGAAATGACAAAGTTACAGTTTAATATTATATACATAAGAGGCTTTTCCAACAAACCACAAACAAATGTACTGTGTCAATTACAAGCATTGGCGCTGCATCACGTAACCACGGTTGCCACTTTAGTCTGATTGGACCAAAAAATTATTCGTGCCACTTATTTCTTTTTTTTAATTTTATTATGTTGATTTTTTTACTCTAACAGTCCAGAAAGTTTGGACCCTCGCTTATCCATCCCTGACGCAAAATCCATATAGTTTCATGACCTAAAACCCCTTTATTTTAACTTTTATTATGTAGACATATAAAAAAATTTCACTAATTTGGAAATTTCGGGGGGGAGGGGGTCCGGACCCCAAGACCCCCCTGGAACCGCGCCTGACTGTGTCTCTGCATTAATGGTTCGGCGAAGTAGGGGTCGTTGTATCTCGTTGGCTCGTATATTCCACCTTACAGGTCTTTTAATATCTATAAAGCACACACCGACAACATCACGGATATCGTACTCAATAAATTGGCGGGTAATCACCTCTACTTCCGGCGTTACATGAATCATACTGTATCGATAATATTCTAAGTCTCGATCTTGTTCAAATCAATAATTTTACTAACCAACTTAATAGAACTTTAGATATTGTCTTTGTCACTACAAATATTAATTCCACAATTTTTTAGTGTCTTTTTTCATCTGCCGATCGACATCATACCTCTTTTAGTCTGAAGATTGAGTACTATGAGTTTATCTCTAATCGTTTAGACGATAGAATATCTTTCAAGTTTGATATGTGTGACTTCCAAAAGCTTAACACTTGTTTTCTAAATACCCGGTGGGACTCTCTTTTTTCGGGTCTAGGCATTAATGAGTGCTATTCTGCATTTAAAACGCTTGTCTTCGAAATATGTTCTAAGCATATTCCCCGTAAGTTAAATATGATCTACAGACTGACATGGTACAGTCGTGGGTTGAAAAAAATTAAGAACCACCGAAATAATTGTCAGAAAAAGTTTCTAAAACACAGAAATCCATACCAGCTGGATCTGTACAAGAGCCTATCCAAGAATTTTAACTGTCTTAACAAATTTCTTTACAAAACCTACGTACTAGGGGTTGAGCAAAATATAAGATCGAGTCCCAAAAATTTCTGGCATTTTATTAAATCTAAAAAGTCAGGAGTTGGTGTGCCAGCTGCTGTTTGTTTCGGAGCCAAACTTGTGAACTCGCCCAAAGACGTTGCCGATTTGTTTGCTGACTATTTTAAAACTAACTTCACTCTCGATGATGTTTGTACTTCAACCTTTGATTATTATCATGATAATCATACACCTGTGAATTTTGGGGATCTGCAGCTTAGCGTTGACGACGTTGTCGAGCGTATTAGTAGTCTAAAAAACTCTACTCAGACTGATAGGGATGGGCTTAGTACTGTTGTTCTTAAAAACTGTCCAATTATCGCAGCACCTTTTAAGGCTATCTTTAACAAATCTCTAAACCTTGAGACTTTGCGGACGCCTGGAAACTGGCAGATATTACCCCAATCTTCAAGTGTGCAAAGATGAATGACGTTTCTAACTATAGGCCGATATCAAAACTTTCTATAATTTCTAAACTATTTGAAGAGATTGTTAAGCATAAAATGTATTTCGCTGTAAAAAGCTTGATAATACCTAACCAGCATGGTTTTTTTGCTGGTCGATCTACTATCACAAACTTAGCCGTGTTTAGTGAGTATAGCATGAAAGCGTTATCCTCCACCCTCCAAGTTGACTGCATTTATACGGATTTTTCCAAAGCATTTCATAAGGTGTCCCACAATATATTGATTCGGAAACTTACCTCCGTTGGATTTCATTATGTCTTTCTCAGATGGCTGCATTCCTATTTATCCAGCAGAGGTTGTAAAGTTTTGATTGAAGGTGTTTCCTCTGATCCCTTCACTGCCACCTCAGGAGTACCCCAAGGGAGTATCTTAGGTCCTCTTCTCTTTACTTTATTTATTAATGATATTGGAAACTGTTTCTTGTCTGCGGAGTTTCTACTCTATGCAGATGATCTAAAAGTTTTTTCTACTATAAAAACGTTGAAGATGCTTTGCTGCTTCAAGATGATGTGAACAGACCAACTATTTGGTGCCGTAATTCACAACTGTTTCTTAATCTTAAAAAGTGTTTTTGCATTACATTTTCTAAAACTCGACTTTGCTACAAAGGGGTTATACTATTTCTGGTACTAGTCTTTAGGCCCTTGCCGAGATTAAGGATCTGTTTTAATAATCATATTAACTACATAATTTCGAGTGCTTATTCTATCACACAGATCCGTATACTCTAAAATCGCTATACTCCGTTTGTTCGTTCTAAACTTGAATATGCTGCATTTATTTGGAGACCCTTTCACAACGGATTCAAAAAGTTTTTCCCAAACTCTGTCGTAAATCTCAAAATTTTTCCAAACCAATTCCCTCATACCATTCCCTCCTGCTTCTCATTGACTTAATCCCATTAGAAATAAGAAGGACGACCCTGTCGTTGTTGTTGTTGTTGTGGTAACGACAAAAACACTCCCCGAAGGTTTTGCGGAGTGCTGGCGAATTAACAGTCCTTGGCCGGATTTGAACCCGGTACGCTCCGGTACTCCCTTACGGTACTGTCCGACTGTCATGGTAGCGATTTATGACGAGTGAAACCTTCTAGGTCATGTCACCCCTCCTTCCGTAAGGAAGGATAAGATGGGTAATGGGGGGTGAGAGGCATCATATCCGTAGATCAACAATCGAGTTGCACGTCATTACCTTTGTGCATATTAGTCGCCTCCTACGACCTTTATGCCTACCTCGGGCATATTCTAAACCCCTAACCCGCAGGGGCAACGACCTGTCGTTATCTTTCATTTATGGAGTAGGTAGCAGTGACATTGATTGTCCCTCATTGCTGGAAGCGACTAATTTTCTTATTCCTACTAGATCTCTACGCTCCCATTATCCATTTTATATTTAAAATATTTCTACGAACTATGCGGAGAATGCTAAATTAGAGCGGTCGTTGCGTGAGCTCAACGAGATTTCTAATTCTGTTATGTTGGATTTTTCTCTTCCAAAATCCTATTTCCATAATCTATTTAGCTCTACTTTTAGTTAGGTTAAGAATCGTTTTAGTCAGTAAGAACTCTATTGTTTTTGACTTTTCGAAAAAATACATAAATAAATAAATAAATAAAAATGTTCGCCGTGTAATTTTTAACGCCTGCAGGATAATTATCATTTATTTTATTGTTTCCCAATTTATTAATTAGAAACCTAGCTTATTTTTGTCTACAATTGCTTTATCATATTCGAAACAGTAAATTTTTTTTGAATAAAACTGGTAACTTCTGACTGAAAGAAAACCACTAACTGAATATATTTTCCACGAATTTTCAAATTTTTACCTTTCTAATATTTGAATAATCAATTCTTCGGTAGAACGCTTTAATGGTCCGATCTAAGTAGTTAGTGCTAAAACAAGAAGTGCAAGTACTCCTACCACTAACATGATAGACCTACATACATAGACATTTCTATCAAATTTTTAAATTCTGTAAAATCTCTCTCTTTATGGCGCGATATACAACAGGTATATCATCATAAACCTCCTAAGAGATTTTTGCGCCAAGCTTCTCTTCCAATTTGTGGTGTGCCGATTTGAATTTTCCCTACAAATTGGTGGGACCTACAGTTTTTTGCCGACTCCGAACGGCATCTACAAAGGAGACGAATTTTTGCTGAGAAGCCTGTCATGGCAGAAATACACTCGGAGAGTTTGCCAAACCACTGCCGAGGGGCGACCCCGTTTTTGAAAAACTTTTTTCAAATCACTTTTGATGTTACCTGTACCAGGGCTCGAACCATGGACCTTCGGTGTGGTAGGCCGGCAACACTACCTCCACACCACGGCGGCCGCCGTGTAAAATCTAGTTTTGCAAAAAAATTGTATATGCTTCTCAATAATCTCGAAAAAACAGTAATATCCCTGCAGTCAATTCTACTAGTTTTATACTAGTCAAATAATAGTTTGCCAAACCGGCTAAACTAGTTCGAGTTCCATACGAGTATTAGCAACTGGTATTTTTAAAACGGCGGTGTCCTACGAAAAGGCTATAGCCCGCTTCTGCATCAGCATCATACCAATTGGCATAGTACTCAGTCTCTGCATCAGCAATATGCCGGTTGAGCTACTACTAACATACTAGTCCGTATATACATCAGGATCATACCATGCAACATATTTACTAGTCAGTACATACACCGGTATCATACCAGCCGTGATACTAGTTAGACTATGCATCAGTATCATAGCAATTACTGTACCACTTCATAGTAGGTTAGTTCATTTTGGGTTGAAAAATACACGAAAATTGCAAAATTACATTACAAACCACTTTAATGAAAATTCAGTCATCATATATGAAATATGTGTCTATCAAAATAAATATTACTTCACTATATTGAACAATTTCAATAAAAGTATAGTCGATATTCATAACAATTTTGACCTTGGAAAACATGTATAAAAAGTAATTTTCTTCTTTCTTAAATAGTCTTTTTTTTCAATGAATTTTATAATTGATTTCACAGGCAGAAATCTTTAAATATTCTTTTAACACCTTATGGAAAATTTATATATTAATCTCAGATTGCATCTAATCCATACTTGTAAAAATATCTGTATAAAAAATTAAGGAAATTCAAGGAAAGATTACCTTTTATGGAAAAAATTAGAAGTTTAGGAGTTGTTTGCAAATAACCATGCAGGTAGCCCGAGTATGGAATTCTATAATATAATGTGCAGGTTCTTAGTAACTAAATTTCTTTAAAAGTGCTATTTTTAACCACCTTGTTATTGTTCGTGTCTCTGCTCGCCATTTTCGTTTTTGCAGCTTTTAAACGATTCCGTTATTGCTTGTTATTTTATTTATGAAAACTGCATTTCACAATCACAACAAGTCAACCCTGAAAAATAAAAACAACTCAATATTTTCTTATGAATGTGTTAAAAACTTTTTCATCAGAAAAAGGTTACTTTGATTGTTCCAAAAAGAAATGTTACTTACTTACTCTATGGCTTTGCCAAGTGATCGTTTCGTTTTCACTGTTTTTATGGTTTCATTTGAGCACTGCTTACTCGTTTTTGCGTCGCTGTTGCACCGCTATGCAGTAGCGACGTCGCAAAAAATAAGAGCGATTTTGTTGGCATGCACGTACCTACATGGTCTGCAACCCAAATGTACTATTTTTAGCACGAAATTCTCAAAAGGATTATGATTTACTACAATAAATATTATTTGCAAGAAAGTTTTATATTTAATTTAATTAAATGAATATTTGAATACTCAGAATATTAGTTGAAGAGAAAACTAATAAGTAGGACGGCGTTGATAACTGAACGATTTCTCCCGAATACTCAATTGTTTTCGCTCGCGTATGCATGTATCGACAATTTTAGAGGGTTGTTGCTGCTTATGCTAGCGGAATCGTTGCAATCGCTCATACTGGTATGAATAGGACTACGGAATGCTAGTTAATGAACTAGAATGTTTACTAACTAATTTGGCAGTTGACTGCAGAGATATTAGCCGTAGCTGTATAAGCTATTCTCGACTGACTGGGTATGACTGCGTAGTTCTGAGTAGTATCAGAAGACAGAAGGCAGATTCCGATTTGAAGAACGAAATTTCACAATTCGATTGATAATTGTTCGAATATATATAAATTTTTTAAAATTAATTGGTATATTTCATTACGTCTATCGGATGACCCTTCGACTGCTACCTCCACTCAAAACTGTAGTAAAACTGCGAATCAGTCTTTAAAACTACACACTTTATATCTCGTTATGTACAGCTACCCTTGAATTGTTCTCAAGCGAACCAGTTAAGAAAGAGTTGCCATGTTTAAAGCATTGCTTGGATATTGAGCTAGAAAAGAGTACTGTGGTCAGATGGTTTAGTTCTATTATAATTCTTAAGTACTTAGTCGAATTTTTGTACAGGGTACTTATTTATAGTAAAATTATTCGTTAATCTGCATTGATCAAACATATTTTAAGTGTATCGAAGTTCGAGCACTGCCTTGGCGCCTTGATTGATGTAAAGGTCTTAAGAGGCGAAGTTTCAAGGGATCAAAATCCAAAAGGGATGCAAATCGTTCAAATAGCAGTCAGACCGAAAAAAATCTTATAGGTAGTAGTATCTTTGGGGAATGTTTTGTGGCTACAAAAACTGTTTAGACGCACATGGAAAATGAACAGCTCGTCAACTTGTTCATTTTCTGTTCATGAAAGGTATACAAATGGCAGAAAATATATAAATAAACAAATTTATAACTTTTTGTAAATAATTAATTTGTACATAAAATTCCATTATTTGATCCATCATGCACGCAACCTTCTTAACCAACTTCATACTACTGGGCGCTACTAGCAAGAGTACTTTCAATTATATATCCCTCCAAGTATAACAACCACCAGCCACATTCAGCCCAGCACATTCAACCAAATGCACTTAATAAGTGTTTGCCAAAAGAGGTTTACGTCGAAACTTACAATTTGAAATTATTTGCTAAGGAATTAAATAAATTTTGCAATGCAACTGACAAGCCAAATGTAAACGAACTGAATGCTTGAAAAACTTTTGCGCTGCTCGTTTAACAAACTTTGCAAGGCTCTTAGCCAACTGGCGCAGCTATGTATTCGAGTGACCCCATTCGTGTAACTGTTGTAAGTTCGTTGTACTGGTATTTATACAGGCGTCAGCTGAAGGGTTTTTATACCTTTCATGAACATGAAATGGTATATTAACTTAGGTCCGATGTTTGTAACGTTTAGAAATATAAGAGATAGACCCACCATTAAGTATACCAAATAGATCAGGACGATGAAGTGAGTTGATACAGCCATGTCCGTCTGTCCGTCCGTCCGTCTGTTTGAACGCAAATTAGTCCCTCAATTTTTGAGATATCTCTCTGAAATTTGGCATTATATAAGACATTTGTCGGATCCGGTATAATCGGGTCACTATAGCATATATCTCCCATACAACCGATCGTTCAGATAAGAGGACTATGGCCATTTCTCCCTCATTTTGGAAGATTAAAACTTGAAACTTGGTGAGATATTTGCTTACAGATAATAAAAAATTTGGTAAAAAAATCGCTAAGATCGGAGCTATATATAGTTTATATCCCATACAACCGATCGTTCAGATAAGAGGATTATGGCCATTTCTCCCTCATTTTAAAAGATTAAAACTTGAAACTTGGTGAGATATTTTTTTTAGAGAACTTTAAACAATGCGTATTTAAGTTTGCACGTATTCATGAAAGGTATAAAGCCTTCGGCACAACCGAATACAGCGCCGTCCTTACTTGTTTTTAAATTCAAATATATAGATTGGACTGGATTTGATGCCATGCATTTACACTTTCATAGAATTTTAACAAGTCAGCCCGAATATGTTGATACAAAAAAAAATTTTAAGTTAATTACTTTATAACCAAACTCATAATTTAATTAGACAATTACATAAAGTACAATCAAGAAAATGATGCTCAATGTCGAAAAATAATCATAAAGCGATCCCGAAAATAATGAAGTAATCGTGATGAAATAACTAAAATAACTCCGCAAAATCCGAAATTATTAAAAAAAAAGCCTGAAAATAATATATGGATACAATACCAAAAAGAATCCCAGAAAACCTTAAGAATACTGATAAAGTGCGACTTTAATCCCGAAATATGTGTCAGTTATGCAACCGAAAACAAAATGTTGTCCTTATTTAATGCCGTTAACAATGCCGTAATTCTGAGAATAATACTTGCACAATCCTGCTAAAAACCCCGGTATAAGAATGATAAAATTCTTTAAAGGATCACGGAAATAGTACCATAAATGTGTGATGGAATCTCGAAAATAATCTTTAAATAGCAAATATTGGCAACACTGAAATTTAAAATAAATGCAAATTTAACTTCAACATCAGCTTATCATTACATATTCGTATTGACGTGGCTCATATTCTTAAAAAAAGTTGTAATTTAGAGACTAAACTGGCTTGGCATTCTTGCTTGCCAAACTCAATCTCAACTTGTTCTTATTGTCATATTTAATTAAATTCTTAAAAAGTTTTACAGCAGACAAATGTGCATGTTGCTTTTCGTCAAAGCTAAATATAAAAGGTGTTACAAAACATGTTTGATAAAATACTACCGAAAAAGCCGGAAATAATCAAAATATCTGAAGAACCTGGTTACAATGAAGAAAATAATTTCGAAAATCCTGTCATAATCTTGATGAAATCCCAAAAATAGTGAAACAAGATTTGTAAATTCATCAAATAATACCGAAAATCTCGAAAGAAGCCTGATAAAATCAACATAATAATCCCGAAAAAAAAACATGACAATAATAATGAAATAATGCTGATACAATCCCAAATATCAATATAAGCCTGCAGAAATCCTTTAAACAATCCTGATAATCGCGAAATAATCTTGATACAATATCGAAATTAGTCAAGTAAATAAAGACTGTCCGAGGATGGAATGAACTTTTCTACAAGGGATTAAATAATAATTTCTGTTGAAGAAAAATGGAAAAATTTGTTTCCGAAAATTGAATGAGATATGTATTTCTTACTAAATGCGGTTGTTTAGCAACGTTGGTAGGACTTTTCTACTTAAAGGGTGTATAAATTCCCCAAGCTCTTTATAGTCTGGCAAGCAAATTTCACCTAAGGTCTGCCGTTTATGTAGAGACATGTCTGCAGCGCCATCTATTACCAATTAGGCACTTCGTCTGCTTTGTGCAGAAAGGAAACGCTACTAAACAAAAAGGAGCATTTTTTTCGTCACCCTGTATACACTTACCTAGCAAACACACAGTTTCATTAATACACGCGAGCATATATACAAATGTAATTTGTGAAATTACGCTAACACCGCTCGTGCGCTTAACTCATCAATTAGTATGAAGACGAGAGGCGCATACGTTTTTGGCTCATCAGATTGTGGCGGGTAAACTTTTAAGTTGCTGTAATTAACACGATCAAGATTTCGATACATACAGACGTTTTTATAAAAAGTTAAATAATGAGCACTGATTAACGTTTGTTGGTTGCTTGGTTTGTAAGATATGGCAACGACACCGCTTTAAAGTGAAGAACTCCAAGCAAAGCCTTTTTTAGTGAACAATCAAGCATTTGCGCCAAGAAGTTCATCAACTAACATAGTCTTATTACAGCTGTAAAAGGTAATATTGTGATCTGAAAAATGCGTTGGCGAAAAAGTTCGGAAATTTCCTATTAGCTAAACCTCTCTAACTAAAACCTTCTACGTGCCACTCCTTGAAAAGGACGAAAGCTGCCTCCAGGTGATGGCATAGCCCAAGTAAAGAAGAGAGCCAAATACTTCTACACATAATAAAATTGCTGGAATTGGCAGCATCGAATTCCCTTCAACTATATCGTCGTGAAGTCTGTCGATCTATGAAAAGAATGGAGACAAGGACTGCGGGACTATTTACCTCCGTGTTTCACACTCAGGTCTCCAGAACAAGGGCAATATCCACGTTTTATTGGTCTCCCCAAACCTCGTTCTTGGTCGACCAGCAATAGATCGTCTAGGCGCCTGTATGTGTCCTGTCCGATTATACATCATCTGAGCCTTCAGGTATAAGTGCATGATTTTGTTGATTTGAGAGTTACGATGGATTGCAAACTTAGTTTCAACCTTCATATTAATGCAACTAGAAGTGTTTTCAAAGCTAGAGGTGTTTTATCATTCGTTAAGCGATGGTCAAAAGAATTTAGTGACCCATATGTAACTAAAGCCCTTTCCTTGACTTTAGTAAGACCGATACTAGAATACAGCTCAATTATTTTGAATCCTACGTACCAGGGTCACGTAGATCGGAGTGAATCGGTTCAAAAACAATTCTTACTTTTCGCGTTAAGAGATCTGTCGTGAAGATCCTTGTACTACCTCGCACCCTATGCTTATCGCTTGAAACTTATTAATCTTCCAACCCTTTTTAGTCGTAGTTAAATTCTCAGAATCATATTTATCGTTAAACTACTAAAGAGGTGGGTCTGTAGCCCATCTCTGCTGAGCGAAGTGGACTTCAACGTTTCCTCGCTGCCTTCAAGACATTTGAAACTTCTCTTCGTGAAAAAATGAAGAACCAATTTTGAATTTAATTAGACTTTTCGATGTTTATGTCATAACTATAACTCTCATGACTCGCTTTTCAGCATTGCAAAATCTATACTATCTTCCCTTACTCCCTTAATGTATGGCTACTATTATAATCCAACTGATTCTTTATGCTTTTAACAAACAATATATAATTTTTAACCTTCATGTTACTTAGCTGATGAGTTTGTCTCTGTAGATGAGCAGTTTGAGAGCCCGACAGTTAACAAACCCCTGTCTCTCAACAACTCTGACGTTTACAAGTATATATATACCGAAACAAGTAAGGAAGTCTAAGTTCGGGTGGAACCGAACATTATATACCTAGTAGTGATCTATTATGGCATACCAATTTACGCAGGTCTATTTTAATACTTTCAGTTCGTATTATAAAGCCATAAATAGTTTATAAATAGCTTCCCATATAGACAGACGGACAGACAGGCAAACGGACATGCCTAAATCAACTCAGCTCATCGTTCTGATTATGTCAGTATACTTATTGATGGGCGCATCTCTTCTTCTTCTCATACTTAGAAACATTTCATATTCATTAAAGGTATGATATATAATTGCCTATTGCAGTGGGGTATTAACAACTTGCCCGGATATTTTACTTGTGTGTTATCCGATTTGCTTAATTATACTATTGAGAAGCATATGACCTATTTTGATTGAAATATTCAGTTCAAACTACAAGCAATCGCCTTTGAAATTAGCAGAACTTACTACTTTCCCAAAATCTACAAAAAGCTTTTGCGGTCGAGTTTTGCTTAAAAAGCTTATTATGTGTGCAAGATCTTATAGATATAGCTTGCATAGTTATAAAAATATCGCGTTTTACATTTACAAAGAAATTTTCCAGAACCATGTTAAAAAACTGGGCGTGGCCGTTGATCGATTTCGCCCATTTTTACAACCAACAGTCGCCTTTATGTATTCAATATTTTCGTCAAATATCTTTCGATAAATCAATTTTGCCGGAGTTATGGCATAAAAAGTTTTGTGGAATAATCCCCTAAAAAGTGGCGGGGCCACGCCCATTTTCGAAAATTTTTATTTTTCGACTTTCTTCGTTCACGGACACTTTGAAAGTGAAATATAAATGATATAAAGCTTTTGTAAGTAGAGTTTTTTCCAATTAAATGTATAATCAAAAGTGGGCGGTGCCAAGAAATTTTTCAAAAATATCTTGAAAAATGTATTTTCTGCCCTAATGTTAATTTGAACAATTAATTTTATCATTATAGGTATATTTTTTGTATTTTCGAAAATAGTCTATATATAAAAAGTAGGCGTGGCTAACATCAGATTTCGCCCATGTAAATAGCCCTGGGGATAAGTGCCAAAGAATCTGCATACCATATTTCATTAAGATATCTCAAAATTTACTCAAGTTATCGTGTTAACAGACTGACGAACGGACAGAAGGACATGGCTTAATCAATTTCTTTTTTCCTCCTGAACATTTTGTTATATATAAGTCAGTATCTATCTCGATCCGTTTATGCCGTTACATACTACCGTTAGTTAGTGTGTATTGCGGATGCGCACCCCGTGTCGGTTGGGCGCGAAAGCAGGGGAATTATTTTTATTATAATACTCTGCGGCCATTGCTGCATACAACTAAGAAAACCCAAGTGAATTGGTTAGTTACCAGGCCCACATTCATTATATGGTGTTTGGTGAATACCATCTAAAAATTTAAGAAAAAGATATTTCTATACCTAAGAAAGGTAACATCTATCAAACTTGGTTTTTCATAGTTCGCTAATGACAATTTGCGAACTTTTAGGTTGAGTACCACAATCTGCGACACAAAATATGCAAAGAAACTAATGTGACCTTTATCACAGCGAGTGTAACAAAGTTTTGCGTTCTTCCAAAAATACACAAATAAACAATGGAAGAAAGATAAAAAAGTATACCAAATAAGAAAAGAAGTTCATGGAAATTTTATTTCAAAATACGAATAAATTTATTGTAATTTATTCCAATTCTAAGCCCTTAATGTGTACCTAGGTGCCCTAAACTTGCAAATTGTTGTTCCCAAATTATTTGTACACTCAAGTATTCACCAAATGGTAAACGGCCAGCTTAAGGTCATCCAATCCACAGCTGCCGCATTTAAATATCGATAAGCCGGCTGAACTTAGCATGTTGTGCTTTGCATAAATTTTTTTAACGACATGAACATAAGTTTTCACACCAATCCCTCATTCAAACTTATCCTAACTAAATTATTCTAAATCACAATTCCAAGCACTCAAATAGATATTAGGACGACGTCCAATATTTACATCTCAGCGAAAACTCGAAATAGATACTTAATATATGTACATAGACATATTGAGTTTGAAATCGATTCATTTATAACACATACTCGTATATCAATCAATGACAAAACTTACAAAGAAGTTTCACAAAAGTGAAAATGACATAAAACTATCTCAAAACACAAAAAGTAAAAAGTTTCCGCCGAACGGGAATCAGTAAAAACTTGCAAGCAAAACGGCTCTTGCTTTTTTGATTGGTTACTAACCTAACTTTTAAGCTTTTGTTGTTGCTTTCCTATGTCACGATCAGCTGTTTTTCACTTGCCAGTTTTGCTGAGTAAAATTCCCCCAGCAGAAACTTGCAACTCTCTCCCACAAGAAAATGTCAAAATGCGCTCTCTGCCTGCAAATATTTTGTGTCACCGAAAATATAAAATTTTTACAATTTTTATCCTCACCGAGCTAGTTCCAAAGCAAACATACCGAATAGAGCTTACACGTATTTTCGTTGTATTTTCACACATTGTGATTTACAGATTGAGCTTATTCCTAGAAGGGGCTGTGGCACCGCTCCCTCTTCCATCAATATCATTAATATGGAAAAAGTAGATTTGGTGAGTTACCAACAAAAGCAGCCCACCTAGGATGGACACATCGGTAGAATGTCGGCGACGGAAACTGCTGAAGTATTTAATTATGAGTCCTTCTGATAAAAGATAAAATCGGTATTAATTATGTTACAACAAACTACAGTTGCTGATAAGATCAGCGATATTTGAAATATATCCCTTTTTAGAAAAAAGGAACTCGCAATTCATTTTAGACGTTTTCTTTCTCAAGGCCGAAAATGTTCAACTGGCTCCCTGGAAATTAGATCGTTGCAACTAGGGTCACGAATACTCGATACTTTTGTAACGATTCTTTTTGGCATCGAGGATTTAGATCCCGATATCGTATCGTAGGAAAAAACTAGTAGACCAAATACACTACTCTCTTGGTTGTCCCTTTCTAGCTTGTGGCGGGAATCGAAGAAAAGTATTTAAGAGTTTCCGTTGATCGATGATCATTCAGATTGCAACATGTTTTGAATTTCTACTGCGAAAAAAAAAAATCCCAATGAAAAGACACATTTTTTACTATACTAAATAGATAGGCTACAAACTACGCACCCCAAAAAAATATAAAAATTATGAAAAAACCCTGTAGGCATCGGGATACGACAGGGATATTTTGAGGATAAAATAGAAATGGAAGACCTCTATAATTTGACGGTTCCTCTATATGTAAAATTTTAATCGAAAAGTGAAGAGATGATAGTGGCTTTAAAAATCTTCTTCAAATTTGACCCATTTGATCGCCTAATAAATGTTTGCCATTCTAAGTAAACGAGATTCCTTTATAATGTAGAAATCTCCTTAAATTTCTTCAAATTAAGCCATATTTACTTCTTTTAAATGAAAATCTTCACTTAAATCCTTTAAAAGTTCACTAAAATTATAGTTAAACTAAAATCTCAGATTTAGCAGCAACTTTAGTAACAGCTTTAACTGAAGAAGCTGACTTCAAAGTCACTGTGACTATGATAAAGTATATGGTTCATTGAAGTGTACTCTTACTTATTTAGAGCACTTAGATGCCAATCATTTGCCTTTCATGAATATGAAATGGTATTATAACTTTGGTCCGATGTTTGTAACTATGAGAAGAAGAAGAGATAGACCCGCCAATAAGTAAACCGAAATGATCAGGACGATGAGCTGAGTCGATTTAGCCATGTCCGTCTTTCCGTCTGTCTGTTTGTACGCAAACTAGACATTCAGTTTTTGAGGTATCTTGATGAAATTTTGTATGAGGCCGCCATTTTGCATGAGATTAATCATTCGTCGGAATCAGCAAGATCAGAGCAATACAACGCACAGCTCCCATACAATCGATAGTTTCGATAAATGGGTTTTGGGCTATAAATTTTGCAATTAAAAGGCTAGGAACGTAAAGTTTTGCAAGTTTGGTACTTATTATGTATGTAATGTGTGTAGTGAAAATCAGCCAGATCGGATCAACATAATATATAGCTCCCATACAATCGATTGTAAATGGGTTTTGGGCTATGTATCTTTAAATTATCAGTTTTGCAGAGTTTTTACTAATTGTGAGTAAGGATCGGGCACTTAAAACCGTGATGCGTATTCATGAAAGGTATAAAGTCTTCTGCACAGTCGAAGACAGCCCTTTCCTTACTTGTTTTAGATAATTTCACTAAAACCAAAATTGGTGAACGGTAAAAAACAACCTGAGCGCAGACTTAGGCTGACCTCCTAAACATCAGTTTGGAATGCAACTCCGCAGTGATGCATTGTCATGATGCTTTTGTGATATATTCCATAAATCATGACTTTCTTTAGAAAAAGGCCAACAACTTTTCTCAATTGTGTGAGAGTGCGCCTAAATATATGCATCGACTTTTTAATTATGCAAACAACTGACGCTTAGGAAGTCAGCCTTATTATGCCTAGTGTATTCAGATTTAAGCTATTGTAAACTGAAACTTTAGGTGCATATCTATGTGTGTAATCTTATTCACTATAAATAAGCATTATATGAAAGAAATAAATATGTGTGTACATGAAAATTATTATTTTCATCGTTAGGATATCTAGAACTCCAGAGTAAGCCACAACTTCCAACTTAAGCATAACATACCTATGTTAAGGAACAACTTTGCTTGATTGATCTACTTATTTATGTGTAAATTTAGAATTGATACTTTGCTTATCGAGTGTTTTTGCTTCAATACTATCGCATGCCCGATACTCGTACAGCGATACTTAAAATAAGTACAGCATCGATACTTTGCATTCGATAACGTGGCCCTACTGTGCAGACTGCTACAAATTAATGCCTATAAGCTTAGTATTACAAAAGCAGTATTACTCTAGTATAAATTATTCGAAGCTGGTTCTTTGCTGATTTCCTTCTTCTCAGATCTTACACCTCTGACGGTACAGTAGTAAACCCCACTAAATATATAACAAACACCGGCACATCATTGAGGTACTCAGTACAGAAGTGGATATAATATTTAGACACCGGCAACCTCGATAAAATTTAGTTTTCCAACATGACGCTAAGTAGGGGTTAATTGTACAGATTGGTAAGGTATTGAAATGATGTTAAAATAAAATTTAATTAATACACATAGTCATACACACTTGCATTTAAATCAGTTATTAAATCACATGTATAGATATGTATGTACCATTATTAATAAACTTAAAAATTAAACAGTGAACCAGTGCTAATTTCATCTTGTCTCTAAATTCTTTTCAGGTATGTAAAAAGGAGGATAAATAACTCAATTTTATGAAATAATAAATAGGTAAGAAATAACAACTCATACTTTGTATGCTGAACTGGTCGAGGTGATGGTCTATCAATTCACATGCCTCGCAAAATGCACTTCTAATTATAATTCATTTAACTTGGAAACACTGCTTCAAAAGAATGAATATTAAATAATATCTATATTTTTATATGAAATTAGGAAACGAATGAGAAAGTCTTTGAAATATATTAGAAGCACCAACTGAATAATTTTCACTGTGAGCCTGTGTAAATGCTGGTCAAATTCGTATTTTAATTGTCATATCATGGTAACACAGTATAGTAGGCTTGGTACTAATTTGTTCAATCAGGAATTAGATAAACCCCATAGCTAATTTCCAATATTGAAGACGATAACGGGAAAATATTCATGACATAAAATCAGAATCTCAACTTCCAATCAGACCTGTTTAATTTGGTTAGTAATTAGTTGGTAATCAATTAATTAGACGGCTTTTTTAATTGGTAATGACTATTTTAATTGTTTTTCAAGAAAAGCCATTTACTAATTGATTATGATTAGAAAATTAAAAAAAAGTCAAAAGTAATCAAAAAAAAAATTGTTTTGATTACTTTTTAATATTTTAGATTTTTTTTTTGATTACTTATGATTTTTTTCAGTATTGTTGATGTGCATACTTGTGTGCTGAAAAAAAACCAAAAAAAAATCGAAAGTAATCAAAACAACTTTTTTAGATTATTTCAGATTTCTTTAGTAATTGTAAAAAATCATGACTTTTTTGATTATTTTTTCAATTAATTGAAAAATAATCATTACAAATTGAAAGTAATGGTAATCGATCATTAAATGGATTCTCAAGAAAATAATTAATCAAACCGCTAATGATTACCATTAGTAATCATTTTTTAACAGTATTAGCCCATTTATTTTGTACGTATTATAAATGTAATGTGACAAATGAAAACCAGCCCTGTCGGAACTACATAACATATAGCTCCCATCAGGCCCGTGCGCAGGGAGGGGGGTTTGAACCCCCTTGGGGATATTTCAGCATACATTTGTATTCCAAATCGCCAAATTCCATTCCAACTGAAGGAGTATCAGATAAGGCTCAAATTTTTTGGTGGGCATATGTATTCAAATTGTCATTTACGTCGCGCATTCACTTCTATGTGTAAAGCGGTTTGAATTTGCCTTTTTACTTATAACTGAGCCGCAATGCGGCATTGAGAATGGGTATCGAAGAAGAAAATGCTTTACCCATTGATTTGCAACTGTAGAAACAAAAATTAGACTTTCTGAATGAAAGCAAACTACGCATGATTCCAATTATTGAAACAGTTATCCTGTGTGGCCGACAAGGATTTGCCCTCAGAGTTTCCAATGATACGGGAAGAATTTCCCGAGGTAAAAGTTTCACCAAAGAATGCCATGTACATAAGCAAACGTGTCCAGAATGAAATAATCAACATTTGTCACCACCTCATCATGAGTTACAACATCGATCGAGTGAACAAATCGAAGGGCTTTCCTTTTCTAGGAGATGACACGCCAGACATTGCAGGAGTAGAACAAAGTTCAAGGGGAAAAGTTCATCATTCAGGAAGATTTCCTATAACCGATTTCACTGGAAAGGGAATAGGAACTGCTTACGTTGATCTCCTACTGGATTGCAGGTACTTCTTCGGGCAAGGATATGACGGTGCGAGAGCAGTTAGCGGGAGTTCCAAGGGGCTCAAGCTGTTGTCAAAAAAACTTATCCACTCGCGCTCTACTCCCATGGTGCTGCTCACAGCTTTAATTTGGCGGTAAACTCTGCGTGCAATATAACGGGAATCAAAAATTGTCTGGGAGTTCTAGAGAATATCCATTCCTTCTTCATTTATCCGAAATGCCAAAATGCCCTTCAGGATGCGATAAGTGAAAATGAACATCTATCGGAAACTCGAGTGAAGAAATTGAAAAAATTTTGTAAAACCAGATGGATATATAAACATATCTCCATTTGTAAAAAGCAGTAATTCGCGCTCTTGAAGTGATTTCCACCAACTGCAAAGACCCAACGACCTCGTCTGGAGCTTTCCAACTGCTTTCAGCTATAAAAACCGCAAATTTCCTAATATCCATGCATATTTTGAGCTCGGTGCAATCTCTCAAATTGTCTCTGAGTCGAGTACTTCAAGGAGAGAATCAAGATCTGGGAGAGGCTATCAAATTGGCTGATGCTGCGAAACAAATTTTGATGGAAAGAAGAGAAATCGCTAAGGGAGAGTTCAGACAAATTTTCAAAACCGTGAGCCAAATTAGCGAGCAATACGAAATTGAATTGGCGAAAGCTAAGGATTGCGTCGAACCAGACCCAAAGTTCCAACGTACAAAATGATTCAGTTGAAGATAATTGCCGTACATTGATTCGTTTCCGACACAATTGCAAGATCGATTCTTAAATCACCGCAATATTTTATCAAATTTCCTTGCCTTTTTCCCAACTAAATGAAAATTTTCGAAGAAGAGTCCTGCGCTCAACTATTCCAATCATACTGCTCATTTTTGAACGACGATTCCCGTGACATCTGGGTGAACGAAGTACAACTTTGGCGGAAGCTCATTGCGGGAAAGGAAAAAAAAAACTCACTTGAAGCACTCGATATTTGTAATGAAGATGCGTTTCCAAATGTTAACCAAATGCTTCGCGTTATGGCAGTTTTTTCTGTGACAACAGCGACGAATGAACGATCCTTCTCAACTTTGCGATGACTAAAAACGTATTTGAGATCAACAATGTCTGAAGATTGTCTGAACGGCTTAGCCTCACTCAATGTACATCCCGATGTCAAAATCGAACTGCAAATAATTTTAAAAGAGTTTTTTTCAGTACCTCGAAGAGTTGATTTATTAAATAATTGTAACTAAATATAACTTTTGACAATAACATTTCCGTACTCCGAAAATAAATGCCTTACCTTTTTTCATTGATTACGCAACTTGAGTTTAAACCCTCGCCCCCCCCCTCGGATATTTTCTGCACACGGGCCTGGCTCCCATATAATCACACGAATTCAACTCATTTTATTCACCAAAAACATTTATCGAACTAAAAGAAGGCCGAATTTATTTAACCACCAAAGAGCAAAAGCACTAAGCAACCAAAGCTACTCTGTCTAACTCAAAACCAATATTATGCACTATTAACGACAACCTCAAGCATAATCAGCCATCTTCACTAGAAAGTTTTCCGTACCGAAATTGTACCACAACACAAAAAGCAATACCAAACATTACTGGCACACAGCGCACAACAAAAAAAAACCGCAATAGAAGCCGGTATTGGGGTCATCCGATCACAATTTCAGGCCGAGAAATGTTAGTGAAAGCATGAAAGTGGATGTAGGGAAATGTTAGAGGTTGTTGGTTAGTTGGTAGAAAGCAACAGGGTTTAAGTAAAATGGAGTGGATGTAGTATATTATGGTTAAAGTTTGCTATCACCGTTACAAATATCTTACCCACCATCTCAACCAGTGACATTTTACGAGCCAACGAACGGTTGTCTGGAAGATTGTACAATACGGTTTCACTAAAAGCAAATAATTTACAAATACTTACTTACGTAATAAATTGATATTGAGAGTATAGAACTTGAGTTTTTGCGCGCTATAACCGTCCTAAGCGTGGTTTGTTGCTAGAAAATTGTATCGCTTGAATTTAGAAACTCCACACAAGTGTGTGAGTATGTTTAATGAAGGTCATCATATACATTAGACCGGGTCAAACAAATTTTTTTTTTTTAATAAAAATCTGTATGCTGCAGATTTCTAGGAAATTGAATTCCATAGAGTAATCAATCTATAAGCAAAGGTATGTTTTTCTATTAATATGTTTTTATTTTGGAAATTTATTGAGAGCACAAAAATTGCTAAACAAGAAAGATAAATACAAACTCTGAAAGGGAATTGTATGATCAAAAAGTATGTGTGAAAACAATTTTTTATAAAGTTGTTTTTAATAGAAATTGAAAAAAGTAAAATTTCTCTGTTTTTGTTGTTGTTTACCCAAATTTTATTTACTCAGTGGAATGAATTTATATTGTACATCATCTAGAAACATTATTTAATCAAAATTGTTACCAAAATGTAGGCATATCATATTCCTGGTCAAAAGCTCCTCTACACATGCGTTTGCAAATATTTCCTCCCTCAGAATTTTCCTAACTGGTCGCCGTTCGCTCTAACCTCAAAAAGCGAAAGCAAAGAATTGTCTGTTCCTTTGGTGGGGTTAAAACCGAAAGGCGACAAATTATTAAATTCCGATTTTCGAATCGGATTCAGCTTTCACTTTCTTTTAAGAATCTGTTTTCTATACTGATGTTTAGGTTTCACAAAATTTACAAAGTTAAAACGTGAAATCAGAAAATTATAACAATGTTCATACAAGGTGGCGCAAAAGTAAGCTTCCGATGTTCAGCATATCGGTTGTGGCACGTGCAGTGTGTGCTGTTGCACCGTCTTGTTGGAACCACATGTTTTCCAATCCCAATTCATCAAGTTGCGGCAAAAAGAACTCGTTGATCATTGCTCTGTAGCGCTCACCATTCACAGTAACCGTTTGGCCCCGACCGATTATTGGTCAAATAAATAGTCAGCAATATTCCGCGTTCTGGAGCAGTGTAGTGTAACAGTGTTTATTAACGTGTATTTCGCATGTGTTTACTACACAAATGTCAAAACAGAACTGACTTTAGGGGCCAATCGCAAAATTTATTGCATTTTCTGATAGGAGGATTACTTTTGCGCAGTAACCGTTTTTCACCGACCGATTATTGGTCAAATAAATAGTCAGCAATATTCCGCGTTCTGGAGCAGTGTAGCGTAACATTGTTTATTAACGTGTATTTCGCATGTGTTTACTACACAAATGTCAAAACAGAACTGACTTTAGGGGACAATCGCAAAATTTATTGCATTTTCTGATAGGAGGATTACTTTTGCGCCACCCTGTAGATTGAATACTCTGGAATGGCCCACCTGACGACAATTTTCCTTCACAATTTTTTTGTGGCTAATTTAAATTACTCCAAAACTATATACAGCTATATTTTGTTACTTCAACAGTTTAGCAGGTTTACACCAAAAGTTATATCAGTCCTACAAAATATAGACTAGCAATGATACTCGTAGACCTCAAAAAATTATATCCAGATATGTAACTTTTAAAGTAGTTTTTCTGCGCCATTCTAAAAAATAATATCAGTATAATTAAAAAAAAAATGATGTCCCCTTCTAATGTACATAGGACGGGCATACCATATAATTGTGATGGATAGAGTGGTGTAGTAAAGCGAAACTAACTGTGACATCGTACACGTGGCATCCATGATAGTACTTCTTTTAATAAGTAATTCCTTATGGAGTTGCAGCAACGTAAAGGAAACTCGAAGTGGCTAGTAAAGTATGGTCTGGAAATTCCTTAGTAATTTCGGGTTGCTATTGTAACAGAAGCTCCCCAAACCTTAGCGGCACATCCATTACCGAGAGTTGTTATCAATATCTTCTAATTGAAGTTTCAGGAAACTGGCATTTTCAATTCAATCGCCAATTTTGAAAAGGGCACATCTCAGAGAATGCAAACTTTACAGGAAAGAGAAAAAATTCATGATTTTCTAATTCAGTGTAATAATAATCAAAACTATCATTTAGTTACATTCTAGAGCATATCGACCCCTTTGCGCAAAATGATCGTAAGGGACAAAAAGCAAAATTTCACAGCAGAAAAAGTTTTTGGATTTCATCACTTTTTGTTGATTTATTGATAGAAATTAATTAATATACTGAACCTGTTTTTTTTTTTAAATTCGCAGTTTGCCAAATAATCACAAATGTCTCCCTTGCGAGAATTTTCTCTCAATTTTTTATGAGTGTGTTTGAATAAATTTCCCTCACGATACTTAAAAACAAAATATTTTTTTGACAAATGCAACTGTTTTTCCGATAATTTTTGTACTTTTAATGACGTCGCGGTAATATAAAGAAGATTGTACTCGCCTTCCATACCATAGTTTCCAAGTACGACTTCTTGCAGATGACATCAAAAGTAAAAATGCATTGTATTCGAGTGATATTGGTGTTTGAAGAGTCTGCTGCTGCTGAACCTTAAAAAATTTGCAATTTTCGAAATTGTTCTGCTAGTCAACCTAACATCTACAATGTAACTTAAACAAAGTAGCCGGTTCTTTGAGTATAATGGGTCCCCCTCGGTTTCCCCTTTTGTGTTCCTATTCAGAGACAGGTGGTGCTTCTGCTTGTAAGAAGGCGTTCACCGAAAGGAAGCTGACAAAAGAGTTTAGCGACTAATGGTGCTATTCTCAGCTTGCTTGTATCTACAAACGAGGTGGTGACAGCTGCAATGACTATTGCAAATTATAGGAACACGTGGAATTGAGCAGTTAATGGGGAGGTTACCTAGAAAATTCCGCAGTGGCCTGAAAATTCGGCACCTAGTTCGATCAAAAATTTGTCAGCAAATCCAGAAAGCTGTAACTTGGTAAACATTTCTTCGAAGGTCATGTTTATTTATGAAATTTGATGACGATGACAATTTTTCGAAATTCGAATTACTTTTAAAGTTATAGCTATTTTGGTTCGCAAATAACAACACGGTGTATTAATGAATATACAAACTAATATAATTGATGAGTTTCGATTAAGAATCACGCCGAAAACGTATCAGGAGAAAACACCTGACTTTTAGACACTTGTCTAGAGCTGCCATGTGTATATTATTGCCACGATCACTTGTCCGAAACATATTTTCAGAAACATATTTTTAAAGTATCAAAGTTTTTGTTTGATTTCTCGCGGTCGAGTAGTTTAATTTGGATCATTTTTAATATATATATATACAGGAAGTGATCCTCTTGCATTTCCTATTTTGGAATGTTTTTATGGTTTTGCAAAAAAATATTCAGAAATTTTAAAACATAAGTGACTTTTTCATAGCGCTCAGATCACGTTTTAGGGCAATGCTGTTGGTCGTTCCGTTACAAACTATGAGCAGAAAAAAAAAATTGGGGTTCTGAAATGGAATGGGAATTGTCACTTGAGCATTTTATTTTACTTTTCAACTCTAACAATTTTTACCTCACTTTACTCCGTTACAATTCTGAGTCTATTTGTTGATGTTGTAACCCCAAAATAACGCCCCACACGCTGAAGGAGTGTTATGATGCTTTGGGCAATTCTTTGCAGGATTTAGTTCACTAGGATCAAGCTCTAACACCTTCTGGTATTCGCCCCGACTTTCGGAGGGCCGATTTGGTTGATATGATTATCATTATTAGCCGGTGACGCATCATAATGTCAGAGGAATTAATGTCAGTGACATTATTGCGCATTCCAAAAGCGAACTTATGTCAGTGACGGTAATTCGCTTTTGTAAAAAGAATTAATGTCCAATTATTTTGAGAACTAACGTCATTGACATTAATTCGCTTTTACACTTTATATTATAAATTTTTTACACTATATTTATATAACAACAGCGCAACTTCTATTTAAAGTGTAACTAAGCAGCTTTTATGCCAAATGTTCATTTTGTACTATTAGCGCCGCCAAAGCGAATTGAATTGAATGAGATTTAACGTCATTGACATTAGTCCTCTTTTGAAATGCTAATTAATGTCACTGACATTAATTCCTTTGACATTATGACACATCACCTTATTATCCAGGTAGAAAATGTGATAAATTTTACCCAGGGTCTGACTAAATTTGCCCTTTCAAAATCATGGGCCTGCCATGGAAAGTATAAGCAGTCAGTTTGTTAATTCGTTTCAAGATATGGCCTGGGTAGCAATGTTTATCTAGGCCCTGCCTAGTTTTTCCAAGGCAATACCAAATTTTTTATTTTTTTTTCCTTTGAAGCAGCATCGAACCCGGTCACTTCCACATCACAGTCTTCTTCTCTCTCCATTTAACTATTACGATCAATAAAATCTTTTCGGAAATTGAACAACTCGAGGAAAACCTAGGCAGGGCCTGGATTGGAAAATCTTACTAGCCAGATTAGCCATGAGCTTTACATGTTTTATGGCATATTACTAGAAAAATGAAAAATGCTGGAAAAACTAAGCAGGTCCCTCGCAGAATATACGATGAAATGCCCGGAAAACTCGACACATATGTTTTACATGCCAGACACCTTGCAAGCCCTAGGCAGAGTTGTGTATTGTAAGGAAAATCTAATCAGGACCTAAGTTAAGCATAGATTTTTCTTGATTATTTTCTAGTAGCATTATCATTATCTGTTTCACTTCGATTATGCCCTCTCACTTTTCTAGTTGTGGTCTCTTTTCTTACTCCTGATCCCGTTTTTCGTGGCTCTGATTTAGTTTAAACGCACTCGCAGAGTCTTTCACCTGTTGTTGACTTTTGTTTTTTGTTCCCCAAATTCTCGGGTTTTGTTGTTTCGATCTGTGCTCTCACCGAATCTTTTACTTTCCACTTATTGTAAATCGCCCAAAGCTGTTTACGAAACAATAACACTCATAACAACAAAGTAAAGATTATATAAACGTTTTTGGCAAAGCCTTCAGTTACTTTAATCAGCTGTTGTTACAACAGGTTAAACAAGTATTTGTATTGAAAATAACTAAGTAAGAAGGCTTTCAATATATCGTCACCCATTTAACGCCGTTCTGCATCCATTCGCTTTCTGATACCCTGCCCTACTTAGACACTCAGTGCTCACCCTTCCATGCGTGTTTACATTCAGTTGTTCATAAATATTTAGCTTTCAGCTAACGACCTGTTAATGAGAAGAATGTAAACACTCCAAGAAGCGGGAAAGCTGAAAAGTACTTACGCGCAACTAACTAAACTACATAACTACAAAAATCCAAAGTCAACCTAAGAGGTCAATAACTTACTAAATCCTTTACACCTCAGTAATTTGCAACGGACGCACGAGCTAACCGACAAGAGCAAAACAAACTCATTTTCATTAAGGAAAGGAGTCGGACCATTAGCGCGAGTACCTAGTAGTAATGGCCAACAAAGTCGTTAAGAAAAATAAGCTGCAAACAACTAACGTTTAAGGGACCATCATTTGAAAATTTTTGAATTATGATTTTCCTTTTTGCTGGCTACTTTGCTTCTTATCTTTTGACTAACGCCTAAATTTTTTGTGAGGGGTCACTAAAAAAATGTATTATGCAACGCTTGAGTGGTTAATTTCAAGTTGTGATTACCAATTTATTGTACGAATTGTGTAAAAAAACAGAGCAACTCACAAAAAATGATAATGGTAAATGATGTAGGACGCAAAGCGCCGTTGGTGGCTTTATAAAAATTTTTGTTGTGCTTATTTTTTTCGAGCAGCACTTTAATTTACTATTCACCGAGCTTGCATTTTTACATCATTTACCAGCTTTTTTGTAGCTCTAATTATTATTTGAGGTCTATACGCATTCTAAAATCATTCATACGTCATTCGATTGTAGAAAGCAACAGCGAATAGTAGCAATTACATAGTCCCCCCGTTCTTTTCTGACTTTTAGTTAGAGTCAGTCTGTTTCGAAATTGGATTGGCCATATTTTAAAAATGTTTCTACCCCCTTATGTCTTGATTATTCTTTTTCTTATTTTACAGCTTCTCTCAATAACTTCATCTCATTTCGATTTTCTTTTTCTTTTCGTTTGACTTTTTCTTTCCCTTTTTTACTCGGATTTCCTTTACATTTCTTTTTTGCTTTATTTTCGGTTTGCCTTCCTCATTTCCCTCTTCTACTGTTCTTGCGCTTCGACCTGTCTAACTGGTACGATCAGTCTTAGAAACGTTATCAAATGCTTCAAACGGAAGTCAAACGAAACTAGCAGAGTAGGTTCTATTTAACAGTTAAAGAGCTGTTTAGTGTCAATAGAGGGCATGTATTTGAGATGATAAGGTTGAGTTTAGATAAGTTAGAGTTGACCCAGTTGCAATAAACAGAACGAACACCTCTTCAGCTATTTCAAGTGTTTGCTGTTGGTAAAGGGGTTTACCGGCCGATGTTGAGAGAGACCTACTCAGTGTACAGGCCATGAAGAGCCCAATTGTGATTCCGTTTTTATTTCACTTTCCATGATCATTTCCTTATACTTTGTGTTTCGCTTTTTTTTTCATTTTTAGTGGATGTAGCCTCTTCGTTCCTCTCTTCCTCCGGCATATTTTGCAAATTATCTTTCAACATTCTCAACTTCTTTTTCTCTTCTTCTTTTTATCTTAGTATTTATTCTTCCTTTTCTCTCTCTTCTCATTCCCCTTTTTTCCCATTTCCTTCGCTTTTCTTTGCCACTTTCTCATTCCTAATCATCATTTATTGGCGGCTAACCACCTAGGCGATTCTGACCATTGCGTATCAGAAGGTGCCAGTCATCCCTTTTCTTCTATAACTGCCCCCAATTGGAAACACCAAGGGAGTTCAAGTCATCCTCCACCTGGTTTTTCTAACTCTGCTGCCGAATTTGTGTGTCGATAGTAAATCCTTCTGGGCTGTAACTTTTTTGTCCAGTCGCATAACCAACGGAAGGCTTTGGCTATATTTCGCTGCACTGTAGTCAGATCTGCGTAAGGCTCGTCGTACAGATCATGGTTGAACTCACTTCGATATTAATATATAGAAGAGAATTCACTTTACTTTGTTTCAGACCTCTTAAATTTTATTAGTAATTAGTAATCAATTAATTAGATGGCTTTTTTAATTGGTAGGTTTTATTTTTATTATTTTTCAAGAAAAGGCAATTATTAATTGATTACGATTAGAAAAAATAAAAAAAAGAATAAAAAAAATAAAAATTTTCAAAAAAAAGTTGTTTTGATTACTCTTGATTATTTTAGATTTTTAATTAAAAAAATTTTTTTTTTTGCAGTATTGTTGATGTGGATATTTATGTGCTTCTACAACAATACTAAAAAAAATCAAAAACAATAAAAAGAATAATAAAAAAAAATCAAAAATAATCAAAAGTAATCGAACAACTTTTTTTGATTATTTTTGATTCTTGTTTAGTAATCGTAAAAATCATACTTTTTTTTGATTATTATTTTTTAATAATTAGAAAATAATTATTAAAAACTGAAAGTAATGGTAATCAATCATTAAATGGATTCTCAAGAAAATAATTAATCAAACCGATAATCATTACTATTAGTATTATATTATTTAACAGGTCCGCTTTGTTTGAAGTTTATAAGTACTTTTGACGGTTCACTAGGGAAGAAGTAAGCTTCAGTTAAAAAAAGTTTTAAAGTATCAGTTGTTTACTCAAACAACAACTAGTGATAAGTTAAAACTGCTAACCGAGGTACCGATGCTGTTTTTAGTTATATGCGTATATGCCAGAATTAGGTATGCCTGTCGAAGACGCGACATAAACCCACAAAGGCTATGACGTGCAACATGATGGTTGATCTAGGGCAAATATGCCTTTCAAATCTTTTTACCAATCTTCTCCTTCCTTACCGAAGAAAGGTGTGACATGACCCGAAAGTTTGCACTGGTCATATCAAATCGCTTCCGATGCAGTCAGGTCCGTACCGCAAGGTGCTAGTACCCATCATCTTCGCCGACTGTTTTTGTTGCTACTCATCATCAAACAGAGAAATTAAACATCGAATGTCAACAAAAATATTTCTAGGTAAGGCTACCACTAATAGTTACCAGCTAACATCGCATATCCACTAATACTTAGAAAACTTTTCAACATGTCTTCGCGAGGTTGCCACCGCTCTTAATTTTTTTATAAAACCAACCAAGATAAATGCATATGGGTACTCAACGAAAGGGTTTTTCCTTGTATTATTTGATGGGCATTTAGAATTTACTTTATTATATTGCCACCTTCATAATAGTGAGAAAATTGAAGCATTACTAAATTATAATTCAATTTTTTTTCCCCCCCATTGCAATCAAAACTTTTACTGGTTCAAAAACGTTTGGTATTTTCATATACTCTATATGAATTGCAAGAAGAAAAAGTCAAACTAAAATCAATTCATAACTTTGGCTGGAAGCACTTTTAGTTACCATAAATCACATCAATATCGTTTATCTTATCGAAAAGTGCACGAAAAACGGTTAGTGCCGTTTTCCTGCTTTTGATTTTATGCTTTATATGTTTTTACACATAGAATATACACGTGACCTGTAGGGAACCTAGATACTGGTGAGAAAAATTTTTGATTCAAAATAAGACCTGCACGCCACATAAGTACTCGTTCGATATTGACTAAATGTTTTCTAGTTCAAAATCAAGAGCTGAGTATCCAAGGTATTTACTTTGAATCATATTTGAAGAAATCTAATTTGTTACAATGTCTTTTTATGAAAAACATTTACTGTATTTATTTGAGTTTTTATATTTTCATTTCATAACTTGAAGAAGAAACCGTCAAAGTCTGTTGGAAAACTAAAAACATGTTCTATTAAATGGAAAAGTTTGCTCATAAATTAACTAGTTTTCGAACTTGGTTAAAAAGTCAGACTCTGCATTCTTAAAAATATAAGTATTAGGTAAAATGTCCACGGAATTGAGGTTCTCTAGATAAAATGTATATATTTATGGAGTGGTACAGAATTATCATACTGAAAATAGGTTGCGGGCAAAGAAATAGTGGTTCCGAAGTTCAGCAGCTCAAAGCTAGATATTTCCCTATGGGGTTTTAAAGTAAGTACACATTTGTGGGAAAATATAAAAGTTCGCATATGTCGTTTACACAACGATTTACTTCGATTTCTGCAGAGCTCTCGGATAACTTTCAATTAATAATTGCAAATTTAGGATTATTATTCCCAGATCCCTGAGTTAAGTGCAGGGGCAGGTAGCATGGAAACAGTTTTTCCTTCGAGTTTATTATTCATGGCTTGGTAACTATTATTTTTCAACGTCTATTGTTTACGTTAATATACAGTACCGAATTTATCGCATAATCAAGTACCCCGGGATGCCACGAAATTATGTCCACATGCACACTCCAAGTTTCATCCAAATCGGTTAAACCGTTCCCGAGGTAGTGGTCGATATAAGAAGGAATAATTAAAATGCAGTCAGGTGGCAACCCTAGGTGGCAATCCTACTTAAAAATATTCTGGTTGGTATACGGCCTAAACTACCTTTCATTTGATACCCATATTCCCATATATTGCTTAATATTTAAAAAAAATGTATATAGGCGGCAACCCTGTGAACCACCCCAAGGGGCAACACCAAAGTAGAAAATCTTAAAACAAAGGATACTACCCATATACCAAATTTCATCCAAATCGGTTAAGTCGTTCCTGAGATAGTAGTCGATATACAAATATACAAATATACAAATATACAACTATACAAATATACAAGAATAACTCGTTTAAAACTATAAGATACACATATATATAGGGAAAAGCCCTTTATAGGTGTTTCTTTAACTGTCTCAACGATTTTGACCTTCCAACAAAGCGCGCCACCTGACTCTATGCTTGGCCTGTTGACGCCAATGGATCGCTAGGTATTTCCCACGAAGTGGGGCCTCCCTCTTCCTCTGCTTCCATAGGTCTGCTCCGACAAGAATACCCACCGGAGCATCTTCCATTTGCATGACATGGTCATGGACTATGTCGGTGTCTGAGTAGAAGTCATACAACTCATCATTAAATATTCTTCGGAAAACACCGTGGGCATCGTGTAGATGCCCATAAATCCTTCGAAGAACCTTTCTCCCGAATACTCCAAGGGCCGACTCATTCACGTCTGTCATCGTCCATGCTTCTGCTTCATATTGCATTGCAGGACGGATATTATGAGCGACTTGTAGAGCGTGGTTTTTGTTTGTTGTCAAGACTTTGCTCCTCAATTGCCTACTCAGTCCAAAGTAACATTTATTGGCAAGGGTAGTTCTTCGCTGGATTTCTAAGCTGACATTATTGTTGTTGTTAATGCTAAACGAAGTCCTTTACCATTTCAAACTTATGGCTGCCAACAGTGGCGTCCGTGCCAGGGCGCGAACTCACTGACTCTTTGAATGATGACAGCTTTATGCTCCGTTACATCCAAATCCACTTTTTTCGCTTCTCTCTCCAATTTGAAGTAGGCAGAACTTACGGTCCGGTTATTTGAGCCAATGATGTGCGGTGAATTTCTGTGGCTTGTAATATTTTCTCTAGCATTACATTGAAGAAATCGCACGATAGGGGTCACCCTTTGAAACCTGGTATAGTTTTGAATGGCTAGGAGAGGTCCATCTCGATTCTGACTGACCTGGTTGTGTTGCTCGACGTCATTTTGCACAGCTGTATAAGGTTTTCTGCAAGATTTTGCTCGATGGTAGGTTTGCCAGTTCTGAAGCCGCTGGGATAAGGTCCAGTCAGTTTGTCAACGGTTGTCTTCATTCTTTCGCACAATACGCTTGATTGGACCTTATATGCGATATTAAGGAAGCTCGTCCTACTGGTGCAGATTGTAGTATCTCCTTTCTTGTGAATTTGCTGAGGACACTTAGATTCCAATCGGCAGGCATGCATTCTGCCGACCATATTCTGCACTTTACCAAACTATACAAGAATTGGAAAAAAATGGGTTTAGCGGTGAACTTGGGCAAACGAAGTACGCCACTGTTGATGAGGCAGCCCTGGGAACATTCGAGAGAAAGGTTCTACGAAAGATTTACGGAGCCTTACGCGTGGGCGATGGCGAGTACCGAAGCAGATTAATTAAGAATAAGAATGTTGGATTCCCATTAACTGCTTTCTTTGGATTTTACCAACAGGTTTACCTCCTGTCATGGCAAGCACAGAATCAAACAGGTTTTAAGTATTAGAGTTGTTATAGTCGTTTCCTTAAAATAATAATCTGCTATTAGAATTTAGATTAAGCATAGTTCTCCAACAATCTGAAGCAAAATGTGCGTTTAACTAATAGAATATCAAAGCCGAAATGCTTTTTATTACAAATTTTTATTGGAATAGAGAAAAATTTAGGAAAATTTAGAGCCAACTGCAGTAGCTCTTCTTATAGATCCATTTCGGAAGCTGTTAGACTTCTTTATCAGAAAATTTGGGCACGCTCTGCTACCTATCAGCTAAAATGTTATTTCTATTAATATTACCATAACTATGCGCAAGCACCGCCATCTGGCGGTATATAGCATTCCTGGTAATAGATTTTGGCTCTTTGTATCCATTTTTGACACTCCGACTGCACTCTTCAGTTTTCATTATTTTATATACCAACAAATCAATTAAATAGAAATAGAAAATTAAGAAACAACGGGCATATCCTTTCTTACTGATCGGTGTCGGAACCTTACAGACAGCTTCATCTAGCGGTATGTAGCATTGCTCATGATAGATTTCTGTTTTTTTTTGTGTCCATCTTGGACATTCCTATGCGTTGTTTTATTTATTTTGTATACAAACCATTCAATTGAATTGTTTAAATCATTTAATTTATATTTTTTCTCCGAAATACATTTTTTTCTTTGTTTCATAAAATTCGAACAACGTTTTTATTATATTATTACCATTATATTAAAACCATAATTATTTCTTGTCTTTGTAAAAATATGTTCTCTTCAGTACTATAAAGTGTTTCTCACTGAGAATAATTTATTTTTGTTTATTACTAGCAGACCCGGCCGAAATTGTTCGGGTAAAAAATTTACTTGACTCTCCCTTCTCATTAGACCTGTATTCTTATGCCTGCCCATCTTCCTTTTCTTCCCCTTTATCTGATTCTCCTTTTTCATATCGTTTATGTCTTATTCAACTTACCCTATCTCTATCACTATTACTATCAGTATCACTATTACTATCAGTATCACTATCACTCTTACCCTCACTCCACTATCACTATCACTATCCCTATTCCTATCCAGTCCCTATCCAAGAAACATATGCTTGATAATACCCTAATCAACACTTTAAATTCGATACCAATATTGCACAAACCTCCTCTAGGGCAACACCTGGTTCACATTTTAGTACATAATTCTAAAACGGGTTCTAATGTGGGCCGAAGAACTACTCCTTTTTAAAACACTCATTATTATCTTTCATTTGGTACCCATATCGCATCAACACCTTCTAGGCCCACACCTGGTCCATGTTTTGGTCAACAACTCGGACTTACTCCAGCGCCATCTATCGAGTAAATTTTCGATAGAAACATTCTCTAAAACAACAACCCATGTTCCGTATATGAACCCAATCTGTTAAGCGTAGAAGTGGTGGCGTACAATGTACGGAAAACTCAACAAAATTGCGATATCGTGAGCTCTCAGATATATTCATTTTTCGGTAGCAACAACTAAAACTTTTGAATATTTTTTTTATCGAAGCACAAAGAAGGTCCAACAAAGTACTTTTTACAGAATATAAATCGATTTAGCCCTTCAGACATCCATCGCGGTCATACGAAAGACATTTAATTTATATATATATAGATAGATTTTGGAACTCTGTCTTTTCATATGGAACAAAGTTTTTTAATGCTTTTTGTAGTGTGATATAGTACAATGTTTTTTACTTCCATAAAAAGCTTCTTCTGTGTTGTGCTATTGAAGGTTTTTAAACATTTTCATATGCAAAAGTACACGAAAATGCATTGCATATGCGCCATCGAGTGGACATTGTATGTGCGAATGCATAGAATGCAAAAGGAATTGTGGGAAATTCTCTAAATTTTTAAAGCGTCGCTAGAGACAACGAAAGGCACAGAAAAGCTTTATTGAAATTTAATAAACTATATCCCTGAGCAACCCAGGAAACTTCTGCTGGCCTTCTTTGCTTTTGTCATTTCTTGGTCGGAGACTTTAAGTTGCCTTTTTTCGTCGCAAATAAAAGCACACAAGGGCTTTAAGCACCTTACATAGTACAGGCAAAAATATTTCTTAAACTACTGCAGTGAGTAAAACTGCGGAAATATATTCGTACATCAGGGTGTCCAATATTTCACTATCTGCATTTTCGGTCTTATTGTTTCTTTTTCAAAGGAAGCTTCAAAGATTACTACTGGCGACAGAAAAAGCTTAAGCCTTATTTATTATTTTTGTTAGAACCGCAAATTGACAGCGGGGCATTAAATAATTTTTAAATTTTTCCTATTCAAAAAGGTAGAATTGGTTTCTTGAGGTGCCTTTTATGGTGACTTATGATTGTTTTTGTTGTTGCTAACAGTGATTTGCCCTGACTAATGGACACGATTAACCAGAGAATCATCATCAAGGCCTTCTAACATAATTGCGAGGAAAGTGGCAGTTTCAACAGGGTTGGACCAGAGTGAGATGGTTTTAGAGTCTGGAGAATTGAGCTTGGACTGTTAAGAGTTTAGCCTGTTACAGTATCCAGATCTAAGTTGAGTGACTCTAGTCTCCCAAGGAAGGACGCCTTTGATTCCCCCGATCAAGCTGAG
This sequence comes from Merzomyia westermanni, assembly GCA_949987695.1. NCBI lineage: Eukaryota > Metazoa > Arthropoda > Insecta > Diptera > Tephritidae > Merzomyia > Merzomyia westermanni. The sequence goes on from OX465290.1 coordinate 61,375,766, forward strand.
TGATGTGATGACGGATTTCATTATAGTGCTTACGAAGATGTTTTCTTATGTACCTAAACAGTAAAACTATCTACTTAGTTATTCCGCGCGCTCTCTGACATTCAGCATTAAAGCTTCTAGCTGAACTTGTGACTCAGATAACATCAGAAGATATTGCTTAGCAGTTCTGAAAGCAGTGTTTTGGCAGACTTGCAACTTCATTCTCTTGGTGTAAGCGACCAAATTGGTGCAGCGTAGTCAATGACTGATATCGCCAACCGCCTCTCCTGTAGCAAACAATGTTTCTTTGCCTTTTCCCCAAGTGCTTTCTTCAAGTGACTTGAGGATCTTGTACCCTTGTGGCTATTGAGGTGGCATCATTTTGCAATGGTAATTCTGTTTTCATACGTCACACCCAACATTTTAAGGTGGTAGACAATTGGAAGCTTAATGCCATACACGTGCACGTTGAACTCTGGCCTCATCCCTAATGCCCCACGGGATTTTTTACTTGGGTATCTGGGTAAAGTTTTATTGAAATATAGAGATGGCCAATGATATGACCAGATAAGATTCCGAAACAGATATAAACCCACATAGAAATGTTAGAGGTTAGCTTAGGTTAGGTACGGTGGCGACGTTGTGATACCACATTGAATAAATGTGACCTGAGTACAAATTATTTCGCAAACTGCAATAGTTCCAGACAGTCGAATACGTCTCAACCGAAGTATTTACGTTTTATCATGGCAAAATCTGTGCAAACTGAGCATGAAGTGACTTGGCGATTCCACCTCGTCATCCTCCATGCACCTGACACAGTTGATAAATGCTACATGTCCTCAGATATTTAATCCAATTAATCCACCTGCATTCGTCTAACTGTCTTCCTATTTCTCCAAGGAGGTGCCAAATTTGAGGATCTTGGTAGTTGTGCTGACGTTGTGGACCAAGTTCTCAGGCTAAAGCAGCTGATTGTCAGAGAAATTTCCAAATTAGTGAGTCATAATAAAACAAGGGACATCCTAATGTACATTCGTATGTACCAAGTAAGTCTTTATTCACGAAGCTGGTAAAAAACGCCCAGAAGCAAACTCCATTGGCACCACTTAAGTGGCCCATATTGTTGGTTGTGCAACACTACTTATGGCCCTTGGTTAAAGGAGCACCCGAGTGCTTCACCTTTTTTGTCCATAAAAAAACCAAAGAGATAATGTGTGTGTATGTGCATTGTGTACAGCAGCATGAATCCCAATGGCATGTTGCATGCTATGCACTGCACTACCAAAACGATATACAAACAGTGTGCTGCAACTGCCGGCAACGCTTGATCCCATTACGCACTTAATCCGCAAGCTTATTGGGTGAGCCTGTCAAGTTGCTAGTTTGCATTCCGCTACGTGTATATTTTATTGAGGCTTCCTGTCTCTTGCATACTTGTATGTAAAGGGTGTTTTTTTTACAGGTTTGTTTTTCGAATAGAGATAAAACTAGCATTTTGTGGTCAAATCTGGCAACTCTAATGTCATTTATGTTCAGTTTGGTTTGCCATTTCATCATGAACAGGTTGATAAAAAAACAACGCTTGCAAATCGTGCAAATTTATTTCGAAAATAATGGTTCAGTTCGCGAAGTTTACCGTGAGCTCCGTCCATTTTATGGTCTACATAATCGTCCATCAGAGCAATTAATTCGGTTAACCATGGATCGTTTTCGCACTACGTTTACTCTATGTGATAATACGCATCCGCAGAGACGTCGAACAGTGCGCACCGAAGAAACAATTGCCGCTGTAGAGCAAAGTGTTGAAGAGGACCCGAATGAATCGATTCGCCACCGTGCACAGCAATTGGAGCTTTGTCCATCAACTTTATGGAAGATTTTGCGCAAAGATCTTGGCTTGCGACCTTACAAGATCCAGCTTGTGCAAGAATTAAAGCCGCGAGACCATGCAATGCGTCGTGATTTTGGTGTATGGGCCGAAAATGAGATTGATTTCGATGCTGATTTTCATCGCAAAATTTTGTTCAGTGATGAGGCTCATTTTTGGTTGAATGGCTACGTCAACAAGCAAAATTGCCGCATTTGGAGTGAAGAGAATCCACATGAGACCCTTGAAACGCCATTACATCCACAAAAACTGACTGTTTGGTGTGCTCTATGGGCTGGTGGAGTCATTGGGCCATACTTCTTCCGCAATAATGCTGGAGAGGCAGCTACCGTTAATGGAGACCGGTATAGAGCCATGATAACCGACTATTTTGTTACCGAATTGGATGGCATGAATGTGGATGAGTTGTGGTTCCAACAAGACGGCGCTACATGCCACACAGCGCACGTCACAATCGATTTATTGAAGGAAACATTCGATGAGCGCATAATTTCGCGGAATGGACCTGTCAATTGGCCACCAAGGTCGTGTGATTTGACACCATTGGATTATTTTCTTTGGGGATATGTGAAGTCGCTCGTCTACACCAACAAACCAGAAACGTTAGGGGAATTGGAAGCCAACATTCGTGGCGTTATTGCCGACATACGGCCCCATATGCTCGAAAAAGTGGTTGAAAATGGGACCTGTAGAATTGGCTTTATTCGAGCCAGCCGCGGCGGCCACATGCCCGAAATCATATTTAAACATTAATGGCATAAAATTATCCTTCCAATAAAGCCAAATTGATGGACCTTAAAACGATTTTCTTGTGTTTTATTTCAATTCGAAGTTCTATACCCCTAAAAAAAACACCCTTTATTTATTTGTATGCACGTATGACGGTTTTGGACCAACAACGACAGACGCACTTGTCAATGACGAACATTGTAAATCCATAAAAGTGACGAACGCTTGACAGAAACATGCACATTAGGGAACAGATTTACTTGACATTGTGATCTTCGATAGGGCTGCTAAGTACACTATCAACACGATTTCTGCTCCTGCCGAATAGTCTGATAAGTTTAAATAAACTGTTTATTTAAATAGAACTTAAATGGAGCCAAGTAGTGCAAGGCCAGATCCATAAGTCGTGTGTGTATTGCGCTTAGAACACTCCAGAAATTACTGCAGGTCCACAATGACAAACAACTCGACAATTTGGAACAAAAAAAACGTTTCTCAAGGATCTCTAATATGCACAAAAGAAAATTTCCTCAACCGAAATTAAATTCCATACGTTAAAAGCAGGGACTTGTAACGCCTTTCTATTTCGTTATTGTTCTAAAGGTAAGTAACATGCTATACCGAAAGGGGTAACGAAACTGTGAGAAATGATACTACTTTGTTTGAAACGGTTTCAGCCGAAACAAAACCAGTAGGAAAACGATGATCACAAAATTGTAACCGATACGCGAGATATAGAAACAAAACTAGTAACGCTGCTTCAGTAACGAAACTGCAACGGTATGGACCAAAACTTGTAACGAAACTACATTTAAATATTCTAAGTGCAGTGCAGTATCGTAGGCAAATGATTTTATATGCCAAATCACAATCTTTGAAACATTTTGGAGCGAAAGCTTTTCTGATATGCCTTGACAAAGAAACTCTGTATTCATAAGCAATTTCAACAAATTGGAAAAGTACGTTAATTTTCCAATTTTTAACACTTCTTTACGGCAAACAGTTGATTTTCACAAAACTTTACAGGTTTAAAAAATGTTATCTACTTAATAGTTTACAATGAGTAGAATTTGTGGTAAAATAAAAAATTATAAATAGGAGCTAATCGCCAGAAACCGCATAGAGTTTTGTTGCGGTTTCGTTATGCAAGGGACGTTACTAGCATTATTTCCATACCTGAGGTTTCTACACAGTTTTGACCTCGAGGAACATTGATAGTTTCGTTTCTGTGCAGAAAAGTTTTTTTACGATTTTGTTACACAGAAAGCTACCTCAGGTTTCGTTTCTGTACCCAGTGTTTCGTACCTACTTAAGGTTCCGTAGTTTTGTTGCTTGGAGTTTCGTAGAGTATACTTATTAGGAACTGTTCTAATCATTCGGTTTCTAATTATGTTTCAATATTTATATATTGCTTGAAACAATAACAGCAGAAACTAACCCCCCGATTCTGTGTTCTTGACAATTTGTCAATCTGGAAAGATAATCAAAAAAAAAATATTTGTATCATGTTCTTTGAATTTGACGTCAAAAACATGAAAAATAATTTAATTTTTGACGCAGAATTCAAAACACTCGGTACAAATATTTTTTTCTTGATTATTTAGCAAGGTTGTCAATTTTTCGAAAACACAAACTCGAGAGCTAAGTCTCATTTCTATAACAAGATTTCGTTAGAAGTCTCTGGTCAAAAGCCAACAAAATTTGTTTTGCTACATTTTTTATTGAGGTTATAATCTTGTGATGTATTTTTGTTTGGTTATGTTCATTTAAATTAGTTATTTTACCCAAATCAATTTATCTATAAAGTATACCATATGAAGAAATTATAGATTTCAAGTTCTTTTATTTGTTTAAATATTTGCATGTGGGCTTCTGACAAATTCAAATTGAATGGTATAGATGAAGTAGAGAAAAGCTCCCTGGATCTTCAACTAGAGTATGCGAAACAAACTCGGCACACAGATCCTTTGAGATTCCGTTATCCCTTTGAAGACCGAAATTGTTTAAGACAAGACCTTGGAAATGGGAAATTATACAGTATAATTATGCCGAAGTCAAAGGTTAATCTTGGAAAAATTAAACAATTTGATTTGTCACATAAAATAAATATCACTAAAAGACGCTGGCAAAGAGTATTTTAAAGAGATTTAGCATAAAGGGATCTTACATTTTAGTAAACCTTAAATATAAATTATAAGTGCATACATAAGTACTTTAAGCCCGCAAGGGCAAAAAAGTACTAGCGATGTCAAGTTCTTTTTCGATTTTAAAATCCTATGTTTTGCGAGATGTTGTACTATAATCTGGCAGCCGACATGGTGCATTGGAAGAATGCCTTTAACGATGCCGATAGGGGTCAGTTACGACAATAATAATAATAATAAAATTCCCAAACGGATTACCCACCATATCCCGCCCGACGGGGCGCAACCGTATACCGCGCGGATTATTCGTTCGTGCCGAGTCGTTGAAAGGCTTTGGTTTGTTAATGGTCGAGATCTAATTCTCAGCTACAGAGAAAACTTCATCAGCTAAGTAAAGTAGATATAAGACAGATTATATATTAAGAAATAATTAGTTAACAGAATAAAATTATTGTTAGACGTTAATATAGAAGTCAAAGAATAAGAAACAATTAGTAGCTATGAATTTAGGATAGAAAGAATTGATTTTTTTATGCTGAAAAGCGAGTCTGAAATATCAACTGAAAATTGGTTCGGCACTGTTTTAAGACTACAGGTTTAAGATGCCTTGAAGGACGAGACGGTACATTGAAGTTCACTTCACTTAGAAGAAATGGGCTGGAGAGTGAACCATTTAGCAATTTAATCATAAAAACAATTCCAAGCATTTCCCTCCGACTAGAAAGTGTGTGCAGATTAATGAGTTTTAAACGATTCGTATAGGGCGGCAGATTATACAAGGGATCCCAATGAAAATCTCTTAAGGCAAATAGTAAAAATTGTTTTTGAACTGATTCTAGGCGATTTACATGAACCTGGTAACGTGGGTTCCAAATTATAGAACCGTATTCAAGTATAGGTCTGACTAATGTAGTGAAGAGGGCTTTAGTTACATAACGGTCGCTAAATTCTTTAGACCATCGTTTAACGAATGGTAGGACCCCTCTAGACTTATTGACTGTTGTGTTAATATGACGGTTGAAACTGAGTTTATAGTCTATAGTAACCCACAGGTCAACAAAATCATACACTTGCTCAAGACTATAATTTTTAATTGTATAAGGTTAAGTGGCATATAATTTAAATCGCTCCAAGTAACTAGTGTATCTAGATCTGATTGCAGCCTATTTCTATCTTCAAATGACGCGAATGACATGAAAATCTTAACATCGTCAGTATACATTAACGTTTTTGAAAATGTTATTATTGTAGAAATATCATTTATAAACAACAAGTACAGAATCGGGCCAAGATGGCTTCCTTGAGGAACTCCTGAAGGGACATAAATGACATCGGATACTAAATTTTAAAACACTACTCTTTGTGTCCTGTCACTAAGGTAAAAAGAGATCCTGCGATTGAGACCCGGCTGGAAGCCCAACTGATCGAATTTATGAATAAGTATTGAGTGACACACTTTGTTGAAAGCTTTGCTGAAATCCGTATAAATAACGTCGGTGTGCAGATTTTTTCTAAAGCCATTTGAGACATGACTGGTAAACTCAAGTAAATTCGTAACTGTGGACTTTCCCTTACTGAACCCGTGTTGGCAGTCAGCTATCAAAGTAGAGATCGGACCCGTAAGTTGATTTGTAACAATAGCTTCAAACAATTTTGAGATGGCAGAAAGCTTTGCTATGCCAAGATAGTTCTCTATAGAAGACCTTCTCCCGCTTTTATTCAGCGATAGAAGAAACGATTCTTTCCATGCAGTTGGAAAAACACCGCACTTTAGTGATAGATTGAGCAAGTTGGTAAGGGGTTGGTAAATATGGTTCGCACACTTTTTCAAGAAACATGTAGGAATCCTATCAGGACCATATTTAAAAGATTTTTTTAAGGTTTTAAGGTAAATTAGAACAACTTTAGCGCATATAATTAGAGAATTAATTAAATTTGCCCCGTGTAGCTTATAGGGATAGTTTTGAAAGTTTGAATTGGTGACGGCAGAATAGTTAGAAGTGAAAATATGGTTTCTGAAAATTGTTATAAAATTTTTCTTCCGCCTTGGCATGGAGGTCCTTTAGAGTTCCACTGTGGTTCCGCCGATCAAACGGCTGAGTGATGTGATGACGGATCTATCAATGTGCTTACGGAGATTTTTCTTTTTGCCCCTGTGTTATAGATCTTCATACAATTGAATGGAATAAGGTGAGACTGTTATCAAACGTCACGCCTAAATCGTTATTAGAATGGCGTAGGATTTAGTCAGTAACAATGTCAAGTGCGTCAAGCTGTAAAAGTCTGATAAAACAATTTCTTTCGCGCCATATCTCATCAACGGAGTCATTACTCATTTCGTCACAATCGAGTCTTGGATCATCAGTTCCTTAAACGTATCTTTCTGAAAATTACAATGTTTTCTTTCTGAAAGTTTTTAATTCCGAATGGGTAAGAATATGGATCACCTCGAAACGAGTTTCCACCATCCCTTTTTTAAATCGGGCAAATCTTTCTATTTTCGCTCTGGTTGCAGTGAGACGTTTTTGTCCCCTTGTAAATGCCGGAATGCTACGACTAAAAACGGTACCTTCATTGAACTTGCATTGCACTGAACTGTCTGTAATGAGCACAATGAGATAAAGAAGTGAATGGAGCATAAACACATGAGGGTTTTGCACAACCAAAGGCAAAAAAACAGGCAGAGGACGAAAAACATAACAACTAAAGAGAAAAGTAAAAAATAGATGTGAACACTGAAAATCAAACATCATCGACAATTTCAACAAAATTCTCCTGCCGCAATTGTTATAACCAAGTCACAAATAGACATACATATATATAAAATGTTTATTTATTGAAATCATCAATTTCCATCTCAATTGCCACCATCCTTTGCAACAACTATCATACATCAGACGCACAGTTGTGCATCGATGCGTCTACTATTCTGGACACTTTTACTTTATATAAATAGTATTGATATGAAATTAAGAGTAGTCCAATAGGTGCGGATCGGATCTAGGAGGTTTTTTTTTTTTTTGAGTAAGTATCATAGTCAAATAGAATTTCTTCAGGACGCCTTTCTTAACAGAGAAGGGGCTCTCCACCATGACCTGACCGGGGCAATCGCTTATGCTTACCTCGGGTGTATTCTAAACCCCTAACCGCCACGGGTAAGTTGGTCCTAGTCCTAGTTAAATAAGCGTTGACTTGTTTTATCTTGCGAGCTTGTTCACTGTTGAATCCGAGGTAGAGGAGTTTTTGGAAAAGTGAAGCATAGTTTTTCAAGATCTCGGTAAAGGTTGCACAAAAGTATTTAACCATCAAATGGGTGGCAGGGCATAACGACTATTCCTATCCGTCAGGCCGATCTCTTGCTCTGAGTGGGCGCATACGAACTTGACGATTATGTTTGTAAGGAATTTGAACAACTTAGCCTGTGGTCAACTAAGCTAGCTAACATAACCTCTTATCACATGATTCAGTACAGTTGCTGATACCAAGTAATCTGTCCTCCAAGCCAAATCTAACCTAAATATCATAGCAATAATAGCTAGTTAAACAGACCGTCTCAAAATAAATTGGCTCCTAACTCTGCCAACATCAACCAATTGAATATCCCATTTTTACCTGTAAGAAAGCCTAGCTCTTTTCAGTTTATTGTTTTCGCCCTCTTTTGTTTATTATGGCCAGCTGGTAATGATGGCGCTAACATTGTTTATACACTTGTTGTTTCTAGTTTTATTTATTTAATTAGTCCTATTTGTTTGCGTTTCTGTCATTCAACCAACTTAATGGTGACAAAATGAGTGCATCGATGACTGAGCATGTGGTCGTTACAAATGGGCGCATTTGTTTGTAATTAATTGCTTGCTTACGATGTTTAAATTTTTTTTTCTTTAGGATTAACTTGTACATTCCAATGAAGAATTATTATTTTTTTGTAATAATTTGCAAAGCTTGGCTCTATTAACTAAACGCGCAAAGACTGCAAGACGGGCACTAAAGCCAGCCCTTTCTAAAAAATATACGAGATTTCGTTAGTTAAATTGAAGTACTTGAGATAGTAAAGATATTATGGTCCTTTGTGTACCTAATTTTACTTAACCGTAGTGGAGCTTCTCAAAATAGATTTTAAAAACATACTGAACACTAACCACAAACAGAGCTTGCCTAAAATTTTCCATTTCTGCTTTATTTTATTTTTATTTATCTTATAACTTTAAACGAGCTCAACCGATTTGGATGAAATTTGGTATGTACATAGTGTGGCATATTCTAAGAATTTTTACCCGTGTGCTGCCACATAGGATTTATTTTCAGGTTGCCACCTATCTGAGTTTTTTAAATGAAGTTATACAATCCAATATGGGTATCAAACGAAAGGTATTTTCCTGCGTATTGAAAAAATATATATATGATGCCGTTGCATGGTGCACCCTAACGGACCCTTGGATGTGTGTGATTCTCGGTATATATACTTCTTCGACGGATTTTTGTTGTCGAACCAACCCCGCTTAGAAATGCAATTTTTAATACGCAGAATATTACCTCTCGTTTGATATTGGATTGTTTCATTTCTTTTAAAAAAAATCAGATAGGTAGGAACTCCGTAAGAATATCATATGCACATACCAAATTTTATCCAAATCGCGTTAGCCATTTTCGAGATATTCTGAATACACAAATATACAAGAATAGCTCGTTAAAATGTATATATATAATAAGCTAAGATTGCAACAATAAGTGGCAACTCTATTTAGAAATGTTTTATTGGGATATCTCAGTACTTTTAAAACTGTTAGATAGGTGGAAAGCCAGTAAAAATTCATGTAATGTAGTACACTATCTGCATACCAAATTTCACCCAAATCGGTTGAGCCGTTTTCGAAATAGTCTAATTGTACATTTTTACAAATATTCATACATGAATTGCTCTCTTTAAGTTATAAGATTAAGTTTTCTAAGACTGTTTTTTAGTCGTCTAAAAAACTCAAAACTATTTTTCGCGGCCAGCATATGTTGTATTCCTTAAAAGCTAGAGTTATGGGCCAAAGCTCGCTGTTTAATAACTAAAAAATGTTTAGCTTATTACAACTTTGCTGAAACTGGCCACATTTCACTCATTTTCAATTTGTGTCCTTCTGATAAGAAATCCAACAATAGTATTCTTAAAAATCTTCACTTGAAACGTGGGGTGGACGAGCGGAGGATCAAGTCCAAAATCCTACAAAATAATTTTGCTTTACCAATTTCTCATAAATACGTCTGTATGTATGTTTGTATGTTAAACAAAAGCTTTCCTCACTTTTTTTTTAACTTCTGCATATAAAGCTTGCAAAATAATAAGCAAAACGTAACTAAATGATAAATAGTCAGAGTTGTACTCGTATATGCTCACGAGCTCAAGCTCGTACCCTGCAGTAAAACACTTAACTGGCCAAAAATATACCAATTTACAGTTAGAGTTTTAAAACTACTACCAAACTAGTCCGAAAAGGAATAACCCCCATATTATTAAAAAATAAAAAAGGTTTATAAAGCTTTTACAATGCAAAATTTATATAAAAATGTCAGGTTAAAAAGTTTAAAAATAATTACTTTTATGAATAGTGGAGTAAATTTATACTAACGAAAATTCAAAATTTTGGAACTTACATTGATGCTCAGTGTTTGAAAATTCCATGAGAACTTTTATTGTGATTTTGATGTTGTCGCCACCAGAGTCCACCAGTTCACTTGCCACTAGTATATTTTGAACTAGTTTGAGTCTGCTTTATTTCTGTTCGCAATCTGACAATTGACAACTCGAAAGAGGTGATTGACTATCCTCTTTGAGGATTCATACTAGTTGAACATTTCACAATTCTATGACACTTGGTATTACATGTTTTAATCAACTATATATGTAATTTAATTTTAATTTCAGTTTTTTTTTCTTATGAAATTCTAATTTAAACTGTTTTCCAATCACTAGGCGAAATATTTAAAAAAGCTATAAAAATATTCAAAACACTGCAGCCCCTCAAGTTCTACTATCATGCAGTGTGAATTTTAATTTTTAAAAATCGCTTTGAATTTTTTCACATAAAAGAATAGACCAAAATGAGGTGAAAAACATATTGAAAACTCAGTAGCCGGTAATATTGTACCTGGAAGTTTACGTAACCGAAAATCGTCACCGTCGGTAACGCAGTTCATGTAAATTTGTGTAAAAAAGTGCTTATATTGTGCATTTATTCTTAATAACTAGTATCTGTAGAAAATTTTTGCCATTTTCTGAAATTGTACTGGAACTTAAACTGACAAAATACAAAAATTTGCCGACAAAAAGAATTTTGTTGCCGCGCCACCACTACGGCGTAAGGGGCTGATATACTAGAATTTGATGAACTAGAAAGCTATATTGGCGGCCGCCGTGGTGTGAAGGTAGTGTTGCCGGCCTACCACACCGAAGGTCCATGGTTCGAGCCCTGGTACAGATAACATCAAAAGTGATTTGAAAAAAGTTTTTCAAAACGGGGTCGCCCCTCGGCAGTGGTTTGGCAAACTCTCCGAGTGTATTTCTGCCATGACAGGCTTCTCAGCAAAAATTCGTCTCCTTTGTAGATGCCGTTCGGAGTCGGCAAAAAACTGTAGGTCCCACCAATTTGTAGGGAAAATTCAAATCGGCACACCACAAATTGGAAGAGAAGCTTGGCGCAAAAATCTCTTAGGAGATTTATGATGATATACCTGTTGTATATCGCGCCATAGAGATAGAGATAGAAAGCTATATTTCTGCGTAGAAATATTTAAAAGTTTCAAAACTATAGCACTATTAAATTTAGCATGTTTTGATCACTTAAATAACTACGGCTGAGTGGACGACAATCCTATTTTCTTATATTAGAAGCACTGCGCTATTTCAGAATATTTTTCAAAAACGTGTTATCTGAGTTTTTTAAAAATGATTTGAAGTACCGTGATAATCCACTCATATGCGCCTATGCATGTAATATAATTTGAATTTCAATATTTGTATACCTAGTAGTGCTACTGCCTAACGGCAGTACGTAACGGCATAAACGCATCGAGATAGATATTGACTTGTATATATCAAAATGTTCAGGACGAAAAGAGAAATTGATTAAGCCATGTCCGCCGGTCCGTCCGCCTGTGAACACGATAACTTGAGTAAATTTTGAGATATCTTAATCAAATTTGGTATGCGGGTTCCTTGGCACTCATCTCCGAGAGTTATTCAAAATGGGCGAAATCGGATGATAGCCACGTCCACTTTTTATATATAGAATATTTTCGAAAACACAAAAAAAGTGATTACTCAGCACATAATACACCTATAAGGATAAAATTCGGTGAATACATTGAGATTGAGACATAACATAAATTTTTCAAGAAATTTTTGAAAATGGGAGTGGCACCGCCCACTTTTGATTAAGTCAAATTTAGAAATAATATTAATCATAAATCAAAAACCGTTGAAGATATCGAAACGAAATTCAGCACGCAGGTTTCCGGTACGCAAGGAATGTTCCAGTAAAAAATGGGCGGTATCGGTTAAGGTCTACGCCCACTTTTATATGAAAGATTTTGAAGAGGATCGTAGATATATCAAAAAGGGCAATAACTTTGCCTAAAATAGCTTTACATTATTTATATTTCACTTTTAAAGTTTCCGTAAACAAAGAAAGCCAAAAACTAAAAATTTTCCAAAATAGGCGTGGCCCCACCCCTTTTATAGTGGACTATTCCACAAAACTTTTTATGCCATAACTCCGCCAAAAATTGCTTTGTCGAAACGAAATTTGGGGACAATGTTCTATATATAAAGGAACTGTCCATGCCCAGTTTTTGAACATAGTTCTGAAAATTTTATTTTTAATTTTTAAAAAGCGATATTTCTACAACCAAGCAAGTTATATCAATCACAATTTGCACACAGAATAAGCTTCATGAGAAAAACTCGGCCGCAAAAAAATGATGTCAATTTTGAAGAAGTAGGCGTGGGGCCGCCCACTTTTCAGCTTAAAATGTTTGCTATTTTCAAAGGCAATCGCTTATAATTCTATTTTGATATTTCTATGCTTCTCAGTAGTATGTATTATACTCCTGCCAAAAATTAGCCAAATCGGGAAACACACAAGCAAAATATTTGGGCACGTCGTTAATAGCCCACTGCATTAGCGAAATTATATATCTTTTTTGATTGTCATACCTTTCATAAACATTAAATGTATGTAAGTATGAGAACAGAAAGAGAAGAGTTCACTAAAATGCTCAGTACGATGAGCGGCGTCGATTTAGCGATGCCCGTCTCTCCGTCCGTCTGTCTGTCTGTCCGTCTGTCTATTTGAACGCAAACTAGTCTCTCAGTTTTACAAAAGAATGCTGAAATTCGTTGTTTGCTTTCTCCATTTTATAATATACTATCACGCCCGGTATACTCGTACGTTATTTTGACGGTTTGATACATACATAGAACACATCTATATATAACTTGAGCCAAATAAACTCCTAACTATACCGAACTGCAGCTTTATATAACCTGGGTGCTTTTCCAAAAGCTATATACAGACTGTGTCGTGCCCAGCGAACTCCTGAACCCATCGTGAAAGTTCAAGAGCAAAACAAAACACAAAATATGTGGGCTTGGCACCGCCCACTTTTGAAAAATGATGTAAATATTGACTAAGTGACACATATATCCAAATTTCATTTATTTAGACCAAAAAAAGTTCGGGTTTATGACGAATTGAAACTTTATATAGCCTGGGGGCGTGGCTCCGCCTACTTTTTTCAAAACTATATATTGTCTATGCTGTACCCAGTGAACCCAAGTATATATTGTGAAAATGTCATAAAGATCGGTTGAGTACTTTGGCGTCTATAGAAGACACACATTTTTTATAGCTTTTTTGTTACGCTCACAAGGTATATTACTTTATTCGGCATAAACGAATCGAGATATATATTTATTAATGTATATCAAAACGTTCATGATAAAAAGTAAAATATCCGGGCAAGTAGTTAATACCCCACTGCAAAAGCGAAGTTGTATATCTTTTTTGATTTTCATACCTTTCATGAACATGAAATGTTTGTACGTATGAGAAGAAAAAGAGATAGTACCATCACAAAGTATACTGAAATGATAAGGAGGATAAGCTGAGTCGATGTAGCCATGTCTGTCTCTCGATACGTCTATCTGTCTGTCCGTCTGTCTATTTGAACGCAAATATGAACTGAAAGTATTAAAATAGACCTTCGTAAATTGGGATGACATAATAGATCACTACTAGGTATAGACTTCCTTACTTGTTTTTTTTTCATATTTTTACAATTTTAGTGACATATAAATCTGTATTCTTAGCTTTTTCCACATCTTAAAAAAGTTCAATTCTGAGATGGCTTTTGTTGTGAAGCGTACAATACTTTAAAACTAGTTGCTTGACTGCAGGGTACGTATGTATGCAAATAATGTATATGTATTTAACATCTCTGTTTTAATTAAAAGTATGATGCCAATATCCTCAAGCGAAAGCGCGGTCACCAAAGTTACATAGTAAAATATTTACACAAACACTCACACATATACATCCAAACATACACTTAAACGTAAATATGCAGATTTATAAAGATGTTTATATTAGAGTGTACTGCATTGTTGGGTGTCGATCGGAATACTCGCCTATAACGGTTTTTGCACAAAAGGTAGTAGTTAGGGATGTCAAAAAAGTTATTACTCGATTAATGTATTATATATGATTAATGCAAAGGCAACCAATTAATTGAAAGACACTAATCGAAATATACGATTATTTTTTGTTTTAATAGCAAAATAGTTGAATAATTTGTTTTCAAACTATTTTTTTTATTATACATACTTTTGTAAAATATTTCGTTTTATTTGAACAATTTGGAAAATATAAAATTTAAAAAAATTTTCAAAACCCCTTCCGATAAAAATCTGGGCTGGGCTCCGGCCTTACCCGTACATAAAAACATTTACTTAGAAATTTGTTTTACATAAAATTTTGCAGAAAAAGAACTGATTTTAATAGCTCATAAAAAAAAATAATTCTGATTATAAATTCTTTGAACATTGAAATTAATTCAGTTTACAATTTTAGTATTTAATAAAAATAAGGAATAAGTTTTTATTAATTTCTTTTTAATACTCATATATATTCATGTATAAGTATATATATATATATATATAAGTATGCTCAAAGCCAAGAATAATAGTTTGTATATGAAAATTATTATTGTTTTTATTTTTTTAATAATGATTTTTGAATTAGTTATTGAAAGTTTTTATTGAAGAAGAGAATGAAAAGATCCATTGGAGGGCATTATTTTTATTTCTCGAGAAGCGAAACTTAATCGAAATAATGACTTGCTTGCATGGTCACTCTCTTTTGAAAATTTTGGTCCATGTTGATATTCAGATCTCAAAAAGTGCGCATTTCTGGTATGATTAAGCTATGTCTACCCTAGACCACAATGGCTTCGATTTATTTTCGAGTTTGTTAACCATTTGACTTTCAGTTAGTTTGTTCCCTCATTTTATGCTTGAACCTGATACTAGCTGTGACCTTAGTCCTTCTCTTGCCTGTAAGGTGAGTAGGCGATATGGCCTCGTAATCCCAGATGAAGAATATTTTATAGAACCTCGCTGTGATGCATGTCTTTCCGATAATTTCATTCATAGCAAATACCTACAGTAATTGGCACCACACATACATACACACCACAGCTACAAAGGTTTACCGCTAGAGCAATACGCTCACCAGAATATACACTCACAAGTTATGCCTTCCGTAAGAAGTGCCTGAAATCCATCGATGATGGATCAACGGGGTCAAACAAATCGCTGCAGCGGGAAATCGGTCTAGTACGAGAAGGTGATGGAACTGGAGAGTATAGAATTCATTCCCGCCAAAGGGTTGTCCAAGTCGGTGTAACTCCTTTAAACTTTCGGGGAGTACAATCTACATGGCCGACTCAAAAATGGGAAACCGAACGGGGATAGGCTATACTCTGCAGATCTGCTATTCAAGAATTCGCCTAGATTCCCCAACTCGAGCACTGTCTGGATGGTTGCCCGCGAGCATAGTACTAGCGACCAATGCAACGATCTTGCTTGACAGCCAAACATGCATCAGAATCTAATGAGATAAAATCTGATATGGTGCGAAGAGGCCGAACCACGCTAAAGGCTCTGGCTCATCTTAGCATTTCTCTATGCTGGGTAACCGGGCACAGCTATATTGATGAAAACGAAATGGCTGATGTGATAGCCAGAAATCACCTCGGAGTGGATATACACACGGCAGACAACTCCCAGAGACCACCATTGGGAAATCTGATAGGGAGAATCGATGAGCATCCTTTTAACACAACGAATTTACTATGGACTAACTGGTATGAGTACGAAGTGTCAACGCCCATACCGCCAGGTTTAGACAAATATAACTAAATTCCTTCTCAAATCTGTCTTCGCAGTACATTGTGCTATGGCATAAATGATTCGACGATGGCGTATACCAACAAGTTCCGTATGCAGAAGCTATCAAGATGAGGAGGGAATATTCATCACTCTCCTTGTCGGATTCCGGACTACTGTTAAGGCGTCTCAGATTTCTAGGAGCACAATATATTTGGACAGTCTAACAGAGGTGAAGGGAGTGTGGCCTAATAAGGCAGGCAATGATAGCAGTCACAATGGCCATACATAAGTATTTCCGGGGGAAGTGTGAGATATGATATCCCATGAGCGCTCTCTTAGCCTAACCTAACGGCGAAGGAAGTTAGAGCCACCCTAGTGTAGATGCATGTCATATATGCAGCTGAATTATGTTGTGTTTACCGTTACACTTTTGGCTTAAAATATTGCTTCTGGCATGTAAGGAAAATGATGTTGTTGTTGTTGTTGTTGATTGAGGTTGATTGGTTGTTGCTTACTGTTGCTGGTTTGTTTCGCCTGAGGCGCTGGCATGTTGAGGCAATATGGCTTCCTTCAGATATACATACATATATACTGACAGCTGTGGTTGCATAAGCTTTGCGGCTCCCGAAGCACTCACACTCCAAACTGACACCTATTCGAATTCGTAAAAATTGCTTCCATTCATTCAAGAAACGACAATAGCTACAACAGTCAAAATGGCAACTAGAACCAATTTACTAACAAGGCAACAACATACAGGAAAGCAGCAACAACAAACATAGCAAGCAACATAACATACTGCAAGAAAAGTGCTCTGCACTAGTGGGTCAGTCGTTCAACGCATCCAACAAGACTCTTGAAGTTGCTCATTTGCTCATTAGCCAACCATTCAAGCCGTTTTACGGCAATTCTTTGAACAAGGTTTTTCTGTCTACACACATACTTCTGTTAAAGGTAACATGTAGGTATGTGTATATATAAATAAGCGATCGGCCACAAGCCACATTTCCACGGTGCCATGTCTCTTCTACGGTCTGTTTCTGGTTTGGCATTCATTCACTGAGCTTTTATTTTTCATTTATGGTCCACTGACTTTTACTTTTTCATTTCTGTGTGTTTCGTGTATGTGTGTGTGTGAAGGTGCTCTTGAAATACTTTGTCAGCAAAATATTTACAAGTATATACGAGTATATGTATATCTATGCGACGAAATTTTTAAATGTTGCTGTTTTTGTGGCTCTGTTCATGACATTGAAAAGCTGTTTTATGTTTACGATTCCATTAGCTTTCAAGTTAAAGAGTTGACTTTAGATTTAAAAATCTTATGAAACCATTTAATTCCATGAAATATTTATTTATAGAGGCGCGTACAAGCATGCATACCGACAGACGGCAGAAATTTATATAATAATTCTTTTGACTTATGTTGCCCTCATTAAGAGACTCTGTATTTTATTTTAACTTTTAAATTAAACAAGCTTCTTAGGGAAAATTTATTTGAAATGATACAGACAGACAGACAGACGGACGGAGAGACGGGCATTGCTAAATCGGCTCAGCTCATCGTCCTTATTATTTCAGTTTACTTATTGATGGACCCATCTCTTCTTCTTCTCATACTTACAAACATTTCGTGTTCATTAAAGGTATGAAAATCGAAAAAAGGGATATAACTTCCTTATTGTAGTGGGGTGTTAACAACTTGCCCGGATAATTTACTTGTGTGTTCTCCGATTTGCCTAATATTTGGCAGGAGTATACTACATAAGGAGTGCGTTCAACAAGTTCTTTCTTAATTATTTGATTTGAAAATTTCAGAAAATATCAGAAAAATACTGTTTGAAAATATCTTCGCTAAATGCTGTAGTTCATATAAAACTGGGAAGCGAATTGGAAGAACGAAAGACTATTGTTAAAAGTTTTTAAGACCACACTCAGTGAACTTTCAAAAAAATTGCTCGAGAACTTAAAGTAAGACCGAAAACTGTTTCGAGGGTGTTAAAAAACTTTAAGGACAAATTGGCTGTTACCCGTAAGCCAGGTTCGGGTAGAAAAAGGGGTATCAGTGACCAAAGCATGATAAAGAAAATCATCACCATTTTTCAGAAGAACCCCAATATTTCAGACAGAAAACTAGCGCAGAAGGTGGGATGTTACGAGTTTTTTGTCCGTAAAGCAAAAAAGGAAGCTGGTCTCAAAACGTTCAAGGTTCAAAAAGTTCCAGACAGAAACTCTGTGAAGAATGTTGAGGCAAATAATCGTGCAGAAAAACTAAAAATTTGTTTCTTTGAAAAATTCAATTGCTGCATCATGGACGACGAGACGTATGTTTTAGCCGACTTTTCGCAGCTTGCAAGCCAAGAGTTTTACACAGCAGACTCGCGCGGGAATGTGGACGAAAAGTTTAAGTCAAATAGGCAGTCAAAAAGTACTCGTAAATTCCTGGTTTGGCAAGCAATCTGCAGCTGTGGAGAAAGGAACAGTGCTTTTGTAACTACGGGAACAATAAACTCCCAAATATACATTAAAGAATGCCTAGAAAAAAGATTAAAGCCTTTTCTAAGACGACATAAGGTTTCCACTTTTTTTTGGCCTGACCTAGCTTCTTGTCATTATAGCAAATTGGCTTTGGAATGGTATTCAAAAAATAATGTGCTTTTGGTGCCTCGAGAAGCAAATCCGCCCAACTGTTCAGAACTAGTTTTATTTTCAAAATCAGACTACTAGTTTACGATATTTGTCATAATTAGTAAATGACAATTTTTTCAAACGCACTCCTGACCAATGAAATATCTAGTTCAAACTTCAAGCAATCGCCTTTGAAAACAGCAGAATTTTGCCACGCCTACTTCAATATCTACGAAGGTTGCATTTTATATTTTGCGCCTTCGCAACACTACATGTGATTAGCTGTAATTAGATATTTTTATCGTAAAGTTTGGTATTTTTTGGCATAAACTTGCATATAACGTTTTCACTTTCGAGCTATATTTGTGTTTATCTATAGTGAGTTTAAAAATTCATATGGCCTAAAAATGAATTAACCCGTGAACATTTTCGTGCGATGATTTACTACGATTTTCGACGTGGATTATCGAGACAGAAGTGCATCAATCAACTTACTTCTACTTTTGGTGTTAGCCACTGTGAAACGATGGTACAACGACTTCCTACGTGGCCGCCAATCTTTGCAGTAAGAATTTCGTGAAGGCCGTCCAAATATGGTGGTTGTGCCAGAAACAGTCGATGCTGTGCATCAATTGATAATACAAGATCGTATCTCGATTCGTTTATGCCGTTACATACTACCGTTAGGCAAGTGAAGTTAATATACCTTGTGTGCGTAGCACTACTTGGTATAAAAAGATAATGCATTTTTTTTAAGACTACATTTATGTTGAAACAGAAGCAATTTTGTATAGAATTTAGAAAATAGTTCATTGCAGGAATTGTTTTCGGGACTATTTTGGGATCATAGCTGTATAATTCCGAATCATCATTCCGGGCCTTTTTGGTACTTTTTCGGGATCATCTGGAATTGTTTTTGACAATTTTTCGGGACCATATCGGGGCTTTTCGAAATCTTTTCAGGATCATTTCTGAATTGTTTACTATATCTAAATGGCCCTGAAGTTTAAGTTTTGAAGACCATCACGATATGGTCGCAAAAATGATCCCGAAGAAGTAAGAAGTTAACTTCTATCACGTGTACAGTGCTACACGGTGTTTTTTTTTCTATATTTAATTTTTTTATTTTTTGTTTCTATACAAAAGGCAATTGCAATTGGGATTAGTATTGGTCATCAGCTAACTCAAGCCTTCAAACTTCGAAAAAAAAAATGTAAATCTCGTGTCACAACTCCTAGGAGAAACAAATTTTTTCACTTTCAAACTTTTTTACATCCCATCTGCCACTAAAACTCGTGGTATGCCCACTATGACCATCGAATAGCACTGCAATTTCCTACAGCTACTACTTTTTTTTATTTCATGGCTCACTTATTTTTACGACCATTATCATGTGCATACATTTTGGGTATTGGCTGGCCATATTTTAAATTTTAGATGCTTCTTATCCATGCTGTGGCGAACATGGCTGACAACCACACGAACGTCATGTCATTGCACATTTCCGTAACTGCTCTACACATTTCGTGACTTTCTACAGGCACATACCGAGCAACAGCCTAACGTCTCAGCTTTCAATTTGTCAGCATTTCCGTTCCTTGCCCACGTTGACTTTTCTCAAAGCTGCACGTGATTTCATATTTCCTGTGCCATTTCCCTTCACTTTTAATCTTTTCTCCAACCAAAATATGTGACAAAACTGTTTCCGGGCTACCACACAAAACCAAAACAAATTGTCATGTAATTTAATTTACGGAATGACTTTTTGAACTTCTAACTACCATCCAAAAGCTCTAACTAAATTTAAAGAAAGCACTTCCTCCGCCCTAGTCACCATATCAAAAGCTAAGCAAAACATTAAAACTAATGTGAGCGCATTTAGCCTCAAACAATTTGAAACTTCCGTTAGAAAGTGAAGTAAGTGAGATTCAACCAAAAGAAAACGAAAAGCTATAAACAAACATCTCTCCGAAAACTGAGCCCAAAAAATGTTAAACCACAAAGGGCATAAAAAACCACAATTTTCAAATTTACCCTGCTAACCAATTATTTGTAAACAACCGCACAGCGAATATGAATCAAAATCCAACTATAAACAACTGCCAGATTTTGCACAGAAAAAAAAAACGAAAATATTTAAATTCCTGCGGGCATGGTAAATCTCATACGGAAACTTCAAACTTAAAGTAAAACTTCAATACTTGGAATTGCGGTTTTTTGGTACAAATTTGCGCTTTTACGGACTAGTTTGATAACACTTAGAACATTTTAAATTTGATCTACACATGTTCCATATTGAAATCAGAAAACGTCAATTATATTTCAGAATAGGTAATTGGATTTCAAAATTTGTCATTTGGATTTAAGAATAGTTATCCCGATTTCAGATGATGTTAGTTCGATTTCAGAATAGGTAATTGGAATTCAGAATGTGTGCATTGGATTTCAGAAGTAGACAGTTTGATTTGAACTGAGCAGCATAAAATTTAGGAATTGATTTATTCCATAGCAAATAAATTTTGCATATTCTATGGCCTTGCATATTAACATGGCAAAAACAGTTTAAAGGTCATTTTCTGAAATTCACTTGACGGTTTCTGAATTCCAATTCACACATTCTGAATTGCAATTGATAATTCTGAAATCCGGTTTTGGTTTTCTCAAATACAATAATCGTTTCTTAAGCCCGAATGACCAATTCTGAAATTCAATTACCTATTCCGAAATTCAATTTAGATTTTCTGAAATACAATTGGAGTTTTCTGATTTCAATTTGTAAAAGGTGTAGAGCTTGTGCCGAAAACATCAAAATTTAAACAAAAGTTTTACTAGACTTTTTCCCAACTCTGTGCGTCCCAAAATTCTACTAACGTTGATGTTTTAATTGGATAAATTTGGCATTTCCCGAACTAGTTTAAGACCAATTAGAAAATTCCAGTTGTAAGCTAGTACTTTCACTGCCTAGCTTTTTGTTTCACTGCAGGGTTAGCCATCATAAATAAATTTTTGCGCCTCATTTGTAATTACTCAATAATGACTTCACATTGACCTCTCCCTACAGAGTTTGTGGTACTTCAGCTAAGCAAAATTTGGCCTGTAATTTGTTCAACACAGTAGGGCATGTAATGCTGGTGTGGGTACTCATCAAGCCTGGGGGGTTCATAGAAATTTTGCGGTTGTAATGATTTTGCTCCAAAAAAACAAAGTTTTCATAAATTGTGATAAGTGCGTTGTGTGCAGGTGACAAATTAATGCAAGAGCACGGTCCACTTTCCGTCGGAAATCACAAAGACCACAAGTCTTAATTGTTTTTCATCCTGTCCTCACTTTAAGTGCTCATTGAGCCGAAAAATAATTTATTGCTCTAATAAATTGTATAACATAGAAGCTTTTAAAGTTTTTTCTTTTGTAATGCCATTTGGCTGAGGTCATATTTGTTCAAAAGAATTTTTTTATAATATATGTACATATGTATATCATTATATTTGCTTCTTGTACTAGCTCGAAAGTGATGTGAGCGATTTGGTTGATGCCATTGAACCTTCGGGTAGTGCAATGCAATTATTTGATTAAACAGTTTCTTTATTCAGGACTTTACTGATGCTTAGTCTAAGTGGCTGGATCTAAGTTCAAAGAAATTTTCCATTATTTTTAACTATCTATAGAGATTCTTTACTGAGGGATCAGCTTTTGCTTTGTAGTTTTCACCAGATGACTGCAGATATTATTTCCCATGCATCATCATCATTCATTGGCGTTTAACCGCCAAGGCGATGGTGGCCGTTAATTATCAAAGCACGCCAGTCATCCCTTTCCATCAAAAACTGACGCCAATTGGAAACACCAAGGGAGTTCAAGTCATTCTTCAACTGGATTTTCCCACTCAGTCGACGCCTCTGCATTGTACGTAGAAAAACCTCCTGGGCTGGGTCTTCTCTGCCTGTTCGCATTAGATGGCCCAGCCAGGATAGTCTTTGTGCTTTAAATCGATGCACTATGGTCAGATCTGCTTAAATCTAGTACAGTTATAGTTAAATTTTTTCGATATTCGCCGTTGACATCACGGGAAGGACAATACATTTTTCAAAGAAATTTTCTCTCGAATACTCCAAGGTCCATCTTTTCTTCTCCCGACACTGTACATGATTCCGAGGCTTACTTGAGGACAGGGATGTTGAGAGACTTATAGTGTGTGATCTGACTTTACTTCTCAGTTGTCTACCCAGTCCAAAGTAGCACTTTACGAAGCCTCTTACAGTTTCAAATTTATAACTATCAGGAGTGACGTGGCCATCTGAGCGCATGTGGGCCGATTCCTTTTTTGAAGACTTGCCTTCGTTCGACGCAAAAAACACTTTCTTCGTTTCTTTAGCAAAAAAAAAGAAGCCGGAGAAGGACATCAATTGGAATATAAGTCCTTTCCAAACCTAACGGATCTGTTGGTATTACTTCATTTGAGATAGTCGTATAAGCGCTGAAATCGGGAAATAGATGGTGTGTATCGATTCTCTTATCATGGATCTTTTCCAAGATTTGGCATATCGCGAACACCGATGGTACACTTACTAGGTCTCAAGTCAGACTAATAAAGTCCAATCAGCCTGTCAACGATAGGATTCAGTCTTCCGCACAATACGCTGGATAGAGCCCTACATGCGATATTAAAGAGACTGGGTCCGCGGTAGTTAATGCGGTTAGCGGGATCGCCTTTCTTGTGGATTGGGCAAAGCAAATTAAGTTTCAATCTGGTAGCATGCACTCGTTCGACCATATTCTGCATAAGTGTTAATACTTGCTTTTCAACAGCTGTTCGTCTTTGTGTTTGAACAGCTCGGCGGTTAATCCATCCTTTCCAGGCCTTTTTTTATTTTTGAGCCGAAATATAGTCATCCTCACTTCATCATAGTCCAGTCCAGACTGGTGGGAAGTTTTTCCCACTAGTTAGGGATTGGGGTATCGGGTTTATCGTTTCCCTCGCAATTTAGCAATGAGAATAGGCGTTCCCTTCATAACTTAAGTAAGCTATGAACGTCGATTACCTGACCGCCATTATTATTTCTGCAGGAATTGATAGAATTTTCGGGCATTATTCCTGTCAGCCATCATCCCAAGCTCCTCACAATCATGCCTTCGGCCTCACGTTTCATTTCGGCACCTAATGAGTAAGAGATATGCTCCCATTGCTTCGTTACATCGTTAGGTGGATGATTGCTCTCCGAGAGCAGGTGAAAGACGAATGAAGAAATTATCTGCTGTCTGTGTCTGACACAGCTCCTTGACGTGTAACTTTTCTTCCAAGGTTGTGCGCAATTTCTTCGTTGCACAGAGGCGGGTGCGTAACTTGGCTGCTTGATGAGAGTCTGAGTCAATATTGCGACCACGTAGTGTAGGCACGTCTAGAATGGTGAAGCTGTCGATCATGATCTGATCAATTTTGTTTCTTGTTCTTTGACCAGGGGACATGTTGGCACCTGGTACTACTGATAACCATACTTCTTGCAGCGATAAAGTCAAATAATCCAGTCCCATTACGAGATGTTGCATTATGGAGACTAAATTTCCGCTTGAAAAGACATTTTCTATAGGGCTATAAAATCGCAAAAGGTACCCCACTAATATTGATAATGAGCCAAAACTGCGCCTCGTTGCATTTTGTTTTTAATGTAGTACTCCAGAAATTAATTAAACACAATTTTTTCTTTTGTTTTACTATTTTATCTTTATACATTTCGCGATAAGTTAAGGCATTGAAATAAAACATAATTCCTGGCAATGATTTATCACAAAAATGTCATTAAAGCAGCATAAAAGTGCTGAGCTAAGCTCTTGTAATTTGCAGTAAAATACCAAAATAGATGAAGCCGTAAAATGCAATCTTCCTCTACAAACATTCCACAAATCCATGAAGTGTACACACCATACATATATATAGTATACATATATAGTCAGATGTCACACTTCAGCAAATATGAGTAGCTCAGAACTATACGAGGGATGAACGATTTGACGACACTACTAGTTCAAGTTAAATACCCAAGCAATACTCTTAACTGTCCACTTTTACATGGCGATGTCATTGGTGGTGAAAATTGTCGCCCAGTGCAACACTTCGCCACTCAGTCCTAGCCGGTCCCATTCGTACCGTTCTAAGACAGCTTCGCTTTGACTACTTCTCAAACTGTTCCATTCTGGGTATTTCAGGGGTATTTATAGTTTGTTATATTGTGATTAATGCTATTTTATAATCCAAAAGGTCTTTTAACCGGTAAAGAATTGATTCACTAAGAGAATAGCCCAAGACAGTATTTTTTGGAGACTGGTTCGCAGTTCTACTGCAGGGCAGTGTATGCAGTATGCAAGTATGACTATAGTATCACTGCAGTGAAAATTATAATTTTTTGCTGATACTGGTATCCCAGCAAACATTTAGGTTAGAGGACGATTAGAAAACGACTCAAATTTTAATGTATTTATCTAAGGTAGAAGGTTAAAGAACGGTTTGAGAAACTGTCGAGAATTATAACATTTTCTACAAAAAGGGGACTTCTTCTCGATATCGGGAAAAAGATTAGTTATCTTATCGAATTCTAACACGAAATTTTAATTGGTTTCTAGTGTGAATTTTTATCTACAGGGTGGCTGATGAAAGCCGCTACTAAAAAAAAATTAAATAACTTTTTTTCTATTTAATGAATCTGGTTAATTTTTTTTTTATTTTGCAGATTGACTTTTACATTTAACAAAAATGGATAACTGGGACACTGAAACAAGAATTTGGATTGTCCGCCGCTATCACGCACTGGAGTCAGTAGTTTCGGTTCAAAGAGAGTATAGGCGCACGTTTGGCGGCAATCCTCCGAGCAGATGGACCATAATAAGACTTGTAAACAATTTTGCCGAGCATGGGACAGTCAACAGAAGACCTTACCATCGAAACCCTTCAGTTCGAACGGAGGAAACAATCGCTGCTGTAGCTGCTGCCATACAAAACAATCCACGTGTTTCGACAAGAAGCTTATCTGCTCAAATGGGTGTAAGCAGACAGTCATTACAGTCAATTATGCACAAAGATTTGGACTTATTCCCATATAAAATTCAAATGGCCAACAAACTGAACGCTGCAGACTTGCCGATTCGCTTGGAATTTTGCCAGAAGATGCTTCAAATGGTGGAAGAGGATGGAAACATGTTGAACTGTCTTTTCATGTCTGACGAGGCCCATTTCGATTTAAACGGCAACATAAACAAACAAAATTGTCGAATATGGAGTGCTTCCAACCCACAGATACTCCATGAGACGGAATTGCATCCACTTCGTGTCACAGTGTGGTGTGCAGTTTCATCACTCTGCATTGTCGGGCCCTACTTCTTCGAAGAAAACGGTCACACCGTTACGGTTACTGGAGACCGTTACTTGAGCATGTTGAGAGAGTTTTTCTATCCAGAACTACGCCGAATGAGAATTTCTTTCAACTCTGTGTGGTTTCAGCAAGATGGTGCAGCTCCTCATATAGCCCAACCTGTTATGACAGAATTGCGACGAAAATTTCCCAATAAGCTGATATCCAGAAACTCCACATTCCGTTGGCCACCCAGGTCACCTGACCTTACTGCACCTGACTTTTTCTTGTGGGGTTATTGCAAACAGGAAGTCTTCAAAGCAAAACCAACAAATTTGAATGAACTAAGGCAATCCATTCGAGAAACAATTGCGGCTATTCCTGTCTCAACTCTCCAAGCAGTAATGAACAACTTTTTGGTAAGATGCCGCACATGCATCGACGAGCAGGGGGGGCATTTAAATTCCATTATTTTTAAAACTAATTAAGCTATCTTTAATAAAATTTAATGAGCTTTAACATGAATAAAAGAAAAATGAATTCCATACACTGAAAAAAAATTATTTGAGTTTTTTAATGTAGCAAAATTCATCAGCCACCCTGTACACCTTTTCCAAATTTACTTCGGAACTCATCAAATGTACTTCAGAATAGTCATATGTACTTTAGAAATTATCAAATTAATTTCAGGATAGTCAGTTGTACTTCAGAAGCTGTAAATGTATTTCGGAATAGTCAGTTGCACTTCCGAAGCCATAAAATATTTTTCAAAATAAATAATTGTACTTCAGAAACTGTAAAATATACTTTAGAAACCGTAAATCGTACTTCAGAAGCTGTAAAATGTACGTCAGAATGAATAATCAGTTTTACTTAAGAAACTATAAGTTCTGAACTATAACTGATTATTCTGAAGCACAATTTTTCGCTTCTGAAGTTCAATTTGTAGTTTCGGAACTACAATAATTTATTCTGAAAATTATTTTACGGTTTCTAAAGTGAATTGACAATTCTAAAAAATACATTTTACGATTTCTGAAATACAGTTGACTATTCTGAAATTAATTTTACAATTTCTGAGGTACATCTGACTATTCTGAAGTACCTTTCAAAAGTTCTGAAGTACTACATTTTTCCAAAATTCCAGTAGAACTTATTTTTTAAGTTTGGTGCTTCCGCCATCATAGCTCGACACTTTAGCCTCTCCACCATGTCGAGAGGCATTTGAATTAGTTTTACTTAAAAATTACTACTACAGTCTAATTAGTTATTTTTTCTAATATTTCGAATGAGTTTGAGCATAGTATATGACTTTCCGAAATCTGACAATTGATACACCACTGTTTTCCGATTACACCTTTTCTATATTGAAATCAGAAAACGTCAATTGAATTTCAGAAAAGGAAATTTGATTTCAGAATTTGTGAATTGGATTTAAGAATAGCTATAAGGATTTCAGAACATGTTAATGGGATTTTAGAATAGGTAATTGGAATTCGGAAGGTTTACATTGGATTTCAAAAATAGTCAATTCGATTTGAACTGAAAGCCCAAACAAAGGCCGTAAATTGATAGGTTCCATAGCAAATAATTTCTACATATCCCATGGCCTTTATACATAATCAAGTATTAACGTGGCAAAAACATTTGAAAAGGTATTTTCTGAAATTCACTTGACGGTTTCTGAATTCCAATTCACACATTCTGAATTCCAATTGAATATTCTGAAATAAAATTTTAGTTTGCTGAAATCAAATAAATGTTTCTTAAATCCAAATGCAAAATTCTGAAATCCAATAAGCTTTTCCGAAATTCAATTACCATTTTCTGAAATGCAATTCGAGTTTTCTGATTTCAATCTGGAAAAGGTGTAGCTGGCTTGTGAATAGTACTAGTTTTGAGGTAATTTCCAATTGCTTTCTTTGACTGCAAGAATTGAATGGAATAAAGTTAATCAAATGGAAAAAGTACCGATTTAATAGCAGTGATGCCCAAGGTCTACACCAGCTCAACTGATTTTTTTTCTTTTGATGTCAAAAACGAAAAGCTATAAATGTAGTTCTTCTATCAAAACTATTTCAGACTTTTCGGGACTATTTCGTTATTTTTGGGATAGCATCGAGATTATTTCGAGGTCTTCAGGACTATTTTAAGTTCCCCACAGGATTTTGTCAAAATTATTTCCGTAATTTCTTTAATTCCTTCGGTATTTTCGAAATATTATTTTCGGGACTGTATTATTTCTTGAGTGTATTATTTTGGGATTTTCAAGGTTTGATTCGGGATAATATTAGATTTAGTTGGGGAGATTCGCTATTATTTTCGCAGCGCCGTCTTGCTTATGGTATTAGCGGAAAACGCGTAGCCAGCTATTTTTAAATTAGAGTCCTAGTCACAACTGAATAAGTAACTTCAACTAGCTTAAGAGTTCGGCAGGGAAACGTCCTTATTGCTCCCCCGCGATGTTGTCATGCTCACTTCGTCGCAGTCTAACAAAAATTTCATGGTCGCCTCTTAGGTTACTAGGCTTATAAATTCCTATCTTTGATGAGTGGTGTTCCTCATAAATTTAAACGCCCTGCAACCCGATTGCAGAGAGTTGGCTCGGCTTGAAATCCCTCTTTTATATCCTAAATTCCCCTATAGGACAGAACATGGAAAGACATAACTCTCCCAGTCACAACTTGTAATCTTACCTAAGAAAATGTTTAGTGGGACCGAGCTTACAATGAAATATACCTAAAAAAACGAGAATACTTAATTAAATTATTATATAAATTTTGACTACCTAAAAATTCAGACCAACCCTGATCAAAAGATTTATAAATAATATTACCTAATATTAAAGGATGGCGGCCGCCGTGGTGTGAAGGTAGTGTTGCCGGCCTACCACACCGAAGGTCCATGGTTCGAGCCCTGGTACAGGTAACATCAAAAGTGATTTGAAAAAAGTTTTTTCAAAACGGGGTCGCCCCTCGGCAGTGGTTTGGCAAACTCTCCGAGTGTATTTCTGCCATGACAGGCTTCTCAGCAAAAATTCGTCTCCTTTGTAGATGCCGTTCGGAGTCGGCAAAAAACTGTAGGTCCCACCAATTTGTAGGGAAAAATTCAAATCGGCACACCACAAATTGGAAGAGAAGCTTGGCGCAAAAAATCTCTTAGGAGGTTTATGATGATATACCTGTTGTATATCGCGCCATAGAGAGAGAGAGAATATTAAAGGATAACTAATAAGCTTCAGTGGCCGAAACTCTAAGCAATTCCATAGTTGCTTATGCGTAAAAAAAAGAGAAAGCTCACTTATCCATGTTCTGCCTTCATTCACATTTGTGTTTAATGCCACGAGTTTATACATTTTTCATTTTTATTGTTCTTTGTCCTTACAACTGACACACTCTAAAGGCCGTAAATAGCATACGCAGGCAGGGCCTGCACCACTTATGGTACGTCTAAGTAAACTTTATTCACTTTGTAAGCGGACAAAGTCATTAATTTTGTTGACACAAAGCACCCAAATCTCAAATTAACTTTTTTATTTGTTAATTCAGGTTTGACTTAGAATTTATCAAATAAGTATTGAAGTTGAAGGCATTGGTTGTCAAAGTTGATGACGCCGCCCCTTGTGTGGGCAAATAAAAGGCTAAACGATGTTAGGAGATTACCTACATGGACAAGCTCACGTCGTAAATTATATACTTAAATAATGACTTATTGAAGGACAATTGTGATAATTTAACGGTATACCGCTACAATGACATTTTTACCATTAACAAGCCCAGCTCAAGTGTATATGAAGATATAACATGGGGGACGGGGACTGAGTGCAGAAACCAATAATTTTTGGAGTAACCTCTACACATCATAAATCACTTTTATTTATTAAGTGCATGATCGATCATGTTAAGTGATTATTTTTATTTTTTTTAAATTTTTTTTTTGTCAGGAATACTCATTCTTCCACTCCGTCGGCATCAGTAACTGGCAGGATCGAAAAGGGTTGTCAAACTAGGTTTTCCACAAAAAGCAACATATGAGTTTTTACAGCGCAACGTCTCCAAATTTGAGTTTATCCAGAAAACTACGAAATAAGGTGTTTATCTTCATAAAATTCCAGCCAATTATACCGTAACACTATAAACCAGCAACACTCAAGTACGAAGTGTCGCTCATATAAAACATGTAATGCACCTGCCCCTAGGGACCAAGTATGGCGACGCGCGAGTGGATGGTATGCTTGTATCAGCCTTGTTTATGTCGATATGATATTGCCTTAGGCGAGTTGTTGATCGTGGCCTTCGCGAGGTGACCCGGTTTGTACACGGCTAAAAATATGAACCTAAATTTTAAACTTTTTTGGGCTACATATATTTTCAAACCAAATTTGGGTTCGAATTTAAATTGTGCCAGTTTTCGAAAAAATGAACGTGAAGAAGAGAGTTTAAAATTTAAACACATTTGTATCAGTTGGCAGGGTTCGAACCGAATCCTGCTCGCATCATAGTCGTCTGCTCTACCCACTGAGCTACGGCGCACACAAAATTGTAATGAGGAAAATTCATTGCTTGAAAAAACCTTCAGAAATAAATGAAAAAATCATTAAAATAATTTTAGACTTTTTCAGTTCAGTTTTAAATCTAAAAAGCAAGAAATTGAAAATTGGTGTAGGTAATTGAAAGGTTTGGAATTTATTACAAAAAAGTTAAAAAGATTAAACTGACGAATTGTTTAAAATTTTAGCTCAAATTGTTAGCCGTGTAGATAATGCTGCATATCTATACTTTAAGGATATAGAATCTATCCTTCCCCGTAAACGAAAGCTTAGGGAGAGTTCGTACGTATTCGGTGGTTCTTGTGTTGTAGCGAAGCCTCCGGTACAGATGTCCACCTTCGGAAGTAACTGTGGACATGCTACGAGATGGAGCTCTGGCACTGTCGAAGTTTGCTTTCCACTCGATGAATTTATGATCAATGAAAAACCCAGTCTAACTAAATTACAAAAGAGAGCTAAGAATGCTGCGTAACCGAAGTACTAACCCACTCTATAAATGGGAGAGTTTCGGGAAGCAGTGGGCAGATGGCCAGTTTAAGAAAGTTTCACTTGCCTAACCCAGGTTCCAGCGACGAATGTTGGAAAAGTCTATACTCTTGTGTCTAACGTTTTCTGAGCCATATAAGAGGACGTTATGAGGAGATATTGACAAAAAAGTGATCTGTGTCGATTATAGGTCCACGAATAGTGCTTGCATCTCAACAAAAGTAATCATTCCGTGGGTATATTGGAACATGGTTCATCGAGTTGAGAATTTTTTTATATGCGAATAGCCATTTATTCCATTCTACGTAAGAAGTACATAGATTTAAATAAAAAGTGCTATAATGCTTATATCTCCAAAACAAAAAGAAACATTATTCTCAAACCAAAGCCATTTTATGATTTCGTAAATTCTAAACGTGAAGTATCAGGGTTTCCCTAAGCCATGAAATATCAAGACATTATATCTAGCGATAATCAAGGTATCGCAAATTTCTTTGCTCAATTTTTCACTTCTAACTATTCTGCCGTCACCAATTCAAACTTTCAAAATTATCCCTATAAGCTATACGGGGCAAATTTAATTAATTCACCAACTATATGCGCCAAAGATGTTCTAATTTACCTTAAAACCTTAAAAGAATCTTTTAAATACGGTCCTGATAGGATTCGTACATGTTTCTTGAAAACCAACCCCTTACCAATTTGTTCAATCTATCACTTAAGTGTGGTGTTTTTCCAACTGCGTGGAAAGAATCGTTTCTTCTACCGCTGCATAAAAGCGGGAGTAGGTCTTTAGAGAACTATCGTGGCATCGCAAAGCTTTCTGCCATCCCAAAATTGTTTGAAGCTATTGTTACAAATCAACTTACGGGGCCGATCTCTACTTTGATAGCTGACTGCCAACACGGGAGGAAAAGTCCACAGTTACGAATTTACTTAAGTTTACCAGTCATGTCTCAAATGGCTTTAGAAAAAATCTGCACACCGACGTTATTTATACGGATTTCAGCAAAGCTTTTAACAAAGCGGGTCACTCAATACTTATTCATAAACTCGATCAGTTGGGCTTCGATCCGGGTTTAATCGCTGGATCTCTTCTTACCTTAGTGACAGGACACAAAGAGTAGTGTTTAAAAATTTAGTATCCTATATCATTTATGTCTCTTCAGGAGTTCCTCAAGGAAGCCATTTTGCCCCGATTCTGTTCTTGTTGTTTATAAATGATATTTCTACAATAATAAAATTTTCAAAAATGTTAATTTATGCTGACGACGATCTTCATGTTATTCGCGTCATTTGAAGATAGAAATAAGCTACAATCAGATTTAGATACACTAGTTACTTGGTGCGATTTAAATTATATGCCACTTAACCTTAAAAAATGTGAATACACTGGTTTTTCACGTGGAATTTCTCAGCCGGCTTCCTATACAATTCAAAACTATAGTCTTGAACAAGTGTATGATTTGGTTGACTTGGGGGTTACTAAGGACTATAAACTCAGTTTCAACCGCCATATTAACACAACAGTCAATAAGGCTAAAGGTGTCCTAGCATTAGTTAAACGATGGTCTGAAGAATTTAGAGACCCTTATGTAAGTAAAGCTCTCTTCACTACATTAGTCAGACCGATACTTGAATACGGTTCTATAATTTGGAACCCACGTTACCAGGTTCATGTAGATCGCCTTGAATCAGTTCAAAAACTATTTTTACTATTTTCCTTAAGAGATTTTCATTGGGATCCCTTGTATAATCTGCCACCCTATACAAATCGTTTAAAACTTATTAATCTGCACACACTTTCTAGTCGGAGGGAAATGCTTGAAATTGTTTTTATGTTTAAATTGCTAAATGGTTCACTCTCCAGCCCATTTTTTTCTAAGTGAAGTGAGCTTCAATGTATCGTCTCGTCCTTCAAGGCATTTTAAACCTCTAGTCTCAAACAGTGCCCAACCAATTTTCAATTAAATTATCCTTTTCGCTATTTGTGTCAAGATTATAACTCTCTTTGTGGTAGATTTGATATTTCAGACTCGCTTTTCAGCATAAAAAAATCAATTGTTTCTATCCTAAATTCATAGCTACTAATTGCTTCTTATTCTTTGACTTCTATATTAACTTCTAAAAATAATTTTATTCTGTTAACTAATTATTTCTTAATGTATAATCTATCTTATATCTACTTTACTTAGCTGATGAGGTTTTCTCTGTAGCTGAGCAGTTAGATCTCGACGA
This sequence comes from Merzomyia westermanni, assembly GCA_949987695.1. Classification (NCBI taxonomy): domain Eukaryota; kingdom Metazoa; phylum Arthropoda; class Insecta; order Diptera; family Tephritidae; genus Merzomyia; species Merzomyia westermanni. Next base: position 61,409,184 of record OX465290.1, read on the forward strand.
TTAACAAACCAAAGCCTTTCAACGACTGGGCACGAACGACTAATCTGCGCGTTATGCGGATGCGCCCCTCGCGCCGGTCGGGCGGGATATGTTGGGAGATCCGTTTGGGAATTATTATTATTATCTTAATAGATCTTTTGTTGTTTGTAACGACAAAAACACTAACCTTCTAGGTCATGTCACCCCAAAAGATGGTTAATGAGAGTTTGTTCCGTTGATCAACCATCGAGTTGCACGTGATTACCTTTGGGCATTTTAGTCACCTCGTTCGACCGGTGTGCCTACCTCGGGAATATTCTAAGCCCTAACCTGAGTTGATTTGGTTTTGTGTTTTTCCGACAGGGTGGATACTGGATTTATATTGGAACGAATTTTCGTCATCCCTTGTCCATTTTGGTTTTGTAACAAACCGGTTTCGGCGATCCGCCATCTTCAGTGCTTGATTTCGTTCCTACCCTAGTCGGTGTCGTTGCTTGTTTGAATTCGTATAATGTGTTGATATCCAAACTGTGAATGATCATCGTATCAATGCTACGGGCGTCGACGTCGCAATAGGGAAGCGCCCTCGCACGTAATAAAGATATAGAAAAGAAGAAGCACCGAGCTAGCAAAGTAAATAAATACAGGAATTTCAATATAAGTACATACAATGGTCTTTAGATGCAGTTCGGAAGTAATTAAATGTATTATAAGGGAAATAAGGTGTAATTTTTATGAAAAAATAATATTGCCTGGATTGGCTGCTGGTGACTCACAAACTTTCTGAAATCAAACTGTCTCAAATAGGGATTCAACCATATGAAACCTACGATGCATCCTCTCTAGCATAGATCTCTAGGATAGACCTTAAAACGTTTCTATAATCGTGATAAAAAAACGACTGTCTAATTATTCTAATATCTTAGCCCATTTCGGTTGGATAGTTGTTTTATATGGGAGATCTCTAGCTCTTAAATCAACAAATTTTTTTTAAAATATTTTTAATTTGACCAAAAATTCAAAAAACCAGATGGACAACTTTTAGGTGGTCATTTATTTGTATCACCATTTTTGAATTGTGAGAACTTTTATCAGCAAAAAACTATACTTAAAGCTGATTTCCACATAGCTGAATGAGATGAGATGCTCCAACAAAACCGTGTGTGTGTTTTGTTTCAGTTTTCATAGAAATTAGTGCACCCTAATGAATAAATATAACATGCATGTAGACATGTCAAAGCCAACAGTTGCAGCTGCTATACAACACTTTGCGCGCTGATTTATGGATATTTTGTAAGTCAAGCGCTTGGTTTACGAGTTAAATTAAATTGAGTTAAAAATCGTGAAACTTATTTAATACTAGTACACCCGGCCTGCTTCGCTGCGTCTCAGAACTAATCATAGACTGAGTTCGATTTTATTTATCATATCCTATACCATACAAGATCTGGAACCTTTCGTTTGATACCCATATTGTAATCAACACATTTTGCGTCACCTTGGTTTACATCACGGTCGTTATCTCAAAAACTTATTAAGCTATCGGAACAAATGATATCTCTAATTTTAAAATAAATGTCAACTAATGCAACGGTAAAAGCTCCATTCAATTCCATTTAGCAGTTTTCGAATGATGCGCGGCTAAACATACAGACAGACAGACAAACAAAAATTCTAAAAACTGTTGATTTGGCTTCTATTGGCCTAATAATGTTCCCTCCTATCGATTTTCTTTAAATAACAAAATTAGCTTAAACGCTGTATGCCAAGTTAAATTCATGAATATCAAGAGAAAGCACTTACAAAATCTCTTTTACAAAAGTACAGAAATTCGGCCATATATTCCTATGCCGAAAAAGATGTTCGTTGATATTGTAGGGAACCCATAGCAACTCGTTACTTTTTAGTGCTTAGTCGAGTTAAAACCAAATTAGAACAAGAACATCTGAGGATTAGTAGGATAAGGTAAAGGGAGGGGAAATGAAAAAAGGAACGCAAGAGGAAAGTGAAAGGTAAACATAATGGAAACCGAAAAGGAAAAAGGGAAATGAACAGCAAAAGTGATGAGAAGAGAAATTAGAAGAGAGGAATAGTCATAGCTATAATGATAAACATTGTACGGATTATAATAACAATAGTGATAATGTTGAAGAGAAGACGAAGATGGTGACGAAGATGTATTAAACCAAAAATGCTTGGAACGTAGAAGGATAATGTAATGCACAAGAGATGGTTCCTATTAAAGTTATGTAAACCGCAACATTCTCGTAGACAATTACTTAGTGCCGAGTTGCCTCTAGGAAAAATAAGGAGCCATCTCTGCTGATAAGCGGCTTTACATTGAAATTATCTGACAATTAGGTTGTCTATTTTTCCATACAATCAAATTTGTACAATATTAGTTAAAATTATTTAAAATTCGACTAATCGTGAAATCATTACTTTCAATTAATCAATAATTATTATTTTTTGAGTAATTTAATAATCAAGTCTATGTGATTTGGCATGTTCGATTAATTGATTAATCGCACATCCATAATTAAGTGCAATTGCCTTTTTAAATAGTTATTAAATTCATACGGTTTAATACCTATCATAACATGAAACTAAAAATCGCGCAATTTGTTATTAAATTCTACAAATCTATAATTTAAAAAAAAAAAAATGTTAAAAATATTTTTTCTTCGATTATTTATCAAGATTGACAATTTGTCAAGAACACAGAATCGTAAATCGTATCATAAGATATTATGAAACATTTGGAAGAAATACCTCGCGATTTCCTTGGACGTTAATGCACTGCACCGGGCGGTGACCCAGCTTAGAGCTAAACTCCTTCTTTGTCCATTTCAAAATGGGAAGAACTACAGCGGCTGTCTTAATTCAAATAATGTAAGCCATTCAAAACAAATTTAATTTTGCAATCTATTTTCATTTTGGTCTTATATCAACAATTAGGTAACTTCACTGGAAAATAAAGCTCATCAATCTGCAGCAATTTACAATATCCTCTCTACTCAATCTGAGGAGCCTATTTAAAATATAATATTTAGGGAAATTTTACTCAGATTGAAATATGTGTTTGTGAGAACTGTTTATGAAGAGTCAACCATTAATCATCAAAAAGGATATCAATACATACAGACATACATATATAAGTACATATGAGTACATAAATATATGTTTATTTCGCATAAATCACAAATTTGCTTGTGCAAGTAAATAAATCACTTGCTCTAATGGTTTGGAAAACCAATCATTTCAGGACTTCATCTGCCGTGCAGATAAACCTTAAATTGGGTAGAGGAATGCGTATTGGTCCTTACAATGTTTTCACTAAAATAATTTACATTTATTTATTGCTGTTTTTAATACATACAAATAGAGGAAAAATGTTAACTTTCCAGTATGTTGATAATTAATTTACTTTATTTGTTACACTCAGAAAAAAACTTATTTTACATGAGGAAATCTTTACCAATAAAACAACTGTGTGAAATACTTTTAAGGAGTGTTTGAAAACTTTTTAATTTTGAATAAATAATATTGATAATAATAACTACTTCACCTTGACAGCAACGAGTGCGTTCAGATGCAGATAGGCAAGGCGTGACTTGGCACTCTTCATGAGTTGAAGGTATGAGGTTTTGAACACCGGCACTGAAGCATATATTATAGTTATATAGGCGAAGAAGTGTTGCGGGACTCGTTGTATAAGTTGACTGAATAGTATTGCAAAAATAGAATTTGACTAACCAGCTGATATAATAATACTACTTTGGCGCGATATTTCGTCGAGGAGGTTGAGTTCTAGCTTCTCTTCCAACTTGGGGTGTAATATCTTTTAATGTTCCCAACAATTAAGAGGGATCTGCTAATCCTTTAGTTTGGAAGGCCTGCATACGACCTTTCCTACCAAGGCTTCCAAAATTTAAAATTCAGATAACTTTAAATCATTAAAATTTAGGGATTTTTTTTAGATGTACCAATAGAAAAATGAGTAAATCCGCTTATACACTCTTGAATACTGTTAAATTAACACTCATGTTTATATGTTTGTAAATTATTTCACGCAAGTAAACTCGAATTGCAACCGTAACTTCATGAAGCATGATTATTTAAGGTAAGTTAAGTGGGTTTAAAAAGGTCTGGGTTGAAGTCAACTATGACTTAATGTACCCTAGTTAGGCGCACAGTAGATCTGCAAATACAAAGGTAGCTTTTATGGGCACTGAACTGTATTTACGACTAAGTTGAATAACAGTTGAATGTATGTGGTACTAATACCCTTTTTTTATTTCATTGCATCATAAGCATATACGCGTAAGTATGTATAGGTATAACATATTTATGTATAAAGATATGGATTCTTAAATTTGGAATATGTGTGGGCAGTATTCTGTTCAGGGCAGCAAACCAGTTTGAATAATCACGCGGGTTGGTTCAGTGGTTTGACCAGTACATGAAACATCTAGGGATACCTTTGAATGGAGCCATCACTTTTTACTATGGGATAAACTTATATTGAAAACAAGTAAGGAAGTCTAAGTTCGGGTGGAACCGAACATTAAATACCCAGCTATGTAAAAGTGGTCGTGGTAAATTGCTAAATTGTTTTGGAGTTATTACCTATAGAGGTTTCAAACTTTTAAATAAATAAAAATGAATGTGTGTCTGTGTGTCTGGCGTCCAAAGTACTTAAACGCTCTTTATGAAATTTTCACACTAGGTTCCTGGGCTCACTAGTTACAGTATAGGCTATACATAATTTTGGAAAAATGGAAGGTGCCACGCCCCCTTGCTATACAAAATTTTCATCCTTTTTTATTTTTGTTGTTGGTTTTATGGTCTGTTAATTTTTACATATTTTTGTAAGTTCAACGAGCTCAAGGCCAGTTGATAATAATTCTCAGTTAATTATTACTATTTTGAGTTAAGGGAAAAATTTAAAGCAACAAACATATACAGGCTATAGTTATAGTACTATTTCGAAAACAGCCACGATTTCTCGTCAGATTAATTGGTATAGTTTTGCTATTTCAGAGAATCTTGTGGAGAATCGAACCCACTCACTCTAATTGCAAGCGCAGCTGCCCAACCCTAGGCTATGCTGCTTGTAGTTTTGCAAGCTGCTTAATTCAAGTTTTCCTCTAATTGTTGTTTGTTATCTTGCAAACGGTATACACAATATTTTAGACTTTCTGTCTATTTGTAAATCATGTATGCTGGACTTTGTTTTGTACATTCTTCTTTCTATTTCTAGAAGATAGTTATTGTACCTAACCGGGTGCTCCGGTATAAATTTATTTTTATTGTTGGTTTTATGGTCTGTTCATTTTTACATATTTTTGTAAGTTTAACGAGCTCAAGACCAGCAAAACTATACGAATTAGTCTGACGAGAAATCGTGGCTGTTTTCGAAATAGTACTATAACTATAGCCTGTATATGTTTGTTGCTTTAAATTTTTCCTCTTATCGAAAATAGTAATAATTAACTAAGAATCATTATCAACTGGTCTTGAGCTCGTCAAACTTACAAAAACCTGTAAAGCTTTAATCTTGGATAGGCGTCCAAAAGATCTTTATGAAATTTTCACAATAGATTCTTGGATTCACTATTTACAGTATAGGCTATATATAATTTAGAAAAGCGTAGACAGTATATCTCGTGTCATGTTTCGCAATTTTATTTAATACGGCTCTGAAATTAATAATATCTGAAATATGATATTTTGTTCATTTATATGTGGAGGGTACCACGCCCATTTTCCAAACTTAAAAAAAATCATTAATAAGCTCATCAGGTCATTGTAACTACGAAAACCTAGCATTCTATCTGCAACAGTGAAGGAGATATGGCATGTTCCGGTTTCCTACCTCTCTTTTAGAAAACTTTGGTCACAAATTGGGCGTGGTCATCCACCGGTCTATTGTATACCTCTTATTTAGTTACGTAATTCTATCTTACACCATTCTGAAGTTATTAACTGTCGAATTTGAAATTTACTTGACTCATAAGTGGGCGGTGCCACTCCCAATTTCCAAAGTTTTACAAAAATCATATAAAGAATAAGAAAATTGATGTAAGTACCAAATGATATTTTATACCTGTATCAGTTAATTAGATATGGGCAGTTCAATATTTCTAACTCCTTTCCAAATAACTTTTATGAAAAAGAAGGCGTGGTCGAAAAGTGATTTCGCTTATTTTCTATGGGTGCATTTGCCACAACAATAGTATACCTCCTATGAAATTTCGTTATACTAGCGTAAACGGTTCTGAAGTTATTAACAGTCTAAGTTAGAAAATCTCTTCACTTATATGTGGGCGGTGCCATGCCCCTTTTCCAAAAATTTTATAAAATCGTCAATGGGATAACCAAATTAATAAATATAGCAAATTTCACCATTGTAGCTGCTTTTATTATTGAATTAACACATTTTATACGTTTTTCGAAATATTCGATATCGAAAAAAGGGGCGTGGTTATGATTCGATTTCACCCATTTCAAATAGCAAACCTACCTTGGCAGGAAAGCAACCTGTGTGCCAAATTTAATTCAAATATCTAAATTTTTACTCAAGTTATCGTGTCCACGGACGGACGGACGGACATGTCTTAATGAATTCCTCTGTTGATTCTAGGAACTTTGATATATGGAACTCTATATCTATCTCTATTATTTTGTACCATTACAAACCACCGTTATGTGACCAAAACTATAATACCCTGTGTACTAGTATCTGCTGGGTATAACTAGATGGTCGCGGTAATATGAGGTTTTGCCACACACCCAAATAATTGCAATATATCAGCCGCAATAAAAGTATGGATTCTGTATTTCAAGATGGACCTCCAACAATATGTCCCTGCAGGAGTAATTTAGTAATTCGAGTACAAACATGCACACAGACATACCGAATTTAAAAGAATTGTTCCATTGGCTCCGTATGATCTAGGGGAACATCCATAAATTTCGTGGGCTTAAAATGGGGGACTGGAGGCATCCAACAAAATCTCACCAAACCTCACTATAACCGGGGAGTGTAGTCGGAAATCTCACGTTAACTTAAAAAAATATGAACGAATTCTAACATGAAACCAACTTTTTTTCAACGAGAATCTACCATCAAGATTCAACCAACACGTGTGGTGCCTCGTCGTGCGCAGGAGCTGCTTTGTCTTTTAAATGGGGGGTGTACACTTTCAAACACAGCCTTCTAGTGCAACCACTGAAGACATGTGTTGGATCATTTCAATCGAAACTGTACACGAGTATCGATCGAAGATGTTTAGCGTAAATTTCCCTCAATGGGGGGAGGGGCCTAACCAAATCTCACTAAGCCTTACCGAAGGGGGAGGCGGGGGCCAAAATTTCTTGAAAAATTAAGACTAACTATATGAATGTTTACGTAACATCTATTATGTACGGTAGAGTAGGGCGATTTCGTTCAATTTAAAGATCGAACGAACTAGTTATTTTTTCACAAGTGATACTAGGTCATTCACTTCTTTCAGTCATTCAGCCGTTCAATAATAATTATCCTTTTCAATCAGCTTATACGAGTATATCCATGATCACAAGAAACAAAAGAAAAAGCGTAGACACAAATGACGAAAATTAATTGTGGTGATAAGAGCCAATGTCGACTATCCAAAGCTGTTTTTCAAAACTAATATTGAGTTGAGTTGACATAACAAATTTTAGTTCGCCTTTGGTTGTTATTGCTCGCTGCCACAGGAGCACTTAACTACTTATGTTAGCGTCATACTCAAAAATTGTGCAACATTGTCAATCACTAAACGAGGTTGAAAACATTTGAACGAAGTATTTCGTTCGTTCAGTGACCTGAGTCGTTCAATTGAATTAGTTCGTTTGCGAACTACACAACTCTAATGTATAGACATTAGCCTGTGTCGTAACAAATTTTCTAGTTGACATTTATTGCCACCACCGTGTACAGCGGAAATAAAATATTCACGTGCCGTAAAATGAGCCCCAAACTTTGAGTTGCATAACTAGCAATATATTGGTGAAAACTATATTCAATTCTACTCAGCAGCTTTTGAGTGGTGCGTGAACAAAGATGTAGACACACATACAAAAAATCCAAAGACTGTTCTTTTCGCTTCTATTTCCCTAATAAAAATCGTTTTTCTTTAATATTTATTAGGTGTAAATTTCACTAAATGTTCAAGAATATTTTCTATCCAGCAGAAATAAAATATTTCTATACGATAAAATAGATCTTAAACTGCAAGCTGCACATCTAGAAATACACTGTTGAAAATTTCTTTCAATTATATTGATCAGTTCTTGCGTGATGTGCGAACAAACATACAGACAGCCAAACAAAAATTATACAAACTTTTGTTTTGCTCTATTATTCTAACAATGCCCTTACTATGCATTTTTCTGTAACATATGTAAAGTGCAGATATCGCACTGTTACATTTTTTCGTTCGTATCCCACATGTCTCACATTCATCGAAATAGTAGGATGTCGATGGTAACATTGGAATGTTAATAAAAACTAGAACCCGAAATTATGGTCTGGGTATTCGAAAGCCGTTTGGAGTGTAAACCAATGTTTCCTCTATAGAACCTAGTGTTTCACAGATATTTCCTTGTATTCGTTGCCTGTTTTCGTAAATTTTCTTAGAAGCATATCGATGACTCAAATGTATCGATAAAAATGTTAACAACACGAATATATCGAGGAATAGTATTCGAGACTTAGAGATTGCCTAAGACTTATAAAAATATCCCTCAAATATTTCCAGGAAAGACATGGATTGCAAAATGTTTCGATATCCTTTCGTTCTTCAAACTTTATTTGAATTTCGTTCAAGGTTCGGCTTTGGCTTTTGTTTCATTAAAGCTATTACAGCTTACTAGTAAATCTCCTTACATAAAGTAATGGACCCATAACACTGGATCACAAATTCCAACTTTTTTTCTGCACCAGAGACGCCATAGTGAAATTCCTATGTAAAATCACCTCCTAATTCCGAAAATCAAGGTTATTTTTACTTGAATGGTACCGTTTTTGAGATATTTACGATTTACCGTTATTTCAAAAAACAAAAAAGATGGCTCCACTTAATCGTGTATATCTCAAGAACAAACTGAGCTCTTCCAAGACGGTTTAAAAAATTTGAAAGCTTATAAAATTTACTATAATCAGTACATACAACACTTTTTGCTAGGTCCTGCAGATTCAAACATATTGAACAATCATTACGGATTTTTTAAATTTTTTTTGTAAAAATATAAAAAAATTTGTACTTTGCGAGGAAGCATCTCGAAAACTTTTTGTTTTTTGCAGATATTTTTTCCCCCCTCTAAGCTCTGTTTTATTACAAAAAAAATAAGCTATCAGTGAACAAAATCGATGAACTAATACAAAAGTTATAAGCATTCAAGTAAATATATCCATTTAATACTTAAGTACCCTACAAATAATAGCATATGTACATATGGTTCTGTCTTAACTCTATGATCTTATTTTATAATTGAAAAAGTTATGTGTCTTGTTTTGACGCTTATTTAGATTAGGATCGGTTTCTCTTATGAGAAACCAACAGTAGTCGCCCATCATAGCGACATCCCAGAATCCTTGATACCGACTTTCAATCACTTTCATTTGCTGGTGAAACCTTTCGCCATGCTCGTCACTTTCGTCGCCAAGATTTTGCGGGAAAAAATTTAAGTGGGAGTGTAAGAAATGAATTTTTAAAGACATATTTACTCCTGAAAGAAAATAAAAAAGTAAATTAGATAAATACATAAGTGACACATTAGTATATAATTTTCTTAGGCTGGATTTATCTTTCAATTCAGAACAAATTTTTTGTTTATATTTTTCCCGTTCTTGTTTGTTCGGAACTGGACGATGAATTCAGATTTATGGCTATATATTCTCATGTAAATTTATGTAATATATAATTTATTATAATATGTTTTTTTATTTACCCATTTCCGCATAGTTTTTGATTAAGTCGTTCACTATCATCTCGTAGTTAGGACTTTTGTGTTTGCCTAAAAAAGAAGTAACGACCTTTTCAAAAGAATCCCACGCTGCTGCCTCCACTGGTGACAATAGTTCTTTGAAATGGTTATTGGTCATCATTTTCCTTATTTGCGGTCCCACAAAAATCCCTTCCTTTATTTTTGCTTCTGAAATCTCTGGGAAGATTGTCTTCAAATGATGAAAAGCTTCGCCTTCTTTGTCCAAAGCCTTCACAAAGTTTTTGATAAGGCCGAGCTTGATGTGGAGCGGAGGTAGAATTATGTTTTCCTTCTTTATAAGTGGAGAGTATTTTATGTTATCTACCCCAACTTGAAACTCGATTCGTTCTGGCCAATCCTTTATGATGTAGTGGTCTTGACGAGCTCGGCTATCCCATTTGCATAGAAAGCAACAGTATTTTGTGTATCCACTTTGTAGACCACATAGCATTCCAACGACTTTAAGATCGGCACATATTTTGCAATCATGTTCTTCGTATTTGATTAACTTGAGCAATTTTTGCATTATCTCATATGTTTCCTTCGTATTTACTGCATGCGCGATCGGGATAGATGGCTTTTGGTTGCCAATATGCAATAATACGGCCTTTAAACTTAATTTATTGCCGTCTATGAACAATCGCCACTCTTTTGAATCATATGGTTCACCAAATTGTTTGAATAGACCAGCAATGTCTTTGCAGTAACAAACACTGTCCTCCTTCGTATAGTACTTGGAAAATTCTTCGTGACGAGTTCTATAATATGTTACCTTAACATCGGATGAAACAAATTTAAATTGTTGCATTCGAGAGGCGTGTAGTTCGGCCTTTTCATTGACAATTCCAAATCCCTTATCCAATCATTGAGTTGTGCTTGTGACAAAGAATTTCTTTCGTTTTCCGTTTGAAATTCAGTACAACATGATGCCGCGTAATCAGATACTACTGTTGACAATGAAACTGGAGCCGGAACTAAAGTTAAATTTGATTCTGGCAATGTCGCTTCTGTTGAAATTAGTTCTGGTAATGACACTGTAGATACGCTCGCATAGGTTACTTTTCTGGACTTTCCAACCCCAAGTACTTTTGTAGTACAAATATAGCAGTCCGTTGAATGGCAAGTTGGTTCCCTCCACTTCATTGGTGTAATAAATTTCACACGTCGCCTAAATAGATAGTTTCAGGAATTAGTCAGCTATGCATTAAAAGGGAACAAATTCCTAATTTTTACAACGTACCTTTTTGTTCCGGTTTCCGAAGAAATCAATTCGACTCGGCGTGTGGTGCACACAGTGTTCGGTGTCCATGGTTTTTCATTGTTTTTAGGCTCAATTCCAAAACACTTATAGTATGTAACTTTCAAAGGATTTGAAAACACACGTCTCATACTTTTAACAATAAATTGACCGCAGATGAAACAGAACATATCTGGATCATTTGTACACTCAAACTCTCGCGCCCTTTTATTCATTTTTTATTTTAAGTAAATGACGGGTTATAAACTGCAATTATAAACTGAACAGTATCCGGCGAGCCTTGCAGATATTATGAAGGAACAAGGCGCATGTACTCTTATTTATACTTAGATCCAGTAAAAATTCAAGCCTACCTAAACAAAAAGGTTCCCTAGTTCTACAAAGAAAACACTACCTGCCTCAAAAATATGCTCTTGTTTAAAATGTACCTAAGTTTGAGAAAACGACACTAACAGCTTTTTGTATCTAATAACTTTTCGAAAATCTACCTGCTAACTAACTGATATACGAATACTAACACATATGTACCAGTAGGGTACTTAAGCATTAAATGGATATATTTACTTGAATGCTTATAACTTTTGTATTAGTTCATCGATTTTGTTCACTGATAGCTTATTTTTTTTGTAATAGAACAGAGCTTAGAGGGGGGCAAAAAAACAAAAAGTTTTCGAGATGCTTCCTCGCAAAGTACAAATTTTTTTATATTTTTACAAAAAAAATTTAAAAAATCCGTAATGATTGTTCAATATGTTTGAATCTGCAGGACCTAGCAAAAAGTGTTGTATGTACTGATTATAGTAAATTTTATAAGCTTTCAAATTTTTTAAACCGTTTTGGAAGAGCTCAGTTTGTTCTTGAGATATACACGATTAAGTGGAGCCATCTTTTTTGTTTTTTGAAATAACGGTAAATCGTAAATATCTCAAAAACGGTACCATTCAAGTAAAAATAACCTTGGTTTTCGGAATTAGGAGGTGATTTTACATAGGAATTTCACTATGGCGTCTCTGGTGCATTTTGGCTGTAAACCAGTGTAATCAAAGCCGTTGCTTAACACGCGTTTTAATTAAAATCTTTACTCAACTTCAAAAGATATTTAAAATGTTGGTCAATCATAGTCATATTAAACAAAGATTTTAGCTAAAATGGAATGTAACAGGGTCCCCTTATGAAAACAAATTTAATTATTTGGTGGTATAAAGAAATTTTTTATGTTTTGCAAGGTCACCCTGTGTCAACTATTTATTCACAAACCATAGTGTACTATTGTATGGTACGGTATATGTCTTGCAGAAAGCAATGTCACAAACCATCTTAAACATATGTACAATGGATTTTAAGTTGACTATGACAGACATGAAATGATGTTTACTTTAGAATCATGTTTAAGTAGATAAAGCTCTATTTTAGTTTGATTATGACTAAAGGCCATGGTCTATAAACGTCCGGGTTTCTGCTTAATATTTTAATGCAAAGACTGAAGACATCTTAAACAGGGTTTGGCGCTCTGATTCTACAGCAAATAACATAATGCTAAATAATTTAGGGGTATACGAGACTTAAATGTTGAGCGAACTTTTTTTAATCAAATCCGTTAGCTAAAATTAAATTCCTCAACCTTTTAATACGCAAAAGATGGCTTCTGTGAGTATTAGGCTCACGAAGGCAGCTCTCAAAGTTGTCCCCCTCTTTGCAATCGGTAGCCGAATGCTTACGTCGTGGCATGAGTGCCGGTCTGTCGCAACCCACTTTTAAATCTGTAACGAAAGGCTCAAAGATCATAGTTGGAGGGTGTATTCACATCATTAGTATGCAGATTTTGTCTATCTGACTAGACGTTACTTGGCAGCTGTGGAAAGTTTTTTGTCGTGATAACCAGTGATACATTGATATACCATGGTATTATTCTGCATAATCATACACAAAGTCACCACACACCGCACTCTATACAGAAAGTATTGACTCAAATTGCCATTTACAAATGTTTCTTAAGGCAGACTTTCAATTCTATTGTCTGATTGTCAATAGCACTCAATCGAATTAGAATGAAGTGGAAGTGACAAAAGCAGACTTTTTAAATATTTTAATTTACTTCGGTAGCGTTAAGACAACATACGAGCACTTCAAAACTTCAAACCCCAAGGTAAAGTTAGCTCTGAATTGGAATTTGAGTTTTGTATGCAGGGGACAAAAATTTAATATTTAGGCATGTTGTGCAGAACCACCTGTGTGTACAAGTAAATATAACAAGGCGTGAGATTGGGCTGTAAAAGTGCTTACTGGTAACAATGTATTAAATTTCCTTTTCGTAAACAAATAATTGAAATGCCGACTGACAGTTCTGCCAATGACAGCGTTGTGGTAACTGCGAAGTTCATGCCTGAAAATTAATATTGTAGTTATCAAAAAAATTCTTATTTGCCACATTTTCGAGTTTTTGTTTTTGGACTGGGATGGTGTACTTGGGTTATTTTATCGTTTAAAATTTTTCCTGAATAAAATAACTCTTCTAATGTTTTATTATTTTGACCATGATGCAAATGTATAAAGGTAGTTCCACTTCTTCTTCTTCGCCGCCATTGCCACCAATTTGACATAAACTGTGTTTGTGACATTTCCTTTTGAAAATGATCTACCGTATTCTTCTACTAAAAACGAACAGATTTTTACTTCAAACGGAAAACATTTTGGAAGTGGACAAAATAATTGATATTTCTGAATTTTGTTTTAGTAAAATATTATAAGTAAAATATTGGTCTACTTTTTGCACGGGCATATATAACGCTCACTATTTTGTGCGCCGAGGCAAACGTGCACTCCACATTAGCTACATTTTGGTTTCTCACCACATGAACCATGAAAAAAAACTTCAAAATAGAGTTGAAAAAATATTAAAAGCGTTAAAACCCTGCTGAAAATGTTAAGTTTTTTTTTAAGTTTTAACGTTATACAAATTAATATGTGGACTTGGAAGCGGAGATATGTAACTTGCATCGTTTACGAATTTTAAAGCAGTTGTATGGATCCGATTTTTGTATTTTTATTTCACACCCCATAGTTTTTTCTTATATTCGAAATATCCTCTGAAATATTACAAAAAACTATCAGAAAAGTTATTTCTGAGGTGGCAACCCTCCTTTAACAGCTGACAAAAGGAGCAAATGACAGAGAACAACGTTTACGTCAAAGTGGAAATACCTTGATTTTCTTGCATCATGATTTTGACTGTTAAATAGGTAGCAAAATTGAAAGTTGTCAGTTTAATAGCGATTCCACATCGACGTGCCATACGAAAATTAACATTTTCAAAATTTCTTAGGAAAACTAACACTTTCGACTTTTGGCTGACAAAAACTAGCACTTTGTTTTTGTTTTTCTGCTTATTTACAGGGTCTAGATTCGTTGAAGAGGTTTTGGTTTTTAATATTAGAAAGAGCTGATATAAATTGAGATGTGGTGTGGTAGTAGTCTTTCTGGCCTACCACACCAGAGGTCGCCAACCCTCCGAGTATATTCCTGCCATGAAAAAGGGTATCGTCTGACTTAGTGAATGCCATAGAATATGTAGAGACCGCCAATTTGTATCCGTCTAAACCTCCTTGGCGGTTTACTTGTCCATTATTATTATTTTTTGTATATATAAGTATCGAAATGACTACAATTGAAAGAATTGTCTTTGAAAACAGAATTAATAGGAGATTGTTTTAAAATAATTTACATATGCACTGGTTGACAAATTATTCGAGAAAACCGTGATAAAAAATGAAAAAATTTAACAAAAAATTTAATTTTTCACATTATTTTGGCAATATCTCTGACGTTTATGAAGACATATTAACAACTTGTATACTGATAGAAGCGGCGCAATGCACTCTTTTGAACGACATCAAATATGATAGAATAAACAGAAACAAGGTTATGGGGCCATACATGCCTTAACCTCTTAAAAAGGGGTTCTTGACCCTATCTAGAAAACTGTACGTTGAATTAAAAAAGTAAGTATACAGTTTTTATCAGGGTACCGAGTACTACCAAATTTGGTTACAAGTAGATCTGCACCACACCAAAACTCTTATTTTGTTTACCTGTGGAATCAGCTTATGGAGGGGCATTACCCCTGGTAAAGTTCTGCAATTTTCCAGAGTAGAAAATTAATTAAGACCGCGTAAGGCCCTAAATACACGAGCAATACTCAAGTATAGGACGGACTTACGATGTGTAGAGGGTTTTTGTGAGATAAGATATAACAAATCCTAGCATAGCCATGGCTTTGTTAGTAATCGATAAAATGTGCGTATTAGAACACAGTTAAGGATCAAAACAGACACCTAAATCGTCTACAACAGATGTACGTTCTAAAGGGGAATTATTTAATACATGGGATGTAAAAACTGGCTTCACTCGATGAAATGTCATTTGCTTACACTTAGAGTAATTTAAAGTAAGTTGATTCGCGGTACATCATCATTGTAATGAGTCAAATTAGCCTGAAAGAGATCTCTGGGAGACTTGTCAGAGGGACAATACTTGTAGCAAAGTTTTATATCATCCGCATACATTAAGGTTTTGTAATATGAGATAATCTGCGTTAAATCGTTAAGCCCAAGTGGCTCACTTGAGGCACGCCTCAAGTTACGTCAATCGTTTTAAAAATTGGGTAACTAAACAGAACTCATTGAGTCCTTTTTATAAGGTAACAGATGAGTCGGAAAACCAAGTAAATCCCGTTTAGGAATTAGAAGCTCATCATCGACGGAATTAAATGATTTGCTAAAGTCAGTGGAGATCATTGGCCAATCAAAGAAGGCCTTAGCCAGTTTGTAAATGTTTTTCAGAACAGGGCCTGGGTAGAAATGTCTATCTAGGCCATTCCTAGTTATTCTAAAGCAAGGCAAATTTTAAAAAAATATCAATACCTCTGAGGCAGCATCGAGATCGGGCACCTCCACATCACATACGTCTTCTCTATCCACATAGCTATTACAATCAGTTAAATCTTTCTGCCAATTGAACAACTTGAATTAAATGTTTTCAAGTGCAAAAAGTACGCCCAAGCCAGAAAAAATAGGCAGACCCCTTTTAGATTGTATGATTATGTTGCACATAAATTTAATAATCGAGGAAAAGCTCGCCAGACCCTTGATTGGAAAAACTAAGCAGACGCAAGCTAGAAGAAGCTAGGCAGGACCTTTACATGTCTTACTGCATATTGCCGGCAAATTAAATGATGGTGGAAAACCTAGGCAGGCCCGTTACAAGTATTGATTTTTCTAGATTATTATTTACGCGGGTAAGTTGATATGAGGATGGCGCCAACTGCGTCAATATCTTAACTACCAGTCTTCACCGGCAATAATTTCTTGACGCATCACAGCTTATAAAACATCCGCGTTCGCAAAATACAGGCATTAGTTTTTTGCCTATGCGGATGCGAATATATCGACTTTCTTCGTTCACGGAAACTTTTTTTAAATATATCTATGATCCTTTTCAAAATCTTTCTCATAAAAGCGTATATCCGTAATATATAAATAAACGACTTTTCATACATGTGTATATGGCACACGTATATTAATGTCGCAGCGAATATATATCTTTCTCTCTATATATAATCGCTATTAAACTGATAACATTCAATTTTGCTACTTATTTAACAGTCAAAATCGTGATACAAAAAAATCGTGGTATTTTCACTTTTCCCTAAACTGTGTTGGCTGTCATTCGCTCCTTTTGTCAGTTGTTAGATAAGGGTTGACACCTCAGAAATAATTTTTTTGGTAATCCCAACTAAATTGGATCATTAACTGTGTTGATCGGAATCTATTGCATTTCAACAGCTAATATAATAAAACTAGAACTAACAAGTAAGGAAGTATAGGTTCGGGTGGAACCGAACGCTATATACCTAGTAGTGATCTTTTATGGCATACCAATTTTCTAGTTTAATACTTTCAGTTCCTATTATAAAGCCAGCTGATTGTTTTCAATAAAACACTTCTCTTATGAGTTTTGAGGGGTAAATTAATTTTAAAAAAATATAAATGTATGGCGCGATATACAACAGGTACACGATCATAAACCTCCTAAGAGATTTTTGCGCCGAGCTTCCCTTCCAATTTGTGGTGTGCCGTTTTGAATTTTTTCCTAAAAAATTGGCGGGACCTACAGATTTTTACCGACTTCAAACGCCATCTACAAAGAAGATGAAGTTTTGCTGAGAAGCTTTCCATGGCAGAAAGACACTCGGAGAGTTTGCCAAGCCACAGCCGAGGGGCGACCCCGTTTTGAAAAACTTTTTTACATCACTTTTGATGTTACCAGTCCAAGGACTCGAACCTTGTACCTTCGGTGTGGTAGGCCGCCACACCACGGCGGCCGCCATAAATTTATTCGTATATAAATAGCTTCCCTATCAACAACTGCTAACCACATTTTTTCAAATTACCAATACATGCACATTTTATGTTTGAAAAATTTACGCTCAACTAGAGAGACGGACAGACGGACGGAAGATGGACATGGCTAAATCGACTCAGCTAATCGTCCTTATTATTTCAGTTTACTTATTGATGAACCCATCTATTCTTCTTCTCATACTTACAAACATTTCATGTTCATTAAAGGTATGAAAATCGAAAAAAGGGATATAACTTCCCTATTGCAGTGTGGTATTGACAACTTGCCCGGATATTTTACTTGTGTGTTTTCCGATTTGCCTAATTTTTGACTTGAGGAGTATACTACATACTATTAAGAAACAGCGGAACAATTTTCATTGAAATATTTAGTTGAGAAATCCACAAATTTTTTTGTGGTCGAGTTTTGGGAGTAACCGGTGACCGATTTCGCCCATTTTCACAACAAATATTTACCTTATATGTACAACATTTTCGCCAAATATCGTTACGATAAATCAATTTTTGCCGAAGTTATGGCATAAAAAGTTTTGTGGAATAATCCACTATAAAACGGGCGGCCCACGCCCATTTTCAACATTTTTTTATTTTTCGACTTTCTTCGTTCACGGACACTTTTTATTAAATAGTACCTGGGTGACCGAGCCTTGCTCGGTGGCAACCCTAGGTGGCAATCCTACCTAAAAATATTTTGGTTGGTATACGGCCTCAAATACCTTCCGTTTAGTACCCATATTGCCATATATTGCTTAATCTTCACAAAAAAAATGCGGTCAGGTGGCAACCCCACTCGAAAATACTTTGGTTGGTATACGGCCTAAAATACCTTTCATTTTATATCCATATTCCCATATATTGCTTAATATTTTAAAAAAAAATTGATATAGGTGGCAACCCTGTGAACCACCCCAAGTGGCAACACCAAAGTGGAAAATCTTAAAACAAACAATACTACCCATATACCAAATTTCATCCAAATCGGTTAAGTCGTTCCTGAGATAGTAGTGGATATACAAATATACAACTATACAAATATACAAGAATAACTCGATATCTATGATCCTTTTCAAAATCTTTCGTATAAAAGCCGATTTCGCCCATTTTTTCCCGAAACATTACTTCTATTAAAATAAATATGTGCCGAATTTCGTTTCGATATCTTGAACGGTTTTGGATTTATGATTATTTCTAAGTTTAACCTAAGCAAAAGTGGGCGGTGACACTCCCATATTAAAAAATTACTTATTTTCTGCCCAAACATTAATGTACACACCAAATTGTATCCTTACTCGTATAAGTGCATTATGTACTGAATTCTCACTTTTTTTGTATTTTCGAAAATATTCTATATATATAAAGTGGGCGTGGTTATCATCAGACTTCGCCCATTTTAAATAGAGCTCGGAGACGAGTGCCAAGGAACCTGCATACAAAATTTCATTAAGATATCTCAAAATTTACTCAAGTTATCGTGTTCACAGACGGACGGACGAACATGGCTTAATCAATTTCGTTTTTCCTCCTTAACATTTTGATATATATAAGTCAATATCTATCTCGATCCATTTATGCCGTTACATACCACCGTTACGCGACTAAAGTTAATATACCTTCTGTGCGTAGCTCTACTAGGTATAGAAAGGGAAAATCTAGCCAGCCCTAGGCAAAATTTATCACATTTCCTACGGGATATATATTTTGTCTGATGTACATTTTGTAACTGTCAAATAGTTACAAAGTGAGAGTTGTGTTCGGCGAGAAAACTTGAAAGATATTTTCAAATTAAAGCTTGGAGTTTTGTTTGTTGTTGCAGCTGTTTTTCACTTGCCAATAAAAGTTACTGTGGACTTAGTAGGCAATTGATAAGGAAAGTCCTCCCTCGACGAAAACAAACCACGCTCTACAAGCCTCTCATAATAACCGTCCTGCAAAAGGTTCTTCGAGGGATTCATGGCACATCGACCTTGTCAAATGAATTAAAATCCAGCGCTACTTTGACTTGGCCATGTTATGCAAATGGAAGAAGATGATTCGCCACGGAAGGTATTATTGTCGGAACTCACCTATGGAAGCAAAGAAAGAGGGAGGCCCTACTTCGTTGCAAAGACCAACTGGAAACCGATCTGCGTTCTCTTGGCGTTTCTAATTGGCGTCAACTGGCTAAGGGTAGGGTCAGGTGGCGCGCTTTGTTGGGAGGCCAAAACCCTTTAGACGATTAAACAAACAGCTTTTAAGGGCTGTTGACCTATGTATACATATATGTATGTTGTAATTTGTAAATGGTATGCTCGCCGAACCAAGCTTAAGTGTCAAAAATTGACAGCCAATTTCTAAATGAAACACATATTAATGTGACGGGTTTTCTAAAACCTTCGGGGAGTGTTTTTGTCTTCGCAAACAACAACAACAACTAAAGGCCAACTTAGTATAACCAAAAGTCCGCTCAATTGATGAAGTACCAAATTCGATATCCGCGGCATCGCTAATATCTTTACGCATGTAAGGTGACGCTAAAAACCAGATATATCTTTCAAGTACAGCTTGATGGTTCGTTTAAATGCAAGTGAAAGTTTCGAACAAATTTGAACAATAAAATTAAATATCATATTTGTTTTTACTGTTTTCAGCTTTAAGCTAAACCATTAAATTCTGCATGATTGTGCATGCACGTAGGTACGTACATACTTCTATGAATAATACATAAACTGTATTCAATATTCAAACCGTATTCAATACACTTAATCGTCAGTGGCCATAAAAAGCGGAACCGAATTTGAAAAGGGGCTTGTCGGCAAAGGTGGCTGTCAGAATGACAACAATAACTTCGACGCCACCTTTATGGAAATGCAAATATCCTGTTCAATTTCCTTACAAACCAATCGTACGAAAGAAAACAAACAATTTGGTGCGCTCAAGAGCGCCAAGCTGTTTTCCACGCCACTTGTAAACGCGTTGTATTCGTGTTTGGAATAGCTAAGCGTTAGATAAAGTAGATGCTTTTGCAAGAATGTATATCGATCAAAGGCGAAATTGGATAACACTAAGCTCAACACAACCGGATGTATCGGAAGTTTAAGTAAACTGGATTCTGGTTAAATCTTCAGTTTTACAACACATAAAAACTTAAAGAAAATCGACTCTGTACTAGTTTTTGAATAAAAATTTGGCTTTTTCTTTCAAAAGGCATTTTATTTTTCAACATAATCATATTTTAGTAAAAATTTTGTATCTATTAAAACAATCGGATTTTCTAGAACACTCGAAACAAGAATTTTTTTCAGTGATGACTTGTTCATTTGATTCAAATGTCTCACCACGCAATAATTTCTTCAGGTTTGAAAATAGAAATTAATCGGAGAATATTTTGGACGAATAGGCAATCTTTAACAAAAAACTTGAAGTTTTGCCAAGGTGATTGCACACTTGTAAAATCATGCATAGTTATGATAAAACCCGACCTGTTAAATAATGATTACTACTCGTAATGATTACCGGTTTGATTAATTATTATCTTAAGAATCCATGTAATTAATTTTAATTTAATTAAATGATAACAATTATTTTAAATTTTTTAAGTTTAATTTTTTAATATAAATAAAAAATCCAAAAGAATCATAATTATTTAGGATTATTAAAAAAATCAAAAATAATCAAAAAAAATTTTTTGTTTACTTTTGATTATTTTTGTATATTTTTTTTTATCATTTTCGATTTTTTTCAGTATTGTTGTAGAAGCACATAAATATGCATATCAACAATTCTTCAAAAAATCAAAAATATAATAAAAAATCAAACTAAAATTAAAAAAAATCAAGAATAATCAAAAGCAATCAAGACAACTTCTTATACCTTTAATGAACATGAAATGGTATTATAACTTTGGTCTGATGTTTGTAAGTATGGGAAGAAAAAGAGATAGACCAACCAAGAAGTATACCGAAATGATCAGGGCAATGAGCTAAGTCGATTAAGCCATATCCGTCTGTTCGTCTGTTTGAACGCAAACTAGCCCCTCAGTTTTAGACATATCGCGATGAAATTTGGTAGGGATCCACCATTTTGTGAAACATTAATCATTTGTCGGAACCACCTAGTTCGTCGTAAATACAGGGTGTTTTTTTTACAGGTTTGTTTTTCGAATAGAGATAAAACTGGCATTTTGTGGTCAAATCTGGCAACTCTAATGTCATTTATGTTCAGTTTGGTTTGCCATTTCATCATGAACAGGTTGACAAAAGAACAACGCTTGCAAATCGTGCAAATTTATTTCGAAAATAATGGTTCAGTTCGCGAAGTTTACCGTGAGCTCCGTCCATTTTATGGTCGACATAATCGTCCATCAGAGCAATTAATTCGGTTAACCATGGATCGTTTTCGCACTACGTTTACTCTATGTGATAATACGCATCCGCAGAGACGTCGAACAGTGCGCACCGAAGAAACAATTGCCGCTGTAGAGCAAAGTGTTGAAGAGGACCCGAATGAATCGATTCGCCACCGTGCACAGCAATTGGAGCTTTGTCCATCAACTTTATGGAAGATTTTGCGCAAAGATCTTGGCTTGCGACCTTACAAGATCCAGCTTGTGCAAGAATTAAAGCCGCGAGACCATGCAATGCGTCGTGATTTTGGTGTAAGGGCCGAAAATGAGATTGATTTCGATGCTGATTTTCATCGCAAAATTTTGTTCAGTGATGAGGCTCATTTTTGGTTGAATGGCTACGTCAACAAGCAAAATTGCCGCATTTGGAGTGAAGAGAATCCACATGAGACCCTTGAAACGCCATTACATCCACAAAAACTGACTGTTTGGTGTGCTCTATGGGCTGGTGGAGTCATTGGGCCATACTTCTTCCGCAATAATGCTGGAGAGGCAGCTACCGTTAATGGAGACCGGTATAGAGCCATGATAACCGACTATTTTGTTCCCGAATTGGATGGCATGAATGTGGATGAGTTGTGGTTCCAACAAGACGGCGCTACATGCCACACAGCGCACGTCACAATCGATTTATTGAAGGAAAAATTCGATGAGCGCATAATTTCGCGGAATGGACCTGTCAATTGGCCACCAAGGTCGTGTGATTTGACACCATTGGATTATTTTCTTTGGGGATATGTGAAGTCGCTCGTCTACACCAACAAACCAGAAACGTTAGGGGAATTGGAAGCCAACATTCGTGGCGTTATTGCCGACATACGGCCCCATATGGTCGAAAAAGTGGTTGAAAATTAAACCTGTAGAATTGGCTTTATTCGAGCCAGCCGCGGCGGCCACATGGCCGAAATCATATTTAAACGTTAATGGCATAAAATTATCCTTCCAATAAAGCCAAATTGATGGACCTTAAAACGATTTTCTTGTGTTTTATTTCAATTCGAAGTTCTATACCCTTAAAAAAAACACCCTTTACAACGAATAGCATTTGCAATAAAAAAGCTAGGAACGTAAAATTTTTGCAGTTTTGGTACTTCAGCGAGATCGGGGTAACAAAACATATAGCTCCCATATAATCGATAGTTTTGATAAATGGGTTTTGGGCTATAAATTTTGCAATTAAAAACCTCGGAACGTGAAATTTTGAGGGTTTAGTACTTTTTATATATGTAATGTGTGTAGTGAAAATCTGCCAGATAGCATCTACATAACGTATATCTCCCATACAATCGATTTTTCCGATAAATGGGGCTTGAGCTATGTATCTTTAAATTAAAAGTTTTGCAGAGTTTGTACTAAATGTGAGTAAGGATTGGACACTTAAACCCGTGATGCGTATTCATGAAAGGTGTAAAGTCTTCCGCACAGCCGAAGATAGCCCTTTCCTTATTTGTTTTGATTACTTTTGATTACTTAAAATTTTTTTTTTATTAAAATATTCATTACCAATAAACAAGGCCGTCTAATTAATTGGTTACTAATTATTTATCAAATTTAACAGTTATAGATGAGGCAGAGGTTTTTGTTTAGCCAAATTCGATCTATTTTCCTTATCTGTAACGAAAGCATCTAAGAGCTATTAGTAATATAGTCCGGTAATCGTGTCACGCATTGAATGGAATAAAACATCGCGCATTCCGGGCTATAGTTTTCTCGGCCGACAGACCCACTTTGGGCTTATTTGGTGCACATTCACGAGGAGAAACCCTTAGTTTTTGGTATGAATTATTCATGTTTATTTCACCGTAAGAGAAATGATTAATAAACCACTCAGTTTGTGACAGAGCATTTTCGAAAATAATATCAATAAAATTTAAAAATTTAAAATGCCAATTTTTATTGTATGCACATAACACGTACAGTTATTATTGATATAAAAAGGATCATTTGCTCAGCAATCACCCAATCTTTATATTACAAAGCTGCCTGATTCCAAGAAAGAAGAGTTTTAATGATAAAGAAGCTACCGATGTGATTCTACATATGAAGTTACATGCTTAAACATGTGTACATAGAAGCATGCATGTGCATCAGGGTGGTCCTTTAAATGAAAAAAAAATATTGCTAAAAATAAATTATACTCGCTCTTTTAAACGTTAATATGACAGTTGACTTATAGTCCCGATTGCAGACGAATAAGGCGTGTCGCTTAGGAGTCAAAACTCAGAGTATCCACGCAAGAAATAAAAACTAATTTTCTTGAATTTAATACTCCTTAATCGTCTCCAATCGGAACCAAAATGTATACCTGAAGATTTTGAGTATTAGGTTAAAATAATATTTTAATTTTTTTGCAGTACTCATAGAGTACTCTGAATTTAATTCCTCTGCCACACTGCTTGTACTTAGATTACTTTTATGTGATTTCTTCTTCTACATTAGCATCTTAAACTTAAGAAATAGATGTTAATTTTAAAATTTTGATCTAATTAAATTTTAAATAAAATTTTTAATTAAAATATTATATCATACATACCCAAATAATAAAGTTAAGAATAAAAATTTAAGATAATAATTTAATATACAAAAACCAATTTTTCCACTCTTCTAAGAATTACAATAATTTTGAAACTATTAACTATTTTAAATTTTTTTTTTCATTATCAAAAAAATTTCAGAATTTTTCAGAATTGTTTTTAAAAATTTTGAAAAATAGTTAATAATTGATTTTGCATTCTGTAATTATAATTAGTAGTTTAAAAATTTTAAACTTATTTATACTAATTAAATTTTAAATAAAATTTAACGATGATATCATATATCATATTTATTATTTCTGTAAGGTCTTTTTGTGTTATTTCCTAATTTTCTGCTCTCATTTGGAACCAACATTAATAAATAAGGTATCGTTTTAAAGGTGGGGGTTAGCTCTACATGCGAAACCATGTTTTAATTAGCGGAGTGCTTTTGTTTAAGTGTATTTTATAAAAATGAATTCTTTAAAATAAACGATTGTGAATGCACAAAAAAATCAATTTGTACTGCAACGCTATTGTGACTGACATGCACATGCCTCGCGACATCTACATTTGAATGCTAAGACTAAACAGTGCGCCATCTACACTTGAACATTGCTAAAATAAGTGAATAAGACTGCGTTCACATTGGGTCATAAACTCGAGTTAAAGGGACATTTTTTGAGTTAATTCATATTGATGTTGTCAATCAACTTAAGTTTGTGAATGTAATATAAGTGGTGGAATTTCAAATAGCTGTTTGCGCATATTTGTATAATTTTTTAGGGTCTCACAACAAGTGTAGCTGAAAATCTTTTTTTATAATTTGAGAAAAAGGTTTGAAAAATCCTGGACTTGGATTAATAAAAGGTTTCAAACCATTTTGGTTTTTTTTTTGCGCAAGGAGCGCACGGGCTCAGCTAGTAAATAAATAATAAAATTAAAATAAAAATTTTTAAAAATATCTTAATATATAAATAACAATTTTTACACTATTTTAAGAATTACAAAAATTTTAAATTTATTAGCTATTTTTGAAGCTTTTTTTTATCAAAAAATTTCCGAATCTTTCATAATTTTTTTTTAATTTGAAAAATAGTTAATAACTGATTTTACATTCTATAACTAAAAGCGGCGAAGTTTTTGATAGTTGGTAAATCTGGTATAAAATAGTTAGCCCTACATTTAAGGACCACCTTAATGGACATGTAAAGAAATTTTCTTCAACCTAAATCACATTATAGCACATCTTACTTTACAGTACATTGTTGACTTTATTTCGAATAATGTTCATGGAATTGAGCGTCTGCAAGAGATTACAATGGTGTGGGAGCGAAATAATACCCTGCAGTGAAGCAACGAGCTACCCTGCAGCTAAAAAATAAGTATTGAGAGAAATTCCCGGAATCTAATTAAAATCATAAAGCAATATTATTTGTACATCGTTGGGTGGAAAATCACTGTTCTACCTGGGCTATGACGAAAGGATATCCCCAATAACTTTTCAAAAAATTCATATAGGTGGCAACCTTCTTAAAACATCCTAAGTGGCAGAAATTAAGTAGGAGGGCTTTAAATGCAACAGAGCACTTAGATTCAAAAGCTCATCTAAACGGTTCAAGTTGTTTAAGTTATAAAAGTGGAAATGTAAACAAAAAAGTATAATGGAACTAGGTGGTAATCCCGCCTCGAAAAATTTACTGAAATATGACATAAGTTGCCATATTACATTTTCTATTACAAAATTTCGACAGTTAACAAATTTCCAAAGGTAATACCGCGGTGAAAAAATGTAAGAATCAACCGTTTCCGAGATAATGGCGGTGATGGAAGAAAAGTTCGTTGAAGGATGTGAGATTTGAAGACTCTCAAGGCTGAAGATCCATGAGTTTCGTGTGCTGAGAGATTTCATTTTGCACTAGCCGTAGGCGAGACAATCGCACAGCCGGTGTTCCACTGCTGCTAGGAGATAAGAGCAGTGTTAGGCGTTTATCAATTAAATTGTTAATTGATTTATTAATTGATAAAGAAAGTAATTGCAGTTAAATCAATCGCTTGTTGAAATTAAATTATTTAAAATTAAATTAATTGCAATTGAGAAAATGTTAATTCATTTTTTAATTGTATTATGAAGCAATTAATAATAATTAACCATTTTTAAAACTACCCGGGTTGATTTCATTCAACTATTAGTGATATTTGAAAGAAATCAAGCAATAGCCATAATATATAACCTACATAATCTTGCAGTAGAAGTGTGTCCCTACACCACGGTACCCGGCTAATAATATACTAGATAGCATCCGGGTAGCGTGCTTATTGTTAAATTGTAATTAACAAATTGTTAATTATAGACAAACACAATTAATTGTTAATTGCGAGCATTGCAATTGATTAATTGTTAGTTAATTGTACATTTTTGGACTTACAATTAAAAATTGTTAAGTGTAGAAGTTACAATCAACAATTAAATAATTGTTAATTATTAATTGTTTCAACAATTATAATTTGCCCAACACTGGACTAGAGCTGCCGCCGTGCCACCTTATTAATCAAATTCTTTTCTATTTTGGAAATGATATGATGGTAGAATATCGGATTAGACCAACTAAATAGTACCGATAAACAAATTAGTTATCAGTACTTGAATTTCAAAACGGTTTCACCTACAATATATGGTTGCCGATTTCCTCTCCCTAGGAATCACTAAAAGCGCACGAGTTGAATCTGCCGATTTTTCCTGCTGGGCCAGCACTAGCACATACATATATGTCTCCGAAACAGATTTAACCTACCAAATTCCGGATAATCCAATTTGAAAGCGTTGTTAATGTGTTTATCGGTTTTATGTAGTTTCTAAATGGTTTTTACACGTGAACCTGTTACAATAGCATCACATCCCATCATCAACATACAAAGTAGATGCATAAACATTCATACATTAACAGCTGTCTTTACGCATGTATGTACGGCAACAGCATTTGGTATCTGAAAGACAATCAATGTAAACACTAAAGGTTAACATAAACCACGACGTACACAGAATAAGCAAACGAAATACAGGAAATCTCTTCCGCTTGAATCTGATTTTCCATTGTGGAATAGAAAGGCAAACTTCCGTTTAAAGCACATCTCACCATATATTTGACTACATTAAGCTTATATATGAATACAGCACTTTTCTATATAATATAAGATGAACGCGGTGGTGCGAGGTTTGGGCTTCCAGACAAATAAATACAGGATATAATACAAATGATTGACGTCCAGACAGATAGGCAGTGCGTAAAATAGGTACTCCCTTGACAATATATCTGTTATACCCAGATATCGGCCCGTTCCAGATTCACTATATCTCCCCATATAATACAATTGTAACAGGTCGATGTCTGTTCAATGTAGATATTTAGGAACAATCGATAGAAGGGATCAATATTAGGCAATAGAAGCCAAATCAATAGTTTTTAAAATTTTTGTCTGTCTGTCTGTATGTTGGGTCGCGCATCACTCAAATACTGGTAAATGGAATTAAATGGAACTTTTACCGTTGAATTACTCGACTTTTAACTTAAGATCTAAGATGTCAATTGTTCAATTAGCTTAAACAGTTTCAGAAATATCGACCGATATGTAGACCAAGGTAACCAAAAATGTGTTAGAACAATAGGGTATCAAACGAAAGGTTGTTGTTGCTGTTGTTGTAGCGACTACTTAGCCTGCCTAGGATGTCACCCCTCATCGAACACTATCATCAGGCTCTTCTAGCGGAAGTCCAAGAAACCTCGCGGCTTCAACAGCAGAGGACCAGAGTGATTAGTGTTAGAACAGTGGGCTCAGTTGAGCAGATGAACAGATGGTTAGTGTCGTGGGGAGACACGCCGCATTCCGGGCAGACATTTGGCATGTCAGGGTTGAGTCTGGATAGGTAAGAGTTTAGTCTGTTACAGTATCCAGAACGAAGTTGAGCCAGCGTGACTCTTGTCTCCCTGGGCAGTTCGCGTTCCTCGTCGGCAACAGGTGAGGCTTGTGCCTGTAGTACTGCATTTACTGGACGAGACCTGACAAAGGAGTTTACCGACTCCGTATGGATGAGGTTGAGGGCCCGCCGGTGCACCTTTGGATCAAACGGCGAGAAAATGTGATGCCGGATCTCGTCATAGTGCTTACGGAGGTGACTCCTTATTCTCCTGGGAGGCGGATTTTCGTTGAGCAGGCTCCTGTTCGGGTGCTGCGGTTTATGGCAGTTAAACAGGAATTGCCTGGTCAACATCTCACAATGCTCTTTGACATCGAGCATTATTGCCTCATTATGAAGATGGTGCTCAGTAGACATAAGGAGGCACCCCGTGGCAGTTCTGAGTGCGGTGTTTTGGCAAGTCTGCAACGAAAGGTTATAATGAGTGCTTCAATAAGCGATGTTATTAAGTTCCATATCTTATCTGGTATGGAATATAATGATTAAAATCAAACTCAGTCTAATATTAGTTCTGAGACGCAGCTAAGCGGCCTGGTTTACTAGTGTATAAATATATTTTGACCAAGCTTTGATTGCCACCAGACTTTAAGTTGGACACCTAGCAAGGCATCGGTGAAAACTGCATTCAAATTCTTACTGCATGTTTTAAGTGATACGCGAACAAACATGCAGACAGACATACAAATAATTCTAAAAACTGTAGTTTTGGATTTCATTTAACAAATAAAAACCATTTTTTAATGTTTATAATATACAGACATCGTCCTATAATAATTTTATTTTTATGTACTGTTTTACGACGGAGAAAGTCCAAGCTCAGTTGGAACTTAATTTTATATACCCGGTAGTATGTTAAGTAGCAGGGAATTGCCTTCACACTTTGAATGAAAGTCTTAAATTTTCTATCCAGATCGTCCGAATTCTCACAGAAACAATAATGATGATCTTGTACTTGACTTACGAAGAGAATACATCTCCTCTTTATTAAGTACCAATGGAGCTAATGACCCTTCTACCACAACCACAGACGATGGCGTCTATTTTCAAACCCGCGAGGCTGTGACTAGGCGCTACTATTCGGAGCTCTTGAAGAGTTAAACAATTACCCGTTCATAAAGTGTAAATTGTTGATTGGGGGTGTTATCAGCTTTAAAGCTTTTTATATGAAACTAGCAGACCCTCACCCGCTTCGCTGGGTGAAAGAAAAATAGAAATGAAAGGTGTTCTTTGTGCCACGCCCTCTTTGCACATAACCCCTACTTTAATGAGCTAAAAAGCTTTTGATATCCTATAGCTCTATAGCGATTTTCAGGTCCTTACCTTAGACCCTTTCACAGATATTCTGCTTGAAAATTTAAGTTTGTATGGGACATGCCACGCCCCTACTTCTGATAACCCCCCTTTTTATGTGTGAGAATGCTTTTTATATCATATAGGTCTATACCAATTTTCAGGTCCCTACTTTAAACCCCTTTAGAGATATACACCTTGAAAAATTTAGATTGTATGGGAGGTACCACGCCCCCTTTTTCGATAACCCCTAGTTTTATGGGTGAGAATGGTGTTGTTATCCTATAGCTCTATACCAATTTTCATGTTTCTACCTTTAACACTTTTAAAGATATTCACCCTGAAAAATTAAGTTTGTATGGGAGGTGCCACGCCCCCTTTTCTGATAACCCCCTTTTTTAGTTATAACCCTTTTCCACATGTGTCTCTTCAATGTGGCAAAGTTTGGTTAAAATCGGTTTAGCCATTCTCCGTAAAGTTCATCACAACGCGTAAAACGGCTAAATTTTTATATTTATATTTTTATTTTTATATAGATGGATGTTAATTTCTTTCTTACTATTCTGATCGCACCTATATGTGTTGCTGAGAGTTCTGACAGTTCTGTAGATTAGAGTCGCCCTCTGTAACCTTATCGCGCCTGTATTCTAAACTGCTAATAGCACAGATTCCAGAAGCAAATTTTTGCTGCCCATATTTTGCATTGAAGAAGTATATGGCTACGTAGGTCAGGCTTAACGCTTCATTCATTGTTGAGCTTCCAATTATTTTGGTGTCTCTTTCGATTCTGCGATGTATTACTCTTGGACAGAGTGACACTCGCTCTAAAGATACAGTCGAAGTATCACTTGAGTAGCGCCATCAGTGTCTTATCCTCTCTCCCTTCAGTTCGGGAGTGGTGCCAAAACACTCATTTGATGGTATGCAATCACAGCAATGGTAACAACAACAAATATAAGCTACACAAATTAGCATTTAAGAGCAGCACATCAGAACTTAGAAAAATTTGATATGTGTAAGACTCGATTTCGAACCAAACCATTCTACGCCACCAGCTTGGTATAAAAAGAAATAAACCGGAACTGAGCAAACTCATTTACTTGGGTAAGTATTTACATGCGAATAGCTTCCGTTCGCACACACTCTGTCGGCAGCATGTTACGTATACGCCCCACCCTCCAATAATGAAATCAAAATTAAGTACATAACTGAGCTTCACGAAAAGAAAAAAAAGAAAAATATTCGAGGATTCATCATAATTTTGCAAACATACATACCCCAACCACAGATAAACTTGAAGAGACTTGAAATCGGTTTAGAAACTTTTATTCCGTTACCTTATTTGGTATATTTCTGTGTAACAATCCCCGTTGAAAATAACTTCGTGGAGTTTCAAGGCAGGTTATGGCTTAAATGGCTTAACTCAATATTCGCTGTAAATGTCGTAAGGGAAAGACAGCACTTGCTACCACTCGATGCCACTTCCTCACCAACTTCTTGGTTTGGATTAAAATCTATCAAGGAAACACAAACAGTTCGGTTAACGAAAATGCCCAGGTTCATTCGAGAGCAGTCTTGCAAATAAATAATCTATCTAAAAAGATATAGAAGATAGATTGGGGGATTGCATACCAAGATTTCATTAGAAAGTTGTTCTCAATTTCGACAATTTTAAGTCAAAAATGCATACGGTATATCTTCAGTAGCGCAATAGGAACCAACGTAACATAGTTCGGAAGCCCAAACAAAATTTTTGAAATTGTTCGCATTATGTCTGTATGCTTGTTCGCACATCACACAAAAACGACTGTATATAATTGAATGAAGTTTTCATAGATGTATTGCTCAGACAAACTTTAACCACACTTGCATATTATGTTGGCGCTGTATACCGTTCTTTCATACAAATAAACAAAAACTCCTCGTAAAAAATTATATGGAGTGCACGTAATAGATGTTACGTAGGTGAGTCTTAACTACAGAAACAGAAAAAACGGAACAATTATTTTAACTCCTGCTTATCTGTATAAACTTGTATGTTTGTACACACATCATTTAAGACCTAGTACACAGAACTGACCTGTTTCTGCACCGATGTAGTGCTGGAGGTCCATTTTGAAGTAAAGAGCACACCTTTCTGCAGCTATTTTAAATTCTATTTTCTTATTTATGTCTAAGTTATTTTAGGTTGAGCTGGTCCTTCTGTCAAGACCTCACATAGACTAAAATAGTGCCACCAGAAGTTTCTTAGACCAGAACGAAAATCCTTTCAAGAACCAGGATCCAGGTTAAAGAATAACTCCGTCCTCTTGGCAAAAACTAGAAGCTTTATGAATCCCATCCTACTTGCTGCTTCGAGATCTAATAGTTGTGGAGCTCCTAACAGATGGAGTCTTAATCTAGCGAGCGCAGGACAGGAGCACAAAACATGCTATACCATCTCCTCCTGCAGCCCACACTTCCTGCATCTGTTGTCACCAACGAGGCCTAATTTATACGCATGCGATGCCAAGAGACAGTGGACTGTAAGTACGCCCATCATGAGCCTACAGTCCTTCCTTTTTAGAGATAACAGCAGTTTAGTTGACCTCATTTCGTATGCTTACTCATGATCTTGGAAACTTTGATCGGAACTTCAACCGTATTCTCGCCCAGGACCGCCCTCTTTTTGGCCAAAGCATACGCCTTTTCGTTTACATCTATTCCCACATGACCGAAACCCACTATAGGTGTAAGTTCCTCTCCGTCGCAATCCTTGTTAACGCCTGTTTGCACTCTAGAACACTACTATTTGCTGTGGGGTGCGAGATTATTGCTTAATTAGCCGCCTGACTGTCAATCTAGAAATTGACTCAGCTGCTGGCTAGGGAGGCTTTTTGCAATATTTCCCCTGCTTTCGTAGTGGCTACACCCTCCGCCTAAAAGACACTACAGTGTTCTGGCAGCTTGTAGGATCTGCTAATTTCGAGTTAAAAATAAAATTTTAGAGGTTTTGGCTTTATAGAGACATGTTGAGCTACAGGGTTAGAGTGGCTTACCGATCTTTTCAAGACTGGATAGTAAAGCTTGTTAGATAGATATATCTTCTACCGCCATTCGAACAAGACACTAGCAGATCAATTTGGAGAAAAACCGAATGACTTGTAACTTCTCTGCTTGTATAGTCAAGTTAGGGTTAACCGTGAGGTCCTTCAAAATGCAAGGATGTACCCTTTGCCATCACAAACAGAGAGCAGAGGGTGAGGAAGGCATATGCTGATTCCGTCTTGAGAATCGAAATTTCGGGATTTCCCAAACTGAGTTTTGGCACTAGATCACGTTCTCCTTCTAGGACTCCTTGCCTGGTTTGTTTGTAATTGTTTGGCCGGATTCGGCTTCCTGTTTCAATGTTCCATCTTCCTGTTCCTGCTAGTTTTCTTCTTTTATATAGTGTTATAGTGTTTCTGTTTTTCCCCCTTTCACTATTACTATCCCTATTCCGCAATCTATATCGTACTCCTTTATATTAAGGATCTCTCTATCTCTATGGCGCGATATACAACAGGTATATCATCATAAACCTCCTAAGAGATTTTTGCGCCAAGCTTCTCTTCCAATTTGTGGTGTGCCGATTTGAATTTTCCCTACAAATTGGTGGGACCTACAGTTTTTTGCCGACTCCGAACGGCATCTACAAAGGAGACGAATTTTTGCTGAGAAGCCTGTCATGGCAGAAATACACTCGGAGAGTTTGCCAAACCACTGCCGAGGGGCGACCCCGTTTTTGAAAAACTTTTTTCAAATCACTTTTGATGTTACCTGTACCAGGGCTCGAACCATGGACCTTTGGTGTGGTAGGCCGGCAACACTACCTTCACACCACGGCGGCCGCCGTGATACCTACATGAAATATTACAAAGCTAAATACTACATACATAGCCTCTTCTCCCTCATACCACATGATCCAGTAGTAAATTTTAACCATTCTTCAACCCACTTGTATACACACAAAAATCTTCCTAAAGTTCGGTCCAGACGTTTACGGAGTTCACTCGTACAACGTACATAGCAGCGTGCGGAGTTTCATTTGCTAGCATATGCCTAGGTAAAACCAGAAGCGAATGGTCTTGTGTCGTATTTGCCGCCGTCTTAACCTTATCACTCTGCAACTGATTGACAGCTTTCGCTTTTGTTTTGTTTATACCAGTCCCATCAACTTTTGCCCCTAAATAAACATTTATTATTAGCGGCGATAGTGCTCACTGAGTCTTACCCTAACCTTTCATGAAATCCAATTCACTGAGCAGATTTCTGAGAGTATGAAGCAAGGCGAATTCACTTACAGGTGATATCACAAGAACATATGAGCAGTAACTTCTTCTGTCAAAATAAAAAAATTCTATGCAATCTGAGAGGAGAAGCCGCGCAAGCAAAAAAGAAAACACATGAAGTATTTGTGTGTAAACCGCAACGAATTCGCCGTGATATCACCTAGTATAAATTCGCCTTGGTATGAGGACAGAAATTCAATTTTGTTTTTCACTAAAACTGCTGCCAACATTTTCAGTTTCTATTGCTTATAAAGTTTGCCAAAATTACGCATTTCAATCTGATGTTAAACCGCTGGTCCGTTGGTTACTTGGCGTATTTGTCATAGTTATCTCTAGCCAATCGTCCCATTCGTTGCATCTGTGATATTAGTTTTATTACTTCTCCATGTCATTCCATTCCATTTCATTTAGAACTTTTACCATTATTTTAGATTTCAAGTATCAAGTTTTGTTTGCTTTCTCCTATTTGTGTTTACATAACAATTTGATTTTTTTTCATATATCTTTTACCTCCGTTTGTTCACAGTTTCAATGCAATAATTTTCCATTTTCTGTGTCACTCCACCAGTTTCGCTAACATTTATGATTTTGACCATTTTTATACCCAGTGTGTATTAGTACAAAGGGTATTATAGTTTTGGTCATATAACGGTGGTTTGTAGCGGTACAACATAATAGAGATAGAAATGGAGTTCCATATATCAAAGTTCTTAGAATCAACAGAGGAATTCACTAAGACATGTCCGTCCGTCCGTCCGTGGACACGATAACTTGAGTAAAAATTTAGATATTTGAATTAAATTTGGCACACAGGTTGCTTTCCGGCCAAGGTAGGTTGCTTATTGAAATGGTCGAAATCGAACCATAACCACGCCCCTTTTTTGGATATCGAATATTTCGAAAAACGTATAAAATGTGTTAGTTCAATAATAAAATCAGCTACAATGATTAAATTTGCTAGATTTATTAATTTGGTTGTCCCATTGACGGTTTTATAAAATTTTTGGAAAAGGGGCATGACACCGTCCACATATGAGTGAAGAAAATTTTATACTTGGACTCTTAATAACTTCAGAACCGTTTACGCTAGTAAAAGTTATTTGGAAAGGAGGTAGAAATATTTAACTGCCCATATCTAATTAAGGTTAATAATATTATTAGGCAGTTACCTCAATTTTCTTATTCTTTATACGATTCTTACGAAATTTTGGAAAGTGGGCGTAGCACCGCCCACTTATAAGTCAAGCAAATTTCAAATTCTACTGTTAATAACTTCAAAACAGTATAAGATAGAATTACGAAACTTAATACTAGGTATACTATAGATATGTAGAGTACGCCCACGGAAAATAAGCAAAATCGGTTAACGACCACGCCCACTTTGGACCAAAGTTTTCTAAAAGAGAGGTAGGAAACCGGAACATGCCATATCTCCTTCACTGAT
The DNA here is from genome assembly GCA_949987695.1 of Merzomyia westermanni. Taxonomy (NCBI): domain Eukaryota; kingdom Metazoa; phylum Arthropoda; class Insecta; order Diptera; family Tephritidae; genus Merzomyia; species Merzomyia westermanni. The sequence continues at coordinate 61,444,768 of OX465290.1, forward strand.
GCAGGTGGAATGCTATAATTTCGGAGTTACAATGACCTGATGATCTTATTAATGATTTTTGTAACATATTGGCAAATGGGCATGGCATTGCCCACATATCAGCTATTATTAACTTCAGAACCGTGTTAAATAAAATTACGAAACATGATACGAGGTATACTATCAATGTTTTTCAAAATTATATGTAGCGTATACTGTAACCAGTGATTCCATGAATCTGCTGCGCAAATTTCATAAAGAGCGGTTAAGTACTTTGAACGCCAGACAGACATACACACATTCATTTTTTATTTATAAGATTTAAAACCTCTATAGGTCACAGCTCCACAAAATTTACCAATTTACCACGATCACTTTTACACAGCTGGGTATTTAATTTTCGGTTCCACCCGAACTTAGACGTCCTTACTTGTTTTTATTAGATTTGTTATTTTTTATGAAACTTTCAACCAACGCACTTCACGTTTTGTGATGCCTATAAAACGGAAAAACTAAGCCAACCGGCTGTGTCGCTATCAACTCGTTAGCATTTTTTCTTGTTTGTTTTTTTCATTGTTCACTCTCAAACCCAGTAGAGCGAGCTACTAATGTTGAACTACTAAGCTCATCAGTTTTTTTGATGTGTAAATATCTTTGGGCTCGGTAGGGGATGTTCAGCAAAGTTAAGCGTCGCTGCCTGTAAACGTACTTCTGCCGCTGCTTGTAATCGTGCTTCTGTCTGTGCCTTGTGTATACAAATCTTGTTTGACTCGTTTGGGTGTGCGTGTAAGCTAGCGCTTTGCCGATTGTTATTATTTGGTAATCGTGCCTAAACACGACGAATGCTATCATTCGCCAAAAGACGAGCTATTCTTGTATATATGTATATATTTAGACTATCTCGAAAACGGCTAAACCAATTTAGAAGAAATTTGATATGTGCACAGTGCACCACATTCTAAGAATTACTGCCTAGGTGTTGCCAAATAGAGTGTTTTATGGAGTCGCCACCTATCTGATTTTTTTATAATGAAGCGAAATATGAAAATATAGCTATTAAATGAAAGGTATTTTCTGCGTATTAAATAAAAGACATTTCTAAGAAAGGGTGGCCACTTATTGTTGCCACCTGAGCTCATGATTTCTGATAACCTTAAACGAGCTAATATTGAAACGAAATGGCTCAACCGATGTGGATGAAATTTGGTATAAACATAGGGTATCATATCCTAGAAATTTTTTCGGCGGTGTTTCCACATAGGATTTTTAACTATCTGATTTTTTTTTAAATGAAATGAAATCTGCTAATATGGGTATCAAACGAAAGGTATTTTTGTGCGTATTTAAAAAAGAGACATTTCTAAGTAGGGTTGCCAATTTTTGTTGCCACCTGATCTTTTCGCGTAGGTGCTAGACGATAGATGTCGCCATGGGAATCATGTAATGATATTAAGATATCAACAAAGCTTTCTGAGGTGAAAAGTTCAAATAGCTGTTCAAATTGTGAAATTCAAATTTTGACATTTAAATGGTGTACGTTAAACAGTAAAATAGTATTGTTATTTGAAAAATTTATAAATTCGCGATATTTAAGAAAAAAAAGTGAGATCTGAAAAGTGTATACAGCTAAAAAAAATGTCTGAAGTTAATAAAAACTCAACTGTAGATATTTGGAGAGTATATCTAATCGAAGAATTGTCGCATAAATAAAATCTTGTTGGACAACAAAAATACGGGAAAGAAGTATATATACCGAAAATCACACTCGTCCAAGGGGCCGCTAGGTCGTATCATGCAACGGCATCAATTTCCAGTAAGACCAATATTTGCCATGACTGTTCACAAAGCTCAGGGACAAACTTTTGAGTTTGCCGGAATGGAGCTTAATTCATCGGTGTACATGCGTGGTATGTTATATGTGGCGTTTTCAAGAGTTAAGCCAGCAAATACGTTAAAAGTAATGCTTCCGAAAGAGAATCAGAGACGTAATCGGAACATGGTGTGGAAGGAAGTGTTGGCAATTTGTTTTGATTATGTAATCTTTGTGGTTATACTTATTAAATGAAATACACAAAATTTAATATGTAAAATTAAATTAAATAAGTAAATATTTTTGTAAGTTTAACGAGCTTAAGACCAGTTGATAATAATTCTTAGTTAATTATTACTATTTTTGATTAGAAGAAAAATTGAAAGCAACAAACATATACAGGCTATAGTTATAGTACTATTTCGAAAACAGCCACGATTTCTCGTTAGACTAATTCGTATAGTGAGCTCGTTAAACTTACAAAAATATGTAAAAATTAACAGACCATAAAATCAACAACAAAAATTAAATAAGTAAAAAAAAAATAAAATAAAACAAAATAAAATTAAATGAAACAAAATAAAATAAAATCAAAAAAACCAAATAAAATGAAATCAAATGAAATTTATTTAATTAATATAAACTATGATAACGGGAATGAAAGGAAGCAAGAAAAAGAAAATACAACACAATAAAATAAACTAAAAATAGGCTATTGTAAGAAGAGAAAAGCAAATAAAATAAAAATATGTTAAAGTAAAGGAACAGCATAAAAGAGAAGTTAAAGAAGGCCAAAAAGTAGTAGCTAATCACTAAAATAAAACAAAGTTGTGTGGTTGAAATTCAACCACTATGAAAACTCCTTTATCCGAAAACTTGTGCTACCTTTTATATGTAATACCAAAAGAGACCGTACAATAGAGCATTCCTTCATTAGTTCGAGCTTAAATCTTTAGGCAGTATTGACCATTGTTATGTACCAAGAACGCCAGCTACATGTTTTTAGCGTTAACTGAAGCCGATTGTAAGCAATAGCGAAAGTCAAGTCACATCCACCTGTTTCCTCAACTCAGTGCCTCCCTGCTCCTCTGCTGCCGAATTCGAAGGCCGACACGAAAACCTACGGGTGTCAGTGCTGCTTAGTTGTAATGCAGACGGAGCACTTTTTCTAGCTGAACACTCGGTTGGCTAATACTGCTCCATATGAACTGGTATACTAGATGTAAGCATCCATCGAGAGCAAAACACTGCACTCCATTTTCATTATTAGACATAGATGCACTATCCAAACAATTTAGAATAAAAAGCAATAAAAGCTGTCTTGAATGTCCGTGGTATCGAAGATCCCATCTTAAACTCTAATGGGCGTAATTTTGGAATCTAAGGTGAACTAGTATCTTTATAAAGATAAAGTAGTGGCCACAAAACCTAGAGCTCAAAGCAAATCTGTACAAATCAAGCACTAAGCCAATCCTAGGCTACGGTTAATTGTGTGGTGGAATACAGTCGAGATGAAGTACCTGAAAAACATGCTAGGGAAAGTTCAACGTGCCTGTGGCACCATCACAGAGGTGGTTAGATCAATCTTTATAGAGGCTCTGAAAGAGCTACGTAACATGCACCGATGTAGCCGTTTATCAAGGAAACAACACCCAAACAAGTGGGAATCTTAGCTCACGCCAGGTCATATGCTTATCTTTACGTGTCGCTAGCTCAGCAATTGTTGGGTCAGTGCAGAGAGTGGTTTATGAGCTGGCTCCTCGTTTTTTTAATATTGGTTTCTCACAAGAGAAAGATATCCTTGCACCATTAAAAGTTTTCAGCAGAATAGAATTTTGTACGAAACGTCTTTTTCGGGAGCCTCTCCAAACTCAGGGGAACTTCTTATATTTTCAAACCCAACAACATGGTTATAGCAGGACATTTATTGTTAAAAAAAAACCTTGTACGTCGGTTAGCAACGAAACTTTGAATCGTTATTCTTATTATTTTCGAGTAGAATTTAGACATTATTCCTATTATTTTGAAGTTACATCTTCCGCCCACATGTTTGCTTCTTCTTACAAGGATTGTCTCTGTTGATAACTCTTCAGATTTTTTTAATAAATTGAATGACTTTGGGAAATTAAATTGCTTCTTTACCTATTAAGTTAAGTATTCTGCAATTTTAAGGACGATCAAATTTATATTTTTAAATAAAACTAGTATTGTAACTAGTACCCAAAGCGTTAATTGTTTCCCAATCCCTCTGCGTGTAAGGAAGCTGAGAACATTATGTACACATGTATCTTTGTTAAGGTGGCTTTATGAGTATTATACATTAGATTGGGTCAAAAATCTTTAGTTATAAATAGTAAAGTATCCCCTTAAAACAAAAAACACGCTTATGATTCAATCAGTCCTGCAAAATCTAAACTATCACTTATATACCACTAAAAAATAATGTTAAGGTCTAAAACGTTTCTACCATTTTTGTGCCATCCTAAAATATAATACCAATAGATGTAATTCAAAACCCAATTTTTTTCTGCTCAATCCAATACATGTACACACAAGTTTGTTTTGTGGTTTTGCTTACATAATTGAATCCTTGTTATTGTGTTAGCGTTTTCACGTCATATTTGTTTGAAATCTCTGTATTGTTAAAACAAATATGTATAGTTGGACGTAGATAAACAATGAAAAAAGGTTGGACTTTTTAGGTATAATCTAACAAAGGCACTCATATGTGAGGAGTTTTTTGTGTGCAATCAGCAGAGATTGTTCTCGCAGTAAAACTATAGCTCCTTTGGCTTGACGCGTTTTCTCAATTGTTTGTGCTCGTATTCACGCAACAATGAGCTTTCCATTTGTTATTTGGATGAGTATACCTAAATCGAAAAATGAACAGGGGCATAAGAGCTGAGTCGCTTTCAAGTATCGGTAATGGAAGAGTAAGGGGCTGTAATAGCTTTAAGCATTACTCTTTGTGTTGATTATCAAAAGACAGAGAAACCCCAACAAACTTGAAAAAAAGAAATATTAGGAAAAGTAACAAACACGAGACTATTTAGCAAGTACGTATATGATGTGTATGCAATTGTCAAGGAGGACGAAATGATCAACATCCTAAACGCAAACAAATCAAAACACCCCAGGAGCATGTCAAAACCTTTATTGCGGAAAAAGAAACAAAGGGCGTAGGTACCAAGTGCTCGGGGAGTTTGATGTGTAAACATGTGTATCCAGTAAATAAATTGAATTAAATAAGACCCCACCTAGTGGTTGAATTTCAACCACAAAGCTGTATTTTACTTTATTTAATAGCTACTCCTTCCTTGGCCTTCTTTAACTTCCCTTCTATGCAGTTCCTTTACTATAATATATTTTTAATTAATTTGCTTTTCACTTCTTTCAAAAGTCTGTAGTTGTAATTCATTTTATCGTATTATATTTTTTTGTTCTTTTTCTTGCTTCCTTTCCTTTCCCTTCCTTTCCTTACCGTTATCATACCGTCTTTTAATTAATTTTATTTTATTTAACTTTATTTTATTTAACTTTATTTTATTCAACTTTATTTTATTTTGTTTTATTCCATTTCTATTGATTTGATTTGATTTGATTTGATTTGATTTGATTTGATTTGATTTGATTTGATTTGATTTGATTTGAGTTGAGTTGAGTTGATTTGATTTGATTTGATTTGATTTGTTGATTTGATTTGATTTGATTTGATTTGATTTGATTTGATTTGATTTGATTTGATATGATTTGATTTGATTTGATTTCATTTGATTTGATTTGATTTGATTTGATTTGATTTGATTTGATTTGATTTGATTTGATTTGATTTGATTTGATTTGATTTGATTTGATTTGATTTGATTTGATTTGATTTGATTTGATTTGATTTGATTTGATTTGATTTGATTTGATTTGATTTGATTTGATTTGATTTGATTTGACTTGATTTGATTTGATTTGATTTGATTTGATTTGATTTGATTTGATTTGATTTGATTTGATTTGATTTGATTTGATTTGATTTGATTTGATTTGATTTGATTTGATTTGATTTGATTTGATTTGATTTGATTTGATTTGATTTGATTTGATTTGATTTGATTTGATTTGATTTGATTTGATTTGATTTGATTTGATTTGATTTGATTTGATTTGATTTGATTTGATTTGATTTGATTTGATTTGATTTGATTTGATTTGATTTGATTTGATTTGATTTGATTTGATTTGATTTGATTTGATTTGATTTGATTTGATTTGATTTGATTTGATTTGATTTGATTTGATTTGATTTGATTTGATTTGATTTGATTTGATTTGATTTGATTTGATTTGATTTGATTTGATTTGATTTGATTTGATTTGATTTGATTTGATTTGATTTGATTTGATTTGATTTGATTTGATTTGATTTGATTTGATTTGATTTGATTTGATTTGATTTGATTTGATTTGATTTGATTTGATTTGATTTGATTTGATTTGATTTGATTTGATTTGATTTGATTTGATTTGATTTGATTTGATTTGATTTGATTTGATTTGATTTGATTTGATTTGATTTGATTTGATTTGATTTGATTTGATTTGATTTGATTTGATTTGATTTGATTTGATTTGATTTGATTTGATTTGATTTGATTTGATTTGATTTGATTTGATTTGATTTGATTTGATTTGATTTGATTTGATTTGATTTGATTTGATTTGATTTGATTTGATTTGATTTGATTTGATTTGATTTGATTTGATTTGATTTGATTTGATTTGATTTGATTTGATTTGATTTGATTTGATTTGATTTGATTTGATTTGATTTGATTTGATTTGATTTGATTTGATTTGATTTGATTTGATTTGATTTGATTTGATTTGATTTGATTTGATTTGATTTGATTTGATTTGATTTGATTTGATTTGATTTGATTTGATTTGATTTGATTTGATTTGATTTGATTTGATTTGATTTGATTTGATTTGATTTGATTTGATTTGATTTGATTTGATTTGATTTGATTTGATTTGATTTGATTTGATTTGATTTGATTTGATTTGATTTGATTTGATTTGATTTGATTTGATTTGATTTGATTTGATTTGATTTGATTTGATTTGATTTGATTTGATTTGATTTGATTTGATTTGATTTGATTTGATTTGATTTGATTTGATTTGATTTGATTTGATTTGATTTGATTTGATTTGATTTGATTTGATTTGATTTGATTTGATTTGATTTGATTTGATTTGATTTGATTTGATTTGATTTGATTTGATTTGATTTGATTTGATTTGATTTGATTTGATTTGATTTGATTTGATTTGATTTGATTTGATTTGATTTGATTTGATTTGATTTGATTTGATTTGATTTGATTTGATTTGATTTGATTTGATTTGATTTGATTTGATTTGATTTGATTTGATTTGATTTGATTTGATTTGATTTGATTTGATTTGATTTGATTTGATTTGATTTGATTTGATTTGATTTGATTTGATTTGATTTGATTTGATTTGATTTGATTTGATTTGATTTGATTTGATTTGATTTGATTTGATTTGATTTGATTTGATTTGATTTGATTTGATTTGATTTGATTTGATTTGATTTGATTTGATTTGATTTGATTTGATTTGATTTGATTTGATTTGATTTGATTTGATTTGATTTGATTTGATTTGATTTGATTTGATTTGATTTGATTTGATTTTATTTGATTTGATTTGATTTTATTTGATTTGATTTGATTTGACTTGATTTGATTTTATTTGATTTTATTTTATTTAAATTTATTTTATTTTAGTTTATTTTTTTTTTTATTTTTTTTTATGTTATAGTTTTTTTTTGTGGTTCGTGAAAGGGGGTTTAAGCCCTTTTTACTAGGTGCTTTAGTATTGGGGCTCTCCGAGTGTGAGACTCCCTTTTTCCTTTGGAGGACTACCCACTAAACCTAACCTCCTATGGCCCGCGCATTTTTCCGTACCTGGGACCGCGTTTGGCATTACTTCAAGTACGGAAGCGCGCTACGTGAGGTCTGTGGCTACTTTCACGCTAGTGGGCTAAGCAACCGTATTCCCGTTTTGTGAGAAGTACGTTCCTCGCGTATTTTAGTTTAATTTATTTTGTTTTATTTAATTTAATTTATTTTATTTTATTTTATTAATACAAATATATTATTTAATTTTCTTGCGTTTCATTCCGTGAGTATAACCACAAAGATTACACAAACAAAACAAGTTAATCACCGTCTTGAGTATTCTGAGCTAAAATAAATTTAACATGAATAATCACTTATTTGGTTTTTGTAAACACTGTCTATATTTATGTTAAACACAATTTCCTTCGTCTTCTGCCGATTGATAGCATTCATAGGGCCGGTTTCACCAACGCGACTAAGACTAAAACTAAGTCGTGACTTAAGATAGCACAAATTCAAGACTAACTTAATTTTGGGTTTCACCAACTGAGCGACTTAAATAATTTTGAACGCAACAACCCGAGCAGCTGTTTTATGCATAGTAGTATTTTTTCATACCAGACAACACTGTACATGCCAATACCCCAGTGCGAAATGGGCATGTATGGCAATACCCGAAGGAATGTATTGATCTTACACCCATTTCTCTTTAGTTGGAAGGTACTAAATTTAGCGCTTATTTAAAAACGGTAGTTTCGTAAAGGTTGCATGCTAGAAACAAGCGTTCACATGCATCGACGCATACGCCGTTAAAGTCAAACTTGACGAATTTTCCGGCAGGGACATAGTACAACACAAATTAGAGGCATTACTGACATTTAGGGTTTGAACGACAGCAACACTGACTTAGTCGAGAATAAGTCAGCTGGCAGGCTGACTAAGTTGTGACTTAGTTAAGTTAGATGGTGAAACTGAAAAAGTGAAAAACTCGACTTAACTTAGTTAAGTCGAGCTGGTGAAACCGGCCCATAGTGTTAAGGCACGATTACCGAATATTAACAATCAACAAAGCACTTGCATGCACACGCACCCACATAAGCAAAGCGTGAAATACATATTAACACTGCGCGCCGCTCCACGAAAACCGCACGAATATTTCCATTTCATCAAACACTATAGCATTTATTATTCTATTAAGTTTCAACCAGCAAGTTTCCACAAAAATTTTTCTCTGTTATAAGTTTGTGCTTGGTTTTGCTTTATTATTAATTTGCATGGCATGAACAGCATTGGAATTCACATGCGTTTAAATGAACGATTCACACCAGCAGGCAACACATTAACATCAAACGCAGAGCCATTGGCACGAGCAAAGTGTGAGCATAACACAAATAGCTGGGGTGTGTGTGACGTTGTCTTAATGTGATTACCAACAATTAGAGTCCAACGGAATGTTATGCTTCGCTTCAACGATTAGTACAATGTTTGCTAGTGTTTGACGGCTTCAGGTTGCAAATAGATGTAGGCTCTTAGCGCATTAGGGGTGAAATAAATTTTTCTGGAATGCAAAATAACACTAACAATGCATTTAACAATAAACATTTAGGTTTCAGGCGCATTCGAGCATAACTTGAGAACCAACTTACATCTTAAATCTCAAGGGTTCTAAGCAAAATGGGAAGTTTTTTGTACAACTGAAAATTCTGTTTCTACAAAATGTAAATCGCACAGCCTTCATTGTTATACCTAGTAGTGCTACGCACACAAGGTATATTAACTTTAGTCGCGTAACGGTGGTATGTAACGACATAAACGGATCGAGATAGATATTGACTTATAAATATCAAAATGTTCAGGAGGAAAAAAGAAATTGATTAAGCCATGCCCGCCCGTCTGTTAACACGATAACTTGAGTAAATTTTATTATCAGTTGGCTTTGAAGATTTTTCCAGTATAATAAATGAAGCACCGTAAAATTATATTCAAAGCTCTTGGCCAGAGTCGATATTGATTTGAAGCTGGAACGAATATCTGTTCCATAGTCTCATTGTACAACCGCACATTTGTGTGGCCACCAGGGCAATAACTTTAGAAATTGTGTAACGAGCTGCTACGTCATCAAGCACATTCCCACTATTTACCCCCCTCAGATAATTTAAGAAATGGCTGGGCAGTAAAGATTCGAGACAAATGAAGAGGTTATCAGTGAGACAAAGTTCTCTTTCGAGAGCCTTGAAAAGTTTTATATAAAAAATTGGAAAACACCGGACTAAATGTATCGAGATAGAAAAAATTATCTTGAAAGCTTAAATGTTTTCTTGACAAACACATTTTTAATTCAAAAAGTCTGTGGGTTTTCCAACTGCCCTCGTTCGTTTCAATTTATGTACTTTTCTAAACAACTTTTATAGTGTTATTATAATGAACGTACTCGTAGTTAGATAGTTAACATATGATGTGTAATAATATTTGTTGGTAGTCATAAATGGAAGTAATTGAATGCTGCTCAAATGAAATTAATGAATCTTATAATAAATTGTCAGACATACAGCCGCCATCCTTAACACCCACACATACTCGATTCATTAATGCTTTTTATAGCCACTAAATAGTGAAGCATGTCCTTTTCTACACTTGCATATGCACATTAGGGTGCAACCAAATTTCTGTGTTACGTCAAGTTACATAGGATATCTACTAGCACTTGAATGAGGAAGCTGCTTTTTCCCGCTTTCGATTGATTAGTGTGACGTTATGTTACAAAAATTTTATTTTATTGATTTATTTGATTGAAATATAATTAGAAATAATTATATTGCATAAAAAGGCTACTGGCAACATGGGCTATCGGCCTCTGTTACAAAAATTGTATCACTTCGTACTTGGAATAGTCTTTCAGAGTTTTGACGATACTCAAAAGCTTCACCTTTGTCTCTTCTATGCCAGAGTAAGTCTTGTAGGGAGAACCAAGCTAATTCGTACCAAAACTGTCACTGATTGCAATGGCTAGTAGTGTCGGATTTACCAAGCAGGAAGAGAAATTGAGAATTTTCTCAGACACTAATATACGCCCACCAAGGCTTTGTTAGCTGAGGTCCATATATTCAGTTCCCGAAAAAAAAATCCTACTTTGTATTATACCACGATAGCAACGCCTGAATCCTACAGTCTTGTTCTATAAGCGAATTTCCCATTTTATATGAATTTGCAACTAGTACGATTAGAGCCAACAGATAAAACGAAAGAGAATGAAAATATATAAAGTACGGTTACTATGAGAGTTAGATTATATTTAGCTTTTTGTTGCTCAGGTCGACCAACACAATGCGGTCCTACCTACTTGAGCCACCAAAAAAGGGATCAAGTAACTGTGCAGAGTTGGTCCAGACTCATAGACCAGCTCCGCCTCAGTGCTGTTCCAGATACAATATTGTAATCGGCTACCCGCACCATTGATGGAGTATTCAGTGTAGCCAATTTTTTCGAGTACTGCCTGCAATCGATTTGCTAACTTCTTTGTAATTCTTCTGCGATGAAATTGAAAACAAGCCCGGAAGCCTTATAAGAAGCCAATAATGGGACGGAAAGCGGACCTTAATCCGTCCACTAAATCAAAACCAAAAATGGAAAAAGAACCGAACCCGGAACCCGAAAGAACCTTTCTCCTAAGCTGATGTTTAAGTTAAATTTTACGTCTAAAATCCCCAAATAGGGCAGTGTGCTTAGGCAAAAATCTTAAATAAATTTAATACCAGGACCACACCGGACCAAGAATAATTCAGAACATTTCTATACTCTATACTATTTATCGACGACTAATTGGGAGATTGCCCTATTACGAAATATTTTTTATAAAGGCGGTACTTTAGAACTGGGTTGAAGAAGCTCAAAACTTATGAACTTTGGTTCATATAGGGCTTTTTCGAAACCACAATTACAGTTTTAGAAAGGGCCTTTTTGGAAACAAAATTAAAATCTTACAATGATATGTTATTGCCATGTAAGAACATAGTGGCGTTTTAAATTAAAAATATTCAATATAATTTTGTCCAGTTGAAGTATTAAGTTTATCAATAATGCCAAACATTACTAGAGCCTGTGCCACTCAATCGTTTTTGCTTTAGAGAGCAGCAACGAATCTCACATAACTCTCGTATTTAGTTGCTGCTTTTGTAGTACATCTTTCGAATTAAAATTTTTGGCAAAACCACTTTCTTCCGACTCTTACAAGGGTACACGCTAATGTTAATAGATACTTACAAGCGGCGCTACATTTATTGATGTCCTTTTACGATATCTATTTACAACAGAGCAAATACATAAATGTATCTATTAGAAGATTTCTAGGAAAATGAGTCGAATTGACTTTTGGGGCAAAAAATCATTGCTGTGTGCTAATGAAATGGCAAGAAAAGCGAAAGTACATATGAAATAAATAGGGCGTGCAAATTACTAATAGAATTGAACTGACTCCACGACATAGGTACACACCGAAAAACATTCATACATATATACATTTTTGTATGAATCCCCAACAAGCCATGTAAACATTCAGTAAATTTTTAAAAAGCTTCCCTTATAAATATTAAGTTTACAAAACTCTGATTTTTTGTATACAAAATGCTTTAAATTTTATAAAAATACGAATTTAGATGTTCAGAAAAGTCATAAATGAAACCTATTTATAAATGTTCATCTAAAACTTTATTTTAAGGATATTTGTATTTGTTGTAGTAATAGCATTAAAATATATATATTTTTTTTTTTAATTACAGTTAGGTTGTATAGCTGCTATTTTGATAAAGTTTTGAAAGGGAATTTTCTTCTAACAAATTCTGAAGTGGGGCGTCTTTGAACATTATTTTGAAATTCAATTCAAATTAATGATATTCCACTCAGCAGTGTTGAGCGTTAATCAATTAAATTTTTACTCGATTTAGTAATTGATTAAGAAATTAATTGCGACTAAATCAACTGCAATTAAAGTAATTGCAATTAAATAAATTGATTTAAAATTAACTGAATTCAAATTTAAATTGGTTGTTGCAATTAAATTATTTAAATTTAAATTAATTACAATTAAAAAAATTATTATGAAGCAATTAATAATAATAATTAACCATTTTTTTACAATTATCAGTGTAATTCTTATTTGATTTCTTTCAAATATGCAGTTTTTTTTTGCAAGTATCGCTGATATAACCTAAATATATGTTCTCACAGTAGAAGCTTGTCGCAATATAACACAATGGTTTCCAGGCAGCGTAGCGTGTTAATTGTTTTTTAATTCATAAAAAAATGAAATTAAATTATTAACATAGAGAAACACAATTAAAAATTTATTAATTGTTAATGGCGAGCTTTGCTATTGATTAATTGTTAATGGTAACTTATACTAATTAAAATTAAAAATTGTTCATCGTAGAAGTAGCAATTAACAAAGCCGAACTAAACTAAATATTGAGGATGGTGGAACGCCGAAACCGGTTTGTTACAAACCCAAATTTGACAAGGGATGACGGAGAATCATTCCAATATACATCAATTAATTAATTGTTAATTAACAAATGTTTTAGCTATTATAATGTGCCCAACACTGTCACTCACCCATTGCTTTATAATATTTTAAATTGAACAAATTTGCAAAACAGCTTTTCTTACATTTTTGTAGGCATGTGAGTTTCGCACTTCAATTTCTTTTTAATTTTTTTTTAAAAAACAGCTTATCTTATCTGAATATGTTTTCAATTTTAAAAGAAAAAAGTTCCAATTAGTTTTTTCTGGCTTTTTAGTAAACACGTGAGTTTTCCACTTCGGCTTAGTTAATAATTTTTTTTCTTTTTTTTCCATCATTTTATTCCAAAAGCTCTTATCTCAGCTATATACTCGTATGTATTGCATTTTCACTCAGATAGAGCATTTGTGAAAGTCATTCTGAGAAAGAGCGTCCTTCTATTAAATTTTGAAATCGGGTGTTATTGGAAAAAAATTCTGTGACAGGAATTTCTCAAAAAAAAACAAAAAAAGCATTGGGAAGGATATTTTTTTTAAATATTTTGAAAGAAATTGATCTTCCACTTAGTCAGCGCTTTATTATTAAATGACTCATAAACATTCACTCTTAATATTTATAAAAAAGTTGGTTTAAAATAAAAGAAATACTGAAAACGCTTATATAACGAGCCGTTAACGCAATTTTGGCGTAACCAACCAAATTCTGAAAATGGTGATGTAATTAACATTTTGCTTTAAAATTTTTTATATTTGTAAACTAGAAAAAATTCTTCTGCAAAATTTTATCTTTATTGGTTACACTAAAACGGCTATTAGGGCTCGATATCGTTTAATAAAGTATTGTTAGTAACTTTTTAAAACCTTTACAAAAATGCTTGTTGGGTAGAAAAAAATTTCTCAATGAGCATGTTTCAAAAGTCGATGATTTCCCTTTGATTGAGTGAGAATGAATGAGTGACCCTAAATAGTGCGTTACAAAATGGATTGAGATCCGCACTTGAATGATGGCATAATCAGTTTGCGGCAACTGCTACCAAATTGACCACTCAGCACAACATCCTGCAGCGCAATTATTTGGGTTGAATACGTAAACACTAAAGCGCTGTCGCCCACATTCAAGTGATTGTGTCTGTGGAGGTGTCGGGCGACAGGGTGAGTGTTAGGCCATTATAACACATTAGGCTTTGAAGGTATTAAAACACTTCCGAAATGAATAGATTTTCATCAAAAACGTGCAGTCGACTTTGTGGCGCTCGAAATAGAGTGAATGCAGACAGACGGTAGCTGCTTAAATTGCTTGTTGACAGCATCATAATTTAATTAACTTTTGTTTTTGTGCATATTCTCTTGCATATGTAAGAAATTTTATTTTTGTGAAATTGAATTGTGAATTTTGAAGGAAAGCAGCTGAGTAAATGGAAGTACATTGCACAATGTCACGCATAAGTCGTTTGAAAGTGATGCTTACATACATTCGCAAAAAGTTTGCTAATTAAATTTCAAGAGCTTTAATGTTGTTAGAGAGATTTTTTGAACCTTTCACAAACCTAAAATTTCATTAAAAATTTGAACTGCTGTACAGAAGGCGAAGATGCGATGAAAGTGTAAGTGCAAATAAAATTCATCTTCTAAACCATAGCCGGTATATTCGAATGAGGAAAAACTCTTCAAGCCGACCTAAAGATTAAACTTTTGCTCATCCAGTATCACCAATAGGGCAACATTCGTAGGCTATTCGGAGGGAGCGCAGATAAGAATATAACTCCTGTAGGATAGAAGCATGCAATTTCTGATGATATTGACATATCTGGTCTGGATAGGGAAACGAAGAAAATGGTTTTTTTTTTACCTTTCATGAACATGAAATGGTATTATAACTTTGGTCCGATGTTTGTAAGTATGAGAATAAGAAGAGATAGACCCAGCAATATGTATATCGAAATTATCACGGCGATGAGCTGAATCCGTCTGTCCTTCCGTCTGTCTGTTTGATCACAAACTAGTCCCTCAGCTTTAGAGATATCTCGATAAAATTTGGTAAGAGGCAGCCATTTTGTAAAGCATTAATCATTTGTCGGTACTAGCATGATCGGACCAATACAACGTATAGCTCCTATACAATCGATTGTTCTGACAAACGGGTTTTGGGGTATAACTGTTGCAATTAAAAAGCTAAGAACACAAAATTTTGCAGGTTTGGTACATATTATATATGTAATATGTGTACGGAAAATCACCCAGATCGAACCAACATAACTTATAGCTCCCATATAATCGATAGTTTCGATAAATGGGGTTTGGGCTACGTATCTTTAAATTAACAGTTTTGCAGAGTTTGTACTAATTTTGAGTAAGGATTGGACACTTAAAAGGGAGTGCCACAAAATCCCCAAACACAAAATCCCCAAGGAAAAAAAATCCCCAAATAAGTTATCCCCAAAATCAAAATCCCCAAAGTAAAAATCCCCAAAATCAAAATCCCCAAAGAAAAAATCCCCAAAATCAAAATCCCCAAAGAAAAAATCCCCAAAATCAAATCCCCAAACAAAATTTCCATGTTTTGAATAACTAATACAGGGTGGCTGATGAAAGCCGCTACCAAAAAAAAATTAAATAACTTTTTTTCTATTTAATGAATCTGGTAAATTTTTTTTTTATTTTGCAGATTGACTTTTACATTTAACAAAAATGGATAACTGGGACACTGAAACAAGAATTTGGATTGTCCGCCGCTATCACGCACTGGAGTCCGTAGTTTCGGTTCAAAGAGAGTATAGGCGCACGTTTGGCGGCAATCCTCCGAGCAGATGGACCATAATAAGACTTGTAAACAATTTTGCCGAGCATGGGACAGTCAACAGAAGACCTTACCATCGAAACCCTTCAGTTCGAACGGAGGAAACAATCGCTGCTGTAGCTGCTGCCATACAAAACAATCCACGTGTTTCGACAAGAAGCTTATCTGCTCAAATGGGTGTAAGCAGACAGTCATTACAGTCAATTATGCACAAAGATTTGGACTTATTCCCATATAAAATTCAAATGGCCAACAAACTGAACGCTGCAGACTTGCCGATTCGCTTGGAATTTTGCCAGAAGATGCTTCAAATGGTGGAAGAGGATGGAAACATGTTGAACTGTCTTTTCATGTCTGACGAGGCCCATTTCGATTTAAACGGCAACATAAACAAACAAAATTGTCGAATATGGAGTGCTTCCAACCCACAGATACTCCATGAGACGGAATTGCATCCACTTCGTGTCACAGTGTGGTGTGCAGTTTCATCACGCTGCATTGTCGGGCCCTACTTCTTCGAAGAAAACGGTCACACCGTTACGGTTACTGGAGACCGTTACTTGAGCATGTTGAGAGAGTTTTTCTATCCAGAATTACGCCGAATGAGAATTTCTTTCAACTCTGTGTGGTTTCAGCAAGATGGTGCAGCTCCTCATATAGCCCAACCTGTTATGACAGAATTGCGACGAAAATTTCCCAATAAGCTGATATCCAAAAATTCCACATTCCGTTGGCCACCCAGGTCGCCTGACCTTACTGCATCTGACTTTTTCTTGTGGGGTTATTGCAAACAGGAAGTCTTCAAAGCAAAACCAACAAATTTGAATGAACTAAGGCAATCCATTCGAGAAACAATTGCGGCTATTCCTGTCTCAACTCTCCAAGCAGTAATGAACAACTTTTTGGTAAGATGCCGCACATGCATCGACGAGCAGGAGGGGCATTTAAATTCCATTATTTTTAAAACTAATTAAGCTATATTTAATAAAATTTAATGAGCTTTAACATGAATAAAAGAAAAATGAATTCCATACACTGAAAAAAAAATTATTTGAGTTTCTTAATGTAGCAAAATTCATCAGCCACCCTGTATTACCGTATAAAAAATGGCAAAAACATTGTTCGATCTGAGCTAAAACTCGTATTTATGTATGTATGTATAACCATATTTTAATTTTATGACTATACTCGTACATATTTTTACCTATGCATATAGCGACTTTAAAAAATATGACATTGGTTAAAAAAAATTATATTAGTGGAAACAAAGGGTTGGGTGCCCCAAAATATAACCCTATATTTTGGAGTGTTTCAGACACCTTTAAAGAAAATTTCTCACGAACTCAAAACTTGATCGAGGCTTGGCACCGTAGGCTTAAAATTATAACAGGAACAAAAAAATGTGCTGTATATGAAATGATAAAACATTTGGTAAGGAAATGATTGAGGTTAAAACAGAAATAGAGAGGATACGATCAGGTTCAGATATAAGAAAAAATAAAAAAATTTGGAGCGTGCCAAGAAAATAAAAAAAGTGGTTAAATGTCGTTTGGATTTACACAAACTGACTTATTTGAGATCAATATTGCACTGTGTAATTAGCATTAAGATCTTTCAAGTTTTTTATATGAATGTATGTAAAGGCAATTGTTTGTGGTGTAGTATATTTTGTTCGGTTTAAGCTGATATTGTCATAGTATGTACTATGTTTATAAGTATTTAAATGTTTGTATTTACTACATATATGACTCACTCTGTATTATATGTTTAGTTATTATGTATGGCTATGTACTGCATTTTCTTCCATTTACGATTACCTATTAAATACTTGTTAATTCGTTATACATACATACAATTTCTTCTGAGTTTTAATTGAAAATATATCTATAATAAAATGGGGATTTCGTGTTGGGGATTTTGATTTTGGGTATTTTGATTTTAGGGATTTTTCCTTTGGGGATTTTGATTTTGGGGATTTTGATTTGGGGATTTTGATTTTGGGATTTTGATTTTGGGGATAATGTGGTAGACCCGTTTCGTTGTAAAAACAAAACATACCCCGAAGGTTCGGCAAGTGTTACTTATATAAGGAGAATGAATCCGGTACGCTTCTGTACTACAACCTTCTGGTAACACTAAGGAGGATCAATTTCTAAGAAGGGAACTCCAGCATATAATGTTTTCTTATCGGCATCCGAATGCTGCTTGAGCGGAAGTGGGAATGCCGACTCAGACGAAAAAGTGGTCGGCAACGCACCGACTGTAGTTCTACCATGAAAAAGCAAACAATAATCTGCCTTATCATATGGCGTGCGAAATCAGCATTAAACATGTATTTAGAACCCGACAAGCTCGATCTTACTTTTCTCGGAGACTATTATTTTTCTTTTTCCAATATCGGCACAGCAAAAAAAAACCAACAGCCGGCTTAGCAAACTATCCAGTAGGATATCGATCGCTTCCTTTCCTTGTTGTTGTTGTTGTTGTGTGTTTTTGTCGCTACCATCGCTTCCTTCCCTTATCCTGTCCTCTTGCTTGCGTATATTGATAGCACATTTCTGAGCAAATGTATAATTAATGATTTCTATACTTTGACTTGATTAAATATAAAATGTTTTCCCCTCCAATGCGCATGTTGACCTCTGCACCCTTCTTCACTTTATAGGTTGTCTACTGTTCAACTGTTTTGATATTAGACGCTTAAATAAACTCTGTAGGAAGAAAGCAGCATGACAACAACCTGCTGACAGACGATGGCTGCTACAGTGAATGTTAATGGCATTACGAGTGTTTATTCTCGCCTTGGTCTTCTTTAACTGCTTTCAAGCATAATGTTATATATTTAATTAATATATTAACCTTGGCCGCAGCTTAAGCAAATGACGTGCAGTAAAGCTCTTCAGTGAGGCACAGAGCACAAGGAGTGTACAAGGATGGTGTATGGGAGAACTCCCTGCTACACTCAAAAAACTTTTCAAAGGCAAAATTTACTTATTAAATCTCATGGTTTAATTTTTTATTCAGTAAAATCAGACCGGTTAAATTTGATTAGTAATTAGTAATCAATTAATTAGACTACTTTTTTAATTGGTAATAATTATTTTAGTTCTTTTTCGAGAAAATGCAATTATTAATTGATTACGATAAGAAAATATCAAAAAAGTGAGAAATAATACAAAAAAAGTTGGTTTGATTATTTTTGATTGGTTTGATTATTTTTTGATTATTTTTTTTTAAATTGTTTATACAGAAAAAAATCAAAAATTTTCAAAAATAATTCAAAGTAATCAAACCAACTTTTTTTGATTACTTTTAATTTTTTTTATACATTTTTAATAATCGCAAAAAATCATGATTTTTTTTAATTATATTTTTCATTAGCTGGAAACTACTCATTAAAAATTTAAAGTTATTGGTAATTAATCATTGAATGAATTCTCAAGAAAGTAATTAATCAAAGCGGTAATCATTAAGATTAGTTATCATTATTTAACAGGTCTGATTAAAATATATCTACACACATCGTAGAGGTTTTGCTTAGCTCTACTTAAGCTTTTACTTGATTTAAAAAATTCGAACTGATCTATTCCCTCTATCATATCAGAAAACCCAGCCACGCTTCGCTGCATCACAGAACTTAAACTAGACTGAGTCCGCTTTTAATCATTATGTCTCCGAAACCATATGGGATATAAAACTTAAGCACATCGCTTATGGCAACAGTCATTTGCACCTTTTGTTTGATATCCATAACAAATTTTGGGTCACCCTGGTCCACATGTTAGTCTAACTCCTAAACCGGTCGATTTATTGAAATATTCTAATTCTTAACCTGTTTGGATTCTATTGGCTTAGTAATAATCCCTCCTTTTAATTTTTCTTCAAAATTTACAATGTATCGACCTGATACAATTTGATCGTATGTAAATTATAAGAAACTAAAAATTAATATAGCTACAACCCCAAATTTTATTCATTTCCCGGTTGCTCGCATGATAAACTTTCGCCCTTTTAATATCTGCTGACTTGACTTCCAGATACTTATCACAATCTTTTACAGCTGATATGACAATGGACGATGATTTCAGTAGAGGTACATATATGTCAGGATGACACAGCACAAACATTAACTTAAGCTATTTCACTCTCAGCAGTAGGTAGTTAATCAATTCATCATTTTTTACAGTGCAGAGAAAGCCTTTGCTTTGAAGGTGTGTTCTAATATTCTCACTCACATTAAAATGCTTTTTCCATTTTAATTAGAATAGTGTCGGTATCGCAATAAAGCAATACCGAATACAATTTGAATTTCTCAATTTATAATATTTTCAGCTCACAGATTAAAGAGCATATTAATTTTATTCGTAGACTTGGGATTTTCAAAATGTTTCTAAGGAAAGAAGAAATTGATTAACAAATTTTACAGCAGAAGTAAGACTCCCTTACTTGTTATTACTTCAGCAATTTTCCGCAGCGTACAGAGGAATCATTGCTACACTACGCGTCTAGTAAGCATCTATGACGATATGCTCCATGGTTAGTGTGCCTTAAAGCGAAAAAAGGAAGTGAGGAGATGAGCGAAAAAATACAGAAAGGCGGTTGGCGGTTGGAGAACACGAACAAAATGTGAACTTGAGTACATATAATTGACAGCCACAATATCCCTTTATGTCATTTAAACATTCAGTCCGGTGAACAGTGGTCTGAAATGCTTATCTAGCGCGAATTAAATCACTAGCTTTAATAAAGTTAATGTTTTGAAGGAATACCTATTAATTTATTGTGTACAAATGCATTCTGCATAAAATTAATAACATGTCAATGGTTTTTATTGAAGTTCATAGAAGAAATTTGTAACTTAGGGTGCATCAAAAAAAATTTTTTTTTCTTATATTCAAAATATGGTTAAGGACACCGAAAATTTGGCCAGTAGAACCTCCACTTGTTACTTTTAACAAAAAAGGGGTGTCGCGCTGTGGTCAAAGATGCGAGAAAGGCACGAATTAAACTCCAATATTTAATGAAGCTAGTTTTTTGTAGCAGTACTTATTATGTATTTATTTTTATCGAAATTTATGAACAAGATATGTATGTCAACCGTAAAAGATTACCTGTATATTCTATCGTAGATGCATCGTGCTCTGCATAACATTCAGCTTTCGCTGCTAGGACTATTTCCCAAGATAAATATACATCAGAACCGCAACGTTTAGCAGCCTTTCTGTATGATAGATATGCCGATTTACTAGATTTCGTATTAGTAATCAACGACCGAGCTTCTTCTGGATTTATATCTCCACGTTTGGATAATTTTGTTGAGCCTTTTGCCATCTTGTATATTGTTTTGTCAAATTTCGGGGAATTAGTAGCAGTAACTTTTCCGATAGTTGTGGCTGCATTTCATTGTCCCCTTTTTTTTGTAAGCTCGCTTACACAGCAAAAGAAAGTTCTTGAGTGGTACAGGCTGAGGTGAGCGCTCTTGCCTTTTTTGTCTCGTCCTAGTTCCACTTTCACTAAAACTTTTCGTAGGTCTTGCATGCTGAAATTCCTCACTTTCTACAGGAAATGAATTATTAGTTTTGAGAAAATGTAATAAACCGGTTTTTGCACTTTTCCACCGTTTTCCCACACTTTTAACAAAATTCTCTAATATTTTCTCACAGTTATTTGGATTTAAATTATGCTTTGCAGAAACAAAGCATTGTAAGGCACTTCAGCAGTCTTTTCTAGTAAAGTTTTTAACCTTCAGCCACTCATCAAACAGTTCCATACGGGTGACTGCCTGAGGGCACCCTGAAAAAGAAATTGTGAAAATTATAGGAAGTCGAAAAAAGTTTTCAATCATGTTGATGATTATTATAGATAAAAGGTTAAGCTATTTTTTTTTAACATTTTCAACACGTGCATTTTTTTATGACCTTAAAAATGTTAGGAAACTTACCTTGAAATTGATCGTTCATAAAGTAGGCTTCAAAGGCACTTCAAAAAAATACAGTTATACAAGAAAAGCACGTGCAGTTACAAACGATTGCAAGCAATACATAAACTACGCGCCCGGCGACTTTACAGGTACACACTTTTTGAGCACGATTTTTGTTTAGATAAAAACACTTATTGCATCCAATTTTTTTGGTTTATATTGCATACCCTTCCGACTATAAGTGGAGGTTAAAAAAAAGTTAAGTACCACTAGTCAATTTTTGATTAAATTCGCGCTAAATATGCGCTTCAGACCACTGTGCGGTGTGGCGCATGCCTGCATAGAAGTCGTTGATTTTTCTAATTCATGCTTTGTGCCACTGTTTTCGCTGTGGTTACAAATATGCTGCTATACGTTTGTAGTGTAAAACTCCTGAGTAAGGATCGGACACTTAAAACCATGATGCGCATTCATGAAAGGTATAAAGTCTTCGGCACAGTCGAAGACAGCCCTTTTCTTTCTTGTTTTTACCCACAGCTGTGTTCAATATAATAGTAGTCAAATTAACATGAATATCGTTCCACGAAATAAAGGGCTGTGATTTTAATAATTTTCATTTAAAATATGGCGGATTCGATAACAGAAACCACATAAAAAGAAATTTCAAGCCTATTCAATTCTCACAAAGCGCGAGTCTTAAGGCTCTTAAAAATTCGATTGATTTTTGGCAATTTTTTTTCTACATGGTGTGTGATATTTTCTTCCTTAAGAGCTTGTCATAGTAATTCTATTTGCATGGAAGAAAATAACAAAATGCATACTCAGAAATCATTTTGAAATATTTGCCACAAATTTGAAAATTCTCACTACTTTTTTTTTTTAATTTTTCGAAAATTTTCGGAATTTTTGCATAAGCTTGGAGACACTCCTTCTAAAGGTTTATATGACAGAAAAATAAAGATTTTTATATGAAATTAAGAAATGGTTATGGTTATGGATAATGGTTATTGTTATTGTAATGGTTATGGTTATTGTTAAGGTTATGGTTATGGTTATGGTTTTGGTTATGCTTAAGCTTATGGTTATGGATAATGGTTATTGTGAAGGTTATCGATATGGGTATGGGAATGCTTATGCTTATGAATATGATTAATGAATGGTTATGGTTTTTGTTATTGTTATGGTTATGGTTATGGTTATGTATAATGGTTATGGTTAAGGTTATAATATATTACAAGAACCAACTGGGCCATTTTGAGTTGCACTCGCTGTACAACTTTAATGGGTTTGGGTATGGTTTTGGTTATGGTTATGGAGATGGTTAAGGTTATGGTTATGGGTATGGTTATGGTTATGGTTATGAATATTATTAATGAATGGTAATGGTTTTTGTTATGGTCATGGTTATGGTTATGGTTGTTGTTAAATGGTTGGGTTTTGGTTATGGGTATGGTTATGGTTATGGATAATGGTTATGGTTAAGGATATAATATATTACAAGAACTAACTGGGTCATTTTGAGTTGCACTCACTGTACAACTTTAACAAGATTACGGTATTAAACATGTCCTTTTATTCCGCGATCTGAGTTACATAGTAAATAAATAAGCATAAGAAATAACTTAAACAGCTCAGCTAAACTGAATTTCAAATTTAAGAAACTCATAGGAAACTTCACCCACATTCCAAGCTGATTACTCTCAGCTGAATTGCCACAACAAAACTTAAAAATGATCTGCTCGTTTGAAATTGTATACTTTTTTGCTATATCTGCTTTTTGCTTTTTTTAATTCAAAATCCAATTTGTTCATTACTTTTTGTGTCGAAGTGCTAATTTGAAAATTTTGTGCTGTCTAATTGTTGACTAACGGAAAACATGCGGATAATTAATCTAATCTCACACTCCCCCATTAGAAATCATTCAGCTGAGAAATAAATTTGTAAAGTCAAAAATTAATCGATAGTTAAATCCCTGAAGAATTTGTTAAAATCCGCATTGTTTTTTCTTTGTTTTGTAATAAGCCAGCAAAACGCAGCATACGCAATAAACTCACAAACACAGAAGCAGACCCAAGTGTACCCTGTAGTCAAACGAACCAGTTGTATACTATCTCACAAATAGTTTGAATATCACTTTCAACAGACAGCTATGTACGGGATGTCAATTGGCATATTTCGGATAGAAATAAACTAGTCCCACTAAATATATACGAGCATAGTGGATAAGTATGATGGAACCACTTTATTTTAGGTGAAGATATAAGATCTCTCTGATTTCAGGCTCCCCTCGATTATGGGACTAATGTCTGATGTGGATAATCACGTGGCGATTGCCCTAAATGTAAGTGAACTTGAAAAGCAGCATGGGGACTCTCTCAAGTGTAGTGTCTGTCGCTTATACTTCTACACTGGCGGTATGAAAGCCTATACTTTTCTACAGCGCTCTTACCGCTTAGAATACGTTGAGCACGGTTTGGACACCTATCTTGATCTACTGCTTAAGTACCATTCTAACATTGCAAATGTCATGGGTTTGAGTCAGGGATGCTCAACGACGGAAACTATTCTATTTCGTTTCGTTGATTCACAAAAAAAAACTTTACGAAATAATAAAACGATCATAATAATTTCGTTTCATTAATTCACAAAATAAAATTATCTAAATAATTTCGATAGTTTCGATAACTTCCGAAACTAAATTATCAAAATGTAACCGATAACGTTGCAACGAAATAAATTAATGAAAATATCTCAATTCAACTACGTTGGCAATACCTTCAAGAGACGCATGCAAATCTCTCGGTTAAATCAAATCAATTTGTGCAAATACAAACTTGATTTTTGAGCATTGAAAAATTGCCATGGGAATTATATTCTGCAAATAAGTATATTATATAGTTATTTATATTATTATTAGAATTTAATGAAAAACTTGCCCAAACTCACGCATTTCAAAAATTTACTGTTTCTTTTCTTTTGCATGTTAAGTTTGTATGTATGTCATTGGGCCTACTGTTCGTGGCGGCATTGCCAACAGAATAACAACATAAGGTTTAGTGTTTTAACGTTATCAACTACGTATCCTTTAGGTTAACTAACGAAATGAAATTATTTCGATAACTTCTTCGTTAATCAACGAAATATTTTTATTTTGATAATTTCATTTAGCACAAAGAAATTATTTTGATATATGCCTAAACGATAAGAAACTGAATCGTTTCAACAGAAACGATTGGTTTTTTTTTCGGTAAGCGAAAATATTGTCGTAGACGATGCATCCTTGGTTTGAGCCTTGTTTCCGGATAAAGGGAAATATCATTAAGAAGCTCCACTAGACATTTTTCCCACTTTGAGTATGACACGTATACCCCAAACCTTTGATTTGTAATTCGTACGAATTTGATGGTTGTGAGACGAGTTCGCTATCAATTAGAGAATACTAGTTATAAACTAATACTTCTACTGACTACTCTGCTGGTTTACTGCGCGATACACATCCTTGTGCTTGTGTTCCTTAATGGCTGGTATTAAGCTTTCTGTATCTCCACAAACACAAAATTAAACAAAAACTTGATATGTTTTAAATGGATACATAAGTACGATGCAAAATGTACATTTGGGACTCTATCTCAAAAGGACTTTCTGTTATTTCGCATTGGATGCAGCATTATAACGAGCGTTTTTTGATAGGACATTGACTTCTGAATTAACGCTAATTAGCTTTAAAGTTATTCACTGCAGTAAATTAGTTCGGAAATGTCTATGAAATTAATGAATCTAAAGTGGTTACTAATTTATCCTAGAAGAATAGAGATCAACATCAAAATTATTTATTGCTTAGCATAAGCCGATTTTCGCCGGGAGCACCAATTAGAAACATGTAGGGCCTAGTTGTGTGCGGGACTTGGGGCTCACCAAGTTAGAATCAGTTACAATGAAACAAGACTTAGAAAGCATTATCTGATGACGACGATAGTAAATGTTTTGGGACTATGTTTATAGGGATTCTGCCTGGAAGGATTGTAGGCCTTTGATGGACGATACCGTTAACCAGCTGGTTGACTTTCTATAAAATACAAGAGCTGGCTTCTACAAGAAATGCGATGGACTTCGAAAACCATGAAATCAATCATTTTTGCTACGTTTATTAAAGTCTCCATACTACAAAGAAAACAAGTAAGGAAAGAACTGTATTCGACTGTATACCTTTCATGATTACTCATCAGGGTCTTAAGTGTCCGTTCCTTACTTACAATTAGTACAAACTCTGCAAAACTGTTAATTTAAAGATACATAGCCCAAACCCCATTTATAGGAAAAATCGATTGTATTGGGGCTATATGTTATGTTGGTCCGATCTTTGTGATTTTCACTGCACACATTACATATATAACATGTACTAAAGCTTTTTAATCGCAACAGTCATAGGCCAAAACCCGTTTATCGGAAAAATCGATTGTATGGGAGCTATGCTTTGTATTGGTCCGATCATGCTGGTTCCGAAAACTGATAAACACTATACAAAATGGTTGCCTCTTACCAAATTTCATCGATATATCTCTAAAACTGAGGGATTGGTTTGCGTACAAACAGACAGACGGACAGACGGGCATGGCTAAATCGACTTAGCTCATCGCCTTGATCATTTCGGTATACTTATTGGTGGGTCTCTTCTTCTTTTCATACTCACAAACATCGGACCAAAGTTATAATAACATTTCATGTTCATGAAAGGTATAAAAAGTGAAACACTGATGTTGGATTTGTTGTTCGACAACCCTAATAGGAACTCCTAATTTTATAAACTGAGCAAACATACGCTCTCTGTCTCCTATATAACATTAAAATCTTGCTTGGCTACTGAAACGACAAAATGGACAGTAGGGAAATTCGTTGTCCAACTTACTACGAGACTAGGCTGACTGACTTCGACCCAACTCAAAAAGTGTTCATCTCCAGTAGCAGGTTTAAGTAAAAAATATCCCATTGAGCTACCTGTCTTTCAAGTGATCGACGACAAACATCGATCTCAATATCGATTGGGCCACCATATGTGGCAGCCAAGATATACTCAAAACTTTTTACAGACAAGTAAGCACGTACATTTACTCTAGTAAGTTTGACGTTGAGAAGGTGAGCAGGAAACAGACAGCCGATAGTTTTTTCAGTCGGCTTTCGTATCTGCTCTCTGATGGCAACCTTGGACGTACCGATGTAACAGAGAAGTGGAAGCTTATTTAACGCTCAATACGTACAGGCACGGAAGACTCTATAGAGTTATGGTGAGCCCACGAGAACAATTAGGACTTGGCGGAATGTCGCGGTGCTCCGCAAAGGAAGGACCCTGCTAATAGGGCTGTGCTTCTACCTGAATAAGTGTACTGTACCCGATCCACAAAAAAGATGTCCCCAAAAATTTAACGAACTGCCTCGAAATCAGTATCCTTAAGCTAAGTAGAGTTAATTAGCACTGGTCCAATCTATTACAAAGTCGTGCAGTAATATTGATATCTGTGAATATCAGTGAATAAGGGCGAGAGGAAGTATTTTCTGTCATCAAATAAAGATCGGCGCACTTGGGACTCAGCAGCTACGTTGCTCTTAATAGTTACACATTTTAAACCCTGAGTTATTAGAGTTCACAGCGAATACAAGAGCCAAGAAATTTTACGGAGGATCACACTTGCCAAAAGGTGTTATGGTATAGTTAGGCAATTAAGAACTAAAAAACTGTCTCGACGAACAAATATCACCCTCTTTACTTCTCTCATCATACCTGTTCTGATGGACGGTTTGAATGACAATTGAACAATTCGAGAAGTTCTTTGAAAGGTTTATGGTCCCAGATATGAACATAGTGCAGCCTTCGCTGTTTGGGTCATGTTATGCAAATGAACATAGAGGAGGAGGGCTTTCCTATCGATACCCAATTTCATCAGCAGATCAAAGGGGAGACCTTGACTGGGATAGAAAAACAGGGGGATAATGATTCGGTCTTCCGTGGTGTTTCAAACTGGTACGAGTTTTCTTTAAAAAGGAAGGACTTACGTGATTAATTATTCAACTGAAAAATCAGCTATTAGGTGCAGCACTAAAGCCTGATCTCCACAACAAGCACGTCCGTACAAATCTCTAGCACACACGTCTCACAAATATGCAATATTTTTCCCACAAATTCAAAAGTTTTAGATGTTAGTATTTAATCATAAATCATCTTAACGTTTAATTCCGAGCAAAATTAATATTCCTGATTTGTTGCAAGGGAAGCAGTTTTGGGTGTTAATTGAATTCATTTTACAACCCAAACCAGCTGACATACCAGCAATGTACATGACATCCTCAAATCTGCGTCCTTTAATTCTAACAAACTAAGCAAATACACCAAGCAATCTAAAGCTCTTTAGTTAGCCACAGTTTGAGCGTCATATACTACCACAATTCCAACACTTTTCCCGCTTTCGCACCCTGCCCGCCATTCGCATTCATTATCAAGTGCAGTCATTAGCGCTCCATTCTGTACATCAGCTGGTACAACTGTTGCCTTTTTCCGCAGGAATCCCAATCTGCAAGTATTCCATTTAACGGTACATGCCGGTACATTCCCTAGCTTTGCAACATTTGCTATCACAACAAAATTTATTACCACCCACAGTGAAATTTAATAACCAGCGAGTCATGCTACACTTCCGCACTTATTGTTGCATATCCGAGTGCTGAAAATTACTCAGCGATTGTTTGCTCACTGTGGCTAAAATATATTTGGTGAATTAAATTTAAAAAATGTAAAATAAATAAGTAGAAACAATTATTCAATGAGTCAGGTATTCGCGTGGTAATGCAGAAACTAAAGGTTGTTTGAGCTTCTGTTCTAAATAAGGGAAACGCCGTTTTAGTGATTACTTTTGAGAGACAGACTGACTTCCTTTGAAAGTTTCACAAAGAAATATGTGTGTCTGTGTCCTGTACATTGACGAAGAGCTGGCGGACGGACTTCTTCCCATCTCAGTCGATACCAATGGGGAACCCTGAGAGGCCCATGGCGGGGGCTACCATACCGAAAGTTTCATCGAACATGGTTTAGAAACTCTTTTTTTAAAGCGCGTTAGTCCCTCAGCAGTTTTCGCAACCCAATGAAAAGCTGATCAGCAGATGCCGTTCGCGGTCTGAATAAAATACATGCTCAGGTTCCGTAAATTTGACGGAAAAAATAGAGGCAGGACATCACAAATTGTAAATGGGCTTTTTTTTTAGAGTAGAAAGCATCAAAAGCCTTAAAGTCAGTGTGGGACTTAAACAAGCACTAAAACTCTTACCGTCTTGTAACAATACTTCCGGTACTGCCGTTAAGTATTCCGTCGAGAGGTGGTTTGAGCACTAGTCTCAAGGTCTTTTGGTCAGCGTTACTGTACTTCCATTTCAGTTCTGAGCTGGAGATCTTTTGTTAGATTTTCATTGAACTAGTCTGGAGTGTTATTGAAAGAAGGTCGTTCTTGTCCAACAACTAAAAAAGTTTATAAATTTAACTACATACGCATGTAATCAAGCAACTACATCAACCCTTTCGTTTTGTATGATTAGTTTATCTGAAGCTAGGCACTTCCCCATTCGCTTCCAGTACAGTAAAATAAAATTGTAGAGGCAGGGTCTCCAATCTGTTCCTTCGAAGGCTTATGTTTTCAAACCGAAATTCGCTCTGATATAGGTCAAGCAGGTTTGTCTCCAAACCAAATTTGAAAAGGAATGACGGAAAATCGTTCCAATATACATCAGGTTCTCCCTATTATGTGAATCTCTGGCTGATTGGAGAGGCCTCGTCTCCCATCCGTTCTTTGTTCTTCGCGTTTTTTGCTCTTTGCCTTAGTCTTCTCTGCTGCGCCGCAGCCGTTCCAAACTACTGAGCCACTTCATAGTTTCTGCAATTCATTTTAGGTTACTTTGTACCATATTCCCAACCAGTGACTCGGAAGTATAACTTTCCCCGACGATGCTGCGAAATTTGCTTCTAAAGCTGTTCGATCTAGGCCATTCGAAGAACACGTGATAGACATCTTCTACTGCCTCGTCTCCACAGTGGTCGCATACGTTGTTGCGTTCCTGTTTGAACCGATGAAGCCAATCTTTAAAGCATGCGTGGCCGCTTAAAAACTGGGTCAGATAGAAGTCTACTACCTTGTGTTGTCGTCACCCAGGTTTTAATATCTGGTATACAACGGTATTTCCAGGGACAATTTGTGGACATACTCTACATACATCTGTTCTGCCAATTTTGCATACTAATCTGTAGTGCTTCGGACCGTGAGTTTCTGTCCTCCTTTGTCAATATGTCGATTGGGCACCCTCCTGACAGTGCATCATCTTCTGAGACAGTTCTAAAGGCGCTACAGACTAGAAGCGAACACAGGCGATAGGTCGACTTACGGTCAAAAGTACGACTGATCTTCCGTGGCATGTTGCCAGACTGGTTCTTTACTACACTTATTTAGCGGCCTCTCATTAGCATACTCTAGGTGTGTTTTGAGCGATAGCGCCCTGTCTATAATAATTCCCAGGTACTTAACTTCAGGCAACGTGTCGATTTCATGGTTTCCGACTTCTGCCGTGACCTTTTCTACCTTCTTTCTGCTTGATACAAGTACTGCCTCCGTTTGTTTGCTCAGCAAGATTTCATTACCTTTATGTCCCTGCCAAAAAGGACATAAAGGTAATGAACTGGAAAAACACCTTGCCAAAGAAGGTGATATATCAGTGGTTTTGTGGCCCGCTTGGGTAACCATGTGAACCTGTAAAAAACTGAATTGAAACAATTTATATTTCAGTATTTTATACCACAATGCAGGGCATTCACAAAGGCGATGCCTCAGTGTTTCAGACGCCTCTTCGTCTCTACAGTTTCTACAGTGAATACCAGCCTTTCTTCGTGTTTTCCTATACATACGAGGTGTGTTCAAAAAGTATCGCGAATTTTGTGTTTTTTCAAAAATTATTTATTTATTCATGAATATCTATTTTGTCCCCACAAAGTAATTCCCATGAGATATTATACACTTGTGCCAACGGTTTTTCCAATCTTCGAAGCACCTCAAAAAATCATTTTTTTGTATCTTGTTTAGCTCCTCCTTCGATGCCGTCTTTATCTCGTCAAGAGAAGCGTAACGTCGTCCTTTCATGGGCCTCTTCAGTTTAGGGAACAAGAAAAAGTCACAGGGGGCCAGATCTGGGGAATACGGTGGCTGCGGCATCATTAGTGTGTTGTTTTTGGCCAAAAAGTCGCGCACAAGCAACGATGCGTGAGCAGGGGCGTTATCGTGGTGCAAAAGCCAATTTTTGTTCTTCCACAAATCCGGGCGTTTCTGGCGGATTGCTTCGCGCAAATTGCGCATAACTTGCAGGTAATATTCCTTATTGACCGTTCTTCCCTGTGGCAAGAACTCATGATGCACCACGCCCCTGCAATCGAAGAAAACTGTCAGCAAAACTTTCACATTCGACCGAACTTGGCGCGCTTTTTTCGGTCTTGGTTCGTGCGGCAGCTTCCATTGAGATGATTGAGCTTTGGTTTCCACGTCATAACCATAAACCCACGATTCGTCACCAGTTATGACCCTCTGGAGCAAATTTGGGTCGTCGCGGACAGAGTTTAACATCTCATTAGGAATGTTCATGCGATGCTGTTTTTGGTCACAACTGAGCAATTTTGGTACGAATTTCGCGTAAAAATCGAAGACGATCCAAAACACGTGCAAGCAAAGCAGCTGTCAACAATTAACTGAACATTCAAAATGGCCGAGCTTGTCGTCATAAGTGAGAGACATGAGTACCAACATAACCGAATATACGTAACCAGCGAAAATTCAAAATTCGCGATACTTTTTGAACACACCTCGTATGTGTGAAGACCCATTTGTAACAAGAGTCTCCTCTGCCAAGTGTAAGTAAGTCTTCCGATCTGCTCTAGTATAATCACTTGCTTATTTTCGAAAGGTATTCCTCATTAAGAGCTTGCTGTTAAAGCTGAGGTTATGTCCCTTCTCTTGCAAGCTCATCTGCTATCTCTTTCCCGGTATACCACAATATCACCTATACCAGGTGAAATCAGTATTACTCAGCGATTTCATTAACACATTTTCGGCAGGAGTTTCATGTGATAGCTGCCAGCTCTCTTAAACCAGACCATTTAAATTTGATTAGTAATTAGTAATCAATTAATTAATTAGAAGGCTTTTTTAATTAGTAGTGATTATTTAAATTGTTTTTCAAGAAAAGGCAATTATGAAATGATTACGATTAGAGAAATTCAAAAACAATTCAAAAAAAATTTAAATAAACCAAAAATAATAAAAAAAAACTTGTCTTGATTACTTTTGATTTCTTTTTTTTTGATTATTTTTAATTTTTTCAGTATTGTTGATTAGTATATTTATGTGCTTCTACTGACAAAAATCAAAAATAATAAAAAAACAAATTTTAAAAATATAAAAAATCAAAACCACTTTTTTTTAATATTTTGGTTATTTTTATTTTTTTAATAATCTTAAAAAATCATGACTTTTTTAATTATTTTTTTAATTAATTGGAAAATAATCATTAAAAATTTTAAGTAATTGGTAATCAGTCATTAAATGGATTCTCAAAAAAGTAATTAATAAAACCGGTAATCATTACGATTAGTTATCATTATTTAACAGGTCTGCTTTAGACCTGCTTGACTATCTGAAAAAGATAAATGCATCACCTAAATTGATACTCCCTGTCTTCAGTATTTCTACAGCTTCCGGTATAGCGGGCACTTCTGGCTGAAAGGCACCGGTCCGGTAGTCAAAAGCCCACATTTAGTCCCACCTGAGCAAAATAAACGCCGCCCACCCTATCATCAAGCTCTGATCCACTTGTTTATTAAAGGATTGATGCCTTTTTAACTGGAGGTCGTCTGTACCAGTATTGTCTGCTCGCAACTACAATATCACATTTCTTTGGTATAAAGTAGTCTGAGCTGGAACAAGGGAGACTTTTGAGGGTGGATGAGTGACTTTCACCAAGGGTCCTCCATCCTGGTAAATTCCTGAATCGCAGTGCGGTATATGCCTCTAACCGTTTGATCCTTTATAATACCGTATTATCTAAAGTCCAAACTACTTGTAAACAAAAAGGGCTCAAAAGAACTTTCAATGTGCTAAAGCACTTCACATCAATTCCCGCCTGGTATGTCTGATTGAAACGTCAAGTATGAGAAGAGTTTCAATAGTTTCCAAAGAATGGAGTAAGGTTACCACTTACTTAACTAAATCAAGGCTGGCTGATACTATAATACTGTGTAAGTCGTCATTGGAATTGAAAAAGCCCTAGTAACTCATTCGGCTCAGCATTATTGAAATGTCTTATATCCCAAGATCCAGATGATTTATAAGCTGCAATCGTTACAGGAGATACAGCCGTTAAGTAGGTATCTTCAATTCCCACATGGCTTTGCGAGTGAATGTAGAACATTCTAAATGTAAGTGCTCCGGATAGTATCCCATGGAGGTATACACTTTAGATCCACAAATTGATGTTTAGTCTAAGATACGGCATCCAAAGGTGCCCTTAATCTGCGAGACTTTGGAGTTAGGATATGGATTATATACTAATTACACTGCGGCAACCTTCAATGTTTCCCCAATCGCGACCAAAACAAACTTCATCTACTTGTTTCAGAGCATTTTTCCTTCGAAGTCATTCCATGCCGTCAACTACAAGCATCTCCAACATTTTATGACTGCAAGAGTGCGAAAATATGGGTTTCTTATTCAAGCATGAAAAGTATTATCGTTTTATTCGTCAAACTCATACCCAAAAAAAAAACAAGTAAGGAAAGGGCTTTCTTCGACTGTGCCGAAGACTTTATACCTTTCATGAATACACACCACGGTTTTAAGTGGTTGATCCTTATTCACAATTAGTACAAACTCTGCAAAACTGATAATTTTAAATATACATAGCCCAAACCCCATTTATATGAGCAATCGATTGTATGGGAGCTATATGTTATGTTAGTCCGATCTGGCTGATTTTTACTAGTCACATTGCGCATATAATATGAGCTAAACCTGCCAAATTGAAAGTTCATAGCTCTTAAATTTCAATATTTATAGGCCAAACTCTGTTAATCGGAACAATCGATTGTATGCGAGGTATGCGTTGTATTACTTATATCTTGCTGATTCCGACAATTTATTAATCTTATGCAAACTGGCGGCTCCATACCAAATTTCATCAAGATATCTCAAAAATTGTCGGACTAGTTTGCGGACAAACAGACGGACGGACAGACGGACAAGGCTATATAAACTCCGCTCGTCGCCCTGATCATTTCGGTATGCTTATTGGTGGGTCTATCTCTTCTTCTTCTCATACTTACAAACATCGGACCATAGTTATAATACCATATACCATATAGGTATAAAAAACATAACCAAAGAAACTTACAAAAAAATGGTTCAAACTTATTGGAAACCGTTATTAATATATTTTCTTATCTCTCTTTTCCCATTTCAGCCATTTTGAGTACACTCTGCAAAGAATTCCTACAAGCGAATGTTTCAGCCATATTATATATGATGAATAATGAACAATTCGGACATAGCACTGCCTCCGCCCAATATTTTCTACAATTAGCCGGTTATCTTGGTATACCGGTGATCTCATGGAATGCCGACAATTCTGGTTTGGAGCGACGCGCCTCACAATCGACACTTCAACTTCAGTTAGCTCCAAGTATAGAACATCAAAGTGCTGCTATGTTGAGCATTCTAGAGCGTTACAAATGGCATCAATTTTCGATTGTCACCTCTCAAATAGCTGGGCACGATGATTTTGTACAGGCTGTACGAGAGCGTGTCGCCGAAATGCAAGACCATTTCAAATTCACGATACTCAATTCGATTGTTGTAACACGCACCAGTGACTTGATGGAGTTAGTGAATAGCGAGGCTAGAGTGATGCTCCTCTATGCCACACAAGGCGAAGCGGTTACTATTCTTAGAGCTGCTGAAGAAATGAAGTTAACTGGTGAAAATTATGTATGGGTTGTTAGTCAATCGGTTATCGAGAAAAAGGATGCCCATTCACAATTCCCAATTGGTATGTTGGGTGTGCATTTCGATACGAGCAGTGCTGCATTGATGAATGAAATATCGAATGCTATTAAAATTTATGCATTCGGTGTTGAAGCCTACCTCACAGATCCAGCAAATCGTGGACGACGTCTCACCACACAATCGTTATCGTGTGAAGATGAGGGACGTGGACGATGGGATAATGGTGAAATGTAAGTATGCAATATGGATATGTTTATAGGTATAAATAGGAAATAGAAGTGGAGTAGAGTAGATTTCGTATATTGAATTTTGTGCTTTTTCTGTGACGTCACAATTAAATAACCATCAAAAGAAGCTCAACAGAGACTGTAAAATAAGAGGTTCATTACAAGCTTGGCATTGGCTTAGGAAAATCAGCTAGTTCTATCGAATTCTCATGAAATCGAATAGCCTTAAAAAGTACGAATAATATAAAGCTAATTGGCTTCCAGTGTATTTGCCGAAAGCCAACAGGAATCCATGAGCCAAAAATACAGAAGGTGGGATGAATTTTCATAGGATTGACTTTTTTTGTCAGCATGTGGGTAGAGTCATGTACTTTATAAAACAAGAAAATTCAGAAAACAAAAAAAACAAGAAATGGACTAACATTTTGATCAAACGGGGTAGTTCCCACGGAAAATAAACTGTTTTTTGGGGGGCTCATCATGGCAGATTTTGCGGTGGCAAAAGCTCAGCCTGCAGTGATGAAATTTTAAAGTTCCTTACTCCAAGAATATTTACCTTTAAACTTAATAGTCAATCCGATATGGCCCGTAACAACCCTAGGTTCTCGACCCTATTGCGTAAACTTCGATTTTGTTAAGTTTGCTTCTAATTACTTTAAAGTCCAATATAGCTTGATTTTCATTAGAACTGCAGCATCTTGTCGGATAGACAATTTTTTTTTTAGCGGGTGGTGATGTAAAACTGCCCAATGCACCATAGCTTGTGACGTCACATCAACCGCGTGTCCGTGGAGTAACAAAACTTGTTAAAAATTTTTGGAACCGTAGCCAAAAACTGAACCACTTTGGTATTGCTTCAGGGTGAAGTGCCATTTTTTGTATTTTTTAAGAGCCTTCTTTTGTATTGGCGGCACCCGTGGTGTGGTGGTAGTGTTGTTGGCCTACCACATCGCAGGTCTAAGGTTCAAGTACCGGAACAGGTAGCATAAAAAGTGGTTTGAAATAGTTTTATAAAAACGGGTTCGCCTCTCGGGAGTAGTTTGGTAAACTCTTCGAGTGCATTTCTGCCATGAAAGGCTTCCCACGTCTCTGGGCCTCCCAACATTTTTCTTATGACGTTATCGGTTGTGCTTTGTCTAACACTTCGTTCGACCACCTGTCGCCCTCGCTCTGATCTGACTATTTGAAGATTGTGTGTTCAGCATAGTCTTCATTTACTGCTACCTACACACATTTAGAATTCTCGACTTTTCCATCTTTATAAGTACTTTTTTAAGTACCCGTGCCAAGAGAACATCTGGATGAAGTGGTTAAAGGTTTCTAGTAGTCCATGCCTTAATGTCAGAGATCAGCCTTGCTGTCCATCTGCTCGGTGTTCACTTTCTTAGCCCTCTACCCGTTTCCTCCCCGATTACTTGTCGAGCGGCTGTTATGAGCTCTTTATATCGTATGTGCGTTTTTGCTTCTCATAGTTAGCTTAGTGTTTTGTGACGCAATGTCGTCTGCGTATCCGACAATGCAGGTATCATGGTGCATTTCTAGGTTACAAAATAGAATTGGACCTTGTGCTCCTGGGAATTGACCCTTGTACTGATCCGCATGTGGTATTTTCTGCGGCTTTTTAAATAGCTTTTGATCCGCTGAAGGTAGCATTTGATTTCATAGCTTTGCGCTATGGTATGTCTACGCATCTCACGCTCTCGCCTAGATTCGTCATAACATTGCTTTGCGAATTTTGGTATATTTTTCTCTTGCCTATTACTAATAACT
The DNA here is from genome assembly GCA_949987695.1 of Merzomyia westermanni. Lineage (NCBI taxonomy): Eukaryota > Metazoa > Arthropoda > Insecta > Diptera > Tephritidae > Merzomyia > Merzomyia westermanni. The sequence continues at coordinate 61,481,782 of OX465290.1, forward strand.
GTTGAATCTTCTAATTTGCTGGGCATAATCCGTTCCTGAGGCATGTTTTATACATAACCAGCAGGGCTTTAGGTCGCATTTTTGTTATTTCTATGATGACTTCCGCTGAAATTCCGTCGGACCCTGGGGCGTTATTGTTCTTCAAGCTTCGTTTAAGTTCTGCTGTGCTAAATGTTGGAGATTCTTCGAGCATGTTGACCAGATCTTTATAGTCTTCCCTGATTTGGTGAGTAGGGAAAAGTGCGTTTATTGGTGCATCTAATTCAGGTGTTTGGATTTTGAGCACCAGCATGTCTTTACTACAGACCTTTTTAACGCCGAGCATGCTAGCTTGGACACACTCTCTGGCAGTAGTTATGGTGTGATCTCGGAGCAATTATGTATCGACTTCAACAACTAGCTCTTTACTGCCGCTGCTTTTGCATGTGTCCACTCTAGGTGCTTCTTATGAGCCAACTATAAAGGAAATATATTTATGGTCACTGCCTGTCCCATCTTCAAACACTTTCCAATAGTAAATATGCCATAGCAGAACTCTCTGCCTCTCTCATATGATTGTCGGAACCTACTCTTGAAGGCTTAAATGTGATGTAGTTCCCTTCTATATTATTATGTCTGGCCACCCACCTGCAGTTAACTTCATTACAGATAACAAATAAATATGGCTATAAGTTTAGACTAGACCTCTGACACAGTTCGTTGTAGCAACAGTTGGGCTATCATCAGAAGAAGGTAGATCCATATCGGGTAAAGGATTGTTAACATGGTGGATATTATCCTTAATCTTATAGGAGTTTTTTCTTTGTTAAAACAGTAACAAAAGGTCAGCAGAGAGAACTCTACGCTATTGTGTAATCTCCGATTTTATTTGTTTAGTTACTAGTGATTTTAAGGACGCTTCGTTTTCAAAAAATATGTCTGGCTATGTTGGTGGTTATAACAGTACTATCTTGTAGGACAGTAGTTTCCCTTTCTATGGTGTATCCTTGCTGTTCCGCAAATGTTTATGGCATAGCCTGGCTCCATAGTTAAATTTAGGGTTAGGGTTAGGGTTAGGGTTAGGGTTATGGTTATGGTTATAGTTATGGGAATGATTAGGGTGATGGTTATGGCTAGTGTTATGGTTATGGTTATGTTATAGTTACGGTTATGCTTGTTGTTATGGATGTGCTTATGGTGAAGGTTATGATTATAGTTATGGTTTTTGGATTGCTTATGGCTATGGTTATGCTTGTGGTTATGGTTATGGTTATGTATAAAGCTTTAAAATTCACTCTTGAAGAGTGGTATTATGATATCACAGCGATTTCTATATTTTACTTAACTTTCAAACCTATCTCGCCCTCTAGTTTTTTCCGTTACTTGCGAAATGTTTCCATTGAGGGTGATCTAAACAAACCAAATATAGAATTCACTGCCGATGGCGATCTTAAATCCGCTGAACTCAAAATCATGAACTTACGTCCGAGTGCTAACAATAAGAATCTTGTGTGGGAAGAGGTAAGTGATATTTCTTAAGTTAAGCTTGATTGCTTGCACTTCCAAACACTTCACTCTCCTTTCGCTTTCATTTTCTATTTTACAAACCTTTTTATTTTGCACTTAATATTAATCATGTCAAATATGTTTTAGTTTAATTCTTTGATAACTTCCACCCATATCACTCTTTTATCTACTTCATTTAACGTTCTATCCTTCTCATTATTCCTCTGCACTTCTCTGCTCTTACTATTTCCTTTCTCGTCTTTCCCCGCAAACTCTATTTTCACAAACAAATTTAGATTGGCGTTTGGAAGTCATGGGAGACACAAAAGCTCGATATACGCGATATAGCTTGGCCAGGTAACTCGCATGCTCCACCACAGGGTGTACCCGAAAAATTCCATTTAAAGATAACATTCCTCGAAGAGGCACCCTATATCAATCTCTCGCCCGCCGACCCAATCAGTGGCAAATGTCTAATGGATCGCGGTGTGCTTTGTCGTGTCGCAGCCGATCATGAGATGGCCGCTGACATCGATGTAGGACAGGCTCATCGCAATGAATCATTCTATCAATGTTGTAGCGGATTTTGCATTGATCTACTGGAGAAATTTGCCGAAGAATTAGGTTTCACTTACGAATTGGTTCGGGTCGAAGATGGTAAATGGGGTACACTTGAGAATGGTAAATGGAATGGGCTAATTGCTGATTTGGTAAATCGTAAAACTGATATGGTATTGACATCGCTGATGATCAATACCGAACGCGAAGCTGTGGTGGATTTTAGTGAGCCTTTCATGGAGACGGGTATTGCGATAGTGGTGGCGAAGCGTACAGGTATTATATCGCCGACAGCCTTTCTAGAACCATTCGATACAGCGTCGTGGATGTTGGTAAGTTTAGTGTTGGTAGTTTTGTGTTTTTGCACAACTCTCACACCTTCGCATTCTCATTCACAGGTCGGTATTGTAGCCATACATGCAGCCACCTTTATGATCTTCCTATTCGAGTGGCTTTCACCTAGTGGTTATAATATGAAACTCTATCTACAAAATACGAGCGTAACACCTTATCGTTTCTCGTTATGTCGTACCTATTGGCTTGTGTGGGCGGTACTCTTCCAAGCTGCCGTTCATGTAGACTCACCGCGCGGTTTCACCTCACGTTTTATGACTAACGTTTGGGCTCTATTCGCTGTGGTCTTCTTAGCTATCTACACTGCCAACTTGGCGGCCTTCATGATAACGCGGTAAGTACTTATGATATATAGGGTGCGTAATAAGTACCAGGATGGCTGATTTTTTCCTCACATAGTTAGTTGAGAGCGACATCATTAAGGAAGTAGCAAGTTTGCTCGTCCTTAACAGCGTTGTGCTGTCTAGAGATTTTCGGATAACCGACATTTTTGGAAGTGACAACTTCCGATATTATCGCCATGGCTAATCTTTCCAGCATTCTAACCTTTTGTAGCTCTGAAGTTACATTTTGAGAAAAATAACAACAACAGGGCTTCTTTGGTCAATTCTGTTCAAGTGCCGGAATTAACAGTAATGTCGCGTTAAAGTTGCAACTTGAGTTCCTGGTACAAAAATAACGTCTGAAAAAATATTCAGCCATCCATATGCTTTAAGCTAGCACTGTTTGTAATTTAATATATTCTTTTAGTTCATTTAAATTTAAAATTAAATTCTTTAGAGAGGAATTCCATGAGTTCAGCGGTCTTAATGACAGCCGTTTAGTGCATCCTTACTCGCATAAACCCTCATTTAAATATGGTACAATCCCATATAGTCACACCGATTCGACTATACACAAATATTTTAAGGATATGCATCTCTACATGAGACAGTGAGTATTCATAAGATTGAAGAATGTTCTTAACGGATATATCGGCATTTCAAATACGAATTCTTCTTGCTTTCGCTCCTAATTTCCTTAGATACAACAAAACAAGCGTCGCTGACGGTGTGGCGGCCGTACTTAATGGTAATCTTGACTCGTTCATTTACGATGGCACAGTTTTGGATTACTTAGTGGCACAAGATGAGGATTGCCGATTAATGACGGTTGGCAGTTGGTATGCCATGACAGGTAAGCTATTATTTGAATGATGGTGTTAATTACACTTTCTTATAATGGGCCCTTATAATAGGTGATTACACGGTTGAGTTACGTTAAGAATTCTACTTTTTTGCTGTGTTAAGTAGTTATTACTTAATTTGCGTGAGTGTGATATGTTATGTTATGTTTTTGTTATATTGTTTATTTTACATTATGTTTTTTAAGCTAAGTTATGTCGATTTCTATGTATCGTTATGTTAAGGGTTAAGGCTAAAGCAAGCAGAAAAAATATTTAATACAGTGCTGTGCTGGTGGAAAAAGTATGTACAGGTCTCCTTTAGCCTGTTTCGATGTATAACTTTAAGGTGGGCCTAATGTTCTTACCCACAGTCCGTGCACGTAATGTGTTCCAGTCTCTGTCTGATCTCTGCATTTCCTGCTTATGTGCTCGCTTAAGTTCGCACGAAGAGGAATTGCTTATATGCCGCTATGTCTAAATTTGGTTTCCCAGCAAAATTTATACGGCTGTGCAAAATGACATTTAACAACACCACCAGCTTAGTCAGAATCGGGGAGGGCCTCTCCGAGCCCTTGGAAACTAAACGAGATTTCAGTCAGGGTGACCCCTATCATTTGATTTTTTTAATTTGATGCTGGAGAAATAATAAGGCATGTTCTGCAATTCACTACGCAGAACTACACCTCCCAGGAACCATTAATTACACGAGTGTGCAATTGCTGACGAATGCCGATGACATTGACATCATTGGCTCAAATAGCCGCGCCTTAAGTTCTGCCTACTCCAAATTGGGGAATGAAGCCAAAAAGGTGGGTTTAGAGGTGAACGAGGGCAAAACGAGGTACCTTCTGTCATCATGCAAAGAGTCAGCGAATTCGCGCCTTGGCACCCACGCCACTGTTGGCAGCCAAAAGTTTGAAATAGTAAAGGAGTTCGTTTACCTGGGAACCAGCAATAATGAAATTCTTAGAAATCCAGCGAAGAATTAACCTTGCCAATAAATGTTACTTGTATTGAGTAGGCAATTGAGAAGAAAAAGTCCTCTCTCGACGAACAAAAACCACGCTCTACAAGTCGCTCATAATACCCGTCCTGCAATATGGAGCAGAAGCGTGGGCGATGACAGCCGCAGATGAGTCGGCCCTTGGAGTATTCGAAAGAAAGATTCTTCGAAGGATTTATAGGCCCCTACGCGATACCGACGGTGTTTACCGAAGAAGATTTAATGATGAGTTGTATGAGCTCTACGCAGACATCGGCATTGTCCAACGAATTAAAACCCAGCGGTTAGTTGGCTTGGCATGTAATGCGAATGGCAGAAGAGGCTCCGTCCCGGAGAGTATTCTTGTCGGAATCCACCTATGGAAGCAGAGAAAGAGGGAGGCCCCCACTCCGTTGGAAGGACCAAGTGAAGAACAATCTGCGATCCCTTGGCGTTTCTAATTGGCGTCAACTGGCAAAGGATAGAGTCAGGTGGCGGACTTTGTTGAAAGGTCAAACAGCTATTGAGGGCTGTTGGTTTTTATGTTATGTTATAAGTAGTTAAGATAAGTTATGTTATAACACCGTAAGCGAAATCTTGTTGTGCCTTATATCATTATTTTTGTTATATTACAATCAAGTTAAACGAAAATATGAAAGCGCTAAGAAACCCAGTGCTGCCATTCAATGTTGTTTTACGTATTAAAAGTGCTACCAAATCACTAAGAATTATGTATCTTACCTGTATCCAGATTTACTGACTCTTAAACAACACACCTCATCAGTAGGCATAGATTTAAATTTCAAATCATACCAATTAAAAGGTCTGTTCTTTTGTCAACCAGATGGCCCGATAAACTTCCGCTCAAATGAACACTGGATAAAACGAAAGCCGAAACAAATATTTCTACCCCAAAAAAAAATATACCACACGTTATACAAAAGACTGTCTGTGACTTTCTGTAGGTAGAACAAAAACACAAAGTTCTTTTTCTAGTACAATCAATGCTTAGTTTGACAATTTCACCAAACTGGCAGATATTGATATTTTTTCACACGAATTAGGGTGGTGAGAGCCACAAAAACAGACCTGTTAAAGAATGATTACTAATCGTGATGACTACGGGTTTGATTAATTATTTTCTTGAGAATCCATTTAATGATTGGTTAGTATCACTTTAAATTTTTATGATTATTTTCCAATTAATTTAAAACATAATCAAGACTTTTTACGACTATTAAAAAATCAAAAAAAAGTTGTTTTGGTTACTTTTGATTATATTTGATTTTTTTTAAGTTTTCAAAACAACTTTTTTTGATTATTTTTGATCTGTTTTAATAATCGTGAAAAATCATAATTATTTTTTGATTTATTCTAATCGTAATCAATTAGTAATTGCCGTTTCTTACCAATTAAAAAGGCCATCTAATTAATTGATTACTAATTACTAATCAAATTTAACAGGTCTGCACAAAAATAATATTCTCCAAGTGATTTTCACGAACCCGATCAACTGAGAAGCGTCACTTCGGGAGATCTCGATATGCCTTGGTATGCCTGTTGACCCTTCATAGATAACTTATTTTACTCTTACTTAAATGTGTTCCTTTTGTGACCCTTAGTTGTCCCAAAGCTATGTATACGTGTTCCTTAATTTTCTTTGGTACAAAGAGCAACCCTTTTGGCTGCCGCTGGATATAGGTTGACCTAAAGATTCTTACAATATTTCCTTTAGAAAGCTACTCTCTTTGGTCTATTAATTTCTTCCTTCCAATTTTTTTTATACTTAGTTGCTGTAGAACGGATCGAAATAGATTTAGACGCTATATATTATTACGATAAGTTGACCCGTTTCGCAAAATAGAAACAAGATTAAAATTAAACATGTGCGAAATCGGATATCAGTCACACCCACTTTTTCTACACCAATAATAAAGTTTTGTAAAATTTTGCACCCATATATTAGAGAAGAAATTCCGAAGATTTTACAAAGCACAACTCAAAGTCATTAGAGTTATCATGTCCTACTTTTGGTATGAGGTACATACTGGGCAAGTATTTTCCTCATACTTGCTTTTCTTTAGTTTTTGTTAGCTTAGTATGTATTAAGTTATAAGTTTGAGATTTCACTATTAGGTATGAGTATGGAATGAAAAGCAATAGCAATCTAACATAATTGATGAACTAACAAAAAAGGGATAATAACAATTTAGTACAACTTTATTTCAAAAAGGTTGCAAATCCTCATATAGTATTGACCATAAAGCTTTTCTCACTTGAATGTGTTTATTTAACACAATATTTTAACCTTTTTTTTCCACACTCTCTACACCCCAGGTTATGGGCTTGCCTTCAGTCGCAATTCAAAATACGTCCAAATGTTCAATAAGCGTCTATTGGAGTTTCGCGCCAATGGTGATTTAGAGCGTTTACGTCGTTACTGGATGACGGGCTCATGTCGACCTGGCAAACAAGAACACAAATCTTCCGATCCACTTGCGTTAGAGCAATTCTTATCAGCTTTTCTCCTACTTATGGCTGGCATTTTGTTTGCTGCGCTGCTACTTTTACTTGAACATATCTACTTTAAATATGTGCGTAAACGTCTAGCCCGAAAGGACGGTTGTCATTGTTGTGCTCTACTGTCGCTTTCGATGGGTAAAGCGTTGACATTTCGTGGAGCCGTTTTTGAAGCGACGGAAATACTGAAAACGCATCGTTGTAATGATCCAATTTGTGATACACATTTGTGGAAGGTGAAACATGAATTGGATATGTCCAGATTGCGTGTGCGACAATTGGAAAAGGCATTGGATCAACATGGCATTAAGCCACCGCAATTGAGGTGAGTTATTCAGACAAATAACTATATAATAACGTATGGCTATATAAAAGCTTAAGCGCATTCTCTTGATATTTTCTGTGTGTTTATTTGTTTGATTTTCTTTTATTTGTTTAATTATAGACTAACGTCATCCACAGATATGCTGAATCATCGTCATCTGAAGGAGCGTCCTCCGCTGCTGGGTAATCTAAGTTTGGCAGCGAGTGCACAAGATTTATACAGGTGGTAAGTTTTTTTCAACATATGAATGTACCCTCGTCCTGCCCTTAGTTAAATAGCAAGGCATGCAAAACCTCGACCTCTTCCCACAGTTTAACCTTTTTATGTTGTGAAGTGTCAGTAATTTTTAGCAGCCAAGTCTTAATAGCATCTGCATGTGACGCCACTCAATCAACAATGCTGTCCTAAACTTTATACCCAACCAACAATTTATACATTGCTGCGTGATCATCCGCATACTCAAGCCACTTGCGAGTAGCAAGAAAAGGTGGTTCAATAAATTTCTCTTTTACAAAAGTATGAGACTCGATTATCTAATAAATAGGTGACAACATAGCCGTTTTTTATTCTAAGCCCCAAAACAAGCCGTTTGTAAAATTTCACGCTGTCATGAAACTGAATCGAAAACACTTCTTTGACAACCTAATTACCTTCTCCGGGTACGAAACCAAAAATGGCACCAAAGTACTGAGCCGTAGCAAAATTCTCAGCTCACTTACAAGCGGTACTTACTTAAGGGACAAAGGGACTTTGTCTAATATTGGCGCAGGGTCTTCTTAAAACACAGTCTACTGACAAGTCATCAGTGTCAACTACCGTCCAATGAGTGTCTTAATTAGAGTTTAGTCACCACCTATTTGAGACAAAGAGAGACTCACGTAACTGTGCCACAACTGCGGTCCTGGTACTGTAAATGGCTAAACGCTCACCTTTCGAGGAGAGTGTCCACACCTCTTGACATTCCCTCAATCTACGTTATCGGGATTTAACAAGAACTGAAAAATGTTGAATAAAATCGAAGTTCGGTTTTCTAAGACAAATAGGCTTTAAGTTGAGTAAAAATATTCTAAAATAAGCTCCAATCAAACCGAAGCGGTACTTAAACCAATAATACCAAAACTCGGAAATAATTGAGTGGCAGACCCTTTGAAATCTCCAGAAATGTGTTTATAGAAACCAGTACTCGGTGCGGAAACTGGTGCATAGAAGCCATCAAATAGGGCAAATGACCCCAGAAATGGATACTTCAATAAGCAGAGAAAGGGTGCAATGAAGGCGAACCCGGATTCGGTAATGGGAGCTACAAAGCCAAGGGCAGATTCTGGCCATCGGTCCTCACACTATGAAAGAAAGGTTCAGGGAAGAAGAGACTGCCATGAGGGAGGAACACTGGGCCCAGACGGTCGGGCTATATCAGGCAAAAGCAAGATAAAGCACTACAAAGCTGTAATACAACTTTTTAGAACCATCTTCGGATTATAACAGGAGTCCCCACGGGCTACTGCAGACTCAGAGCCCACATGCACAAACTGCGCATATCATCGGGTAGCTTGCTTCGCTTCTGCGATAATGAGGATGAGACTTCAGAGTGCACTTTGCGCAAATGCGACGCGATTCCTATAAGAAGGCATAAGCTCTTCGGAGGTACAACTTCAGAATGTAGTCACACACAATCACTAAAGCCGACTTCAGTTCTGGATTTCCTAAAGGAGAACGGCTTGGCAGACGTGCTATGCGGGCATAAGAGTACAATAGATCTTAAGGTCGCAGTGCACTACCTCAGTTATCTTATTATTACGAGAAGAGAAACTTATTTCTGAACCTGCTAAATTTGATTAATGATTAGTAATCAATTAATTAGGCGGCTTTTTTAATTGGTACTGATTATTTTAGTTGTTTTTCAAGAAAAGGCAATTATTAATTGATTACGAGTAGGAAAAACAAAAAAAAAATTTTAAATAATGCAAAAAAGTTGTTTTGATTACTTTTGATTATTTTAATTTATTTTTTTTTTTTTTTTTCAGTATTGTTGACGTGTAAATTTATGTGCTTTACAACAATACTAAAAAAAAGCAAAAATAATCAAGACTCATCATTTTTTTTATTATATTATATTATTATTTTTTCTTTAATAGTCGTAAAAAATCAGGATTTTTTTGATTATATTTTTAATTAATTTGAAAAGAGTCATTAAAACACAACCATTAAATGGATTCTCAAGAAAATAATTAATCAAACCGGTAGGCACGCCGATTAGTAATAATTATTTAACAGGTCTGCTTCTGAATTACTTACTGGGACCCGAATGGTGCTGGAACGACAATTCTGGCTCCTAAAATACCGGACATACTGCCATTAGATTCATAGGAATATGCTCGCTGTGCACCTTATATGATTGGTCTTCTAGACGATAGAGCTTCAAAATGTTGGCTGGGTCCAAAGCTTGTACTTAATTTGCAACAGCATTCAACACTTAATTTTACCGAGAACTCAACTGTGTTTAATGCAAACTCATATTTACGGTTGAGCTGGTGTTTGTACGCGTATTTGAATGCTCCATTAATCAGTCATTCTTCTTGCCTTTTCATTGCTACAAATAAACTTTGCAAAAGCAAGTATGGGACTGACTGATGAGAATAGCTAAGCATTTGCGACAAGTAATTGGCAGGGATCGTAATCGTTATGCGTACTATGGAAACCAATTGATATTTAATCAGCACAAATTTTCGAGCGTCAAAGCTAAAGCTACAATTAGGCTATTCGAGCATTCTTAGAATTATGAATACATTCTCAAAATGTGGAGTTTGGTGTCATATGAGAAATATATGGGTATATAACTTTATTGCTACGTATTTAATCTTCTATATACACTATACACATATACAGTATGAAAACCGAATTTTCTTTAGAGCAATCAGCCAAACGATCGATTCCTCTAATTAAAATTTTAAATTATATGTTCTTGCCGACCAAGGTTATAGGGGTGTGTGTCTGAAGTATTTGTGACTATAACAGATGTGGATTTCGGGTGCAGAGATGAAGCGGAAGACGAGAAGAAAAATAGGAATAGGAAGAAGAAAAGAATATTATAAGAAAGAGTAAGGGAAGGGAAAAGGAAAATTATAGGAAAAGTGAAAGAGGATGATCAAGAGTTACAATAAGTAGAGAAAGAAAAAGGAGATAAAGAGGAATAATGATTCCTGTAGAATTTAGTCCGTCCTATATACTCATTACTAAGGAAATTACCGAACAAAAAATTCTGTATATGTCTTTAAAAATGACTTTAAGTAAACTTAACGATACATAAGCTTTTCAGTATCGCATTATTTGAATATTTACAATATAATGTGTATAAACTTGAAAAACGTATTTTTATAAGTTATTTCATATATATATATAAAAGAAAGTGACGTTAGTTTCAACGCTCTTAACTCAAGAACGCCTGCACCGATTTGGATGATTGACACTAATTTAGATTGTTCTCTGACCAGAATAGGAGAATACCCAATAAAATTTCCGAATTTTTATAATTATACCTTTCACGAACATCAAATGGTATATTAACTTTGGAACGATGTTTGTAACGTTTAAAAATATAAGAGATAGACCCACCATTAAGTATACCAAATTGATCAGGACGATGAACTGAGTTGATACAGCCATGTCCGTCTGTCCGTCCGTCTGTTTGAACGCAAACTAGTCCCTCAATTTTTGAGATATCTCGATGAAATTTGTCTCACGGATGTATTTTTGTATTATATTAGACATTTGTCGGATCCTTTATAATCGGGTCACTATAGCATATATCTCCCATACAACCGATCGTTCAAATAAGAGGATTATGACCATTTCTCCCTCATTTTTAAAGATTAAAACTTGGTGAGATATTTTCTTATAGATAGCAAAAGATTTCGTAAAAAAATCACCAAGATCGGAGCTATATATAGTATATATCCCATACATCCGATCGTTCAAATAAGAGGATTATGGCCATTTCTCCCTCATTTTAAAATATTAAAACTTGAAACTTGGTGAGATATTTTCTATGGATAGTAAAAGATTTGGTAAAAAATCACCAAGATCGGAGCTATACATATATAGTATATATCCCATACAACCGATAGTTCAGATAAGAGGATTATGGCCATTTCTCCCTCATTTTAAAAGATTAAACCTTATTATAAAAGAAAATTTAATGTATTGCTGACAAAGTTTTAGAGAACTTTAAACAATGCGTATTTAAGTTTGCACGTATTCATGAAAGGTATAAAGCCTTCGGCACAGCTGAAGACAGCGCCGTCCTTAATTGTTTTTTTTTTTTTGTTAGAAAAGCTCGATAATGGATCGATCGATGGTGAAGTGGAATTGTGTGTGTGTGAAATAGTTATATCTATAGCGTCGTCCGGTCCCTCTAGTTTATAATAATAACAACTGTTTACGCATGATCAAGAAAAAAAATTGTTTGTAATTTTTTTTAGATTAAAATGTTTCATAAAAGTTTTGCTTGTCGATGAAAAAGTCATAGCTGCATTTGAACATCTTTCCAACTTTCTAACCTTTGGTTTATATAAACAACTAGCAGACCCACAAACGTTGTCCTGCCTAAAATTTGAGTTTCCTACATTTAACAAATTGTACTCTCTCCATCCCCACTAGGCGCTTCCTTGTAATTTATTCCTATACATATTTTTTTCTACTTTAAAAAAATCACATAATATGTGGGCGTGGCACAGCCGACTTTTCAAAAATAATGTATATCTTGACCAAAGGATACTTATATCCAAATATCATTAATTTAGGTCAAATACGCTCAGATTTAGGACGCATTGAAATTGTATACGGCCTGGGGGCGTGGCACAGCAATTTTTTTCCAAAACTATATATAGCCTAAGATGTAACCAGTAAACCCAAGAATTTACTGTGAAAATTTCATAAAAATCGGATAAGTACTTTGGACGCCTATGAAGGACACAAAGACACAAGTTTTTATTTATAAGATTAGAAAACCGTTCTTTAAAATTCTTATATTCCTTAGCTTAGCAAAAAACATGTCGATTCGATTATGTAACACGTACCTTACAATGTTTTGTACTCCAAAATCCGGCGTTTTGTCAGCAAAATGTTTTTCAGTAAGTTTCTAAAAAATTCGACATTTGACAAGTCAATCTCAAAAAGTTTCCCTCTTAAGAATTCTTAGATAGCTCAGCTTCGTGTTCTCAGCCGGTTTAATATCGTACAGCTTAGGGACAGTTGTGGTTTGGAGGAAAAGTGAGTATCGATGTCGGATTTTTCAAAGTGTTTTTTAACTATAGCGCTTTTTTAATCGATACAGAACGAGATACATAATGTGTATATTCATGTCGAAGAGACAGGCGCAAAACCACATAGACTGGGAGAGGAGTATGGTTAAAATTTCCTTTTTTTATTTTACGGAAAAGCATTGTTATCTCTATCTCTTCTTCTTTCCTTACTTAGAAATATCCTTCAGGGCAATGAATTTAATATGAAATATATACAAACTAAAAGCCCCTATGGCATTCAACGAGAGGTTTCCTCGTAGCAAAGTATCTAATCTTTTGAAACCAGAAATATGACGAATCTACCGGTCATGCCAGTGTTTCATTCCATTATGCCACATTCATACATTGCTGCTTTGTATGTTCACATATTTGTATATATGAATAAAAGCATACCTAAACAAACACCCTAACTGCTCTTTTATAGCCACATTTATTTCATGATACTCATTTGTTTGCATTCATTCTGACTCTCGCCAACACGTTGACTGATGTGTGTTCTTAAAAAAACACAAACAATATCGAATGGATTATATTTAATAGAGTGTTCCATTTTCAGATGATTTTTTTTCTTATTTTCTCCAACTGAAAATCTGATCGCTTACCTTTACGTGTATCTACATATAATAAAATTTGCAGATATTTAAGAAAAATAGATAGGAGGGATCATTATCGAGCCAGTAGAAGCCAAATCAACCATTTTAAGAATTTTTGTCTGTCTATCTGTATGTTTGGTAGCGCATCACTCAAAAAATGTTGAATGGAATTTAATGGAACTTTTACCGTTATATTAATTGACGTTTACCTTGAACTTTAATATGTTCCGAAATTTCGACCAGTTTCGGAGATATCGACCAATATGTGGGCCAAGGTGACCCAAAATTGTTTAGTACAATATGGGTAGATATCAAACGAAAGGTATTAATAAGTGCTTGAATAAGCGATGTAATTAAGTTCCATACCTTATCTGGTATGTGGGGGAGATATAATGATTAAAATTGGGCTCAGTCTGTTATAAGTTCTGAGACGCAGCGAAGCTCGTCGGAGACGGATTTACTATTAAGTAATGAAATTGTAACAGGCCGATGTCTGTACATTGTAGATATAAAAGAAAAAAAAACGTACTTGTTGTCTATATTAGATTAATAGAAGGAAAAATAATAGTTTTCAGAATTTTTGTATGCCGCTCTGTATGTTTGTAGGCGCATCACTCAAAAACTGGTGTATGGAATTGAGTGAAATTTTCAGTCATATAAGTCTACCTTGCATACATTGGTGACAATAAAGAAGCTGGATTTTATTTAAATATATAATGAAATTGTACGATAATGATATCTGCACATAATAAAGGCTGGGTTGTAATCATTACTTTGGGATAAAATTACACTCAACTCCCAATTACAAGTAATTCTAGTAGTATTCAATTCCCTCTTCGTCGAAACATAATAACAAAAGTAGTCTCTTGGTTTTGGAGCCCCAGTCCTTTGCGCAAATGTAATTTCTGCCCCAATACATTATAAAGGAATTGAAAGTCTAATTAAACGTTCCTTATCTACATTACAAGGAATCCCAAAAATAGTTTATAATTTCTAATTCCTCAAATGAATTGCAAAAATAATTGAAAAACTGTAGTATTGGAGAGAAAAGATCTCCGGATGTATGCATATGTATTACTGTTTGGTACCTTCTGTAGCGAATTACATTCTCTATCCATCAAGATTTAAATAAAAAATTTATTTTATTTTATTAATTATTTCAAGAAAAATAAAATGTGTACAATGTAATTGAAATTTCGTATGCAACTCGAAAGTTTGAATAAGCTAAGTCGGCAAATGGATTTTTCCTTTACCTTTTCTTTATTTTCTAGTTATATAAAATATTATTTCTAGCAGAAGAAGCAAAAACTTCTAGAAAATGAATCACTCTAATATCATATGTATGTTCATCTAAGCCTTGATGTTATGGATTTATTACTTCCTTTGTTGACTCAAATTTTAGCAAACAATCTAAGCTGAAATAGAAAAGCAATAAAATATAATGTTTTTAGGCAGCTTTTCTCGTTACCGCAGCAAACTCAACGAACCATAGATTTTGAACTCACCTAAATTGTGTTGCTTATGTTTACGAGTATTCATAATATAAACACTTCCATATACAAATACTGGGGATACTAGCTTTTTTCAATACCGTGATCCCAGGACTCGGATTTTCTTAATTCTCCAAGAGTTTAGCTTATGTAGCAATGATGTGAGAAACTATCTAGTTATGAAATATTTAACAGCTTATTGGATTTTAACAATGATTTTTTATTTAAAACCAAAGTGGTACAATCGCTCACAAATCAAAATCATATACAGCTGCGTTCAATATAACAGTATCGAAATTAAATTAAATATCGTTAGACGAAATAAGAAAAAGATGTATTTTTAATAATTTTCATTTAAAATATATCAAAACCCACATAAAAGAAATTTCAAAGTTTACACAAAGCTCATACAAGATAATTAAACTTTTAAAAATGTATATCAAAGTTTCAATATTTTTGGGAAGAATTTTTAGAAAATTTTTGAGTACGCAGTTTTATAGCATAATAATGTGCAAGTTTCTCCTGAATTTTTTAAATTTTTTGTATTTTTTTTTTCAGGGAAACTTTGCAATCAAAAATTTTCTAGAATTCTGTAAAAAAAAATTTAAGATTTCGATGTCCATTTTTTAAATTTCGTTTAAACTCAGAAATTTTTTTTTATGTTGTCTGTGCTATATAATGCGCTATATTTTAAATAAAAATTATTAAAATCACAGCTTCTTCTTATTTCGTTGAACGATATGCATTTTAATTTTACTACTATTATATTGAACACAGCTGTATGTAGGATAATTTTTTCAGAAGTGTTGAATTTTTTAAGCACAATTTTGGAATTGTGTATAGGATGTTTTTATGCATTCTTTAAATTAGATCACTTTGATAATCACACATTTTCTTCATAGAAACAGTTTTTTTAAATAAAATATTTGTATTTCATGCAGATAAATGTTTTAATATATAGAGAACTGCACTTTGTGAAAAGTTAAAATCCGTGTTAACTGGGGTTTTTTGCTATTTTATTTAAATTGTTAAAAAAAAATTTATATTAGATTAAATTCAAAATTGTTGATGGAGAGCTAAGTGGACTCATAGTTTCTTGGTAGTTGCTAAAAAAACTCATGTCACTATAATTAACATAATCAACAGAGAAAAAAAGCACACATACATATGTTAAATTTAGTAACATATTATGAATCCCGAAAATTCCGTGATCACATTCCCAGTGCTTACATATTTATTAATTTGTATATGCATGTAGCTACGTATGCATGGGTTTATGAAGGATACATCGCTTTTGAAGGGAAAGCTGAACTATACCCCCTAATTTTCTACCCTATTATTCATACAAATATCCAAACAGTTTATAAAATGATTTTTATAAAAATTATTGCTTTTCATCAATAAAAAATAGAAATAGAAAAATCAAAACAAATATTTGCCACAAAGATGTATTGGGCTAGTAAATGCAGATATCAAAAAATATTTACTGCTCACACTAAGAAAGCAGACTTGTTAAATGTGATTAGTAAATAGTAATCAATTAATTAGACGGCTTTTTAATTGGTAAAGATTATTTTAATTGTGTTTTAAGAAAAGGCAATTATTAATTGAACACGATTACAAAAAATCAAAAAAAATAGAAATAAAAAAAAAAATAAAACTAATCAAAAAAAAGTTGTTTTGATTACTTTTGATTATCTTAGATTTTTATTTTTTTTAATATTGTTGATGTGTATATTTATGTGCTTCTACATTAATATTGAAAAAAATCAAAAGTGATTACAAAAAAAACAAAAAAAATCAAAAGTAATCAAAAAAACTTTTATCGATTAGTAAGTATTCATGAAACGAGCTCAAGGCCAAGAATAATAATTTTTCACTTTTTGAATTTTTATGAAAATTATTATTGTTTTTATTTATTAATTTTAATTCATTATTAAAAGTTTTTTGATTGAATAGAGTAGGAAAAATATTTAAAGACAACTGCCATAGCTTTTCTCATAGATCCATTTCGGAAGCTGCTAGACTTCACTCATCAGAGAAATTTTGGCACGCATTGCTAACCATTAAGCTAACAATATGCTGCTTTTGATGTCATCTAAACTCCTAGTTCGATTAGTTTTATTTATTTTTTTTTTATTTTTTTTTTTTTTCATTGTTTTTGATTTTTTTTTTTTTTTTGATTATTATTTGGAAAATACTCATAAAAACTTGTAAGTAATTGGCAATCAATCATTAAATCGATTCCTACGATTTGTTCTTACGATTAGTAATCATTATTTAAAAGGTCTGTAAGAAAGTAATGAAATATATGAGGGCGAAGCCTAAAACAATGTATATTCAGCATTTCGTCTTGGAAAAATGCTCTACGATTTTAATTAAAAAATTTTTCAACATTTTTGGCTCTAACTTTATTTAATTAGTCTTGGTTCGCCATTTTTTTTAGCTTTTTTTTAATTAGCTCTGTGCTGTATAAGCAAAATTTGTCCTCAACAGAGTTCGACTTGTAACTCTCTTCGCGTCCAGTGTGTTTTGTACCTCGTTTTCTTTTCAAATTGCAAATATGTCATCGACGTACTTTGTAAGTAGTCTTAGCTTCCGTTCAACTTTTTTCATTGTACTTTGTAGCAGCTTTTCCATAACAATAACCGCGATGACAGGAGACGTTGGTGATCCCATCGGTAATCATCTTATTTGCGTGTATATTTTATCCTCGTATTTAAAATAACGATTTTCCTCAATACAAAATTTTAATATTAATAGGTTTTTTGGAATTTTAGTATATTGTTCTATTATTGTAAATTTTTCTTGAATAACATCAAGTGCTAGTTGTTTGGGGACACTAGGAAACAGCGGGACAACATCAAAAGAAATTAATTTTTCATCATCGTTAATATACGTATTATTTATCTTTTCCTTAAAATCAAGCGTATTTTTGACATTGTAATTAGAATTTAATGTTACATTTTGTAATATATTTACATAGACCGTACGATGGTGATCCCGTGGTTAAACATATCGGCCTTAGGGGTGTACCTTCCTTATGGATTTTCGGAAGGCCATAGATTCTAGGTGATAGTGACGTAGTGGTTATAAGACTATTTCTTTTGGCTTTTGAAATGAATTCCATTTTAAACATTGTCTTTGTACCCTGTACATTGTTAAATTATTAAGTATTTCTTTCATTTTTATGTTGTGATCATCTTTATCCATAGCTACAGTTTTATTGCCTTTCTCAGAAGCTAAAATTCTAATGTTGTCATTTTGTCTAAGAAATTTACGAGTTCGGCCCACTGTGTCAACTATTGCACTATCCATAGCACTCAGTTTGTTAGTTGGAGTTAGCACCTTTTCATCATTTTTGTTGGAGTTAGCAGATTTTATTTCTAGTAAGTTATAACGAATATTGAACACCTTATATTCATATTGATCACCGCCAAATGCAGAATTCGCCCACTTTCCCAGCAGTACGAAAAGTTGTGTTGAGTGAAGATTGGACTTGACGGCTTTTACCGCTGTGGTGACGATATTCATAAATATTAAGCATACGCCATGTACTCCATCATCGCATGCATTTAGGGGGAACATTTATGTATTTGTATTTGTACATAAATTAGGCTACTAAATGATATGAAAAGTATTGAATTGAATTACTCAATCATAAAGCTGGTAAAATCTCTTCATTGTCTGCATAGCACACCACACAAATTCACTCAAAATCTTAATTGTTTTTACACAGGTATTTTGCTAATTTATTATTTGAACGCAAATGGCTGGTTATCAAATTCCCAGAAGCAAGCAAGTAGATACATGCATGTAAATGTTTTGTTAACTTCACCATGTTAGCGCTAAAGGGCTCGGAATTTTACACTGATGTTAGAGCAAATTTAACTCATTTCATTCAACTCATTAAAGCGCATTTAATGAACAGGCCTCGACAAAGGTGTGTTGGTAGGAGTAGTATGATCGCAGCCGTATTGGTTTAGTCGAGATAAAACCCTACAAAAATTTCACTTTTTTTACTATGAAAAGAGTGTTTTATTTAATCATAGGTTGAGTTTAAGAAATGTATCTCCTGTATTCTGGAGTTGTTAGGCATAACAATTGTTAGAGTTTAATAGACACAAGTTTGTCAATAGTTATGGGTATGCACACTCAACAATGAAAATCTGAAAGCTTTTCTAGTTCACCATATACAGTGTACGACAAAACTTAAGCGCCAAAAGTCCTTCTGCTATTGTATTTTTTTTATTGATAAAGGCTACATATTAGTTATTTCAAATATAAAATAAAAAACCTTTTTCATGGTCCATTAAAAAAAAATAAATTGCACTTTTCAAGCTAACTAAAGAATGTGTACGACGAAACTAAAGCACCAAATCAAAGTAGGTCTTTTTTTTCTTCAAATGTGTTGTAAAAACCATAAAATCGCAGTTAACGTGAGCCACAATAACCACCAAAATATTCCGAATTATTTCAAACAACGGTTCCTTTTCTTTATTTAGCCGTTAAACGAGGTTGAATGATCTGTAGAAGACTAAAAGATTTGCTGGAAATAATTGTTTAAATTTAATTAAAGGAAATCGGAAAATACTTTTCAAAATGTTTTAACATTTTGAATGGCTTTATTTAGCATACTACAAACGTTTTTCCATTTCTTTGGCTCCCTTAGCTCTGTACAGGGGGGTGATGGTGCATGAAAATCACCGAATAGCATCGATCGTGCAATCGTTCGTGGACTAAAAATATTTCTTCTTGTTTCCGCAAGAAGAATTTGTGATATCCACGCCCTGTAGGACCAGTTAAAGAACGATAACTTCACTTCGGAGATTTAAACCCAATTCGATTTCAGATAAAAGAGAAATAAGGGTTTTCAAGATTCCACCTAAATTGGAGCAGTACAATACGACGAGGAATCTTATTTTCTGTCAAATAAAAGTTTTCTGAAATATTACTACGCTCGGAAGCTTGTTCCCAGGCCTAAAGAACAACGCTTACTTACTTTTAATATACTTTTTAATTGTTAAATACCTTTTGAGGCATTGTAGGGGTTTTAGACGTTTCTCCAGTCATAGAGTTGGTCCAATTCATACGATTTGGCTGGTATTGGATCGTTTCATGTAAAAGGATTTTAAAAAAAAATTTTCATCCTATTTCTTTAGGGTGAAGGAATGTCATTAAGGTGGATCTATCAGAAAGACAATCTGCTAAAAGGTGTAGCTATTTGATTCAAAAAATAGCTTACGGATAATAATGTTGACGTATTGTCGCGGCCCGTGGCCCAAAAAAAAATAGGGTTTGTCCCAAAAGTTTCCAAGGAAAAAATATAAAAAGGAAATGAAAAAATTTTAAAAATTCTTTATTCGTAAAAAAAAATTATTAAAAATAGCATGGAAGAAACTAGTATATCCAATATTTGATGCAATTATTGATTGATTGGTTGGTTTGTGCGGCAATCCTCCTATGGCTAGGCAAAGAAAACTAACGCGATCGCTTATTAGATTGCCAGAAAAGTTTTAGAAATGGATGTAAGCTAGGCGGATAACTCAGTACGACCACCTAAGATAAATCGAAGAATACAATGTTGAGATAACGAACTCCCGAGGATGATTGCAAGGCCGTTCTTTTTTTTTAAGTGACAAACCTTTATCATTGGAGACCCAGCTGGTGTTACGATATTCTGACTTGTGTAAGTAAACAAGTATCCTCTACAGTGGCAGCCAGGATGGGAATGAACAAAATTCATTTCATCCGTCCTTTGTCAAAGTCCAGGACTGCACTGAAAGCTGCTCAGACTTGAGGGTGAAAGTTCTCTCTATTCTGTAAGTAAGGTTAAATAAAAATATTATAAGAAAACTGAATCCGTTTTCACTATCTTCATCCCTTTGAGTTCAAAATATCTTTTAAGTTTGTAGGAAAGATTGTCCTGGGACGACTGTGGTATTTTTTTTTCTCAATATAGGAAGTGTTTAAGCAAATCGATGTATTCCCTGCTGATATAGCGACCTAGAATTAAGCTACCAAAAAAATATTGGTAGAAGAGCTAAATTTAAATAAAATTTCAGAAAAGACCAAAGCAGTTTTTTTTTCTATATTTCTCCAAAATATTAATAGCTGGTTTCAAATCACTGCCGCTAAAATACACACTATGGACTCCTAAAAAACTATTCGTTTGCCACCTAACACAATTTTGAGCTCAACCGTTGATATACAAATAAGTAATCAAGTAATACGTGCAAAAAGAAATTAAATATGTAAATAGGTATGGCTACATTTGTAAAACACTTTATATTTACTCTATGTGGGGGAATGGTAACAATCTGTAAACACAGCTTCAACTTGTATGAGCCTACAGCACATACCCGCTTTTTGCCAACACCACTCTTTGCAAATGAATAGTCCACTATGTGCAATTGTTCTTTAACAAGTTTGTATTGTGCGCATAAGAGTCGTGTGTGGTATATATATTTGTATATAGGTTAGTACATATGTACCCTTCACAAAATCATGGGACTAAACTCTAAATAGAGTGGAGCGCTATTAATCTTTTTATCTTAAGCGTGTTATAATTAATCCCAACTGCACTTTTTCGAGCTGTGTTTTGGAAAAGCTCAGTTCAGCCAAATAGCTGCATTCTGTAAGTCTGTCTCATTTTAAGTCACTAAATTTGAGATTTTCAATAGAGACAATTTTTGTGTCTTCACATGACTTCGATATTCTTTAAGAGAAAATCACAAAAAGTTCACCAATGATATGTGTTGAAAACACACTTGCATACATCTTCAGCATTTAACAGCGCCTGTATACATATCGCGATAGTAAATGTCTAGAGTACAACGTGTGAGACGCAGGTTCGAACCCAGGATCGCGAACAATTTCTCTTTTTTTATCTGTAAGTACCTTTGGGCTCGGCAAGGCAGCGAAATTACGCGTAACATTTGACTGCGTCTCTGTCTGTGCCTTATTGTTGATGTCGTTTCTGTGCATAACTGTGTA
Source organism: Merzomyia westermanni (assembly GCA_949987695.1). NCBI lineage: Eukaryota > Metazoa > Arthropoda > Insecta > Diptera > Tephritidae > Merzomyia > Merzomyia westermanni. The sequence goes on from OX465290.1 coordinate 61,503,550, forward strand.
AGCGAAATTTGGCTTGGTATGCGTGTATAAAATCTTGTTTGCCTGCTTTGCTGATACGTATGTGACGCTCTGGTTAGGTGGGTGTGTGTGTATGCAAGTGCTTTGCTGATTGTTATTTTTCGGTAATCGTGACTAAACACGACGAATGCTATCAATCGTCAAAAAGACCAACGGAACTGCGTTTATCATAAATATACACAGTGTTTACAAAACCAAAATAAATGATTTTATGTTAAATTTATTTTAGCTCAGAACACTCAAGACGGTGAATAATTTGTTTCTTTCTTCTTTAAATGGTCATCTAACCGCCCGAGCTATTTTGACCGTCCAACATAGCTCGCCAGTCGTTTCTTTGTTGCGCCAACTGGCGCCAATTGGAAACACCGCGGGATCGCAAATCGGTCTCCACTTGGTCTTCCATCGGAGTGGTGGTCTCCCTCTTCCTCTGCTTCCACCGGCGGGTGCCGATAAGAATACCTTCTGGACTGGAGCATCTTCGCTCATTCGCACTACGTGGCCTAGCCAGCGAAGCCTCTGTGTTTTAATTCGCTGAACTATGTCGGCGTCTGCGTAAAGTTCATACAGCTCATCATTAAATCTTCTTCGGTACTCGCCGTCGCCAACGCGTAGAGGTCCACAAATCTTTCGAAGAACCTTTCTCTCGAATACTCCCAGAGCCGCCTCATCAGATGTTGTTAGTGTCCACGCTTCTGCACCATATAGCACGACGGGTGCGATGAGTGACTTGTAGAGTGTTATTTTCGTTCGTCGAGAGAGGACTTTACTTTTCAATTGCCTACTCAGTCCGAAGTAGCATTTGTTTGCAAGAGTAATTCTTCGTCGGATTTCTAGGCTAACATTATTGTTGGTGTTAATGCTGGTTCCCAGGTAAACGAAGTCCTTTACTATTTCGAAATTATTGCTGCCAACAGTGGCTTGGTTGCGCTAACTCTTTGCATGATGACAGAAGGTACCTCGTTTATACTTATGAATGCGGTTATACTTATGAAATGAAATGCAAAAAAATTAACTTATATAAAATAATAAAAAAACTAATATGAAATAAAATAAAATAAAATAAATATAAATAAAATAAAATAAAATAAAATAAATATAAATAAAATAAAATAAAACAAAATAAAATAAAATAAAATAAATAAAAATAAAATAAAATACTAAAAACAAAACAAAATAATTTTTAATCAAATAAAGTTAAATTAAATCAAATTAATTTAAAGGAACTATGATAACTGGAAAAAAATTAATTGAAGGGAAAGAAAGGAAAGTAAAGGGGAGGAAGGAGAATGAAAGGAAAGGAAAGGAAATGAAAGAAAGGAAAGAAAGGAGAAGGAAAGTAAAGTAAAGGACAGGAGAGGAAAGTAAAGGAAAGGAAGGATGGAAAGGAATTGGTAGGAAAGGAAAGGAGATTGGTGAAAGCAGAGAAAAGCATATAAAATAAAAATATAATAAAGTAAAGGTACAGCAAATAAAAGAAGGAAAAGAGATCAAGAAATGAGTAGCTAACAACTAAAATAAATTAAAGTTTTATGATGGAAATTCGTCCACTGGGCTAAGTCTAATTTAAGAAAATTTATTTACAAGTCACATATGTTTACACATCAAACTCGACGAGTACTTGGTACTCACGCCTTTTTTTTTTTGGTTCTAACCTTTAAATTTATTTAATTTTTAACCCAGTATTTTTTAGCTTGTGGCCTGCCTAGAACTAGCTGACAAATTAGTGAATATTTTTTTAAGACTAGAGATGTGAGACAGCTTACTGAATACCAAATTGTATCAAAATTGAAATTGACCATGAAGTATCTCTATTAGTGACTAGACACTGCTCACAAAATTCACCTGTAAGAAACACACGAATATATATCGTCAGTGATACTGCAAAACCGCGGAACGTGTGATATTTGTGTCAAAAACTTTCACAGCCCCCTGCAATTAATATCTTTTAATTTATTCTCATGTTGGTTTGGAACACAATTTAAATAATCGATTTGATGCAAACTTTTCCTTAAAGCAATTTTTAGTTTAAAAAAAAACAGCCAAACTGAGATATCACTTACGCTGTTTTGCATTTCTGCGTTACGCGGTTTTGCAGTGTCACCGACGATATATTTTGAAAAAGGTTAAGTGTGTTAAAGGTATATTTCGGAAAACCTAAATTTTATTTCAGAAAAAGTCAAATGCATTTCAGTCGCAGAAAAACAGCTATATAAGGTTTAGTCCCCTATGACTGGGTTAGGTCAATTTTAATAAGAGTAGCGTACGTACAGCGGTAAAAAGTATATTTTTTAAACCGTACCTGTAGGGGAACAAAGTGAACCTATCCAACGATACCACTTCAGGCATAAAAAGATGCAATTAATATCTTCAAATCACATTCCCAAGCAAAAATTAACTGGCACTAGATGCATCTCCATTGCGACTCATCCTGAATGCCCTTCAGAATTATCGAATTTTTTGTGCGGTATACATGCATATGTACATCTTTTCGTGTTTACATGTTTACCCGCATGCCCTTACACCGCTTCCTTGTTGGTTGTGAAGGAAATTACTTCTAATTGTGTCTTCGTAAACGCCAACAGCGTTGTACAAAAATAAAAAAATATATACATATAGCTTACTCAACGTACGGATGTCATAGATAGCAAAACAAGACGAGTTTTAAAGTGCAACATGAAATAAAAATGTAACATGAGGCCGGGAAGCGTGATTGTAGGGAGTGGAGGTGGTAATAACGTTAACCAAATTGCTACCTATTAAGGGAGATGACGAGTCCAATACAACAATCCCTGATGATGGAGAAATTTATCACAGCTTAAAAATAATAAAGTGAAGAAAACTGAAAAACTCCCCTCCGAGCTTTCAAGCCATTATGTGATGAGTTGGTAAAAATCACACATACATTATTTTAAAAAATGTGTTCGGAGGAACACAGTCTACCTGAATGGCCCGTAGACGTGCTCTACCTGAAGAAACGCTTTCTCCCAGATCGCACCAACAGCAGCGGAATCAGTCTACTTAAAATCGAATATAAGGTTCTGTTGATCGCAAGATGTGCTTGGAAAAGATTGAAGATAATCGCCGACAAGCTGATTGCAACTTATAGTTAAGGCTGCAGACCAAAAAAGTCTACTATGCACCAAAGCTAAATAACACGTCAAATTCTTGATCAAACCCATGGCAAGAGAGTCAACCTAGCAACAACGCCGCAGAATGAATCTGTATTTACTGTTATTACAGCATAGCCCTGTCTATTCCGCAGGCATGAGCTACTAGGGAGGATCAAGTACTGTAGCTTTTGACAGCACAGCTTTGCCTGAATTTCCTTCCAAAGCTCATGCGACTATCCAAAATGAGATTGAGTAAACCTACAGCTTCATCAAAACAAAACAAATCTTTCCACAAGGCAATAAAAGTGGTGTCTTGCCATAAACGGTGGCCAATTGGAAGTACATGCTGTCCTCAATTCCAGATTCGGCACCCTAGCAGCCACGTCATTATTGTCATACACATCATTTAAATCGTGCAGGACTTCTTCTATATACGAGGTGTGTTCAAAAAGTATCGCGAATTTTGTGTTTTTTCAAAAATTATTTATTTATTCATGAATATCTATTTTGTCCCCTTTAAAGTAATCCCCATGAGATTATACGCTTGTGCCAACGGTTTTTCCAATCTTCGAAGCACTTCAAAAAATCATTTTTTTGTATCTTGTTCAGCTCCTCCTTCGATGCCGTCTTTCTCTCGTCAAGAGAAGCGTAACGTCGTCCTTTCATGGGCCTCTTCAGTTTAGGGAACAAGAAAAAGGCACAGGGGGCCAGATCTGGGGAATACGGTGGCTGCGGCATCATTAGTGTGTTGTTTTTGGCCAAAAAGTCGCGCACAAGCAACGATGCGTGAGCAGGGGCGTTATCGTGGTGCAAAAGCCAATTTTTGTTCTTCCACAAATCCGGGCGTTTCTGGCGTATTGCTTCGCGCAAATTGCGCATAACTTGCAGGTAATATTCATTATTGACCGTTCTTCCCTGTGGCAAGAACTCAGCAAAACTTTCACATTCGACCGAACTTGGCGCGCTTTTTTCGGTCTTGGTTCGTGCGGCAGCTTCCATTGAGATGATTGAGCTTTGGTTTCCACGTTATAACCATAAACCCACGATTCGTCACCAGTTATGACCCTCTGGAGATAATTTGGGTAGTCGCGGACAGAGTTTAACATCTCATTAGCAATGTTCATGCGATGCTGTTTTTGGTCACAATTGAGCAATTTTGGTACGAATTTCGAGTAAAAATCGAAGACGATCCAAAACACGTGCAAGCAAAGCAGCTGTCAACAATTAACTGAACATTCAAAATGGCCGAGCTTGTCGGCATAAGTGAGAGACATGAGTACCAACATAACGCCACAAAAAATTCGAAATTCGAATATACGTAACCAGCGAAAATTCAAAATTCGCGATACTTTTTGAACACACCTCGTACTTAGGAACCAGTATCAGCAGCGTAAAGAATATCACCGGACTGCCGTCGCGGCATTGGAGGCTTTTGATACGGCAACCAAGCGATAAATGATATTGGGGGTACCAACCCTACCCAAGCCTGAAAAGATGAATTCATAATTACATGAGTGGTAGGCAGGTGCCGACGGACCTCATGAACATAACAAATAACAAGGCCATTATACTAAGCTGCAGTGGTAGGTCTTCAACAACATTCTTAAAAAGTCAGTAAATTCCTGCAGCTGCAGATTAACACGAATATTCAATTCAAATGCGAGACATTCTATCACGACTACGGTCTGGATATTGAAATAAAGAGGTTAAACTCCAACTTATCCAGACTAAACATCCGCACACTGAATATTTGGCCGACATGTGATGTGTTCGCTTCCGACTCCAATCATATTTTTTATTGCTCAAAGAAGCAGACTCTTCTAAAAGCAAACCGACTATGTTTCAACCCCATTTGAACTGTACCTTTCCTGGGACTTTCGGTAATGGACGATATTCTACACCAACAACAACAACAAAAGGACTATCTATTGTACACCAAAAAATTGAGGAAACCACGCTTGAATCAACAATTTTATAAAATATTCTCTCCCTTCCCCACCAAAAATTGTATATTTATTATTCCTCACGCACGCTCTATTGAAAAGTGTAAATGAATATTTTTCCAAAAAGATTGAGATTTCACAAATTTCGCTTTTATGCAATAGCATCCCCACTTCAATGCCAGAGATGTCAATCCCAGGAATCCAGTGTCCTGTGCGTTTTTAGGTGAATTTTTGGCGTTGAACCCATAAAGCAAAATACGTTTACTATAAGCTTACGATAAACTTACTTTAGCAAGCTTTTCGTTTGGAAGACCTTTACTATAATCATTGTTAAACTTTTGGATAATATTGTCGAATAAACGAGAGTTATCCCTTTTTGAAGAATTGCAAATAAGGTTTGGAAAACAATTTTTAATTAACGTTTTATTTAACGGACAGTAAGTGTTTGTTGAAAGATGATTGATAAAACTGCAATTTAGGCAAAGAAGGTGAAAACGGGCCAGTAGCCTTATGAATATATACTAGACCTTTCCTCCGAAGGTTGCTTTTTCGAATCCCGACAATTTCCTCAACTTTTTTTATTAAATACATTATTATAATTATTTTTAAATATATCTTATAGTCACGGTTGCCGTTTTGGCCGAAGCGTACCATTTTTGGTACGCATTTTTTCGCCAGGTACGTTGGTACGCAACTTCCAAATTTGGTACGCTTTTGCCATTTTTACTTCACGCACCTCCGATGACACTGCTACAAATATCAAACCTGCATTTGAATGACTACTTGCTTTACTGGCAGTAGAAGTGAAGTGGTACCACTTGTATCAACTTATACATAGGAGTCTTTCTCTGTCATACGCCGCTTTGATATTTAAAAAAAAAAGTTGTAAAGAGGAACCACTATTTGTTTGTGATACAAAATAGCACCAGCAAGTAGTGCTAATGAAATTAAAATTGTTAACATATTTGTTTTAGTTCTGAAGCGGAAAAATAAAGATGGATAGGTAAGTTTTACAATCGGGGGAATATGCGCAAGCAAATGAATGGATTTGTGGACATTTTAATTTATTTATTTACTTTTACTCATTATAAGGTATATTTAGAAGAATAAAATATTATATTTTTTTAGTTTTTTTATGTTTAAACATACACATATGTATATTAACCCCCATTTCTGGGTAAATTAATGTCAGCAGATGAACTGCTTAAAATTGTTTTAATAAATGTTATATTGTTTGCCTATCAAATTATTTTGGTACGTTTTTTTTCGGTTTGGTACGAATTTTGGTACGCAAAATTTTAGGCAAACGGCAACCGTGCTTATAGTTATTTCAGTTTTATTTAGTACTTTTTGTTACAATTAAAGTATAATAAAAAAATATTCTGTTCGAGCTTTTTTACTAATTTGTGGCGTACTGCTTCCATTTTTTTATACAAATTGGCGGGGGCTACTGTTTTTTGCGGACTACGAACGTTCATATAAATTAAGTTCATATAAATCAAGTAGGTAAATTATTTAGCATTATTTTTGAAAACTGCCAAACTGTTCACCTCGCACAAAGTTCACCTCAAATTATTTTCCCAAAGCTACCATACAATTGTGAAAACATATTTAAACGATTGTGAAATTTTTTAGTTACAAACTCGTTTGAAAACATTGATTTCAACGTTTGGAAGATATTGTTTAATAAAATGGTTTACTTCATTGTTTATTGGGAAAATATATTTGCTAAACACTAAATATGAAATGTATCTTATTTGATTTTTTGATGTGCAATATTTTTGAACATTTTAGTTTGCTCAAAGATTTTATTATTTTTATTCACTACTCGATTTTAATCGAAGATCTTCAGTAATAAAAACCGACACCAAAAGCGCCGTTTTATCATGAAAGTTATAAATTCCTAGGCCTTCTAAACACTAATTTTTTAACAACAATTGCATATATCAAGCTGATATATTTAAAAAAAACACAAACAGTTAAAAATTTGCGTGAACAACTCAAAATTTTGAAAAAAATACTCCTACCTAATCATTTGTTTACTAAAGCGCTCTACACACCTCTCCCTAAACCTTAATGTGATCTTTTTTTTATATGACGTTATTACTTAAATTTTTCCGAAAGTTGATGTATCACATGATAAAGAAATTAAATATGTTTAATAATTGTTTAATAAAGCGAATTTTAAAACATTAAATTTACGTATTTTATGAACAACCCTCAATCTCATGTGGACGTCAACTTTTCATATTCACCACGGCAAATATCGGATTTAAATTTTTGTCTGTTTTGGTTGTTTTGGTCACAAACTCGCAGGTGTGCGTGAACGACCTAAAAAATTCAAATATAATTTTTTCCGTAGTGAGTCGCGCTTTGATTAACTGTAAATATAGCTGTGAGTGTGTAGTTTGCGATTTAGACTTTTGACAGGACGTTCCGTTTGTAGCGTTGGCGGAAAAGGACGTGAAAGGTTGAAAGGTCCAGCCAATTTTTATAAATAGACTTGGTGTTGGTTGGACCTCAGAAACGGACTTGGTCAGCTCTTGCACGCCTTTTTCGTCAACTTTGGGAAGTCCAATGCTTGCTTGAGCTAGTATCAAGCACAGCTTTTGTGCTCCCCACAAAGGAACCATGAGAATAGAAAAAAATTACCATTAATTTGAAAGCAAAAAATTTGAGTTTGTGAAAAAAAAATCGAATATTGAAAATATGTGAAAATAACGGAACTATGAAGATAACGGAACGATAAATGTGATCGAAAAACTTGAGCTTGTGGAAAAAAGGAATATTAAAAAAATATGTGAAAATAACGGAACTGTGAAGATAACGGAACATATCGAATAACGGAACGATAAATGTGATGTGATTTGACTGAGAGATAGACCATGTGTTTTTGTGCCTGGCAATGTGGTCTGTGACCAAAGCCATAAGCAGACTTTTGACAGCTACAAAATGGTGGTGCCACCAAAGCTTCAAGTTAGCGAAGAAATAAAAAAAATTTTGAACATCGAATTATTTCTTTTGTATATGAATACAGTAACTCAAACAGTTTCTTCACTTTTTTCAACCTAAACTGTTGAATAGCGAATACACAAATGCTGGACCCCGGTGTATATAAAATCCAAAAACATTATCATCCCTAATATACACACAAACGTGTTTGCATAAAGGTACATTAATGTAAACACGTGCACGTATGTAAATTTGACTATGAGTACACTGATGTAAGTTCATTAATATGACCGAAATTCTTAAATGGAATTTAATGGAGTATGTAAACAGCTATTATTATCGTAATTAAGTTTAGTGGTTTCGCTGATTTCGTTTGGATTGGAAAGGTTTAGTACAAAAGTACCAATGCTGCAAACCGCATCAAAAACCATGTGGGGCCGGTCGGTGACTCGAAAACTTTGGAAAAACGTGTGGTGAAAGAAAATTATTGCAAATACCCCTAAACCGCCTGAACGGTTTAGTTTGCACGTGCCTTATTTTTATATAATGTACCCCAATACACCAACACGATGTAGAATGTCTATCGGAGGATGCTACATGTATTTTGGTATCATGGTTCCAAGTGGTTTTCTCTCAAATACTTTGTTGTTGTTCATATATAACAAAAGCTGGATCCAAATTGAAAAAAAATACCTTTACAAGGGTCATTGCCAAGATTGGTGTTAATATATAGGCTTGCAGAAGCAATCTTCTTTGACAGCTTTTCAGGTAAGCAACGATAACACTACAGTTGAGTCAACCATGCACTTCGTGGAGATCCTCTTGATATCTGAGGAGCTAAGTAGATCCTTGCACCCACCATGGCACTTGAAATTTTGTCAGGTATCTTAGAATAACTTTCTTAAGTTCATTCATGATCTATGGTACAAAATAACAGCAAAGCTAGTTACGGCAGAGTCCCACACCAACCAACCACTTTTACCAGGCTGACGCCGATTTCCGGCAGCGTATTAGGGTAAAAGGTCATCACTTGGTCTCATTATGTCACTTGGTGTTTAACAAGGTGAGAAAGTGCTTGCTTCATAACTCAGAAACCTTCTGTCAACTACCGAATTTCCTGGTAACAAATTTCCTGACTTATTTGTATTAGCTAGCATCTTAAGTCCCTCTTACTCAAGCCTTTCTGGAGCAATCTTCTTCTTACTAACTAGCCGTCTCTTTTCCGAAGACAGCGTGCTTACTTTCTCGACTAGCGCGACAATCTCATCGAATCATTAGCAGGTATCCTAATATTTATAGCGCTGGCACGTATCGAATTAAAAATGTCTCCTTTTCTCGGTTACACCTTCGCTAGAATAATGCTCTCAAAATATCAGTTCGATTAGAAATTCTTCTAATCGTGGCAAGCCTATCATTCACAGTTTTGAAGGACAGTAGTTGGTGCCGTTGTCTCCCCACAAGAAAAACAGGTCCTTACATGACCACTGTGAAATATTTCTTGCCCTGCATTTTCCTTGGATTCATCAGGATATCAACCTATTATCCTCAGTGCATAGCATCAAATGAAAATTCGTGTTACGGTTTTCAAAAAACTAGGTGTTCGCTTCCGAAGTTTTTTGGGATTTTTATTCATCAAAAATAGTTCAAAAACATGCCCACCCAACAAGCATTTCTGTTTTTAAAAATAATGTAAAGTAAACTTGCTACAGTAAGCGATATGTAAGCTTTTTCAGTTTTCATTTATTTAAAAGTTTGAAGTAAACTTTTTATAAACTTCAAGAACAAACTGTTATAAATCATTTTATCTTAAAAGTGAAACACAAATGTTTACAGCTTAAAAAATTTTCAAATTCTTTTCATAAAAGAGTTTACATCTGAATGAGGACGAAAGAGCCAAAATCATGGCTGCATCTTCGCCACTTTTGCAATCTGCTAATAATTGGTTTATTTATTTGATTTCAATAGCTAAATAGTATAAAAAATATAGTTTGAATTAAATTTCAGAAAAAACACTTATAAAAAGCTTTCTTTGAACATTGTTTATAGGCTTACACTAATAAGCTTTTTATCAGCGTGTCGTTTTAATTATAAAACGTTTATTTTCAAACGTTTTATAAACGAAAAATCAGAATTTGGTAAACTTAATATTTATTTCGGAAAGCTTTTTAAATATTTATTTTAAGTTCACTTTGCTTGTTGGGCATACACAACCTACATACATATGTACGTTTGCATTTCCAAAAAAAAAGCATTTACAAAATTGCTGATGTAAATATGGTTAAGCGCAAAACCACAAAATTTTAATCTAAAATCTGCTCAATTAGTGCTGTTAAGCTAATAATACTTAAACTTTAATATGGAAAGCTGTTATCAAAGTAAAATAGAATTAAAATAAACTCTTTACGTTCATTAGTGCAGCATTAAATAAAAAACTTAAGACATGCATTTTCTGAAATCAGTCTATAAATACCGTCTAGGAAATTCGAATAGTAAAATACCATAGATTCTGCTTTGAATTTGTCGCCAGTACTAAACTCATTAGTACTCCCGACAATACTCTCTAGTATAAACATTAATGCATCTGTTTGTCATAGAAATTCCAGCAGTAGTCAAGGTCGTATGGAACCACGTCGAACATTTATTGACGAAATAATCTATGGTAATTTTTCTGTCGTTTATTTCATGTGTTTTAATTGCTTTTATAATTCGCAAATCAGCTTATGAACAAATAAATTGAAAAAGTTGTAAACAACTAATTTCATATTACTTAAAGGTTGTACTTCGAGCAACATTTGCCCCGTTCTACTCTCTGCATAAATAGGAGAACAATTAACTTGAGCATGCGCCTCGCCCAACATACCTTAACGTCAAGATATTCACTTCGTTGACAACGTCATCAACTGAATTGAGTGTTGACGAGTATCAAATTATTTGATATAAGTCCATCGTTTTATAAGTCGTCAACATTCAAGGGCATCTCAATGCTCTTTGGAACGCCAGAACTCACGTGAAAAATGTGGGTATTGTAGAAGGGTTCATCCCACATATTGTAGTTTGACAATTTGATTGGAGGAGTTATGTACTGCGATGCACAAAGTATTGATGAGTAGTACGCCTTCTGAAATCTAGAAACCAGGAAGCCAGAGAAAATTTCGATTATACCCATTATTCCACCAGTATCAAAGATGGTAAAGTACCTGAGGCTAGCCATTCATCAGCATGGTTTAGACAACCACTACTATAAATGACATGAAGATTTACATACATAAATTTAAGGCTGAACCAAAGCCACCTCATCACAGCACAGTTCACATTAAACTTGGTCCCTGTTGCAGTTGAAGGTCTGCGACGCAATCATTCATGTCAGGCTCCTGTAAAACCTTGAAGGTCTTATCACGACACTAAAGAAGTAGACCGTAAACTGACAAAATTTTTGTTAAACGTTTGTGGAACTAAAAAACGATATAGCTCAATCAAAAAATATTGAACATGGAGTGCAACAGTCTTGTGGCCTATCCCAGTAACATATCATCGACCCTACCTTTTCCATCACTAATCTATAATGGCAAATGGCCCAAAGGCTGATGAACTCTTTTCCAAAATAAAATATTTACTTTTACGCATTTACGCACGATCTCTCCAGCTTACTCATTGCTAAATTTAAAGAAACGGAGCCCACCTGTAGTTAACTGATTAAAGCTGTCATCCCAGCTGCTCTAAATTACACCATTATTAAAGAGTCAGTAAATTCTATTGTCATATATATATATATATCTGAAAAAGACCGCTGCCTCTTTAAGAAGTTTAATTGTATTAATCAGTGGAGTTTACTGGGGGGTTTTCAGCTTTACAAGTAAATGTGTCATTAAACATTTTTCAGCAGAGACGGAAATTAATAGTTTTTTTTCGATTTTATAAAATCCTGGCCACAATGAATTTTTCTGACATTTTTGAAACAAGTGCGATAACAACTTAAACATCCGGACTTTTATTTTTGCTCGCCAGGAAGTTATTTTTGGTGAGATATTTTTAAAGTATCTAATAAAAGTCCTTCTCAGTCACTTTTACTTTATAAATATTTTGTTGAGAGCAAGGTCGTTTTTAAATGAAACATAATGGGGTCTATCTGCTATTCTCAAGAAACTGCCTACGTGGAAAATGTGAATGTAATCGATTTAATAAAAAATTGGCATTGGCATTCGATCAAGTCGATAGAGATCAAGAAACCCTAGTACAATTATTCCCCGCCAGCAGGTTCGTCGAAATTTGCTGATTCCCCCCATTATAATAATTTTTTTTTGTATTTCTAATTTTATTGGTCGATATTTCGATCTCAATCACCAAGAAATATTGAGTATGCTTCACGGACTGTCGGCAGATCGAAATATTGATCAATAAAATTAGAAATACAAAAACTCTTTAATGGTCTATTTCATTTTTAAAAACTAAAAAAATTTTTAATATTTAGAGTTTTATTTTAAAAGGAATAAATTTCCCGGTCGCTGTTTTGCAGTATTAACGACGATATGCAGCTGCACATATGAGCATACCCAGCAAAGAACTCAGTAGCTAGAGAGACAAATTTCTGTATCAGAACTGGATCCAAAGTGGAAAATAAAAACTGATCGATTCGGCAATCGTATCAAAAATGTTTATGTTATTGATCGTACAAGGGCCATTATTGGTATCGCGATACAAGTTTACCATCGTATCGTCATTTTTGACAAAATGTCAGAAATATTAATTAAAATTTTTTTGTGCCGTTTAAACATGAGGAAGTAAAAAATAAAAAATTCAATTTCGATGGTCATTATTTCACCTTCCTGTTTTGTGGATCGTCGAACCCTTCATTTTCTCTTTTTCTTCTTCTTTAAAATGTTACCTAACCGCATGCATGGGCGATTTTGACCTTACAACATAGCACCCTATTAGTTTCTTCGTTGCGCCATCTGGCGCCAATTGGAGCCTCTGCTTCCACTGACGGGTGCCAATTAGAATACCGTCTTGGCCGGAACATCTTCGTTGATTCACACAGCGTGACCAATTAAATTGCTATACTATGTCGGCTTTTGCGTAAAGCTCAAACAACTAATCTTAAATTCTTTTTCGGTACTCGCCGTCGCCAACGCGTCGAGGTCCACAAATCTTTCTACGAACCTTCCTCTCGAATACTCCCATAGCCGCCTCTTCAGATGTTGTTAGTGTCCACGCTTCCTCACCATATAGCCGGATGGGTGCGATGTATGACTTATATAGTGTTATTTTCATTCCTCAAGAGACGACTTAACTTCCTAATTGCCTACTCAGAAAGATAGATACGCTGTTCGAAGAGAATGTAAAGTATAGCGAAGACGTACCGTCGGCAAACACAGCAAATCACGCAAAACGGCGAAGGCTGCGATAATAACAACTTGGACTAATACATGCTATACACGGCGGGATGACCGGGCGACAGGGCGCTTGTTTTGTTGTTATTTGTAGCGACAAAAATACTCCCCGAAGGTTTTGGGAAGTGTTGCCGAAAGTGACAGTCCTTTGCCAGATAGGAACCTGGTACTCTCTGGTCGGTATGACCAGTGCAACCTTCTAGGTCATGTGAGAGATGAGAAGCATCATATCCGTAGATCAACCATCGAGTTGCACGTCATTACCTTAGTGCATATGACCGGTATGCCTACCTCGGGCATATTCTGAACCCCTAACCCGCAGGGCCCAGTTCAAAAGGATAGCGACCGCACTCTCTTACCCATTCTCAGGCGTATAGTCAAAAGGGAATACTGTATCAAACAACTCGCGAAATTCCTGCGACAGAAGGACCCAACTTGGCTTCAGGAACCCATTGTGGATGAGGTTTTCAAGGCGGTTTTTTAAAGAAAGGCATACTCCTAGCCGACTGTGGTAACAAAAGTACGGCGGATTGATTGGCGAGTGTGGTACCGAGCTTGAATTGTTGGGTTGGCACAAGAAACGTGAATGATATACCGCCCACAAACGAGCACCCGAGCACGTAGATTTGGCATATTATCAATAGAAGGGTTGTGGATGGTCTTCATCTAAACTTGGATATGAACCCATACAACGGGATACGGAGGTTGATCTTAGGCTGAACTATAGGTTTAGTTTCGTTTTGAAGAAGCCCTGTGAACAGAGCGCATCAAGTAGATTAATTTCCGCCCCTGAAGCAGCACAAAAGTAGGGAAAGTAGAGGAAGTAAATGAGGTTGGCAACACATCAGGGACTGAAGACTTCTGTTTTCCACCAGAAAGAAGCATTCGAATGAAATCTCTGAGCCATTCTTTTCCAGTACGCTGCTATCTATTGGAAAATAGGGAAGCATCGAAAGACCGAATACGATTTGTTCTTCCGAAGAAACTTCTTGACTCTCTACAGGATTGGTGCCTGGGTGAAGTGTTGTGAAGAGAAGAGAGCTTTGTATGGATGAGGTCGAAGTACTCGTATTATCCTCAAACCTAATTCTCTATCCCCTATACTGTTCAATTTCTATACATACAAAATTTCTTCCAAGACAGAAGGAGCCAAGATTGTTTCTTAATCAGAGGATCACTTTATAGTGGCATCACCTGAAACACCTGGAAGCATGCAGCACTGTACAGCTGGCCTGGGTTTCTCGTCATATATTTTTGAAGAAAAGAAGCAGGCGGATAACTTGGCGCATTTGCCCCGAGCCGCTGCTACCAGTTTGTCCACAACTAATTAGAGAATGTCTGGGGAGGTAGGAGAAAGAGGAAGAAGATATACACTGGCACAATACCCCAAGTTTAAGACAGTAAAAGTTGCTCTTGGAGGTCATAGCACAACTCTCTTTAGAATCTTAACAGGTATTCTTACAGGACACTGCAGGCTCAGTTTGTTTTTGTTCCAAAACTATAATTTTATTTTCTTTTCGAAAGCAATTTTGCTATCGAATAAAATTTTTTTACTGTGACAACTATTTCAGTACGTTCACGTAGAAAACGATACCAAATAAGCAATTTCACGAAACAAGTATTCAGTTAACGGGAAAAGCGATATGCCCCCAGATATTCAATTGTTCAAAACCTCTCGTTTAGTAAGCATAGCAAGGCATTTTGAATTGTACTTGAAAAAATTATTCTTGCAATGTCTTTTAACAAAAAACATTTATTGGTTCTATTTGAATTTTCAATTTTTTAATTCTTATCTTGAGTGTTTCATTCGTCATTTCGATGCTAGATAAAATGGTTGTGCTTGCCAAGAAAAAAATATATGAATTGAAAGCCAGTGACAAGCACATTTGATTTTCCAAGGGATTTTCGAATTTCGGAAAGAAATTCAGATTGTTATTTTATTCAAATTTTGCTAAGTGCATGCGAATAATTAATACTTCTGTTCATCTACATGTGACTAAACACCTCCTAAATGGATAGACTGATTTTCGATTTTGTGTGGGTTTCAGAATTTACTTACAATGGGATACTGCTAGATGCCAAGGAAAAGGATTAGACTTATCAGAGGAGGAATGTAAGAGAGTAGAGGCCTAGAAAGAGACGAGGGAAATGTAAGTAAAGCAAAGGAAGAGTTAGCTTGAGGGGAAAAATAATTTTTTAAATGTAGGCAGTAAACTGTAAAACAAGACAACGTCTGCCGGGTCTATGTTCAAAAAATAAATTTGTCTAAAAATGCGGATACGAAAACCAGTCGAAACGCAATAGTTCCAGTGTGTCTATTTATGAGGTAATAGCAATACCCAGTGACCACTTGCTAGAATGCTATTGGCCTGCTTTGGAACTCACGAAAGAGTACCAGTAAACGAATTAGATCTCAACTGTAGAATTTAAATTAGTTTAGAACTAAATACAAGCTATTGTAAACTGGAACCATTTTCACCTCCTAGAAGATTGTCATATTAAATTTGCCAGTCGTTTACATGTAAAATATACTGGGAGCGCAACAGTCGATAACTAAGGATTTTTTCCTACAGGGTATGCATGTGCATACAAAAACACAAACGATATCAAATATGTAAAACTCATTTCAATTATTTGGTACACTCGTTTAATAAATATTTACATCGTTTTCCAAATGAATATTTCATTAAATGCAATCTTTGTTTTCAATTGTATAAATCACGAGAGAAAATTAATTATTCAATGGAGATTACTTTTTGGAGATTTTCGCCAATCACATATGAATGTATTTTTGTGCTGACGAGTATGTCAGTTGAGTATTAAGCAAACAAAATTTTATTCTTGGGTATCAAATAAAAAAACAAAGCGTATAGGTAAGGCGAAATGAGTGTGTATTTGTAATGGGGTTTATGTATGGATTTGCAACTTATGTCACGTTTTCATTAAACCGGTAGTAGAGTTGGGCTTACTAGAGATGAAGTTTCTTTGTAATTTTCTAGGTTTATTAGTTATTCTTTGTAAGAGTAGTTGTTCTTAGCGCAGAAGGTGTGTTAAAATTTATGTTTATAGGAACAGGATCAAGTAAGTTAAGAAACTTTGATATATAGATTATCAATGATTCCTAGGCACATGTGTTCCGATAGCTAAAAACTAAAATGGATTGGTCCTTTGTATACTATGCTAATCCATGATAAGAATCCTCTATCTATCACTGTAGTGTATGTCATAGTGTTCTGGCGTACCTTACCAAAAGTCCTAGGCCCAGGTGACTGGACAGGTAACATCAAAAATAGTTAAGAAAAATTCTTGTCTTACTCTACAGACTTTCAATTTTTTTCCTGTACACTTAGAGCTGTTGTCTTGAGTTACGCTTACGTGATAAACGATGATGGAAGCTCATTATGAACTGAACTATAAACAATCAACTCTAATTATAGTAATGCATATTCAAGTATTTTTGTAGTTGGATTCCAAAAGTCCCAAGTGACCTAATTAGCAAAGATTTAAGTGAAAGCTTGATGGTAGAACAATAAATAGCTTAATAAAGAGCTGCGGGCACTCCATGCCAGGTGGTTGTGATTATGTTTAGCAAATAATTTTGGTTGATTGCAGTTTAGTTTTGGTAATTAGATTATTTCTTTGATAGTTATAATTTCTTAATAATTTTTAATATTTTTTATAGCCTATTTTCAAATAATATCATAAATCTAACAAATTTTTTTATCAAAATAATGCATTTAATAATAGTTTGAACTAAAATATGGTTAATGAAAAATCAATATCCCTAGAGTTTGAAAGCAAATTATATTCCTTCATCACCCAAGCAATTTGTCCCATTCACAATATCATACATATGTGTGAGCGACAAGATAGATCTGCTACCTATACACCTAGAGCTCTATGGTGGTACTGGATCATGAAAACGCCAAGACCAAGAGTAAAGCAAAGGAAAGATTTTTACAAACGGTCAAATCGATGCATATAGTTTTATAGGATACTAGCAACCCGCCCCGGCTTCGAACGGAAATAATAAATTTAATTATGCGAGAGATTCGTACAGGGTGGCTGATGAATTTTGCTACATTAAGAAACTCAAATCATTTTTTTTCAGTGTATGGAATTCATTTTTCTTTTATTCATGTTAAAGCTCATTAAATTTTATTAAATATAGCTTAATTAGTTTTAAAAATAATGGAATTTAAATGCCCCCCCTGCTCGTCGATGCATGTGCGGCATCTTACCAAAAAGTTGTTCATTACTGCTTGGAGAGTTGAGACAGGAATAGCCGCAATTGTTTCTCGAATGGATTGCCTTAGTTCATTCAAATTTGTTGGTTTTGCTTTGAAGACTTCCTGTTTGCAATAACCCCACAAGAAAAAGTCAGGTGCAGTAAGGTCAGGCGACCTGGGTGGCCAACGGAATGTGGAGTTTCTGGATATCAGCTTATTGGGAAATTTTCGTCGCAATTCTGTCATAACAGGTTGGGCTATATGAGGAGCTGCACCATCTTGCTGAAACCACACAGAGTTGAAAGAAATTCTCATTCGGCGTAATTCTGGATAGAAAAACTCTCTCAACATGCTCAAGTAACGGTCTCCAGTAACCGTAACGGTGTGAACGTTTTCTTCGAAGAAGTAGGGCCCGACAATGCAGCGTGATGAAACTCACGTCTCATGGAGTATCTGTGGGTTGGAAGCACTCCCCATTTGACAATTTTGTTTGTTTATGTTGCCGTTTAAATTGAAATGGGCCTCGTCAGACATGAAAAGACAGTTCAACATGTTTCCATCCTCTTCCACCATTTGAAGCATCTTCTGGCAAAATTCCAAGCGAATCGGCAAGTCTGCAGCGTTCAGTTTGTTGGCCATTTGAATATTATATGGGAATAAGTCCAAATCTTTGTGCATAATTGACTGTAATGACTGTCTGCTTACACCCATTTGAGCAGATAAGCTTCTTGTCGAAACACGTGGATTGTTTTGTATGGCAGCAGCTACAGCAGCGATTGTTTCCTCCGTTCGAACTGAAGGGTTTCGATGGTAAGGTCTTCTGTTGACTGTCCCATGCTCGGCAAAATTGTTTACAAGTCCTATTATGGTCCATCTGCTCGGAGGATTTCCGCCAAACGTGCGCCTATACTCTCTTCGAACCGAAACTACGGACTCCAGTGCGTGATAGCGGCGGACAATCCAAATTCTTGTTTCAGTGTCCCAGTTATCCATTTTTGTTAAATGTAAAAGTCAATCTGCAAAATAAAAAAAAAATTAACCAGATTCATTAAATAGAAAAAAAGTTATTTAATTTTTTTTTGGTAGCGGCTTTCATTAGCCACCCTGTATGTAAAGGGTGTTTTTTTTAGGGGTATAGAACTTCGAATTGAAATAAAACACAAGAAAATCGTTTTAAGGTCCATCAATTTGGCTTTATTGGAAGGATAATTTTATGCCATTAATGCTTAAATATGACTTCGGGCGTGTGGCCGCCGCGGCTGGCTCGAATAAAGCCAATTCTACAGGTCTAATTTTCAACCACTTTTTCGAGCATATGGGGCCGTATGTCGGCAATAGCGCCACGAATGTTGGCTTCCAATTCCCCTAACGTTTCTGGTTTGTTGGTGTAGACGAGCGACTTCACATATCCCCAAAGAAAATAATCCAATGGTGTCAAATCACACGACCTTGGTGGCCAATTGACAGGTCCATTCCGCGAAATTATGCGCTCATCGAATGTTTCCTTCAATAAATCGATTGTGACGTGCGCTGTGTGGCATGTAGCGCCGTCTTGTTGGAACCACAACTCATCCACATTCATGCCATCCAATTCGGGAACAAAATAGTCGGTTATCATGGCTCTATACCGGTCTCCATTAACGGTAGCTGCCTCTCCAGCATTATTGCGGAAGAAGTATGGCTGTGCATGGTGGCGAATCGATTCATTCGGGTCCTCTTCCACACTTTGCTCTACAGCGGCAATTGTTTCTTCGGTGCGCACTGTTCGACGTCTCTGCGGATGCGTATTATCACATAGAGTAAACGTAGTGCGAAAACGATCCATGGTTAACCGAATTAATTGCTCTGATGGACGATTATGTCGACCATAAAATGGACGGAGCTCACGGTAAACTTCGCGAACTGAACCATTATTTTCGAAATAAATTTGCACGATTTGCAAGCGTTGTTCTTTTGTCAACCTGTTCATGATGAAATGGCAAACCAAACTGAACATAAATGACATTAGAGTTGCCAGATTTGACCACAAAATGCCAGTTTCATCTCTATTCAAAAAACAAACCTGTAAAAAAAACACCCTGTACTTACATGCATACGTACCGAGTTCTTTCACCATACGATCTAATTCAACATGAATGAGGTGGGGTGAGATTCCCGCATAGCTTCTAATGTTTCATTCGGTTGACAGCGAACAAACACACAAACAGCTTTTTTTGGAAAAAGTGCTGCTTTTGTTTAAAGAATCTTGGTTAAATAAGATATGAATCAACTATTTTTTTTGATGCAGAACGAAAGTAAATATTTCAAAGTTTAACTTCAACTAAGTTTCATTTTAATCGGTGGATTCTTTTATGATTTATGGCTGTGTAAACAAAAAATTTATGGTTTTTTACCACATTTTGTCCGATTGCCACGCCCCCTTTATATATTTCTCCACATTATAATGACATAAACCTTCCTCTTCAACCAATCTATGTATTAAAAAAAACCGCATCAAAAGCCGTTGCTTAGTTTTCAAGATTTAAGCATTCAAGGGGAAATACAGACAGAAAAAGTGACTTTGTTTTATAAGATGTTAAGATTAAATTCATGTCGCGTCAAAGTCACTCACAGTAAATATGTATGAGCTGTTATGATTAAAAAATGATTTCCATCACGAATAGGTCCCTGCCTGACACATATTTTTGCCTGCCTCAGTAAGCTTCAAAATCTCTGAATCTCTATAACCAATAGATGTGGTTGGTATGGCCAAAATTATTCCCTGCTATTTTCGAATGTCTGCTCCTTGAGTTATTTAACATTTATCTTTATATAAAGATCGAAGATTTGGCCTAATAAACACAGCATTTTATTGGAACAGCTGAGTAGCGGCGTCTTGTGTCAAAATAAAAACTGTTTCACACGACCATGTTATCGGGCCAGGGTCTAAGTGGAGTTTTTAAAATCATATAACTTAGGGGTGAAGTGCAAATATTAAAAAAAAAAAACAACCAGAAACAAACGTTTGTAATTTGTTTCTTTCAACTTAAAATGTTTCAAATTTTTTCATGAAAGTTTGTAGATGAAAAGTCGCCTTAACCTTTCCCCAATTCGCTACCAATTGGTAAAAATGGGAGTTATAGGGTCCAATGCCGTACTTCACTGACTGAAACTAGCCATAGTGTCAAAAACTACAAATTTGTTAAGAGCGAGAGAATAACACTAGGATGTAAAGGGTTGAATTCTAGCAAAAAATATTATTTCTGTCACTTTAACATAAATGTCAAAATTGATTTACAAATGGCGGGAACCCAAACCAGATAAAAATACTTCTAAACGCCTGAAGGACGTTTTTTCATAATATATTGTTCCCAAAAGTGCAAGTTGGATATTTAGAACGAAACGAAATGCTGAGAATTGCGGAACGCCGATACCGCTTTGCCTTGAAACCAAATTTGGCAAGGAATGAAGGAAAATCGTGCCAATATATATATTAAATTTAGTTTCCTTTTTCTTCAGATTTTTGCTTTATCAAATGTTTGACAACAGCTGATTCTTCTGTCTCAAACTTGCAAGTTCTGCCTAAGAGCGACTCTTATTTCATCACTTTTTTGTGCTCTCAATAGTCAAAGAAAAGAGTATCGGATTGATTTCCTGTGGCCTCATTATTTTTGACTACTTCTGAGTCGTGCAGAGTCTCGAGTATTATTTAAAAATAACCCAGTTGAAAAGGGAAGGAGTAAGAGTCACTTACGAGGGACTTACCATCTCTATGAATTCGTTCATTATTCGTTACATGAAATGGGACAAATTGCAAGGCCTTGCCCTTCCTCTTCTTTATATGCCTCGTTGCATTTGCAGGCCTTTATGATTGACTCCTGACCACCTCACTTCTCAATAAGGGGCACTGGAAGCGGTTTTTGTGGACCGCTGGGGAAAAGTGCCTTGCTCTTGCTAAAAATCTCTTTTGTAATGCCTTCTTAAGGGAAGCGCGCTCGACAAACTTTCTTCAAACGCTCTGAAACACAGACGAACTCTATCAAAGTAGATCAAATTTTTTTTTTTATATGGGCATGGCTTGTGCCAAAGAAAAAATAATTCCAACTTTGTTGCCAAAATACACAGCTGAGTACGTAATGCTCGCTTGCACTAGAACTTTGGTTCTCTTAAAAAAATAAAACACTTCCTCTCTGATTCTCTTACTCGTTTTTAATTTAATTAAGTTGAATTTTTAAATGAACTCCAACTTAAATTAAAAAGTGAATTTCTCCGATTTTAAGGGTACATAAAATTAAGGATCAATTACTTGACTTGCTTACATGATTTTCAACTGTCTGGAAAGTTATTTATCTTTTCTTTCTATCTTGATGCTAAACTAATAGAGCTAGTGGCGTACCCTACAAAAAGTCATGGGACTGATCTCTAAAGAGAGTGATCTGGGATCACTACCTTTCGTCTACATTGGGCTACAATTGATCCCAACGATTCCGTTACAGGCATAGTTAGGAGTAGTAAACCCTTCCTCGCTTCGCTGCGTCTCAGAACTTATAATAGACTGGGTCTAATTTGAATCATTATTTCTCCAACGCATACCAGATATGATATGGAACTTAATTACATCGCTTATTGAAGCACTTATTATCACCTTTCGTTTGATACCCATATTGTACTAACACATTTTTGGTCCCCTTGGTCTACATATCGGTCGATATCTCCGAAACTGGTCGAGATTTCGGAACATATGATATCTTAAATTTTAAGTTAAACGTCAATTCCATTCAGCAGTTTTTGAGTGATGCGGAAGCAAACATACAGACAGACAAAAATTTTTTAAATGGTTGATTTGGCTTCTATTGTCTCAATAATGATCCCTCCTATCGATTTTTCTTAAATATCTGCGATGTACAGTCATCAACCTTTTACAATTTTATTACATGTAGAGATAAGTCGATTTTAATTTTTGTAGCCTACTTTTAGGTGTAGGGAATAAAGAGAATCTGTCCGAGACTACCCTTTTGGGCATCAAAAAATTACCAATTAGTCTCCTCATGGGACATGCTCCAACAAAGGAGATGACTTCAACCCATACAAATCATCATATCAAAACTATCGCATGCTCCTTTGCGACTCACCCGGATTCAACCGAGACGAATCTTCTTTTTTGCAGGGGTATCTAGAAGCTGCAGGGTATCAACGAAATTGTGTATCCTTTATTATTGAGCAATATGTTTGATTAACACATTAATCGACAAACATGTGATTTAAAAAAATGTGAAGGTATTTATATTTAAATACGAATATATGGTAATTTTCTTGGGGGTAAAAGGCGAAATTAAGGGGCGTGCGGCCGTATATATGTATTTATAATGAATTACCCTAATAAAATTATATAAAATTAGTTTGATGACATGGTAATCGATTAATGTATGAGTCAAACGTTTATTCTTAGAATATAGGCTACGCGTCTTCTGTATCTGCTGGTTGTGAAGCCATTATTTTTCTTATAAAAACGCATTCACATAACACACATTGTAACATCACAAAAGCAAACAGCAAATCCATCAATAGCATCACCATTGATATCATCCATTGAAACGAACATCTTAACGAGCAATCAATCAAAGCATTGTCACACCTACTCACTTTGCAAGCCAAACCAGTCAGGTTAGTTTTTAGAGTTTGTGCAGACCTCTTATCAATAACACTCTGTTTCACAAGTAAGTTGAGTTTTCTTAGAAGCTCAAGTACTTACACTAATGAAACTGACTAACCAATTGGGAATCAGACTGATAAGAACCACTAAGGTTATAAACGGTGAGCTGCAACTACCAACCTTGGAATTGAGACAACTAAGTCTAGATTGTAGATATTTATTTTGTAAAACGATTTGTAAAGTACGTGGCAGTTATAGACTGAGTTTGAATAGTTCAGATAAGATATGTGTGAGGTTTTTCGCACAGGGCCATAGTTTTTAAATGAAAGTATTCCTTCTTCTAAGACTTCGTGTGCTGGGTTCATTAGGCATCACTCTCGACATCATTCAAAATTCTTTCACAGTACGAGGTGTGTTCAAAAAGTATCGCGAATTTTGTGTTTTTTCAAAAATTATTTATTTATTCATGAATATCTATTTTGTCCCCTTCAAAGTAATCCCCATGAGATATTATACACTTGTGCCAACGGTTTTTCCAATCTTCGAAGCACTTCAAAAAATCATTTTTTTGTATCTTGTTCAGCTCCTCCTTCGATGCCGTCTTTATCTCGTCAAGAGAAGCGTAACGTCGTCCTTTCATGGGCCTCTTCAGTTTAGGGAACAAGAAAAAGTCACAGGGGGCCAGATCTGGGGAATACGGTGGCTGCGGCATCATTAGTGTGTTGTTTTTGGCCAAAAAGTGGCGCACAAGCAGCGATGCGTGAGCAGGGGCGTTATCGTGGTGCAAAAGCCAATTTTTGTTCTTCTTTGCACATCTTCTCGGCCTTATGAGAACATTTTGTACCACCGATAAACGTTGCTTCGGTCCAAGGTAGCTTCTCCGTATGCCACAGTCAACATTCGGAATGCATCCGCGCACTTAATTTCGTTTTTCACACAAAATTTGATACAGGTTCTTTGATCCATTTTTTTGAATAGGTAAAAATCGAAGACGATCCAAAACACGTGCAAGCAAAGCAGCTGTCAACAATTAACTGAACATTCAAAATGGCCGAGCTTGTCGGCATAAGTGAGAGACATGAGTACCAACATAACGTCACAAAAAATTCGAAATTCGAATATACGTAACCAGCGAAAATTCAAAATTCGCGATACGTTTTGAACACACCTCGTATATCGTTCCTTCATAAAAATGAAGCACACTTCATGGCCATGAGCGCTATGGTGATGCGAAGAATAAAGAGAAATGTGTCTTCTATACATATAATAAAATTGTAAAAGATTACATAAAAAAAATTGTATTTGTAAATTGTACATTGCAGATATTTTAGAAAAATCTATAGGAGGGATCATTATTGAGCCAGTAGAAGCCAAATCAATAATTTTTAGAATTTTTGTCTGTCTGTCTGTCTGTATGTTTGGTCACGCATCACTCAAAAACTGCCAAATGGAATTGAATGGAACTTTTACCGTTATGTTACTAGATGCTCAGCTTAAAATTTAAGATATCATGTGTTCATATATCTGGACCACTTTCAGATATATCGACCATTATGTGGGCCAAGGTGACCCAAAATGTGTTTAGTACAATATGGGTACCAAATGAAAGGTGATAATAAATGCTTCAATAAGCGATGTAATTAAGCTTCATATCTTATCTGGTATGTGTGGGAGATGTAATTATAATCTGTTATAAGTTCTGTGACGCAGCGAAACGGGGCCGAGTTTACTAGTTAGAAAAAAAGACGGTGGGGCAGAAAGGCGTGCGTTAAAAAAGAGCTTGAAATTGCGAGGGAGAGGACGAACCCGTTACCCCAATCCCTGACGATTGAAAGAAGGTCCTCACACACATCTTCGATGAAGTGAGGATTACAATATCCTGCCTCAAAAATAGTAAAGAGCCTTAAAATGACGGACTACAATTCAGATGAAGGACTCTTGCCAGAAACTTCTTCTTGGGACTGATCAGGCCACTTAGCGATAAAGTCCTCTCTCGATAAACAAACATCTCGATTGAAAAGTCTCTCATCATAGCTGTAGTTTCGTTATCAAAGAGATTGCAAAAACAGATGGAGAGTTACTCGGGCTCTTTGGTGTTTCCTCTCTGAAACTCTAAAAGAGAGTGCTTTAATACGCATATGCGGTTAAGCGTCAATAAATGATAATGATGATGATGGGTAGGGCGGCTAAGGATAAACTCGTCGAAAAGTATTTCTCCACAACCATGATATGCTAGTAAGGAAGCATGCAGAATGCATATCCATACTTCAAAGGACTGTCCATATCGGTAACACCCCCTATCTTACCAAATATTCTTTCCTGGTTACCTTGTCCAAGTATGTTTGAATATTAGTTGTAAATATATCAGAAATCTTACCTATGGGCGCTTCTACAAAAATATAATTTAAAAAAACGATACTAAATCTACTATAGTTGGCAATTACTACAACAACACTAAGCGACCTCTTTGTGACTTATATATCTCCCAATACCTTCAACCACCCCTTTAGTACTCCCCAGTCATATGAGTTAAGACATTTGCATTTCGTTTCAACTTTGCATATTTAAACTTTTTTTCTTGAAAGCTAATAATAAATTGTATTCATTAAGGTCTTACAAAACGGAAATTGCGGAAATGGAGACGGTGCTGTAAGAGGCCACATCAAAACCTAACCACCACCCAATTTTACCACCAATATCAATCTACACCACCAATAAGGCAACAAAGTTCAACCGTCATTGAAAGGATGCCAGCTGTATGAGCTAATATTTCAGTATGAATGAGAATGATGGATGCTGCTGACTGCCAGCCAACCAAGGACTTTTGTCTGTATATACTCATTTACGATGCGGAAGCAATCGATTTCAGTTTGGAAATTGAAACAGACGCTAATAAATATGTAACAGTGTGAATACTATATAGATAAATAAGCACAAGTAGCGTTGGTGTAATAAAAAAGGATGCACGAGAGAAGGGTGAGTAAGGAAATGTGAGAGAAGAGAGTTGGAATGAGAATGTAAGGCAGCAAACAGCCAGCTGATGGTCTACATTTTGCTGCTTTTATGGAGACTCATAGCAATAAGTTAACAGTGAAAACAGCAACTAAATATATAAACGTTAGCAAACATACATACATACACACACATACAAATAAAGAAATGAAATGTTTGAATATTAAACAAATTTATAAAAACAAATGACTAAAATTAAATTACGACAAAAGCAACGCATCAAAAATAAAACTAAAATTGTATCTAGTATGTATTTATAAATGTATGAGTGTGTGTAGTAAAATTTAAGAGAACAAAAACTCCAAACTTAATTGTATAAATTTAAATCACAATTGAAAAATATAAAATTATAAATAAATTAATAACAAACGCTAATAATTGCGAATTAAAAACAAGGCATAAACAAACATACAAATCAAAATAATTTAAAGAAAGCGTGCGAACGAACAAAGCACTGTACGCTCCAGGAGAGATTTACTAAATGAAATTTCATAAATTGAAAAACAACACTGTGTGACAGTTTAAATACGAGTATACCTTTTGTGAGACATAGCACAAGTTGTTGGCCTACAGAAGAATACGAAGTCTGTATGCTCAGAATCCTACAACCTTAAGATCTATACTTAAAGGACAAAGCTCCGTTTCATGGATCAAAGCATATATGTATTCACCAGCAGATTTATTGCTGATTACACTGATTCTTATATCATCGAAGATATGGTGTCTGAGTTGTTAACTTATCTTCAAAAATATAGGAATTACAGTACAGAATTTATGAAAAACTTAAACCTTCCACTATTCACGCTCCGCTTCGCATCGTTTTCTTGCTTCTTTCAGCCTCTGCCTTTTCATTTTTCTCTTCTCTCTTCGTATACTGCCTTGCTTATTCTTTTACATATTTCTCAATTTCTTCCTCTTCGACTCCCTTTATCTTCCTAACGATTTGGTCTGCAAGGGAGATGCCATGACCCCTTATTTTAAAATAATTCGGAGCGGAATGGGATCATAACACTTCCATTTTTTATGTAAATAATATTTTTCAAAATACACACATACAAAAAAATTATTATGCAGAACGTAATACACCCAAAAGGTCCAAATGTTGTGTGTAGGTACTTTAAAATAAGGGCATCTAATGGATTTTTTTGGAAAATTTAAAAATAGTAGTGGCACCACCCAATTTTGATAGTGTTAATTTTACCAATATTATTAATTATAAATCAAAGACCGTAGAAGATATTTAAAATTGTTTATTCGCCATTTCGATTCCACATGTTTTCTTTTTTATTGTAAGCTCCCAGAATTTTGTTTGTTATCTAGCAAGCGACAAGTTCAAATTTGATTTTCAAAGAATTTTTGTTATTTTATTCATACATATTCCGCTAACGAAAAAAATCGGCTATTATCGCAAAATTCAGAAAATTTAAGAAACTGGCTGCCTCTTTCTATGAAGGAATTTTTAGTTTTCACCAGCAAAGCTATAATTTAATCGATTATACAGATCGGTATTGAGTTAGGTAACCGGTAGTATACAGAGCATTAAAAACGTTATAATTTTAGGATCTACATACACGAAATGTGAACCACCCAAAAGGTATGTTCAATTCTAATTGTTTGTCACACAGTGTAATTAAAAAAATGCTTAAAAAACACACTCTAAAAAGAATTTTAAAAATACGTAATAAAATGAAATCTGTAAAGTTACATTTGATGAAATAAAAGCACTTTAAATAAACAACAATATAGAACAAATGAAAAACTTTTGTATGCAACGGAAAACTAACTATATACTTTCGAAAATGTTTGGTAGAGATCCATGACTAGCCTCTTGGCGTTTCAGCATTCAAGATGTCACTTCTTTTTTAGCTGTGTAAATCATATAGCTAAAAAAACTTGGCAGCTGGCTTTCTTGCTAAAAATAGTAGATCTATATTCTAGAAGATATATATAGCATAGCACCCGAGGTGCCGATTATGAGTCCCTCAAAATCTTTTCAAATTAAAAAGAAATTTAAGAAAGTATTCATCGTACTCTGCGTTTATATTACCTATACAAAACGACTTGGACTTAAATATTAGATTTTGATATAGAAATACAATGAAAATAAAGCAAAACTCCAAACCATGTGGTTTAGCAGTTTTCATGGTGTCAGGGCATTTATCAGCTATACAACAAAAAGTATAATTGGGTCAAATCAATTTAACTCTTACAAAAGTTTTATTTCAAGTGGGTGCGGTACCCCCCACATTTGACCTCAAACGCCTAGTTGTTTGCTTTTATCTTCGGAGACTATAAATAATATGTTTTGCTTCACAAATGATCTACTTTTATGAGCTTTCAATTCCACATATATAGTGCGTTTCATAACGATAGAATACTCCAAATTTAAGTCTTTTAATCATTTGTTTACCATTATTTCAATATTTTTCTAAAACATTTCTTATTAAAGAGTCGTCTTATATGTATTCTAAACTTTCTGCGAATCAAACAAAATTAAAAAAAAAAATTTTAACATTTTATAACAGAAAACCTAAATTTAAAAAAAAAGTATGTTCAAGCGGTACATGAAGCAAACGCGTTATAAAAAATTTAAATAATTCAGAGCTATTTTTAAAATATTTAAGAGGCGTAATTTACTATACAAATTAGAATTGTATGAGCTACGAAAACTATGTTTTCTGTTTTAAAATATTTAAATGTTTTATAACTAAAGCAAATTGAAACTTAGATATAAATCGGTATTTTAAACTTGATGAGTATCCTTAAAAAGTTAAATTCTGAGATTGCTACAGTTATAAAAGGCACTATGTGTGTATTTTCTGTTACAAAAATGCCGTTGTACAGTGTAATTGTAAAAGTATAAAAATTAAATAAGCACACAAAAAGGAGATACTTTTAAACCGAGCACACTCACATGCATGTTTTTATTGGCCAGCCATTTTTGTGATGTGAGTTTTACAAAGTTATAGAACAAGAAATTCTATACCAGTCTTGTTCGAAATATTTTTTGTACACTCAATCGGTTTTGAGTTAGAAAAATATTACACCACTTTGGATCAGCAATAAATAAAGCACGTCCTTTAAAAAAAAAATTTTTTCGAACTTAACTGAGAATCCTAAAAAACGGTAAATTTAAAAATTTGAGCAATTCATATACATTCGGAAGCCAGAACACCCATAAGATGTTACTGGAAGTGAAGCCTTCGCTCCCAGTATACTTTGTTGATACAATTGGTTTTAATTTTCATAAAATTTTATAACGGTACGAATATGCCAGCTGCAAATCGATTGTGTGTTGGCCACCAAAAAACTGTGGAATCATCTTAAGTTTTTCTGAAATAATATGTTGGGGGCACGAGCTCCATTCGAGATTGTGCAAAATAATAATATATATAAGGAGCCGTTTTCATAAAGCCGTTTCTGGCAAAACCTACTGGTGAACAACTCCTGCTAACTTTACCCAAAAATCATTTTTGTTGGAAATACATTTGATATCAAATTTGTTTCCCAATTTCCAACATTAATTTTTAACTAGAGACCAATTGGAGAAACAGTCCATTCCCCAGCAAAATGGAACTTTTTGATATGAAAATATTGTTATTTCTCCACTTGAAAGAATATTGAATTCAATATTTTCCAACTGAAATCAAACTTCATATTTCACTTTTTTGTTAGGCATTTTACTAATTATAAAAACACAATGATCAATATACTATATATATAATATAATATTATATATATACTACCTTTAGCCACACAAATATGTATGTTTTTATTTCTTTGGTTTTTTTAATGTTTTGGCAAACTTTCGTTCGCTCACCTGTTTTGATTAATTTTTTATGCCAGATATGACAGAAAATACTAGTGATGTCATATGTAAATTGCAGGTGCACTTTCAAAATGAAATCAGACTTGTAGAAACATGGTAGAAATTACTTTGAAAATTTAGATATTTCTTAAAATTGGATTTATGCATATTGTTGATTGTGCCTTTGAGTAAGGTATGTAGGCGTAGCTGCAGTAAAGCCATCTCCCCTGTCTGCATCTCTTAATACCCACACCATGCTACGAGTTTGATCTCGGCTGTATACAATAAAAAATATTGTTCTCTTCCTAAAACTCGGTTATTGGTGGCCGGCTAACTTCGGGAGACTCAACACATTTTAAAATATTATTTGTGCGTGTGCAATTTATATGTAATCGTAGTGTGCGTTTCGTCACCAAAACACTTCCATGCTAGATTCAGCAAAACACTAAATTTATTAAAAATCTAGTTTAAGCATAAAAAGTGAATTAACTAAAAAGCTCAACGATAAACTGTAAGTTAGATTTAAACAAAGACTCTTTCTCATGCTTGTAAATGCCTCATATGTATTTGTCAACACGGGTTAAGATTTCCAATGGTAATTTAAGTTAATTAAGTGTGAACTTATGTATAAAAATTATTTGAAATTATCTTCAAAATCATTGTTAAACCCGAGTTTGAAGTTGACTGACGAAAATTGAAAATTGTAAAAACTTAAAGTACATACATATTAGAGCTCTTGATAATCGACTAATGGAATAGTCGATTAATCGATTTGAAGTAGTTGTTTGAAAAAGTAATCGATTATCACTAATCGACTAGTCGGCTAGTTGATTGCATTAGATTTTGTTATCTATTAGCATGGAACTGAGTTCCATCACCTTCATAAACGTCTTTGCAACTATGGAAAATGTTGAATTTTTTATTTTTATTTAAAAAATTGTATTTATCAAATTTTAGTCGATTAGTCGAAATGGAAAATTTGCTATTCGATTTTCAAGCAGCTCAATAGTGGCTATTCGACTAATCGATTAGTCGGATAATCGATTGTAAACAAGAGTCCTAATACATATGTATAATGGCAGATATTAAAAGATCACAAATTAGGCGAAGAAAGGCTTACATAGTTTACCAACAATACAACTTTTCCCTTCAAGCTTACACTTGTTACACTAATATACTTTGTGCATTTCCATGTGCAACACAGTTTTCGCACAACTACTCGGTTCTTGTAGTCAAAGTACCTAACTAAACTCCTCAAACAGTTATAATGCATGATCCAACTACAACAGGTCGGAGCAGCTCGACAAACATACAGACACACAAACATTTTCCATGTATTGTGTTTTTGTAATTTGTGAGTTTAACGTCAAAATTGTACGGAGAAATGAGTGTAATGTCAAAATTCGAGACAAAAGTAAAAATCAGCTGGTCTATTAACACGACCTGTATTATTGGATCATGTTATAATGATTTTAATTGAGAAAATTAAAATAGTTTGCTGTTAAAATTTCAAATAAAAAAATTGTTAACTCCATAGTGAAGAAATGAAGAATTCTATTGTTACAACTTAATTTTAAAAACTATTTAATATGAAAATGCTAAGAAGCTATTCTTAATATTAGATGTGTAATTAGTATTTAAATATATCCCAATCTTTAATTATAGCTTAATGCTTTAATATGTAGGTACA
This sequence comes from Merzomyia westermanni, assembly GCA_949987695.1. Classification (NCBI taxonomy): domain Eukaryota; kingdom Metazoa; phylum Arthropoda; class Insecta; order Diptera; family Tephritidae; genus Merzomyia; species Merzomyia westermanni. The sequence continues at coordinate 61,535,331 of OX465290.1, forward strand.
TATGTACACACACGATCATGCATAAACATTACATGTTTTGAACGCTTTTTCAAAATATTTAATTTTAACTGTTTTAATACTAAACATTTGCTTGGTTATACTATGTACACACTCTCTTAATTTCGAAAACATGATGAAAACACTCCATTTATCCAAAGTAAAGATTTTATTGATAAAAATCGAAACCCGTCATTTAATTGATATCTCATTAGAATTTAGCATTTTCCTAGATGAAATTGCATGTTTTCAACTGTAGTGTGGACATAGTTTTACATGGGTTAAATGCAGTAAAAAATATCAGTGGGGTCATCAGCTATTCCGACGGAACTGTCGACTTGAGAGATGTAGTAGGTCATGGGAGAATTCAGTCGATTTCATCGGAATTCGACAGTGAATTTCGATAGAGATAACAAACCCCCCACCGGCAGTCCCGCCAGTGATGCGAGTTTCAAGCTGCTACAGTTTTCGCTCAACTACTCGATTCTTGCAGTTGAAGTATTAAAGCCAAAGTCCTAAATCAGAGTTAGAGCCGCTTTGAAAAAAGCCGGTTAACGCTAACCGGGGTTTATTTGACGTATTTTGTACAGTTAACTGTCAAATTAACCGCCGATTAACATTAACCGGCTTTATGAAAGTGGCCCTAATGAATTTAATTGAGAAAATTAAAATATTTTGCTGTTATACTTTCAAATGGAAAAATTAATATCTCCTTATTGGGGAAATTAATAAATAAATAATTCTATTGTTGGAATTTATTTTTGAAGAATTTTTAAATGAAAATGTTGAGAAGTTATCATGAATGTTAAATGTGTAATACGTATATTCTAATTTTTACATATAGCTGAATGCTTTAATACATTATATATTTTAAGCGCTTTTCAAAAATATTTAACCTGAACTGCTTTAAACTAAACATTTGCTTATTCTTACGACGTACACACTATCTTAATTTCGAGGTCGTTTTTAGTTTTCAATCAAATCATGACGCATTGTAAAATCTGTCGCCATAAGCACGATCATGTAACACCAAAATTAAAAAAACAATTAGGGTCGGCTCTAAATTTTATTGTCACATAACCGTTATGTCATTGGTGTTTGCTATTTCCCTTGATCTCTGACAAGTGAAATTAAGAATCGCAGGTATTAACGCACTTGTTTTTCTATGCTTTCAGTTTTGGTGTGTACATAGGTTTAGTCTATTATTCTGTGCTTACTCTACTAATTTTTGTTCCATGAAAACTAAATTAAAAAAATATAAAAACTATTATAGTATTATAGAAGCGCTTACCAAAGGTAACAAAGAGGTTGAAATGTCGGTACAGGTGACATCAAAAATGTTTGGAAATGCTTCTTTTTTTCAAAGGTGGGCGCCGCTCGACAGTGGTCGGCAACCCCCCTAGCTTATCAACAAAAATTCATCTGCCCTGGCAGGTAGGACAAATTAGAAGCAGCACATCACGCATTGAAAGATAAATTCTCTTAAGAGATTAATCGCACAAGTTTTCCTTCGATGTATTTTGAAATTCGGGTAGTCAAGTATTAACGGGTTGATTTTGCACGTAACTGATAACTTTAAAGCTGGAAACGCCCGTGGCCCAAACAGCTGATTCGACCAACCTTATGAGAAACAATGTAATCGATTATTGGTGCTGTATCGTAATTCCCTATCCGACCAATTGTATGTTATAGTCCAATTACCCACCGACGAACGTACGTAGTACGTGTCAGCTGACACGAACTGTCTTATGAGAGTGCCATGTAAACGAACACTCACCGACGTTCAATTTTTCCGTATACGTAGAACGTTCCGTAGAAATCAAAGAAATTTTGATTTTTTCCGTAAGAACGTGTCAGCTGATTGCTCTCCCATATGACAGTGTTGCCTATTCATACGTGTGTATGCTGGTTATGGATCGTTTGCAGTTGCTTTACAAAAATACCTCAAAATACCTTTTAAATTTTCGTAATAATGTTGAAATAACCTGAAAATACGATATTAAGTTGTTGCTTTTAAATAAATTGACTGGCTATAATTATTTAATATTAATTTCGGACACTCATAAAATGAAAAATAATTGTTTCAAAAGTACACGTTTGAGTTAGCATGCATGAAAACTGATCAATGGCAACATTGTATTGAATGTAAACAACCAAAATGGCTGATTTCTCCGTTGGCGCCACGGGCATAAGATTCCCTCAAACGTGCGCAAGTACGGGATACGTCAACGTACGTTACACACGTCGGTGGGTAATTGGACTATTAGTTTTTCTCTTACGTTAAGGATACGACTACGATACGCCAACGGCACGAATGTTTTGAGCTTTAAGCCGAATTTGTTGCTGTATACACATACAAACTTCATGTGTTTTGTTTTTGTTTTGGCTGTCACGACTTGTTTATTGGACCATAGAAACGTCGTGAAAAATTAAAAATGCGAAGTCCCTAAAGGGTGTTGCCAAATTATTTGTTTGCCGGTAAAGAGAATGTTGTTATCACCACGCGTGGCGTAATAATGAAAATGAGAAGAAAAAAGTCGAAACAAAATACCGCCAAAGAACGTATAACCATAAGAAGGGCCAACAGCGAATGCAAGTGGTCGCTGTCGAATCGATGGTAGGTAATTCACCACTGTACCTGCGTGTAAAATGCTTGAATTCAGTGTTTTAATTGAATATTTACACACAAAATTGTAGTTGAAGTTACAAAAACAGTTAATTGCGAATTTTGAATAAAAATAAATTTCCCCATAGGTGAATTACCTACCCGCGAATTGATGTTTTAGTCACTAAAATTTAGTGTCTCCCACTATTTGTCGCGTTGAACCTTCTTATGGTTTTACGTATTTTACTGACACGCAATGTCAATTTTTACATACGAGTATGTATGTAGATAATTACAATATTTAGTTTTGCAGTTAATGTAAACTTTATGGTACGCCAGAAGGAATACATAAATAATAATTAAAAAATTGTCTTTATTTTTAATAAATAAAGAGGATAGTATGTGGGCAAATCCGCCGTAGTGTTACATTTTTGCCAAAAAAAATTTTTTTTAAACATCGAAGCACAAGAATAACTTTTTTTCTGGTACATTGGTAGATAAAGAGGAGCTTAAATTTATCGGCGTAATTCGTCTTACATAATGCCTCAAAAAGAGATAGTCAATAGATCGGAGATAATATATATAAACTCAAGTCGCAGTGTTTAATATACATTTATTTAAACACTACTACACCGATTTTGTTGAAATTTTAGCAACGTGTGGAGATATAAAAAGCTTATACTTAGGTCAAATTTTTTTGATATCCGACATCCGGTTTTGGAGATATCGTTAAAAATATATAGCCGAAAACCCGTCAAATATTTTTAGTGCCAAGTTGGTTATGCATTCATTTTAACAGTTTCCTACCAATCATCTTGAAATTTTACCAGCGTACTGACGAATAAACGAAGAATGATTTGGGAAAAAATTGTCGATATCCGAAAACCGGTTTCGGATATATCGATGAAAGTAAAACCCGAAAACCCGTTAAATATTTTTTGCTAATTTGAGCACTTCTTTACCGATTATGGTTAAAGTTTAGCAGCATGTAGATATTTATGTAAAGTATATTTGGGTAAACTTTTTTGATACCCTAAACCCGGTTTTCGAGATATCCTCAAAAATATGAAACCGGGTAAAAAATCTTTCTACCTGCAATATGGGTATCCAACGAAAAGTACTGAAGAGAGCTTTGACGTAATAATCTTTTTTTTGATACCCGAAACACGGGTTTCGAGATATCCTCAAAAATATGAAACCGGGCAAAAAATCTTTCTAGCTGCAATATGGCTATCAAACGGAAGGTACTGAAGAGAGCTTTGACGTACTATGGTTCTCATATCGATATTTCTACTTCTTCAGAGGTGTGTTCCGATATTTGAACCCAGGGACCCACAAAACTTGTCTAAACAATAAGGGTATCAAATAGACGTAGAAGCGAGGTGGTTTCGACTTCATGGGTAAAAGTAGTGTGGAAAAATAAAACGAAAAATAATACTTGCATGTTTTTATTTTTTTTAATTATTATACTTAATTTGTGTTTCATTTCACTAACGTTTGAATAAAAATTAGTTTTCAAGTAATTAGATATATTTTTCCAAATTTTTTTACGGTTTCTGATATATCTCGAAAAGTTCCCATATTTGCCCCTTGCACAAATTTCAATAACTTTCGTTATGTTAATGAGGCATTTGGTTTTATACTACTGTAGTGTGGGACAACAAATTACAAAAGAGTAACATGTAATAAAAGTAACACTGTAGCTGTGCCAACAAAAAAACATGCTACCGAAAAAAAACTACGCAGCAAAGTACCTCGACATTTCTGTCTCTAACTTCAAAACTGCAGAGAGCACATCAAATTAAAGACCACGGAAAGTTTTGCTGTATAATAGGCTATCATCGCGTATAACCAAAATTTTAATACTCTGTTGCCTCAAAAACTTATAAGCACAAATTCACAAATATTGAAAAAGGCCAAAAATAGAGTATTGCTACTTTCATTGATGATAACTTTAAATATTGGAGGAGCACATTAACCCCGCTTACATTTTTAGAATCTCCGTCTCAAAAACTACACCCAGTTAAAATTTCAAAGCGATACATTGATGCCTCAAAATTGTATAGAACAAATGCCAAAAAAAACGAGTATCACTTGAAAAAACGGAAAAATCGAGGTTTTTCACTCTTCAAAGTTCTGAAAAAACTTTTTGTCTACATTTTTTCCATCCATATCTTCAGAGGTGATAGCGAATACGTCAAACTAAATATCCATATGCTTTTTACCGGCTTTAATTCATTAACCCATGTGTAGCATCCGAGTATCCAAAAATGTAACACTACGGCGGGTTTGCCCATATGTCTACTAGTAGCGCAACTTGCTCCGAATCTGCACATACACACAAACGGCACAGGGTGCGTTGTGTGCAATAATAAAATAATCAAATTTAAATACTGCAATATTGAACGTGACGACATAAAACTCCCTCATTATTGAATATAAAGTAATTATAAAACCTTTTTAGTTACTATAAAGTTTAAAATTCGGTTTAAATTAAAGTTTTTAGTTGTAATTTATTCTTTAAAACAACTCTGAACGCGATTTCCTTCATTCCACTCTCTTGGAGTACCTTCATCCACTACCCTCCACTTCGATTCGGAAAAGAAGATTCCAACCTCGTAGGGGTAAACAATGATGAAAAGTAACAAAAAAAATGGAGTAGTAGGCATTTTCAAATGTTGTCACTTATCTGTTTTTCTTCCAGACTACTCAGTTCCAATTTTGTAATGTGGTAAAATGAAAAACTTTCAATTAAAAACTATAGCAATGTTATTTACTGTCAAACTTTCTCTTTGAACATAGCATGGCAAACTGAAGTTATCTTTAAGACAATATATAATTTTTTTAAACCTCAGTTTTCTTCCGAGGTTAAGGTTAGCTATTGACACAGAGCCTTACTGCACGGCTTATACTTTACAGATCATTTCTTACCGTAACGCGTAATTTTGTACCTGGAATATTATATCATTGAAAATTGTCACCGTCGGCAATACGGTTCATGTAACCGCGATTCTGACGTACAAGAAAACGGGTGTGAAAGTTGCAAAATTATTTATTTTCCGTGGTAGCCACACTAGAATCAGAGAATCAGAGGGTTAACCGATAGCTTAGTTACGAATCATTCTATTACATCTTATTACCACGATTGGCGATTTGGCACTCCGCGATAATTTCATAAGAAATGTGCAATAATGAATAAAATAAAATCACGACTGATATTTTGTGTAACAAGTTAGCTGTTGTTGCACAAGCCTATTCTAGAAATCTTTAAAATTTTAATATCATAGCTTCTCTAAAGTTCTTGCTTGTTATTAAGACCCCTTAAATTTTCACCTCATTGCAGCTTTGATGTAGAAATAAAGAAAAGCGAAACCAACGATAACTTACAAATTTTGTCCAAAAATATTTGAATGAATAAAAACTAGGTAAATTAATGACAAAAAGTAATGAGTGATGCACCGCTTTAAGTTCAAAACATAATTACCGGGAAAGTAAAAAAACTTATGCGATAGAAAACCAGCCAGCGTTCCATTTAGTTTGCCATCGCACGATTTTTGCATTGAACGTGAACGATTTTTTGGTATTAAGTTTTTCGTTTTTGAAATTTTACAAATTTATAGGTATAACATGGTCAAGTTATTGAGTGTTAGTTATTAAAAATATTTATGCAATTGTATATGTATATTGATATATTTTGGGGGAAACGTTAAAGCATTTTAAATAAGTATTGAAATTCAAGTTCTCAATGAACATTATGGACAAATTAAAGAAAGCAAAAAAAGTTAACATTACATTGTATAAGTAGTTAGTAATTTGAAGTAAAAAACAACGTAATAATAGATAATTTTAGCTAAATTCTAAGAGTGCCAAATAAAAACAAAACATTTAAAACAGTTAAGACAAATGAGCAACACACCTTCAAAAAAAATATGAAACTATATACAAGAAATGTGTAAAATTGTTAAAAATAAGGGTGTCTCATATTTAATTTGTAATTAATAAAATTCTTCTAATTGATGTTTGTTTTATAGAAAGAAAGAATCAGATCATGCGCCAATAGAGAAATGCATCTTTAAGCATTATATTAATTCCACCACATCCTCTATTAGGCAGAAGGCAATATACAAATTTTGCTAAAAAAAACATGAAACAATTGGCTCAACTTTTCAATGCTCAAAAGCGCACCCCGAAGCCTTTTGCTAAATAAACACGCATACTAAAAAATCTCATCAACAGTTGTTGCATTAAACATATGTAAGTAATGTAAAACCCAAATAGAAGCGAATGCGCTTAAGAACTTAAAAAATAAAAAATACTTTTAAAGAAATGTAAAACCGAAAATATAAAAGAGAAAACATAAATGTGGAAAAATTAAAAAAAAAAATCTAAATTGTTGTGGTAGTCACTGGAGAGGCAGTAAAACATGCAATAAATGTATACAGAATAAACAAATAAAAACTAAAGGCTTTTTAATTTAATAGCTCCATTAGTATCTTATAATTAATGGTATGTAACGGGAATCCTATTGAGTTGTTAGGGGAATTTATATAAGTCTATAAAAGCCCCGCAATGCTTATAACCCATATAAAGCTCGTAAACTTGTATAAAAAGAGACATATACATGATACAAAATATGCCTTTACACGCTATATAAGGAGTATATAAGGTTAATTGAATCCCCTGGTTATAAACTCATCAAATGCTCAAGTTTATCCGTTAGCTATCGTTATTATCAGTCTGGTATAACCTATTACAATATCCATGCCGAAGTTTGAAGAGAGTGCCGCGTTTTCTATCGGCTTGTGCCAGTATAGCGACATTTGCCAGATGGAGCCTGAGTTTACCAACGCTGTGTGAATGTTATTAATGGCGTGCTGGTGCACCCTTGCATCAAACAGCATTGTTATTTGGTGCCAGAACCGGATGGTCAATTGCCTTCCACGTTGCCAACAATGTTTCTTTGTCCTATCCCCAAATACTGACAGCCAGTGCATGAGCAGCTGACTGTGCTAAAACCAAAATAATTTAGCTTGTAATGGGTGTGGTGTTTTTAAATCAATTCCATTATCCGAATACCGCATATTAAAAAACAAGTTTTAACGTTGGTTTTCTTTTAATGCTATTGCAGTAAAACAGTGCTTGCATTTATATAAAATTAGACAGCATGGTTCTTTTGACGCGCTCGTTCAGAAATGCATATCTATTGAGTTGTGTAGATATGTCGTAATTCTTATTTACACCAATTTATAAATTGTTTACTCGTGCAAGCACTTTGTGTGGTATATTTGCCGCTTTAGTCTGGCAACACATTAATCTCAAAGGAATTCTATTACATAGGATCAAGGCGAATTTAGAAAGGTGAGTGTTATGAACTGACGCTTGCATTTTTTTATTGTCAAATTCTTGTCAAAACTTTTTTTTTGTTTACAAAACATTATAGGAGGATAATTTTAAAATACTGCCTCAAATTCGTTTTGTTAATTTAATAAATTGGACACCCATACAATCAAATTCACAGTTATCACCATGTGCCACTGCATTGTGAGATTTGCAGTTCAAAATATTCAATCTAGTTTTTAAGTTTTTGAGTACCATTTGTGTATCATATAATTTTCATAATTAATTTACAGACACACACTTTTGTAAATAATAATTAGTTTTATTTGGAGATGGAACTCTATACTAAAATATCAATACGTTTTACAAAATGTCATACTACACATATGTTTACTTTGAACGAGAGATGAATAAATCTAAATCTAAAAATAAATTACTTAACAGCTGCTTCTGCTTTTATGTTGCCAATATGCAGTCACTTCGTAGCAATCACCCACAATACATCACATCATAAAAAAAAGTGGAATAGGTCGGTCCCTGGTCTACTTCCCGGAAAAAAAGGATCACATGTTTGTCTTCTGGTTCTAAGCTAGCACCCCACCAATTTTCAACCGAACTGATTTTGCCGTTATTGAGTTATAAATAGTGTAACTAAAACGACTTTCTTTTATATATATATATTTTGTCACTTTGCCTCAGTTTCCTGGGTAATTGTTTCCTTTAGGGGACAACTGCTAAAACGCGTCCAAAAATGTCGGGAGGAGTATCAAACGACGCGTTTTGACCTCGGTATCAACAAGCCGATAGCGGATTTTCGATTTTTTCATCTTTAAACAACTACCGTTTCCTGTTTTAAGGACGCATGCTATTATTTGTCCTTGATCTCATACGATAAAGGCTGAAACATATCCATACATATGAACATACATTTAGGAACAGGTAACCAATATGTGTAATGCCAATCCAATATAAGCTCACTTCCACAACATTTTTGGGTTAGCAGAAAATTCTGCAACAGATGTGTGCCCATGTAAATCTGTTTGATTTCAGCAGCCCCATTGTGCACATGTATACGAATATGCAGGAATGTTTAACCTAAAAGGCCGGAAAAGTCTCTTGTTGCATACTGCAGAGAATTAAAAGTTTTAATTTAGGTGAAATTATTGTGGAGTGTCCTGGGAACCACTTTTTCGAGTTTGCCGTGCGACCACCTTTCTTATTTCGCCATGGATAGGACTGTCCCATTATGCCATGGTACAATAACAACTCTACAAGCACACTGACAGTCATTTGTCACAACATCTGAGAGTCAGTGCTGTCATTCTAACTATCAGGGATTTGCATCATGTTCTTAAAGCGAATAGCAAAAAATGATGTCAACAACCGTGTACGTGTGAGTACGGTATGTTCCTTTGTTATTGCCCACGTAGCTTCGGCCTGTCCAATTCGTGTTCTTACCCTTGGTTCTTTGTGGGTGTTGGCAACAACGGACACCCGTGTGCTAGGAAACAAACATTCTAATATGAAAGCAACAGCATTGACACATAAATTATCATCACTGTCAATAAAAAGTGTGAGTGTGTTAGTAAAGAAATCAGCGTTTCTTGTAGGGCTTCCCTTGCTTTTTATATTGATTAATAGCTCCAATATTCAAATTTTTGTTGTCGCTTTCCTATGTCACGGTCAGCCGTTTTCCACTTGCAAGAATTACTGAGTGAAATTCCCCCAGCAGAAGCTTGCCACTCCCTCTCTCAACGAAATGTCAAAATGCGCTCTCTCGCGTAAATGTGTTTTATAAAATTTATAAAGATTGTGTTCTCACCGAACACAACTATTGTCAAAAGTATTGTTTACCCTTCCTAGTTTGGCATCTTTTTTCGCGAATTGGATTGGAAGGTAGTGGAGGTAATCCGAAATTGAATATTCGATTTTCTATTTCTATCAAGAGATATTTGCAATTCACATGTAGGGTGTTCCGAAAAGTGCAAAAGTGTGTTCTGCGCAGAAAAACTGGGGACCGCGTACCCGCCTAAGGGTTATTTTCTTGAAGCGCGGCCGAAGGTCGCCTACGCAGAAAGGGGTTCTGCACATAAATACCCTTTGGGATCGGACCTGGGTAATTTTTAGGATTTTGCCAATAACTTTTCACTGAACCAAATTGAAAATAAATCAACTTGCGGATTATTGATACCGAGTTCAAAGCTCATCTCCTGATATCTCTCCCGACATTTTTGGACGTGTTTTAGCAGTTGGCGTTGGATGGAAACCATGCGGGTTAGGGGTTATAATATGACCGAGGTAGGCATATTGGTCGTACAAGGCAACTAATATGCACTAAGGTAATGGCGCATAAGTTTTTGAGTACCATTTGTGTATCATATAATTTTCATAATTAATTTACAGACACACACTTTTGTAAATAATAATTAGTTTTATTTGGAGATGGAACTCTATACTAAAATATCAATACGTTTTACAAAATGTCATACTACACATATGTTTACTTTGAACGAGAGATGAATAAATCTAAATCTAAAAATAAATTACTTAACAGCTGCTTCTGCTTTTATTTTGCCAATATGCAGTCACTTCGTAGCAATCACCCACAATACATCACATCATAAAAAAAAGTGGAATAGGTCGGTCCCTGGTCTACTTCCCGGAAAAAAAGGATCACATGTTTGTCTTCTGGTTCTAAGCTAGCACCCCACCAATTTTCAACCGAACTGATTTTGCCGTTATTGAGTTATAAATAGTGTAACTAAAACGACTTTCTTTTATATATATATATTTTGTCACTTTGCCTCAGTTTCCTGGGTAATTGTTTCCTTTAGGGGACAACTGCTAAAACGCGTCCAAAAATGTCGGGAGGAGTATCAAACGACGCGTTTTGACCTCGGTATCAACAAGCCGATAGCGGATTTTCGATTTTTTCATCTTTAAACAACTACCGTTTCCTGTTTTAAGGACGCATGCTATTATTTGTCCTTGATCTCATACGATAAAGGCTGAAACATATCCATACATATGAACATACATTTAGGAACAGGTAACCAATATGTGTAATGCCAATCCAATATAAGCTCACTTCCACAACATTTTTGGGTTAGCAGAAAATTCTGCAACAGATGTGTGCCCATGTAAATCTGTTTGATTTCAGCAGCCCCATTGTGCACATGTATACGAATATGCAGGAATGTTTAACCTAAAAGGCCGGAAAAGTCTCTTGTTGCATACTGCAGAGAATTAAAAGTTTTAATTTAGGTGAAATTATTGTGGAGTGTCCTGGGAACCACTTTTTCGAGTTTGCCGTGCGACCACCTTTCTTATTACGCCATGGATAGGACTGTCCCATTATGCCATGGTACAATAACAACTCTACAAGCACACTGACAGTCATTTGTCACAACATCTGAGAGTCAGTGCTGTCATTCTAACTATCAGGGATTTGCATCATGTTCTTAAAGCGAATAGCAAAAAATGATGTCAACAACCGTGTACGTGTGAGTACGGTATGTTCCTTTGTTATTGCCCACGTAGCTTCGGCCTGTCCAATTCGTGTTCTTACCCTTGGTTCTTTGTGGGTGTTGGCAACAACGGACACCCGTGTGCTAGGAAACAAACATTCTAATATGAAAGCAACAGCATTGACACATAAATTATCATCACTGTCAATAAAAAGTGTGAGTGTGTTAGTAAAGAAATCAGCGTTTCTTGTAGGGCTTCCCTTGCTTTTTATATTGATTAATAGCTCCAATATTCAAATTTTTGTTGTCGCTTTCCTATGTCACGGTCAGCCGTTTTCCACTTGCAAGAATTACTGAGTGAAATTCCCCCAGCAGAAGCTTGCCACTCCCTCTCTCAACGAAATGTCAAAATGCGCTCTCTCGCGTAAATGTGTTTTATAAAATTTATAAAGATTGTGTTCTCACCGAACACAACTATTGTCAAAAGTATTGTTTACCCTTCCTAGTTTGGCATCTTTTTTCGCGAATTGGATTGGAAGGTAGTGGAGGTAATCCGAAATTGAATATTCGATTTTCTATTTCTATCAAGAGATATTTGCAATTCACATGTAGGGTGTTCCGAAAAGTGCAAAAGTGTGTTCTGCGCAGAAAAACTGGGGACCGCGTACCCGCCTAAGGGTTATTTTCTTGAAGCGCGGCCGAAGGTCGCCTACGCAGAAAGGGGTTCTGCACATAAATACCCTTTGGGATCGGACCTGGGTAATTTTTTGGATTTTGCCAATAACTTTTCACTGAACCAAATTGAAAATAAATCAACTTGCGGATTATTGATACCGAGTTCAAAGCTCATCTCCTGATATCTCTCCCGACATTTTTGGACGTGTTTTAGCAGTTGGCGTTGGATGGAAACCATGCGGGTTAGGGGTTATAATATGACCGAGGTAGGCATATTGGTCGTACAAGGCAACTAATATGCACTAAGGTAATGGCGTGCAACTCGATCGTTGATCTACGATTACCCATCTCTCCTTCCTTACGGAAGGTGACATGACCTAACAGGTTCCACTGGTCATACCAAATCGTTACCACGACAGTCGGGCAGTAACGGAGTGTGACGGATTCGTATCCGGCCAATGACTGCCAGTTCGACAGCACCCCCAAAACCTTCGGGAAGTGTTTTTGTCGCTACAACAACAACAACAACCAAAAAATATGCTTTCACGCTACAATATTCTTATGACATACCATTCGCGTTTTTCGCTTTTCTGTCAAAGTTTTAAATGTCAAGTGACGCCGCAATTTTTACCAAACGTACCCTTTACATCTGTTTAAAATTCACCAGCATTAGTTTAATCCTCTAGCAATATGGCAGCATGCATATAAAATAAATGCTAATAAAAATCTATTACACTGTTGGTCGAATTCGATGCGCAACACTTCGAAAGCAAAATGTCACTCTGCCATTTTGTCAACGCTCCCAGTGGCATCTACAACGTAAGTTTTTTCGTTCGTAGAGAAAAGAAAAATTTTACTCTGCAAAAATGTGAAAAAACAGTTAAAATGTTAGTGGATATGCGTTAGTTATATTGTATGTTAATAGATACCTTAGATATTGTGTTAGTTCTTCTAAATGTGTTTATGTTACTGGCCGAATGCCGACACGTGTATTCGCTTGAACTTTGAGGTTATATGTAAGAAGTTACTAATTTTTGTTATTTTTTCGCACAACAGGTTCCGTTGCTCTTTATACGTTTAAATGTCGGGAGGCCTAGATATACTGTCCCTCAAAGAGGATGATATCACCAAAATGTTGGTGGCAACCACCCATTTGGGTTCGGAGAACGTAAATTTCCAAATGGAACAATACGTTTACAAGCGCCGTGCTGATGGTGTCAACATCATCAATCTTGGCAAAACTTGGGAAAAGCTGATGTTGGCTGCACGTGCAATTGCTGCCATCGAATACCCACAGGATGTAAGTTAAAAAAGAAAAACTATTTGCTAGCTAATGTACTGTGTTCAAATGATGATTCTAATCTTTCGGGGCTGAAATTTAATGACGCCAACTTCACTACTGAAAACACATTTCAAATAACTAGGCTTATGCTGCATTATTATTCTAACAACGTGATATTAAATACCGTTTTTTTTTTGTTTTACAGGTGTTCGTCATTTCCTCACGTCCAATCGGTCAACGTGCTGTACTCAAATTCGCTAAGTACACCGACACAACTCCCATTGCTGGCCGTTTCACTCCTGGTGCATTCACCAATCAAATTCAACCAGCATTCCGTGAACCACGTTTGTTGGTTGTAACTGACCCCAATACGGATCATCAACCTATCATGGAAGCGTCTTATGTAAACATCCCTGTAATTGCATTTACAAATACCGAATCGCCTTTGCGTTATATCGATATTGCGATACCATGTAATAACAAATCTCCACATTCGATCGGTTTGATGTGGTGGTTGTTGGCACGTGAAGTGCTCCGTTTACGTGGAACTATTTCACGTATAGCTGAATGGCCTATCGTAGTTGATTTGTTCTTCTATCGTGATCCTGAGGAGGCTGAAAAGGAAGAAGCTGCCGCAAAGGAATTGCTGCCACCACCAAAAATCGAAGAAGTGGTTGAGCACCCTGTCGAAGAAGCTACCAATTGGGCGGATGAAGTTGCTGCTGAAACAGTTGGCGTTGCTGAAGATTGGAATGATGATGCTGTCAAGACGACATGGGGAGGTGATGGTAACTTCTAAATTGTGTATGAATGTAAAAATTTTGCGCAATACATTTACAGTGGCGCTGTAATGATTTTTAAATAAAAGTAAATTCTATTTCTAGAAAAAAATTATTGATATCTGTTAATCAGGCTTACTTTAACCGGAAATTTTACATAAGCTCAACACAATTTCAGCACATGCCTGAATATTCTAGCTCACCACTAACCATGCCTATTACGGTATCGGAAGAATGCTTTGCGGAGGAAGTGCGAATCGATTCGAGACAAAATATTTGCAGATTTAATCTTTTAAACAAAAAAATGGACATAGTAAAGATATTTTCTTATATTTTTTGTTGACTATTCTGGAAAATTTAAATTGATTTTTCTAAATTTTCAATCACAAATCCGCAACTGTGTATTCTGGAATCGATCCGCATTGCCCGCTAATGGCAGCCGTCGAATATAGGATTATGCATGAACAATGAAGCTCACGATAGGAACGTATTGGAGGGCAAGTTCGTAGCTTAATCAACAAAATCTCTTATTAAGAAAATTGTGATTTACCCAAATCAACAACTGCCCAAATATCACCGTGGAACTGGAAGCTTATCTTATTTTTGGATCACCCGCGATACCCAGGGCCCATGTTCTAATCCATGAAAATAGCCGAATATTGGAAACAGCCTCAAAGTATGTAATAATTTTTATACAACGAAGGTAGCAGAGTAAGAACGGCTTCTTTTATAATTTGTTGTGAACTATATATTTTCGACCTAAAGTTCCTTAAGGGAGTATGAGGTGAAAACACCTAGAATATAAGTATTTGTGCTTCTACTCAACAAACTAATCATGGCAGCCGCCTTAAGCTATTAGAGCTCAAACCTTCCCATGACAGCTGGAGTGACTCGGGTTCATGAGTTCGCTCGCTTTTCAGCTAAAAGAAAATTTCCAAATTCAAATTTATCGCACCGGAATCCTATGACGGAATAATACAGGTGTTGGCAGCTTCAAGCATTCCTGTCGTTAAGAGGCAACCAAAATGCACAAAGGCAATAATGTGCAACTCGATCATTGATCTCATTCTCTCTCTATGGCGCGATATACAACAGGTATATCATCATAAACCTCCTAAGAGATTTTTGTGCCAAGCTTTCCTTCCAATTTGTGGTGTGCCGATTTGAATTTTCCCTACAAATTGGTGGGACCTACAGTTTTTTGCCGACTCCGAACGGCATCTACAAAGGAGACGAATTTTTGCTGAGAAGCCTGTCATGGCAGAAATACACTCGGAGAGTTTGCCAAACCACTGCCGAGGGGCGACCCCGTTTTAAAAAACTTTTTTTCCAAATCACTTTTGATGTTACCTGTACCAGGGCTCGAACCATGGACCTTCGGTGTGGTAGGCCGGCAACACTACCTTCACACCACCCATATTTTTATTCCTTAAGGAAAGAGGGGTTATATAACCTAGAAGATTGCACTGGTCATACCAAATCGTTCCCGCGAGAGTCAAGTATGTACCGCAAGGTAGTACCCAAAGGTTGCCGTACATTTTTCAAATTTTGGATTTTGCGCCTAGATGTAACTAAAATAACTTACCACATAAAGCAAAATTCGAAATAAAAAAGCACTTGTGTAAAAATATTTGTTTTATTTTAAGAATTTGCATATTCAATTAGTAAATTAATTAATTTTGAATATTGAATACGTTTTCAATACATATGTTGTATGAGTGTTTAACTACGGATTATTAATTCTCTAGACTACAATGGGAAAAGCAATTGCTTTCGAAAACACAATTCAACATTAGTACAATGATACTTAATTGTGAAAAAATAGAAGTAAACCGCTATTTTTATTGAAGTTGAAAACGTTTACGAAAATATACATACACATGTTCTACACATACCGCATGAAAATCGGAATACATAAAACAAAAAAATTTAAATACGAATTCTTAATCCTATCAAATAGAACAAGACAATACATAGGGTCCGTTCGAAAATTATGTTAATATTCATAATAAAAATTATAATTTTTAGATTTAAAGAAACTATCAACTCTTTTCTGACAAACTTTTTTTTAATCCGATAGATTAAAAAAAAAAAACAAACCGAAAAATACAAAGTTTGATTCGGCCAATATGTATTTTTATAAACCACTCAGGATCTTTGAAAGAGGTTTCAAACATTGTTAAATTCTTAGCTGTCATTTGAATAAAAATATGATAAGCGCTCACGATTTTGGTTGCTCGTGAAAGCGACAAATTCACATTTAATTTTCGAAGCCAATTTAAAATTTTGAAAAAACAAATCAATTATTTTATTTCATTCATAAGTCCTTTAAGAAAAAACGGTTATTGTAAAAAATGTATATACTTGCTTAGTTAATTTGTATATACATACATATGTATATGTTTAAAAAGTGCATGTTTGAATTTTTATTCAGTCCTGTAACATTTTCCTTAGCGAATTCATCAAAAGTAGTAGCTTTTATAAATAACTTTTAAGTAATTATTTTTTGAATATGTATGTGAGGGTGCTTAAATTTCAGTTATATACCGCCGGCCTATTGCAGAAGCACGAATGTGTAAAAATGAAAATGTTGGGATATAAAGTTTATTGTTTTGAACAAAACTGACTCATTCAGAGAATTTCGATTGAAAAATATTGTGACTCCCTTGTGCGAATTGTAAACGGAATTTTCGTCAAACATTCAATTGTTAATTCAGTAGACCTATTAACTCAAGTTTGAAAACATTTAACATTCATGCTTCTGGCATCTCCCTCTTGCCATTTATTTTTTTTGTGCTAACTGAAATCTGATGTCCTATTTTGTATCTCTATTCGAAAGTTAATTTTAAACAAATTTAATTTGTCAATCGCGTAAACCTTCCAAGGCCTTGCTTAGAGAACCCCTTACATAGGTTTTACAATCCAATTCAAACATATTAAACGTGGATTCATGGCTCCACAGGCGTCTTTTCCAATAGTTTTGACCTTTTGGAGTAGTAAGACCACGACTGCTGGTTTCATTATTATTAAATATGTTTTACTTCTATGTATTACGATAACGGTTTTATTTTATTTTTATTTATATGTTGTAATTATTTATTTGTTCAAGAAAAAAATATTACAAGTTAGAAAAATAAAAATAGATTAATTGTAATAATAATAATATGTAATCGTAGTAGATAATAGTGATAGTAAAAACATACGTTATTTCATTTTAATAAAAAAATGATGTTAGATATTTTTTTTGTTTAAAGTTTACCCATTCAAAAGTGATATCGTGTATAAGTATGCTTCGATTTGTGTTATTTCTTATACATATATTTAAATAGTACCTATTTTGCTTTTAAAGTATGTAGTAAATTGAATTTATGTTGCTAATTGCAGTGATATATATAAGTTTTTTATTACTGTGGGGCATTTAAATTATATTTCTATAAATTTTTTTATTGTTGTTTTGCTGCAAGTCTATTTAAAGGGGTTTGGGCGTGCCTTAAATATTGTAAGCTTTCGCAGCTCTTTTACACGTTTGTCTTCCCGTCTTTTACGCTCTTCTTCCTCCTGGAAATAAAAAAGAAAAAACAGTTTTAGCATTACCAAAAAAATTCAAAAAGTGTAGAAAGGTGTAGAAAGTAACTGATACAAAAACAAGTAAGGAAGTCTAAGTTCGGGTGGAACCGAACATTATATACCTAGCAGTGATCTATTATGGCATCCCAATTTACGCAGGTCTATTTTAATACTTTCAGTTCGTATTTGAGTTCAAATAGACAGACGGACAGACAGATAGACGTATCGAGAGACGGACATGGCTACATCGAATCAGCTCATCCTCGTGATCATTTCAGTATACGTACAAACATTTCATGTTCATGAAAGGAATGAATATCAAAAAAGATATACAACTTCGCTTTTGCAGTGGGGTATTAACTACTTGCACGGATATTTTACTTTTCATCCTGAACGTTTTGATATACTCGTACATTAATAAATATATATCTCGATTCGTTTATGCCGAATGAAGTTATACGAGTATACCTTGTGTGCGTAACAAAAATAGATATAAAAAGGGTGTCTTTTATAGGCGCCAAAGTACTCAACCGATCTTTATGAAATTTTCACAATACATACTTTGGTTCACTGGGTACAGCATAGACAATATATAGTTTTGGAAAAGTATGCGGAGCCACGCCCCCAGGCTATATAAAGTTTCAATTCGTCATAACTCCGAACTTTTTTGGTCTAAATTAATGAAATTTGGATATATGTGGTGTCACTTAGTCAATATCTACATAATTTTTCAAAAGTGGGCGGTGCCACGCCCACATATTTTGTGTTTTGTTTTGATCTTGAACTTTCACGATAGGTTCAGTAGTTCGCTGGGCACGACACAGTCTGTATATAACTTTTGGAAAAGCCACCAGGTTATGTAAAGCTGCACTTCGGTATAGTTAGGAGTTAATTTGGCTCAAGTTAATGACATTTTATATACGAGTATAGATGTGTTCTATGTATCAAAACGTCAAAATAACGTCTACCGGGTTTGCTAGTACAAGGTGGCGCAAAAGTAAGCTTCCGATGTTCAGCATATCGGTTGTGGCACGTGCAGTGTGTGCTGTTGCACCGTCTTGTTGGAACCACATGTTTTCCAATCCCAATTCATCAAGTTGCGGCAAAAAGAACTCGTTGATCATTGCTCTGTATTTCGCGATCTGGAGCAGTGTAGCGTAACATTGTTTATTAACGTGTTTTCGCATGTGTTTACTACACAAATGTCAAAACAGAACTTCGCTATTGCAGTGGGCTATTAACTACGTGCCCGAATATTTTGCTTGTGTGTTTTCCGATTTCGCAAATTTTTGGCAGGAGTATAATACATACTACTGAGAAGCAGCTGACCAATTTTCATTGAAATATCAATATTGATTATAAGCGATTGCCTTTGAAAGTAGCAGAAATTTTATGCTGAAAAGTGGGCGACGCCCTATTTCTTCGAAAATGAAAAAATTTGTTTGAGGCCGAGTTTTTCTTAAGAAGCTTATTATGTGTGCAAAATCTAATTGATATAACTTGCTTAGTTGTAGAAATATCGCTCTTTAAATTTTACAAAAAAAAAATTTCAGAACTATGTTAAAAAACTGGGCGTGGACATTAACCGATCACGCCCATTTTTTCCTGGAAAATTCCTTGCATACCTGGTAACCTGCGTGTTGAATTTCGTTTCGATATCTTGAACGGTTTTCGATTTATGATTAATATTATTTCTAAATTTGACTTAATCAAAAGTGGGCCACACCAATTTTCAAAAATTTCTTGAAAAAGTTATTTTATGCCTCAATCTCAATATAGTTATCAAATTTTATCCTTATAGGTGTATTATGTACTGAGTAATCACTTTTTTTGTGTTTTCGAAAATATTCTATATATAAAAAGTAGGCGTGGCTATCGTCCGATTTCGTCCATTTTAAATAGCGCTCGGAGATGAAGGCCAAGGAATCCGCATGCCATATTTCATTAAGATATCTCAAAATTTACTCAAGTTATCGGTTTCACAGACGGACGGACGGACATGGCTTAATCAATTTCTCTTTTCGTCAATATCTATCTCGATCCGTTTATGCCGTTACGTACTGCCGTTAGGCGACTAAAGTTAATATACCTTGTGGCACTCTCTCTCTCTCTATGGCGCGATATACAACAGGTATATCATCATAAACCTCCTAAGAGATTTTTGCGCCAAGCTTCTCTTCCAATTTGTGGTGTGCCGATTTGAATTTTCCCTACAAATTGGTGGGACCTACAGTAAAAATGCAAATTTTCTCTATAATGAAATTGTAAAAATGTTGATTGACCTAATTACAGCATTACTCACCGGTCATAAGAGGCGACTAGAATGCACAAAAGTAATGACGTGCAACTCGATGGATATGATGCTTCTCATCTCTCACATGACCTAGAAAGTTGCACTGGTCATACCGCAACAGTCGACAGGGAGTACCGGGTTCATATCCGCCAAAGGACGGACAACACTCCTCAAAACCTTCGGGGAGTGTTTTTGTCGCTACTCAAGCAAACAAGTTACGCATATCAAACGGCGAGGTAATATGGTGCCGGATCTCATCATAGTGCTTACGGAGATGTTTCCTTATGTATCTAGGAGGCGGATCTTTATCCAATAAATGACGGTACGGATGACTTGGTTTGTGGCAGCTCAGTTGAAACTGTCTGCTCAACAGTTCCTAGTGCTCACGAACTTTGTCTAATGTGATGGTCGACCGTGTTAAATGGAATGCACATATGCCTATACATATATATTTGGTAGTGACACTTTTCACATATTGGACTCCATCCACACACCACCACTGGATGTTAGCCAGTTAGCAAACTTGTGAACCAGCGAAGTCCACAATGAGCGGCGTCAAGTAATGAGATACTACTCCATGGCTGATCAACACATCTGTTGAAGTTCGCCTCTCACATCAACCTTTTGATTTCCCTCACGTTAGGTTACGTTCAAAAAGAGCCCCTTAGAGAAAAGGGGCGTCTTAGAAACATGTAACCTACTGTATATGTATTTGCAATATACTGTATTAACTATTTCATAATCTTATCTCTCGACTAATACTTTTCGAAAAATATAAAAAAAGAACTGTAAACGCATTAAAATTATGCGGCTGAAATCTTTTACTCTATAGATAACAGTTTGAAACAAATTTTTAAATGGGAAGTTATTCGCAAGTAAAAGACTGGGATATCCTCATCCATCTATCCGAATTTCCAAGCATAATGCTAATCAAAAATGTCGGTTTGAATTTGCAAGAGGCCAGATTTTCTGTGTAGGGTAAACGCACCAGTTTCCGGACACTTAACGCTTTCCTCAACCTTGACTTCGACTCATTTTCTCGCTATAAACGCGGAAATATATACTGTTTAAAATAGCATAAATATTGCTCATTAATATGATGTCTGTATAATTTTAAAATATAATGATGTTAATATTATTAAAGTAAAAACTCAAAAAAGTGCGATTTGCTCTAGTTTTCGGACAGTAAAATTTAGTTTCCGGACACTTTGGTTGCCGGACACTCGAAATTTGTATATACAATACATTTTTGTAAAGTATTTCTGAAACATAAAGAAGGACTTTGAATACAATAAATACGTCTTAATCATATTCACATCTCTCTGAATGGACATCCCACTGATTTGGACACTGGTCATAAACAAACTTTTCGATCGGTGGTTCGTGGGATCAGAAAAACTTACAGCGTACGCAGTTGATGTTGTATTCGTCATAATTGGTATAGTTTTTTCAACAATTAGGTATATGAAGGTCCAGGAATTTCAGGAGGTCCTTGTCTGGGCATCCGACGTTGGGGTAAAAATGTGGGTTTACATAGTCATGGCGGGGTCACGTGAGTCTTCTCACCCTCTTTCTAATTGGGTATTCACCGCGATTGTGGAGCTAATTGTCATTATAAAGTCCTCGTTTGGTTACCAGCCTCACAAAATTTTTGTTAACAAAATGTATCAAATCAATAATTAGTATAATGGGAGGCTTGAGTGCCACCCCGACAGAATTATTAAATGCCATTCTGTGCATCGCACCCGTAGACTTAGTGGGCAAAAGCATATTGTTGACAACTGAAACTGGCCCAATGCCTCGTGGCAGTAGCCTGTAACAGCGTTATCAAAATGGGCGTTGAAGCTACAATAGATGTGAAGAGCGTAAAGGTACGGTTGGAACCATACACATTTACACCGATTGCTCCAAATCTGCTTCATACGGTGGTTATCCGAAGTTAAACAAAACCTACAAGGAGGTAAATTACAACAACTAAAAGTGTCTTGAAGTGAAACAGGCGCTAGGAAAAATTTACAAGGAAGGAACGTACATCTATACTTAGTCATGGGTCATATGGGCATAGATGGAAGCGAAAGGGATGACATCTTCACCTAGAAGGGGAAGTCTCTCCAAAAGTATACCATAGAAGTCCCCATCAGATTGAGAGTATTAAACAGCAGTCAAGAGCTGTAAACGAT
This sequence comes from Merzomyia westermanni, assembly GCA_949987695.1. Taxonomy (NCBI): domain Eukaryota; kingdom Metazoa; phylum Arthropoda; class Insecta; order Diptera; family Tephritidae; genus Merzomyia; species Merzomyia westermanni. The sequence continues at coordinate 61,557,513 of OX465290.1, forward strand.
CTACCAAGCAAAAACGGCTTAGAAGTAACATGGGATGGCAAAGTCTCCGAGGACGTGTGCAAGTTGTATAGGTTAACAACCTAGCTCTTCTCCGTAAAACGGCAAGACTGCAATATTATGTTTTTATAGGTTGTACAAGTAAAGCTTAAACATATTTTGGGATCCTGTCGCTCGCCAGATTAAGGCTCCAACTATTAGGATTTCCACAGCTATCCTAAGCTGCCGCTTGTCTGATGCTTGTTTGGTTTGACTTTATAACCTTGAAGGGCTGAGGTAAAAGTCTGCATTCACTTTTTAAATAATAATATAGATAAAAACAACAAAGTTTGTACAAAATGCTAACTGTCCGGACATTGAAACTTATTTTCTCAGTATCCGGACAGCAATATTTGTACTTGAAAAAACGTGTTCGAACACTGAACACATAGGAGAAAAAGATGTTTTTCTTTTTGTAATGCATATATAATATAATAAACTATTATTTAGGAGCATTACAATGGTAATTCGTAATTTATGCGTTCTTTTCAGTATCCGGACAGTCCGGAAACTGAAAATCATCTCAAATTTTGGTTCTGGTATCCGGGGGCAGTAATAATTTAGGCTGAAAATTTAAATAAATTTCTTTTTTATTTATAAAATGAAAATGTATTATATTTTAAACAAATATTATTAACTTTTATTGTAACTAGAGTTCGCCCAGTGGTTGAAATTCAACCAATAAACTTTATTTTATTTTTTTGCTGTAGGTATGTTTTATCCGCCTTTTTTTCTTCCTTTCTATGTCGTTCCTTTCCTCTAACATATTTTTATTTTCCTTGATTTCTTTTTTTACTCTCTTATTTTATTTTTTACTTTCCTCAAACTTCTTTTCCTTTTCGCTTCCCTTCCTTTTGTTTTCTTGCTTTCCCCTTCGTTTTCTTACCTTTCCTTTAATTCCCTTTCCCTTCCCTTCCTTTCATTTCCTTACCCTTCCATTCTTTCCTTTAATTTTCCCTCCTTTCCCATCCTTTCCATTCCCTTTCCTTCCTTTCCTTTTCCTTCGTTTCTTTTCCTTTCCTCTATTTTCCTTTAATTTTCTTCGGTGTTTGATACTCTTTATGAGTAATCATTTATTTTATTTTTGTAAACCCTGTTTGTAGGTATCAGCAATGAATTTTACATATTTGCTCATATTTTACATTGCTTGTTTAATGTATCCAACAAAGCAACTTGTCGTGCTCTCAGGAGAGCAGCTGACACTGGGCATCGTAGCCAGTAATCAATACAATAACAACAACTAAAGCAAAAATGCATGACACAACAGAGTATCTATAGTGCGAATACTTATTTTTCATTGGTCCACTACCAACTCTTCGCACTCACAGTGAGAGCCGACCACACGAATAACACAAAAACATGCATGGCAAGTCTACTCACACTACTACGGCTCTTAATTTTTTCCTACAAAGCAACTCCTCGGCCATGCTCACGATTCAGCATAGTACACAAAAAGCAAGTACACACACACAGCGTGTCTATAGTGTGAATAAGTAAATGTGTAGTGGTGTGACTTTTATGTTAAAGTTTTTATATTAAAATGACTTTTTAAATTTTTTTTATTTACGGATAAGAGTACAACTCAAAATTTCCTGTCTATACATATATAATTTGTATACCTTAGAATTATAGTTTAGCAGAAAACGGTTCTACATTGCATTCATCTTGTCTATTTATATATAAGAAGAAGATATGTTAATAAATACTTGTTTAGGCCCTTACTTTTCTAAAATGCTCCCGCTATTTTTTTTTTACAAAACCTGAAACTTTGACGCATGCTCAGACTTCTAACACTAAAATTACGTGTAACATTTAAACTATGCTTTTGATTCCACCTAAACTTTCCACGTACACTCAGAAAACATGGGTGACATGACCTAGAAGGTTTCACTGGTCATAAATCGCTACCACGACAGTCGGGCAATTTATGACCGGTGAAACCTTCTAGGTTATGTCACCCCTCCTTCCGCAAGGAAGGATAAGATGGGTAATGAGAGGTGAGACGCATATTATCCGTAGATCAACCATCGAGTTGCACGTCATCACCTTTGTGCATATTAGTCGCCTCTTACGACCGGTATCCAACCTCGAGCATATTCTAAACCCCTAACCCGCAGGGGCAACAACATTTGTTAGTTATTTGTCTATTAATCCCAAAAAATTGACATAGTGTCCGGACACTAGCGCTGTTCGGAAACTAGTGCAGTTACCCTATGCAAATTGAGGCGTTTACAATGTACATACATCATACATATATGTATCCATAGCTAATACAACAACACGTATCGTCATAATGAACGCCCGCAGTCAGTCTAAGTGCATCTGTGATGATTCATTGCTACTTGTTGCATAGTTCAAACCAACTGAGTTGACAAATTTACTAGTTTTTGTTTCAAAAACAATAGTACAAAGTTTTGTGGAAAACACGATGACTAGTGCGGATTTTACAAGCCGTAGGCCTACACCGACGTCAACATACAATCGCGTGAATGTTGTTGTTGTTGTTGTAACGACAAAAACATTCCCCGAAGGTTTTGGGGGTTGCTGTCGAACTGACAGTCCTTGGCCGGATATGAATCCGGTACGCTCCGGTACTCCCATGCGGTACTGCCCGACTGTCGTGGTAGCGATTTGGTATAACCAGTGGAACCTTCTAAGTCATGTCACCCCTCCTTCCGTAAGGAAGGTGAGATGGGTAATGAGAGGTGAGAGGCATCATATCCGTAGATCAACCATCGAGTTGCACGTCATTACCTTTGTGCATATTAGTCGCCTCTTACGACCGGTATGCCTACCTCGGGCATATTCTAAACCCCTAACCCGCAGGGGTACAATCGCGTAAATCATAAATATCGACTCATTATATTGGCCAGACATTCATTTCTTGTTCACCCAAACATTAAGGTGGAATAAGAATGCATGCATGTTAGACCATTCAATACCGAACACTTTTCCATGTCCGGGAATCCAAGAATACAGGATACCCAAATTTTTACATGTTCAAACATATTGCCATGTTTCAGTTTTTTATCAAATTAGTTTGTCGTATGAGCTGAACCTGCATATACCATCACTATACCTTTCATGAACATGAAATGGTATTATAAATTTGGTCTGATGTTTCGAAGTATGAGAAGAGATAGACGCAATAAGTGTACCGAAATGATCCGGGCGACGAGCTGAGTCACTGTAGCCATGTCCGTCTATCTGTTTGAAAACAAACTAGTCCTTCACTTTTACAGATATCGCTAGAATTTGCAATACATTAATCTTTTTTCGGAGCCAACCATACAATTGATTGTTCCGATAAACGAATTTTGAGACTTCTTTGCTAAGTTTTGTCACCGAACACAGATACTATATAGGTAATGTGGTTAGGGAACATCAGTAAGATTGGACCAACATAACATATAGCTCGCATACGCTCGACTGTACCCATAAATGGGGGTTGTTGTTGTTGTTGTAACGACAAAAACATTCCCCGAAGGTTTTGGGGGTTGCTGTCGAACTGACAGTCCTTGGCCGGATATGAATCCGGTACGCTCCGGTACTCCCATGCGGTACTGCCCGACTGTCGTGGTAGCGATTTGGTATGACCAGTGGAACCTTCTAAGTCATGTCACCCCTCCTTCCGTAAGGAAGGTGAGATGGGTAATGAGAGGTGAGAGGCATCATATCCGTAGATCAACCATCGAGTTGCACGTCATTACCTTTGTGCTTATTAGTCACCTCTTACGACCGGTATGCCTACCTCGGGCATATTCTAAACCCCTAACCCGCAGGGGTACAATCGCGTAAATCATAAATATCGACTCATTATATTGGCCAGACATTCATTTCTTGTTCACCCAAACATTAAGGTGGAATAAGAATGCATGCATGTTAGACCATTCAATACCGAACACTTTTCCATGTCCGGGAATCCAAGAATACAGGATCCCCAAATTTTTACATGTTCAAACATATTGCCATGTTTCAGTTTTTTATCAAATTAGTTTGTCGTATGAGCTGAACCTGCATATACCATCACTATACCTTTCATGAACATGAAATGGTATTATAAATTTGGTCTGATGTTTCTAAGTATGAGAAGAGATAGACGCAATAAGTGTACCGAAATGATCCGGGCGACGAGCTGAGTCACTGTAGCCATGTCCGTCTGTCTGTTTGAAAACAAACTAGTCCTTCACTTTTACAGATATCGCTAGAACTTGCAATACATTAATCTTTTTTCGGAGCCAACCATACAATTGATTGTTCCGATAAACGAATTTTGACACTTCTTTGCAAAGTTTTGTCACCGAACACAGCTATTATATAGGTGATGTGGTTAGGGAACATCAGTAAGATTGGACCAACATAACATATAGCTCGCATACGCTCGACTGTACCCATAAATGGGGGTTGTTGTTGTTGTTGTAACGACAAAAACACTCCCCGAAGGTTTTAGGGAGTGCTGTCGAACTGACAGCCCTTGGCCGGATATGAATCCGGTACTCCCTTGCGGTACTGCCCGCAGTGGAACCTTCTAGGCCATGGGGGTCGGGCTTTCACGGCTGCAGTTAAATAGCGTCAGGAACGTAAAATTGTGCAGCTTATGTACTTTTATTAGATATGTAATGAGGTTAGTTAAAATCTCTTATAATGGAGCAATGTGTCAGATAGCCCCCCATACAACCCATTTTCCGATAAACGAGTTTTGGGCTATATATCTTTAAATTAACAGGTTAGGATCAAATACTAGAAACCGTGATGCGTATTCATGAAAGGTGTAAAACCTTCGCCACAGCCGAAGACAGCGCTTTCCTTACTTGTTATTTAGTTAAACTTAATTCAAATTTGAAGGCTACCTTATGGGCTATTTCATATGCGTACGTTGAATCGGACTTGACATTCGATTAAAATTTAAATCTGAAGCTTTCACACTATGACAGATACTTAGAGTTTATAGCACAAAACTATTTTGTTATACATCGTTTTTTTACACCTTTAGCCTAGGTTCTAGTTCGACAGCCGTGGAAATAATTTGTCCTCCAAAAGTGAGGATGATATTTGGTTTGAAGGAGCTATGTATGAGCTTAGATCTCCCTGAATCCATCACCCAAAGCATCGTTTAAAACTTTCAATACACATTTATTACAAATTATACTTTCTTATCACACTCTAGCAACACAAAAGTACATTTTTGATATAAAATATGAGTAATTTGTTGTTGATAAAAACATTAATAAAAGTGAATTTCATTACAATTAAATATGGACTATACGCTGTTAAATGTGTTGTTTGGAGGGAACATCGCAGCTATAAAGCTCTCATTGGAGAGAGGTTTTCTCATCTGTAGCTTCTGTGCCAGCTATTATTTATTTGTTAATAAACTTCCTTAGAATTTCTTATATTGTAAATTCGCGCCTGGTACGGAGACGATTGATATAAATTTGTTGCTTTTCCCACTTGTGCATACTTTCGTTGGACTTTGGCGGTAAACGTTTATATGTTTGTGGTGAGTCATTTGCATGAGCCAGGGAGGCAAATGTAAATATGTATGTATGGATAAAGTTATCGGCACGAATTGAACTCTAAGTAAAGTCGTTCCAAGATACTTTAATGATTTGGAGTTCACCGCAGTGTTTGATATAATTTAAGCACAACTTTTTGCATCAATATTTACAAAATTCAGATACCTAGATACTATTTCTGTTGAGAACCCTAGGTTTCAATCCTGCTGGTGAGAGAGTACTGCTCATATCCGAAACACTATCCTAGTTTTGTGGCATGTTTAGCACATAAGACGTTAACGAACCGACAACCCAGATAGTAATTCTATGTATATACATACCAGCAAGAAGTTAAACGAAGAGAAAACAAATAAACTTAGACAATTTAAAGTCTAAAACTTATAAAGCAACTTGTTTGCCATAACCTTCTAGAGATAAGATTAATATACTTAAAATTCTGCCTAAATAAACAAGCATGCATACGTGCTTCAGCATGAGCTACATCTGCTAGTATATTTGATGATGATGATGCCAACGAATACAAGTACCTAATTTGTTGACGTTGGTGCGCAAATGAATTATGCAAATCAAAATAATTCAGCGACAAGCAACAAGCGGTCGGCGACAACAACATTGACCACGACCGAGAGTGCAGCAGACGTACGTTTTAAATAAAGGATTAAAATAATCTTAAAATATAATGTGTTTATTTGTATGTAAGTATAAAGCGAATACATTTGTGCAAATTATACAAGCGTGTGTTGGATTTATAAGCTCACCGTTTTTAAGTAGAAATAATTTTGTTGGTCCTTTTCGTTGCCAGACAAAATGCCACACCTTTTTTATATGCTGATAATCCTGTTGCTGCTCTGCCTGTTGTTTGGGTTCAGTATGTTTCTCTTGTATTTGTTGATGCTTATTTTTATGATTTTTATTATGTTTATTATTCCGCTGATTTTTGTCACACCCAACTTTACTCGTGACCGTGTGGCGGTATGCAATCCCGACGCAAATATTACCGCCACCACCTTTATCTAACAAACACACCGCCCGCTCCCCCACCTGCACGCATCAGTTATTGGTACTGGGTGTGTGACTCGAGTTGAGCGCCGCTGATGAAGCCGTAGATTCATCAGCTGACAACGTAGTATCGCCATAGAAACGTGGTTCATCATGTGTTTCATGAACAACTCCGCTACCTTCCTCATCCGAATCATCATCACCAGAACTATCAGCTAATTTTCCAACAGCGCCTGCGCTATTACCATCCATAGACGCTGAAGATGGTGTAGCTTGATTGCCGCCAGCAGCAGCTAGTGCTGCTTTAGTAGATTCTGTTTTGACTGCTTTAGAAAGGCGTTCATAACAAGCAGTACAAACACGCACTGGTTTGGAGCTTTGTTGAGGCAGTAGGAATTTTTTCGATGAGCAAGGACCACATACAACCGCTCCACAGTTACGGCAATGGTGACGACGTACGAGCATAGTAAATTGTGTTTTCTTACAATGCATACAATGTGTTGCCTCAGCATCCGGCACCCAAACAGCTGCGTGATTCTCAACAGGTTTTTTTCCACTCTTTCGCAATAAATCTTCTACGCATTTATTGATATGTGCCATCCATTCTTGTTTCTCAGTGCTTGTAGCGGCGTAAACAACAAATGATTTGGTAGTTGTACGTATAAGCCAACCATTACGATATTGTCCATTATCCTCTAAAGATTCGAGTGATACCTCTTCCAAGGGCATGATGTGTTGTTTATTATATTTCTTTTTCCCAATTACAATATTTCCATATACCAAGATATCATTAAATAGAAAGAATTGCCTTGACTTTGGGCGTTTGCGACACATCTTTGTAAGTACGCCTTCACCTACTAGCACGCGACCTGGAATTGCTAATGGCACACCTGAGCTACCAAAGCAACTTTCGACCATAGCAATACGTCGGGAATTGGCTTCCGAGTTTACTAGCCGATCGACCATTATAAAACCAAAAGTAAAAACAAAACAGCAGGTGAGTCTTTTGTGAGTCGAGAGGTGTGGCAAGCACTGATTAAAATGTTAAAAAGCAAAAGCTATAAGATATGCTGCTAATGTTTATTACGTAGGCGGTGCACTCGTTGGAACTGCGATACGGCTGCAGTTCGCTGATTCCGAAGCAGTTCACACGATTTCTTGAAGTATCGGCAAATTTCCACACATTTAACAAAATTGTCTACTTTTAACTCAACTTTCTTTTTTTTATATCAAAGTTTGCTACAAAGATGAAACCGTAACAATTTTGCAAAAACCACAGAGATTGGTATTTTCTAATTGAGAAAATACACGTATTTTTTCTGGAATTTTTTTTTTTTGTTTTTACAATGATCGTCGTAGTTGAATACAAAATTAATTATGCTCGAAAATGAATAAACCAAATTACTCAATTATTATTTCGTCTCCAATTTATCACATATTTTTACACTTGTCAAAGTATTCTTCCTTTTCGCTTTTTCAGTCACTGACAGTTTTAGTGTTGCCAGATATCTTACGTTAAGGCCCAGTTAAATTAAACTCTACCCATGCTTTGGAGTCGACGTAGCGCAATTAGTAGCGTTAAAGTCAACTCTGACAAAGATATTTCCGTCAGAAATGCAATTTCGTGTTATTGATACCGAAGTCAAAACGCGTCGCCCCTGCGGGTTAGGGGTTTAGAATATGCCCGAGGTAGGCATACCGGTCGTAAGAGGCGACTACTATGCACAAAGGTAATGACGTGCAACTCGATGGTTGATCTACGGATATGATGCCTCTCACCTCTCATTAACCATCTTATCCTTCCTTACGGAAGGACGGATGACATGACCTAGAAGGTTTCACTGGTCATAAATCGCTACCACGACAGTCGGGCAGTACCGCAAGGGAGTACCGGAGCGTACCGGGTTCAAATCCGGCCAAGGACTGTTAATTCGACAACACTCCCAAAACAACAACAGGTCAAAACGCGTCTTTTTATACCTCTCCCGACATTTTTGGAAGTGTTTGAGCAGTTGTCTCCTAAAGGAAACAAATACCATAATTCTAAAGAGCTGAGAATACAAAAAACAAAAGAGTCTTTCAACGAAATGACGTTTTGTTTGATATTTATTCACATAACATTAGAATCGTTGCATGGAAGAACAAAATAAAACATTTTAGTGCACATCCCGAAACGGTAATTCTTTTCATGCGACGTCATCTGCTCAAATATCAGTAGACATATCGATATTGATACCCAGAGAAGCATTTTGGTGAAAGGAACTATACTCTAGGTTATTGTCATTGGACCAGTGCCCATTTTTAATTTATATCTGTTAATTGATATTAGAGAAAAATAGCAACGATGGGACGACATCTTTAAGTCACCAACTTCTCATCAGACCACTTCTCGGACACTGGGATACGAATTCAAGTGTATACATCAAAGAAGAACTAAAACTTTCAACAACTCAGCTATGATGTGGCGGAAAAGTGGTATTCTTGGGGCCGATTTCTTAATATCCGGTTTCCACTATCCGCCACTTTGTTTGGCAGATAACCGAGGAACTTCTGTCAATTAAACTGCCGATAAGCGTTAACCGGACATTGAGAAAGCCGCCCTTAATCGTTTAAAAACTATGCAGGTGTTCTGCTCAGAAATAGTGTGAATTACAAAGACGGTTTGGTTTGCACATTCATAATGCAAAATATTGATTATTTTGTTTTACTTGGTATATTTTCTCAATTAAGAGTGTGCAGTGTTTTCGATTTCACAAAACTTTAAACACGTTAACACGTGGGAGTACTGAATGAGTTCTAGGTAGGCACTTAATCGTCCCCTATCATTTGCCGTTGTTGTTGCTCTTTTTGTCTTCAATTGTTGATTTTGAAAAGCGAGTAAGCAAAAATATCCCTTCATCTCAACCAAATAAGGAAAAAAGACACTGTACCTTTGGTTGAGGTAAAATTATGGACCTTAAGGATATTTCTTACTGTCTCCAAAATAGTTTTTTTGTTAAACTTACACACGTATCAAGCTAAATATTTCATGTACCTATAGGAACTGAATCCTAATAGTTAAAATAAAATTAATAGACTTAAATGAATAGACTAAAATGAAAATTTTAATAATGTGATAACTGTGAATAACTGAGATAATGGATTTCATAAAGAGACGCAATATTAACCACACGGGGAGGTCGTCTCTAATCACGTGGAAGAAATATAACCAAATATTTTTAGGTGTCATTAAAAAAAAAATTATTAAAATACTTTGAAATATACATGTGTATAGTGTAATAATTGCAACAAAGTGCGATAAATTAACATAAACAATACTGCAATTGACACTTCACGCATCAAAAACAAAACTGCAACTAACAAAAGGAAAACATCATAATTAAAATTCACCATGCTTTGGTGAGGAAGAAATTTAATAAAATTTTTACTGGAAAGTGTTCGGTAACACAAAACACATTTGCAGCGAGATTGCGCATTTTGACATTTTATTGAGAGAGTCACAAGTTTCTGCAGGGGGAATTTCACTCAATAAAACTTGAAAGTGAAAAACAGCTGATCGTGACATAGGAACAACAAAAATTTTAAAATTTAAACTAATAACCAATCAAAAAAGCAACAACTCTTTTGCTTGCAATGTTTTACTGAAATCTTTTAACTTTTTGCGTTTCGAGAGAGTTTTACGTCATTCTCACTTTACCGACACTTCTTCGCAAGTTTTGCCACCGAACAAAGCAGTCTATCGACAGAATGAGGGTGTGTCATTTGCTATGACAATTATTTAAATTTTGATTATAATTCCGCTATTAAATATTTAATGAAAACGCATTTTGCAATACAAACGACACAGAACATGCAACTCAACTTTCTAATCTGTTTCTCTACATTAATTTTCCAATTTTCTATCTTATTGTTAGGTTAGGTTATTACTATAATAGGTCTTATTGTAACTTCTTTTCCGCTTGTGATTCCGAAAAGAGCAAATGTATTTTATAATAAGACCTATGTATTTCAGAAAACTCAGAAAATCTTAACTAAGATTTCCTTGTACAACTAAACTGTATAAGTTAGACTAAAATTATATTGTGTCCTGAATATTTAAAACTGTAACTAAGTTAAGAAAGCCATACCAAAGCTTCTAAAAAAAAGGTTTACTGCTGTAACTAAGTTAAGAAAGCCATGCCAAAGCTTCTGAAAAAAAGGTTTACTGCTGTAAAAAGGGTATTTAGGCAGTTTTTGAGTAATTCTAATATACAGACAGACCAAAGTCCTAAAAACTATTATTTATTATTTAAGAACCCACGTATCAATTTTTCTTTGATTTCTATAAGATAGAGACAGTTCGAAGTGGAATTTGGGCTTTTGGGAAATAAAATCAGGACTTCCTTAAAAATGAATTGTTTTACTGAAATTCCTTGGCATTTTTTTCAATGCATTTAACATTTTCTTAATACACAGTTTCTCTTTTTTTAAAATAAAATATTGTGTGGTCATTTTTGAAGTATCAATTCTTAGATACTAACCGAACAAATTAAGAAATTTTGTGTTTAGGGCATCTGCAGTCCATATGGGGCACTAGAGACTCTTAGGGTGTGTTTCAAAATGTGATTGATTAGAAAATTATCCAACAGAAACAAACAATATCAAAAAAGTATACGAGTACCACATGCACATCAATTGTATCGTTTGTTTTGCTTACAATTTCTACCTGTTTTTGTTTTTCCTCGTTTGCAAGCTGAACGGCTGCATCATATTGTTTACGTTCTTGAAGTCTTCGCTCGGAACGAAGATTAAATGGACATGCCACCGATACAGTTTGAATCTTTTTGGGCACAAAAGGTTCCTCATATACTGCAGTTGGTGGGCGTGGCTCAAATCGCGGTGGATGAATTTTCTTTAATTCTTCTAACTGCAATAATGTAAATGATACAATTTATTTAATAAGTACAGAGTTGAGAAAATGTAGTAGTAACCTTTTGCTTTCGCTTCTCTTCGTTTTCACGTGATTTCTTTAAAACTACCGGTGTCACTGGCACTGTAACAGCATGCAAAACCTTTTTAGAAAGTACCGATTTGTGACAAGCGGTGAAATTAGGTACTGGCCTACTACGGAATTCGCGCTTTTTACGCTCCTCCTCTGAACGTTTTCTTAGTAGTTCCTCTTTTCGGCGTTTGTACATTTCGGTACATTGATATGCATGTGGTGTTGTAGGTGGCGTGGGCCCAGGCGCTGGTTTTGCAACTGCGTCGGCTTGTTTACCATTAGTAGCATGTATGTTTGCTGCTATTTCTGTTTTCACACCGGGATTGATGCGTGCTTTGTTACGTGTTATTAGAGATTCGGAGAGAGTTATAACATTCGATGCAGAGGGTTCAGCATCTGGCAAAGGCGATTTTGGAGGTGACTTTTTCTTTTGTCCACCTGGGTTTATACGTGCACGATTTCTTGCAATAAGGGAATCTGTAAAATTTACAGCATTTGTTGGAGCCGCTTGTAGTTCTTCTTTTGGTGAAGAGCTTGTAGCTTGCGTTTCTAACTTTTCTACCGCCACTTTTTCAAAATTTTGCGCAGCATTACCAGGATTTATTCGTGGGCGGTTTTTAGGTTTTATTTCTTCTGGATCATTGTCTTTGTTTGGTGTTATTATTGTTTGTATTTCCTTTAATGGTGATTTTTTAGTAGATTTTGGTGTGCTTATGAGGTTGGCATTCTCTTTATCATGGCTTGTTTTGTAGGTATCGTCTAAAGTAATAGCATCTGAAAGAGAAATATATAACAAATATTTTTTAGGAAATTTACGAAATATAAAGCACTTGTATCAAGTCAACTACCGATTTCGTTCAACAAATCCATTGCTTCTTCCGACTCGTCCAAACGTTCATGTTTGAAATGTTTTTTTTCTGTCATTACACAAATTGACAAAAGAATTGGGGCAAACATAAAAAAATATATTTTGCTATAGCATAAAACAAATTCGTGTTACAGAAAACAAAACTCACCGAAAAATTTTTGCGAATGATCCAAAACGTGATTACCAACATCAATGTCGTCCCAATTGAAGTTATCAGTTGTTATTGCTTGTAGGTAATCCATGAAAAATTGTATGGATAATATTTTAAGTTATTTATTATGCAAGAATTAATAAAACACACAATTTTACTTCGAAACAAACAAAAATTTAGCGCCAGCGACGTTTAAAATTTTGCAGTTTGAAACTAATTTCATTGACATATGCACAATTTAAAGTACTCCTATTGCAATCGCTAGCGTTAGAACGAGAGAGAAATATGCATCCAAAAACTGATTGATAGAATGTAATAGATGCGCAGGGTGCATTCTGGAAATAAAATAACTCCACAGGGCTCGCCAGATGGGCGCAAAAACAAATAGCAAAAACTTTTAATGTATATTCTAAGCCATAGTACAAGATGGCGCAAAAGTAAGCTTCCGATGTTCAGCATATCGGTTGTGGCACGTGCAGTGTGTGCTGTTGCACCGTCTTGTTGGAACCACATGTTTTCCAATCCAAATTCATCAAGTTGCGGCAAAAAGAACTCGTTGATCATTGCTCTGTAGCGCTCACCATTCACAGTAACCGTTTGGCCCCGACCGATTATTTGTCAAATAAATAGTCAGCAATATTCCGCGTTCTGGAGCAGTGTAGCGTAACATTGTTTATTAACGTGTATTTCGCATGTGTTTACTACACAAATGTCAAAACAGAACTGACTTTAGGGGCCAATCGCAAACTTTATAGCATTTTCTGATAGGAGGATTACTTTTGCGCCACCCTGTATAAAAAATAAGGTAGTTCCATTTTAATTTATAGGTTGTTAATCTTACTTAATTTTTGATTCAAAAAGATATTATTGACCACAACAGCCGGTTCAATCGCACCGGAATGACCCGGGGTTTTTACCCGCCCAAGGTCTGTTATTTCAGTGTAACCCTGTCCAATCTGTCCCGTCCCACCCTTAAATTGTCATCCTCGGAGCTAACCCTGGCCGCTGGGTTGCTTCATTGTCTCTTGTTACGGGCTGGGGTCGAACCCAACCCTGGATCAAGAGATTGGATCTGCTGCGTTTGCTGGAAGAAAATTTATACTAAACGGTCGCATTCGGTACAATGCGCCAAGTGTAAGAGATGGTTACATAAATCTGGATGCTCAGGGCTTAACCCTGCCATTCACAAACCCCGTACTTTCTTTAGTACTTTTGAGGCACCATGCTGTACACGTCCAAGGACGTCCCGGGGTAGTCGCCGCTGTGGCACTTCCGCTTCTACCTACTTCCAATAGCGACAATAGTGGCTCAGTCCACACGACTGGCAGCACTGCTGCCATGCCCGCCTCACCTACTCCCGACTGTCGCTCACGCACACCAGCGTCTCCATCTCAAACGGCCGCTCAACACTCCTATCCCCTCCGGAATAGGCCAGATATGAGCATTGCCGAGCGTCAGTCCCCTCTTTCTCTGCCCCTAATGCCCCCCCTGCTTCCAGCCTGCACGTGGGTCAGGAACACCACCCCCTAGTACCTTTCACTACGTGCACCGTTTGTCGGCAAAGATTATATACGCCTGCGACATCGGTCAAGTGCAACAATTGCCTTGGCCTGTGTTACACCCTTATGTGCTCTGGGCTCGCGAACGGTAACCTTTGGACGGATTCGTTCATAGCCCCCTGTTGCAGTACACAGCCGCCTTCCACGCCAGACAAAAACGGCCATGGCGCTGTCAACTCTAGACTGCGACATAGTTTAGGCCTTAGCCTACCCCCACCTAGGCAAACGCATCCGTCCCTCACGACTAGTATGTCCCCCGTCTCCCCTCCTACACACTTCAACATTTTGCAGCTGAACTGTAACGGATTAGCTGGAAAGATCGCGGAGATAACTCACTTTATGAAGACCCACAACATCAAAATCGGCGCGATACAAGAGACAAAATTGAACACAAGATCGGACTTACGAACTTGTGATGGGTATAATGTACATCGAAAAGACCGTCCCAGCGGTCTTGGGGGTGGCCTTGCGTTCATTACACATCACTCTGTACAATATAATCTATTTTCCCCTGACGTCGACCTCAGGGACTCTACCTTAGAATGCCAAGGCATAGCAGTCCGGTCAGGAGACGCCGACCTGCAAATCATAAACATCTATATTCCTCCTGTCACGAGTTGTCCTAGAGATTATCATCCCGACATTAGTGCGCTGCTAAGGGGCGATAAACGTCTAATCCTAGGCGACTTCAACGCGCATCACGATCTCTGGCACTCCAACTTGCCAGCAGACAGCAGAGGACACGCAATTGTAGACCAAATAGATAACTCAGCATTATGTACAGTCAATGGAGATGCCCCACCAGGGTGGCAGGTAACTGCCACAGTTCGCCAGACATCTCCATAACGACGGCGGGCCTAATTAACTTTGTCATCTGGCGACCGATGCTCACATTAGCTTCAGACCACCTACCCATCTTACTCTCTGTTGAACGACCGACCGACTTCATAACGACTGATAAATTAACATACATCACGCGGACTGGGACCGCTTTACTGACTATACAGAGCGCTCCTTCGCTGCCTTACCCACTCCTACGGACGTATACAAAGGCGAAAGAGAGTTTCGCAAGATCATTGATTCAGCCTCATGCCGCTTTATTTCTATTTATACCAGAAATTCGTCCAAATTTTCCGGCAGAAGCTGGGGCGATGGCAAGAGAACGTGACCAAGTGAGACTCATCAATCCCGCAGATCCCAGAATCAAAGATGTCAATGCGGAAATTCGTAGGATAGTCACCGAACACAAGCTGACCAAGTGGAAACAACACCTTGAGACATGCAACCTCTCCGGCGGAGTCTTCAAATTATGGTCAACTGTCAAGGCCCTATGCAATCCGACCAAACACAATGACAAGGTCGCCATTGCATTCGGCGACAGCGTCAAATCGGACGCCAGGAAATGCGCGAGCTCCTTTTGCCGGCTGTTTATAATGCATCCACCTGCGGATAGGACTAAGAGAAGAGTCTTCCGACGTGAGCACAAACACAAACACTCCACTGCGCCCATTGCCGTCTCAGTCGCAGAGGTTAAGGAAGCCATAATGAAGGCCAAACCCTCAAAATCCATCGGACCCGACGGAATCGCCATGACGATGATCAAACACCTAGGCCACGAAGGACAGAGTTATTTAGCGGTTCTCTTTAATCTCTTTCTAACTACCTTCGTTATACCTGAGATATGGAAACAAGCGATTGTAGTTCCCCTACTAAAACTAGGGAATCCGGCGAACCAAGGAGAGCCTTATCGCCCGATATCCCTCCTTTCGCCGGTAGCGAAATTACTAGAGACCATTCTGCTCCCTTACTTCATTGCAAATCTGAAATTGGCCGATCACCAGCTTGGTTTCCGCAAATTTCATAGCACGACATCCGATTTGAACGCCATTACAACGCAGATTAATAACGGTTTGAATCAACACCCACCAAACCATACGACGGTTCTCGTGGCACTTGACCTATCAAATGCATTTGATACGGTAAACCACGAAACACTCCTTCGAGACCTGGAAGAGACACCGCTCCCTGCCGGCCTTAAAAGGTGGACCGCTAATTACCTCAATGGTCGACAGGCATCAGTCAAATTCAGGAACAAGAAATCTAGACCACGAAGAATAAAACAAGGGGTGCCGCAAGGTGGTGTTCTCTCTCCCCTTTTGTTTAATTTCTATATTTCGAGACTTCCCCCCCCCCCCCCCCCACCAAGGGGAGTCTCCATTGTTTCCTACGCTGACGACTGCACGATAATGGCCTCGGGCAAGGGTCCCTCCATTGACGAACTCTGTATTAGGATCAACAGTTACCTCCATGACCTTTCCAGCTTCTTCACCAAGCGTAATCTGACCCTATCTCCGACTAAATCGACGGCGACCCTGTTTACTACATGGAATGCGCAGATGGGGCAAGAGTTAAATGTCCACGTAGACGGAGTACCTCTACCTACTGTCAACCACCCGAAAATCTTGGGTGTGACATTTGACAACGACCTCACCTTCGCGGGTCATGCCACCGCAATAGCCTCAAAGGTACAGAGCCGCAATAAGATCCTCAAGTCACTGGCCGGCAGTACTTGGGGAAAAGACAAAGAAACATTGCTTGCTACATATAAGGCTATTGGCCGGCCGGTTATTGACTATGCTCCGCCCATATGGTCGCACAATCTTTCTGACACCAACTGAAGGAAATTGCAAGTCTGCCAAAATACCGCCATCAAAACTGCTACGGGATGTCTGCTTATGTCATCTGAGGCTCACCTCCATCAAGAGGCAAAATTGCTCACTGTTCAAGAGCAAGCGGAACTCTTGAGTAGACAGTTTCTCCTGAACAGTCATAAGCCTAGTCATCCAAATCGACATCTTTTGGATGTAGCACCGCCCCCTAGAGACATAAGGAGACATCTGCGTAAGCACTACGATGAGATCCGGCACCATATCTCTTTGCCGTTTGATCTGCGGAATCATAGATGGGCTCTAAATGACCTCCACACCGAGTCGGTAGACAGATCTCTCAGATCTCGGCCTGTGAATCCCGTTATTAATACTCAACCACCTGAATTGGCTAAAGAGGAGCGTGTACTTCCGAGGGAAACTAGAGTCATACTAGCACAACTTCGCTCTGGATATTGTAATAGGTTAAACTCTCACCCAACATACCAAACACATGCCCTGCATGTGGTATGGCCCCACATGATCTCATGACATCTCTTCTCCTGTTCAGTTGAACGCACTCTTCTAACCCCCACATCACTCTGGTCCAACCCTGTGGAAACTGCGCGTTTCCTCGGACTTCCGTTAGAAGAGCCTGATGACAATTTAGAGTGATCGAGCCCATTGGGCAGGGCGAAGCACTGTTAACAACAACAACAACAACCGTCTTTTGGTGTCAAAATTTATCATAGAGTTGCCCAATCGGAGATAGTTGTTTACGATAGCAACCGAGTTATATAACCCCAACAAGCATAGCCTCAAATATTATTAAAAATAGCTTAATGTAAACTTGCTATGATAAGCGATGCATAAGCGTTTTAAATTTTAGTTTATTTGAAAGTTCAAAGTAAACTTTATACAAACTTCATGACCGAATTTTTATAAATTAATTAATTTTAAATGCAAATGTTTTAAAAAAAATCCAGAAAAAACTGTTTGTCAATTGTCTGTCTTTACTGTGTTTACTTGACTTCTCAAAAGCCTTCGACTCTGTGAATCATGATTTACTCTGTATGAAGTTGAAAAACTATTTTGGTTTTGGGAATTCCGCAACGCGTCTTCTGCGGAGCTATTTGACGGGTAGATCTCAGCGTGTCAAAATTGGCTCCGAGACTTCTGGTCTAAAACCGCTAATGGCTGAGGTACCCCAAGGGTCCATCTTGGGACCACTGCTATTTAGTATTTTTATAAATGACATATTCGATGCCTGTCAGCATGTGCATATGCATGCTTATGCTGACGACGTCCAGCTGTATCTCTCCGGTAATCATGAGGAGACTAGTGTTATATGTTCAAAGTTAAATAACGACTTAGCATCCATCTTTTATTGGGCGAAGAGAAATGACCTGCATCTTAACAGTGATAAATCGTATGTACTAGCGATAGCTAAAAACGCATAGACTTATCTCATATTCCTGCCTTATATATTGCCGATAAAGCGCTAAAGCTAGTATCAAAAGTGTCCAATCTTGGATGCATTATTAATTCCACGTTAACTTGCGATGATCATGTGAACTCGGTTGTAAGTAAAGTATATAATATTTTAAGAAACTTGAGATTATCTGCAATTTATACACCGGTAGATGTTAGAAGAAAGCTTGCTATCCAGTTAATTATGCCGATAATATGTTACTCAGAACTAGTTTAAATGTTAATAATAATAATAAAATAATAATAAAAATGTTAGCCTAGAAATCCGACGAAGAATTACTCTTGCAAACAAATGCTACTTCGGACTGAGTAGGCAATTGAAAAGTAAACTCCTCTCTCGACGAACGAAAATAACACTCTACGAGTACAAGTCACTCATCGCACCCGTCCTGCTATATGGTGCAGAAGCGTGGACACTAACAACATCTGATGAGGCGGCTCTGGGAGTATTCGAGAGAGAGGTTCTTCGAAAGATTTGTGGACCTCTACGCTTTGGCGACGGCGAGTACCGAAGAAGATTTAATGATGAGCTGTATGAACTTTACGCAGACGCCGACATAGTTCAGCGAATTAAAACACAGCGGCTTCGCTGGCTAGGCCACGTAGTGCGAATGAGCGAAGATGCTCCAGCCCAGAAGGTATTCTTATCGGCACCCGCCGGTGGAAGCAGAGGAAAAGGGAGACCACCACTCCGATGGAAGGACCAAGTGGAGACCGATTTGCGATCCTGCGGTGTTTCCAATTGGCGCCAGTTGGCGCAACGAAGAAACGACTGGCGAGCTATGTTGGACGGTCAAAATCGCCCAGGCGGTTAGATGACCATTTAAAGAAGAAGAACTAATTTATAGTAAGCTCAGTTCTCAATCAGCGCATAAAATTGATGTTGCATTTAACAATGTTACGCGTTATGTATTCGGTCTAGCAAAGTTTGATCACATTTTCGGCTGGAGATCTCGTTTGTTAGGCTGCGAAATCAGTGATTATTTGAAAGCTAGAAATTGTACTTTTCTTTGTCGGCTCATGTTGTATAAGGAGCCCAGTTACTTATACAATAAACTAATCTTCCCTAGGTCTCCTCGAATAACTAACTTGATACTTAACTTCTGCGCGGCTATTCTTCGTTAATGCTATTCGAACCTGGTTCCTATCAGAGTCAGTATAAACAAAAGCAACTATAAGAATGTTCTTTATACGTATTTTAGCTGAAACAAATGAATTTATATTAATTTTGCGCTCTCTATAAAATTGTATGTTGTTTAATTCCTAATTGTGATATATATATATAACTTCTAGCATCCAATCCAGCAAAGTTAGCGTCGCTGCCTGTAAGCGTTCCCCTGCCGCTGCTTGTAATCGTTCTGTCTGTGCCTTTTGTATAGAAATCTTGTTTGCTGCTTTGCTGATTGGAAAGGAAAGTCAAGTAAAGGAAAGGAAAGGAAAGGAGAAGAAAGAAGAGGAAAGAAAAGAAAAAAAGGAAATGAAATGAAAGGGAAGGAAAGGAAAGGACACGAAATCAAAGGAAAAGAAACGAAAGGAAAGGAAAGCGAAATGTCGTATTTTCAACAACATCAAAACTGTGCTGATAGGATAAACAAAAAAAGTTATGGGGAAATACATGCATTAACCTATTAAAAAGTGGGTTCTGGCACCTATCTCGAAAACTATACGTAGCATTTTAAATTTAGCATCAAGTCTTTATCTTTGTTAGGCACGGTGGCGATTGGCATGGTGGCGAGCACAATTAGAACTCGTCCGTTGGGTGGGGTTGTTGGCACCTGCCCAGCTCTCAGCTATGTTAACAAATATATAGCATCATGCTATTGTCCATCAATACAACCTAGAATACACACGAAAGAGCTGAAAGCAGAAGAATTCGAAGCTATTAAGAAAATATCCGTCTTGTCCTGCTAGTCGGAGTCTACCCACAGTCTTGATCAGAACTTGCGTTGAAGTTACGGGCGCTGTGTTGACTTCTCTCTTCCTACAGCGCCCCGCAAAATCTGACACAAGGCCATCTGTAAGTTATTCTAACCTAGTCCATGTCTACGAAGTCAAGTCTGTGCAACCTATTTTCCTTCTTGATTTGCTAGTGCAACACCCACACCAATCTCCACAAATTTAGCAACGCATTCTTTTTATTTTCTATTCTCACTTTTCTTCTCTCAAAAAGTATACTTTCTTAAATCCTAAATTTACAAAAAAGAGTAAAAAAAATTTAAACACTGTGCTTTTGTTTTGCTCGACACTGTGCCGTAAAACTCGACTCCTTTATTCTACCCCTACTACTACTACTACTAAAGTTGCAAACTGAATTGTTTGTTTTGTGTAAAAATATTTGAAATTTTTGATTGACTTCTCACCGTTTTGATTGCTATTGCATTGCGCTATATGGCGGCACCGCTTTCGAGAAAAGGCAAAGAACGAGGGGGCTGAAGTGTTTTGCATTCTGCGTCAAAAATCAAATTATTTTTGTTTTTTTTCTGACGTCAACTTAAAAAAAAAATAATACAAATATAGTATGTATGCATGATTCAATTACAAGAAGTTAGCTCTTTAGCTGACGTTTACTTTTGACACTTCCATTTTCTGGGTCTCTTTTGCGAACGAAAGAAAAGTCGAGGAAATTATAGAAAAAGAATCAAAAAGGTAGAAAATTAGTAGTAATACGTTTTGTAAGGTCAACTAAATACACCATCAAAACATGTCATCCCATATTATTACTGTATAAATCGTTGTAAATTTCCTCTATAATCAATTAAAAAACAATAAAAAACGGTCACTGCTCAAACAAAAATTAAAATAAATATATGTATATGTGCATACGTATCTGCAATCAAAATAATGTGCTAAAATGAAAATGTTAGTAAAACAAGATTAAAAGTTTGATTTCGGCTCATTCGGTTTACATGGACCGCAAAATATTTTGGTTTCGGTGTAAGCATGATACCAGGGATTTTCGTCAAACCTAGAACCTTCAATGGCTAATACAGTAAACTTATCAACACAAACTCTGAATAATTGCACATTCGTGCTTCTGACAATAGGACTATGTTTTTAATAATAATGACAAATTGACAAGTTGCATATTTTTCGGAAACTTTTCAAGGCATAAAGACAAACGCACATAGTCTACCAAGTGTATAGTAAAGTAATAAGTTTCAATAAGATAGGGTTGGCTTCTTTTATTCATGCAAACTTAAAACAGAAGTTGACTTAAAACTGTTGCTTTATACATAAGTTAAGTCAGAACTCATTATCAAACCCAGAGGATAGTAGAAAAAACTTGTTAAAAACAAGACTTCGAATCACATAAGGAAGAGCTTTGCAGTCACGATAGACCTAAGTAAGTATATAAGTATGCAGGGACAACATTTTAAGACATCCATTGCTACATACCAGAATGTCCCGATTTTTAAAGGTCCACGACTACACTACAACCCCAAAAGTCGATCTAAATAATAGTGCAAATTCATTCATTATTTGAAACCAACTTATTTAAAATTTTGTATAATATTACATTTTTAACTACTATTTTTACTTAATTTCGATAAAGGGCAACCCATAATGTAAATGACATTTTTTTAGGCAGCAAGATCGCGGCAATTGTCAAAATACGTCACTAGCGAGCTAACTTTCTAGGTATTGAATCATGGTATGGATGTACATACGTACATATGCATATACGAGGTGTGTTCAAAAAGTATCGCGAATTTTGTGTTTTTTCAAAAATTATTTATTTATTCATGAATATCTATTTTGTCCCCTTCAAAGTAATCCCCATGAGATATTATACACTTGTGCCAACGGTTTTTCCAATCTTCGAAGCACTTCAAAAAATAATTTTTTTGTATCTTGTTCAGCTCCTCCTTCGATGCCGTCTTCATCTCGTCAAGAGAAGCGTAACGTCGTCCTTTCATGGGCCTCTTCA
The DNA here is from genome assembly GCA_949987695.1 of Merzomyia westermanni. NCBI lineage: Eukaryota > Metazoa > Arthropoda > Insecta > Diptera > Tephritidae > Merzomyia > Merzomyia westermanni. The sequence continues at coordinate 61,579,687 of OX465290.1, forward strand.
GTTTAGGGAACAAGAAAAAGTCACAGAGGGCCAGCTCTGGCGAATACGGTGGCTGCGGCATCATTAGTGTGTTGTTTTTGGCCAAAAAGTCGCGCACAAGCAACGATGCGTGAGCAGGGGCGTTATCGTGGTGCAAAAGCCAATTTTTGTTCTTCCACAAATCCGGGCGTTTCTGGCGGATTGCTTCGCGCAAATTGCGCATAACTTGCAGGTAATATTCCTTATCGACCGTTCTTCCCTGTGGCAAGAACTCAGCAAAACTTTCACATTCGACCGAACTTGGCGCGCTTTTTTCGGTCTTGGTTCGTGCGGCAGCTTCCATTGAGATGATTGAGCTTTGGTTTCCACGTCATAACCATAAACCCACGATTCGTCACCAGTTATGACCCTCTGGAGCAAATTTGGGTCGTCGCGGACAGAGTTTAACATCTCATTAGCAATGTTCATGCGATGCTGTTTTTGGTCACAATTGAGCAATTTTGGTAAAAAAATAGGTAAAAATAGAAGACGATCCAAAACACGTGCAAGCAAAGCAGCTGTCAACAATTAACTGAACATTCAAAATGGCCGAGCTTGTCGGCATAAGTGAGAGACATGAGTACCAACATAACGCCACAAAAAATTCGAAATTCGAATATACGTAACCAGCGAAAATTCAAAATTCGCGATACTTTTTGAACACACCTCGTATGTCTACTAGTAGCGCAACTTACTGAACGTGAAGACATAAAACTCCCTCATTATTGAATAGAAAGTAATTATAAAACCTTATTAGTTACTATAAAGTGTAAAATTCGGTTTAAATTAAAGTTTTTAGTCGTAATTTATTCTTTAAAACAACTCTGAACGCGATTTCCTTCATTACACTCTCTCGGAGTACCTTCATCCACTACCTTCCACTCCGATTCGCAAAAGAAGGTGCCAGACTAGCACGGGTAAACAATGGCTTGATGTTGCTGCTGGAATTGTCTTGTTGTTTCTGTTAATATTAACAGTGCTCGAATTCTCTGCCTCAACATAAACTTTAGGGCCCTGTTTTTCAGTACAAGTTCAACTCAATTTGTCAGTTAAACTAAGTTTAAACTTGTTACGAAGTTTTTCAGTCAACTTTAAACGAAGTTTAAACGTAGTTTAAGAGGCCAATTTGGCATGGTTAAACTCTAGTTAAAATGTCAGCTGATTACATATGTGATGGTTTTGGTTGTGAAACAATAAACTGAACGCAATTAAAAAAGGACGATATTTTTATATTTAATTAAATTAAATACTGGATATATCATCTGACGAAAGTGATTATAGTGATGCAGAAATTAGCGAAATCCTAACTATTACAATACTGAGGAGAAGCAATGGCGTTGAATATGTAAACAAATGTCATCTGTTGCCGTATCTAGATAAAAAAAAGACCAATGTTGCCGTATAAAAAGCAAATCTTAAAAGCGGCCCTAAACTCTCACTGAAAAACCGCTCTGCAGGTTAACTGGAGTTTAAATTTATGCCGAGTTTAAGCAAACTTAGTTTAAACTGAGCTTAACCAAGGGCTGAAAAACCGGGCCTAAGACATAGAAAACAGGAACTCGCTTGATCTGCAACCTCGCTTAGTATCAGTTTTGTAATCGAGTTTCGGAATTCATATGTTTTAGTAATTTATATACTATCATTTGAGTTTCAATATTTTCCAATATAATTCCAATTTAAGAGACATATAAATATGTATTCTAAACTTTGTGTATGTCTTTAAAAAGTTAAATTTTGAGGGTGCTATAATTATGAAACGCACTGTATTATATATCATACTTTTTTTTATGTTAAGCATTTCATCGTTTTTGTTGTCGAAAAGCTGTCTAGTTTACTGATAAAAGAACATAAAGGCAACAAAATAGCTGCATACGAAATCTTCAATTCATGAAAGCTTTTACCACTGCCTAACAGAAAAGCTCTCAACTCAACACAACTGTTGCATATCCGTTCCACAATTTCCAGTTGATAGCTGCATTCTTGCCATCACTAACTTCAGTTGACTGATAACAGCGGCGGGATTCAAACAGGTTGTCGGAAGGTGTTAATGTGGTGTAAGAAAGAAGTGTAAATAATTTTTATTTTTTTTTGATACGTGCGAAGTAAATATGCTTGTAAATATGAACACTAAGTCAGCTAAAAAGCGCGGCAAATATAAATAAATAAAAAATAAAAAACGATTTATGAAATAAAACTATAAAAAATAGAAAAACCTAAAATTCAAATGCCAAAGTAGTGATAAGAATTTGTAAGTTATGCAGAAAAATCAAATGCATTGTGATGAGCTTTTATATGTAGTTGTGGGTGTTGATGTGTCTGTGTGTTCGCTGCAAATTATTGAAGGATAAACAACAACCTCGGTCAGCACAGCAAGCTAGTTATTAATACACGCGAAATACATAGGGACAGGGACAATTACAAATACTACACACACATACATACATACATACAAAGATTGACCACAGTATTAATTGGGTGCTAAGCTGGGGTGTTGTTATCATAATCGTGTGTAACGGAATCAAAAAAATAAAAAGAGACTTGAAAAAGGTTTATAGATTCATAGTATCTCGTTAAAAGTGATCATCACTCAACAGTGAAGTATTTCATAGTATACTTTTAGGCTAACGACTACTACCTTGGCCGGATGGATTCTTTAGACACGTTTTTAATGAGTGTAGGTATGCGAATGAAGATGTATATGTATAGGAGGAAGAAGTGGAGGAAAAGTGAGAGTAAATTAAATAAGAAGAATTAGATTGAACATAAATGGAAATAGATAAGTCAGAGAAAGAGGAAATAAAAGTAATCGGTAGATGACGGGGAAGCATCATATGGGAGAAGGAGAGGAACAGGTAGAGTGAGAGGTACAAGAGGTATGAGTCGAGGCAACGAAAGCAGGAGATGAGAAGATGAGAAAGTACAATTGTTCAAAAAGAGAAAATTAAATGTCGGTCCCGAAAAAAATCTGCCGCCTCTGATGTTAATGAAATAGTACAGTTTTGGCCGATTCATAAGCCATAACCCTAGTTATACCTAGTATTGCTACTCACACAAGCTATATTGGTTTTATTGGACTAGCGGCATAAACAAATCGAAACAGATTTTCACTTATATACATATATCAAAGTGTTTTGGAGGAAAAGAGAATCATGTCCGTCAGTCTGTGAATAAAATCACTGGAGCACATTTTGAGATATCTTATCGAAATTTCATATGGAGGTTTCCCATCTCCCATTCATATTTCAAATATGTGAAATCGAATGATAGCCTCACTTTTTTTATGTATGCGTCGTCTTCACACTTTCGATAAACCTAATTTAACAAATACAGTTAATCATAAATCAAAAGACAAATGAAATTGGGTAGCAGATCAAATCTTTTACACGAGAAATTGTTGACCACTTGCGCATGGCCTAATACAAAGGTGAAATATCTCATCTGCATTTGACTCTGCTGATTTATTACTCTGCTCTGAACTTACACACTATTATGGGTTTGGTAAAGCTGAAGAGGGTCTTTAAGTCTTTAATGGTTAGGTGTCAAAGAGTCAATATCGGCAAAGTAGCATCAACGGTAAAACCATAACTTGTGGCGTCCCTCAAGAGTCCATTTCAAGTCCACTGTTTAGTGTATTTATCAACGATATATTTTTAGCTTGGTGGTATGCAAGTATGCATGCATATGCTGATGATTTGTTTCCTTTGTAACGACAAAAGCACTCCTCGAAGGTTTATGGGAGTGTTGTCGAAAGTGCCAGTCCTTTGCCGGATATGCACCCGGTACGCTCCCTTGTGGTACAATTTCGTGGTAGCAATTTGGTATGGCCACTGCAACCTTCCAGGTCGGCAAATAAATATTTTGAACATGCTGATATATATATTTTTATACACATAAATATGATACGTGAGTTGCGTAAAGATATCCACACACACTTTCTAATGTACAAGGACAAATACATAATCGTTAATCAATAGCATCCCTGCCAACCAGCAATGGATAAAAATCAGGATAAGTCCGAGATGGATTAGGTGATCCAATCACCGGACATTGCCATGTAAATTTGACCACCTTTTTTATATGTATTGGAGTACTCTGATACTCATTTAGGAGTATTCTTTGGAGTATGAAACGGAGTATTTCCGTTTTCTGCAGGGTAACCGTGGTGAAACTCTGATTTACATGATCCATTACCGATACTAGACATTAGCACAGGTATGATGAGAGGACTTTGCTTTTTAGTTGCCTTCTCAGTCTAAAGTAGGGTGTGTTTCCCCCTGTTTTCCTTATTAACTGTCAAGTACAGCTATCCATATATTCGTATATTCCGATATAATCTAAATAAATATTTCTAAACCAAAGTCCATATATATGAACTGATTAATACATTGTATTGATTTTCGAAATTGTATCAAAAAAAATTTGTTTCACCCAACATCAACTATAAAGCAAAAATTTAATACAGATGTGATGAACTGATGAGAGCAAAAAACGTCGTATTTAACTTATTCTTTAAAAACATTGAAGTAGTAAGTAGAAAGATAGTTGATGAAATTGATGCAGTATTCGAAACTTTTATGTAGAAAGGGGGACCCCACCTTTATACCCCTGGGCCCGGATTTCCTCTCGGCGGCCCTGACACCCAGTCTAAGACTTTCTTACTTGTTTTGGTTTAAATAAGATAATAGTTGTTTTATTTTGTTTTGTTGATTTTCCGACAGGGTGAATGATTGATGTATATTGGAACGATTTTTCGTCATCCCTTGTCAAATTTGGTTTTGAGACAAGCCGGTTTCGGCTTTGTGCCATCATCAGTGTCGATTTTCGAGAACGAAAGCGGTTTGTCTCAAAACCAAATTTGACAAGGGATGACGAAAAATCGTTCCAATATACATCAGATAATAGTTCTTCAACTATTTTGTGTTTCTTTGCCAACCTAATGGATCCAATGATGCACAACTGAGTGGAAGAGTGTGTAAGTCTATTAAATTTTTTTACACTTCTCTCTTTTGTCTCCATTCTGCAAAATCTTTGTCAACAATTGCTTTTACCAATTGTTGTATGCATATTCTTTTGATTTTTGTAGCTAATTAAAATGGGAAAAGTTGCAAGCTGACTTAACTTTTGCATCAGGAATGTGAATGAGCATGCAACATGGAAATACATTTAGTTTTTTTTATTAAAGATTCCTTACTAATAACAACAAACAAAATCGCAGTTATAAAAAAATTGTGCATTATGTCTTCGTGTTGTATGGAAACAAATGGAAAGAAAGTCGTACACCTCCAATGTAAACCAAATCCCACAAGCAGTTTATAGGCTGCTGTGGATATATTTGCATGAAGATTGAAAGTTTTTGGCCTTATATACAGGAAAAATAGAGAGAAAATCGATAACATGATATAATTATTTAGAAACTTCGTGGTATATTATTGAACACATAAGGTATTAAAAGTTCGTTCTAAAACCGCTGGTCTGGCGAGGGCGGTTCCAAGCAAGTACGTAACTTTGGATCTATATTTCGAATCAATCTTCTATACGTCAAGAAAAACAAAAACAAAAGTCGTACTAGTGTATACTGATTAGGCTGCTCTGGTGAAAACTATCTAGTCTCTCTGTCTAAATATAGCACCCCAGCTATGTGATCTTGCCCGTAGATACATATTAGGCGAGAACTTGCTAAATCAGTTTACAATCACTTAATTATTAGTGGCCTTGAGCTCATTCATAGTGATGATACAAATTGTTGGAATAAAAATCAATAATCTAACCTTTTATAAAAAACTTTGTTCAAAATATCTTACCATAAAAAAACTTTTGCAATTTATATATTAGCGGTAAGAAATATGCGCGACTTCGATATTTTCTATTTAATCTTTTTACAATACTTTTCTACATTAGTGGTGAATAGATACCCTGTAAAAAATGCGATTAGTCTACGATGAGTCCGGGATGAGTCGATGCGACTAGTGCCATTTCTAATCACGTTGTGTGTGTTAAACTGTTCACATTTGTTTGGGCTTGTCATATGGAGAGACCAATCGTACCCATTTGTACACGAAAGGGTACGAAGGAACTAATCCACTTTCTACCCAAATGGGTACTTTTAACTCCTATAAGTATGGTACAAAAACTAAAATTGACTTACACCCCTATAAGTATGCTAGACAAACAAAAATTTACATATATATATTGATTTATAGCCAACTGTAGATTAAAGGGATTAGTCACGGATCACTCTCTTTAGATATTAATCGCACAATTTTTTGCACGGTAGTGCTTAGAAAACTTTGAAATTTTATATTTCGCCAACTGTACAAGCAATAATTTAAACATTGAATAACACATTTTTCAAAAATTTGTACTCACAAAAACCGAAGAAATTTAATTAACGGAAAGGCTTCGGGCCAAATATTTGCTTTTCTGGAATTTAATTTCGATTTTCGTTGGGAAAATAAACTTTTCAAGACCAGAGGAGAAAGCAAAAATTAAGTTTACTGACTTGCACATTTATACATATTCAAATAAGTATTTTGTTATAGTACATACATGTATTACGGTTTTAGGCATTTATATGTATATACATTAGACTACATTATAAAATTCGAAACGTTCGCAGAACATCCCCAGAAACTAAGTAAGAAGTTGAAAAAAAAAAACAAAAAAGAAGTAAGGGAGTCTACTCAACATTATATACTCAGCTGTGAGTTTTTCACGCAAGTTTCGGACACGACGATGCCAACAGAGAGTTATTTTCGTTCGAAGAGCAAGAACTTACCTTCTTAACTGCCTACTCAGTACGAAGCAAGGGTGATTCTTTATTGGATTTCTAGGCTGACATTATCGTGGGTGTTAATACTGGTACCCAGGTAACCAAAGTCTTTTAATATTTCGAAACATATTCTAGTAAATAAATTAAAATATTCTATTTGTATATGAGTACTTATTCCAAATGAAATAGATAATGGCGCAAAGTTAAGCTCTGTTAAAGGAAGTTCAACCCTCCTAAATTTTCAACACAGTTTTTCATTGCATTGAAAGTTAATAGGAAATTGATAGATAAGCGTACCAAACTGTTTTATATATCGACTCTTATATAAGTTATGCCTAACGGCCTTGGTAAAAAGGGGCGGCGTCACGCTCATTTAAAACTTTTTAAATTTATTCGCATTTCTTCTCACAACTACACTTTGGAAATAAAATATAATTGATATAAATTAATTTTTCGCAGAGATATTATAAAAGTGGGCATGGCTCTCCTCCTCCTCCTTACTTCAGATTTTTCTCAATAATGCCCTATTTTAATTTGTTTTTTTCAACAACACCCTACCTCCGCATTTGATTCAAAAACAGCAATCCTTAGCTAAATTTGTATAGAATATGGCCTTATTGAACAAGGGCCTCTTCGCCGCTTCATAGAATAGAATGAGTTTGATTTTAATAACTGTATCTCCGAAACCAGTTGAGATATGGTAAATATTAATTTCGCTTATTACGGGACTCATTCAAACCCTTCGTTTGATACATATATTGTACGAAGACATTTCGGGTCACATTGGGTCACATACTGGTCGAGAACTCCGAAACCATTAGAGTTATGGAAATAAGAAATATCTTTAATTTCAAGTCAGACGTCTAGTAATACAACCATGAAAGTTGTATTCAATTACATTAGCGAAAAGCCAAAAATTCTAAAGACTGTTGCTTTGGATACTATTGGTTCAATAATGATATCTCCTATCACTTTTTCTTGAATATCTGCAATGTAGAGTTCAGCCATCAATATATTAATTCCTGCAGTTATCGGTCGAACGGGACCCTCATTGCTGAATCGATGTCTTTTCTGATGCTGATAATTTCATTACACGGCTCGTTCATGCTGTTACAAACAACCTTTTTATGAAAGAAATTTAAATAAATTCTGTGCCCAACCGTGACCAAAAAAAAGTGTTCGGCTCAGTACATGATGTGTACTATTGTGTTTTCGATATGCTCCAGTGTACATTAGGGAAACTTTTTATGATTAAAATGTTGTTTGCATATATATATATATATAATATATGCTAACCTTCTTTTCATTAACAACACAAAACAGTTGCTATTGTAATTAAATGCTTACATTAAACATTAGTTGAAAACGTTGAGTATTATGCAAAGATTATGCAATCTAAACACACATACATTCATAGTAGGTGTGTTACTGTAGTGAGTTTACTGAAAGCTGAAGAGAGACTTATTTAGTTGTATCTAGGGATAATGTCAAATAAAAAAAATACAAATAAAATAATTTTAAATCTTATGCTAATAAGTGGTTTACTCGGTCACAAACAAAAATTGAACAAGGCATAACGGAAAATCGTTCCAAAACATATATATGTACTTTTAAAACGAATATATTCCACATATAAAAACATTTTTTTTTTTAATATTTTGGCTTTAACACCCAATTTTTCAAAGGTTCCAACTGTTTGAAGGTTTCATCTTTCAATGGCTAGGTTTTGTTACAAATATTAGCCCAACAAGATATTTTGTAATAGAAATAGTTGAGTCAGCAGCTGAGATGTCTTAAAGAGAGCTACCGCTATGGATCAGCCAAAGAGGAAGTATTTGGAGCTGATTCGAATAACAATTTTCCGTCATCATTTATTATCTTCGACGTAAATATTTCACAATTTAATACCGAATCATACATTCTAAGCGTCACAGTACTTTTAATTAGTTTTTCCTATAAGCGAAGAGCCATTCTAACGTACTACCTTCTCATTCTTTACTTTTATTTTTGTTGCTCAAGTGAACTTATTATTAACTCTAATGTATGCTAGTACATTACCCCGATAACAAATCATTTTTTTTTTTAAATATGCAGGAGATTTTTTTGATGTTGTTTTTTATTTTTGACCCAATTTATATCGTAAGAATATACAAATATATACAAGTCTGAAAATACACTCAATCTTCTTATTGCTCAAAACGTAGTATTCTTTACTTCTTTAAAAAGTCATCTTACTGCCTGGGCTATTTTGACCGTCCGACATAGCTCGTCAGTGGTTTCTTTGTTGCGCCAACTGGCGCCAATTGAAGACACTGTATCATCGCAAATCGGTCTCCACTTGGTCCTTCCATCGGAGTGGTGGTCTCCCTCTTCCTCTGCTTCCATCGTACCGATAAGAATACCTTTTGGGCCGGAGCATTCGCACAACGTGTCCAACTATCGAAGCCGCTGAACTATGTTGCCGTCGCCAACGCGTTGGGTTCCATAAATCTTTCGAAAAACCTTTCTTTTGAATACTCCCAAAGCCGCCTTATCAGATGTTGTTAGTGCCTACGTTTCTGCACCATATAGCAGGGCGAATTCGATGAGTGACTTAGTTTTACTGTCTTAAAATAATACGGTCCCAAAAAAGAGTAGGTGGTAACCAAATACATATTTTGCAATTTATTTTGACCAGAGACTTGTAACAAAACCTTGTACAGAAACGAAACTTCGTTCCTGCTCTTATTGTTCCAAGTAACATATAAATACTGAAACATAAATAGAAAATGAATGATGGAAACAGTTCTGAATGAGTAACATAAGTGTAACGAGGTTATAACAAAACTGCCGAAACCTTAAGCAGGCACGAAACATTGGGCACAGAAATGAAACCTGAAACGCGACTTGTGTAACAAAACCGTAACGTTTTTGTGCAGAACTGTCAATGTTTCTCGTGTTTGAAACTGTATAGAAACCTCAGGTATAGCAAACTGAAACGAAACTTTCGCAGTATATTCTTGGGCTCACTGGTTAAAGCATATGCTATATATAGTTTTGGAAAAGTGTGCGGTACCACGCCCCCAAGCCATATAAAATTTTAATTTTTCATAAATCTGAACGTATTTGGTCTAAACTAATGATATTTGGATATATGTGTCACTCGGTCAAGATTTACATAATTTTGAGGAAAAGGGAGAAGAAGGGGAGAAGGAATAGAAAATTTGAAAATTAGATGAGGTGTTAGCAGAAAATGAAGAGGGTAAAATAAACTAACGGGATATGGGGGTGGGAGAAAGCAAAAGTAGAGAGAAAAATTAAGATATAGGAATAAATGACGAGGAAGCGCCAAGGGGAGAGTGAAGAGAGTACAATTTGTTAAATGTAGGCAACTCAAATTTTAGGCAAGACAACGTCTGCCAGCACTACTAGTTATGTATATACATGCAATTTTTATTTAGCCACAAATTCTACTCATTTTCAACTATTAAGGAAATAACATTTCTTAATCCTCTAAAGTTTTGTGAAACATTTTGAAACAAAAATCTATTTTTTCAAAAAATCAACTGTTTCGCCGCTGACAAATGTTTCAAAAGCCATTGCCCTATGTTTATGAATTAAGACTTTTATTTCCTATCTACATCGCCTATTTCTTTATACAAATCAAAATATGTACTTTTAATCCCCCTTCGCCTGGTCTCAGTTAGAAAAAATCTTAACTAACAATGATAGGGTTCTAAAAATTAGCATAAAGGTCTGAAACTTTTAGAATCTCTTTTTGCAATTCTGAGAAATAATATGAATAAAATAAAAAAATGTTTTAGGTCCAGTGTAATAAACATACATACGTACATATTAAATGCATTTGAAGATGTACATGGATTAAGTTATTATGTCACACCTTCGTATTTTCGGTGTTTTTCATTTCAGTTCAAGCAAAATTTGTTAAAAGACATGACAGCTTTGATGTAGCATATCAGTAACTTGAGTTAGTGAATAAATTTCCCATGGTGTAAAAATATTTTTCATTTTTCTGTGCTAAATTCAACAGAGAATTTTGACAATTGGTGTGATGTTTTAAATTTATCTTTATCATGGATTTGGCATTGGGCCTTCTACCCAAAAGTTATAAATTCAGCTATGGATTCGTTAAATTTATCCCCCTGAGGTTGCCATTTCCATTTACTTTATTTTGGTTATATTTGGTTAATCCAATTTATACAAAAATTTAAATTTTGCGCCTAACACCTTCACTCATAAACGTCTTTGTCTATGTAAAAGAAAGTCGTTCATATAATGATTGATATGCTCAACATGTTCGCCAAATGGTTGGCAATAACTTTTTAAAATGTTGGCCATTATCATGGAAACTTTTTACAAAGAAGCAAACAATAACTTTACTTTGTTATTTGTAAGTCAAAATGATGTAGAACTTATTTCTTCTTTTCACAGTGAGAATATATTTACAAAAGGTTACTTTAACTTAGCTTTGATAATATATGAGAGGTTGAAACGGTTGATTCTTCACAAAATTCATATGAGATGTGGCGGTAATGGAAATTAACTTAACATGAAAGACATTTTTTCTTGATTGACTGCCTTTTAGAAAATGAGTTTTCCTCTCGACTTTTTTTTTGGTGATTTGTTTGTGAACTACAATAATTTCTAATTAAAATTCTCATCACTCATACGCAGTGTAGCACAATTATAATGAATGAACTTATTGGGGTAGAGAAGTTTGATGTTGTTTACATGAATTTGATAAAACTATGTAAGGAAGTTGTTTGTTTCATTGAGCGTAGTGCGCAAAGTACGATACCAAATAATGACTGATAATGGAATCGAGTTTTTACACGTGTTGCATGTACACAAACAAATACTAACGGCCCCCTTAATGCTTAGCAAATTTCGTCACTGTCTGTATCTGACTTTAGTTTATTGGTTCAACATCGCGATAGATCTAATTTTATACCATTTTGGAAAAGTGAGCGTTGTTACAACTTACCACCATCATACTACTTAGAATATAAAATCGGGAATTTATGTCTGTAGTAGAAAGTTCAAGGGGTGAAACGAATTGTTTCCCAGCTAGTAGGTTCTCATATCGGATTGCACCGGTTCAATTTCAGCAAAGGACTGCACATTAGAGCAATTTGATTTATACGGGAGAAAAATAGCCAGCACGAAAATTCTTCTACGGATCAATCCGAAAAATTTTGCTGAAGAAACTATGGCTCTAAAATCCGTTTTGACGCTCCGAATTTCAAGGCGAAGTTTCAGAATCAGGTAATGAAAAATTTTGTATACGGCATATTAAGCTATGTGACAGCGAAAATTTACTTTTTACGGGCTTACAAAGCTTTTCAGTGCCTGATTATGAAACTTTACCATACAATCCGGGGGGTCAAAACCGATTTTAGGCCTATAGTTTCTTCAGAAAATTTTGTTAAAAGAATCCGTAGAACAATTTCCGCATTGGCGATTTGATAAAAAAAAAGCATCCCGCCCTACTGCACATATCCCGAACTTTCGGGGAGTGCTTTCCTGGTTAAAAGACCAACAAAGTAACTTCGTGTTGTATAAACATGAAATTTAAATAAATAAATTTATCCTCAAATCTAAACGTAATTTTTGGCAAAGACTCATTTCCCTATAAATATTTTTTTTTGTTAGCAAAATCGGACTTGAAAAAATGTGTCCCAAATATCCTGATCTCAGTCCACCCAAAATGCTCAATTTTTTTTTGTGAACTTCTTGTATATAGTTACATAATAAATATTTCAAATACCCAGTCATACAAATTTAGTTACTTTTCTGAATCGTTGCATAGCCCAAATAGTAACTCCTGAAGCTCATGTATGTATTTCAATTTTTTTAAATGTGAATGAGTTGGCTTATTTGTTTATGTTCAATAAAACTGCGACTAATGGCGTTAATAATTTTCCATATTGAATATTTCAATTGTGCCTAGCTTTTGACCTCCTTTTGGGCGACACTAGACGACTTCGTCTCTCCATATTTTTTCCCAAGAAGTTAGTACTCACAAAACAGTTCCTATCAGCTCAATCTTCTTTTGATCTGATTGAGATGTTGATGGATCAATCATTAATATTCACCCTCACTAAGATACTACTGATCTCTCTTGGTGGTATTTTCGGCAGTTTTATCGTAGCGAAGTAAAACGTCCGCTGTGTCTGATAGTAGCCGATATTTGGTATAGTGATCCTATATTGATTAGAAGAGAAGAGGTGCAGAAAAATGTGGAGAAGCAGATGAAGCAGGTGAGGGCAAGTAGATGAAAAGAGAGACAATATGCACAAAGGTAATGACGTGCAACTCGATGGTTGATCTACGGATATGATGCCTCTCACCTCTCATTACCCATCTCTCCTTCCTTACGGAAGGAGGGGTGACATGATCTAGAAGGTTCCACTGGTTATACCAAATCGCTACCACGACAGTCGGGCAGTACCGCAAGGGAGTACCGGAGCGTACCGGATTCATATCCGGCCAAGGACTGTCAGTTCGACAGCAACCCCCAAAACCTTCGGGGAGTATTTTTGTCGTTACAACAAGAGACAAGGGGGAAGAGAGGAGGGGAGATGTATGAGTATAGTGAAAGGGCTGTTAAAGGGAATGGGAAAGGGAGAATTAGATGAAGAGTTAGCTTAAGAAAAATTGGGACTGATGGGGGAGTCTTCAATAAGAGGGAGAGAAAGATAAAGAAACGAGAAATCTAATTCTTAATAGATATATTACATATACCATTAAACCAATTCAACATTTACGATGCAATATATTCTCTTGGGACAAATCTACATGGCCACACTATTAAATTTCAAACTTTCCAATTAAATACACCAATTCTCAATTTATTGCAGTTTAGCTTAAAACTTAACTTAAAACAGACCTGTTAAATAATGATTACTAATCGCAATTTTGATTTCTAATCGTAATTATTATTTAATTTAAATTTTTCTAATCGTAATCAATTAACAATTGCCTTTTCTTGAAAAACTATTAAAATAATAATTACCAATTAAGAAAGCCGTCTAATTAGTTAATTACGAATTATTAATCAAATTTAGCAAGTGTAACTGAAAAAAGGTCTAACATTTTTTAAATTTCTTTTCATTTATGTTTGAAAGTTTTTTAATTCATTGAATTTTTCTCAAAACAGTTTTGTATGCAAATCCTGCCAACTAATACAAATCTTCTTTATTTATTTTGCTTTGTTGATTTTCCGACAGGGTGGAAAGTTGCTGTTATTGGAAACAAAACCGTTCTTATATACATCAATATTTTTTAGGGGTTTTTGATTGCTAAGACATTTCTGGTTTAAAACTGAAAATCTTTTCTTCACACTCATTTTCTCACAAACTGGCATAATATAAACTTTAAACCAAATTTGGTTTGGACATACATATAAAGGTTAAAATTTTTGCTTTGTAGTTTTGAAGTTTTCACCTTATTACATCCCTAGAAATACCTCGAAAACATACAGAAATATAACATATGGCAAATAAAATTTATAAAGTTTCAATCGGGATTTCGACAACGTTATTAAAGCCATAAAGTTTTCCTAAAGCATTTCTTGGACCTTGGAAGGAAAATGTACAAGGTGGCGCAAAAGTAATCCTCCTATCAGAAAATGCTATAAATTTTGCGATTGGCGCCTAAAGTCAGTTCTGTTTTGACATTTGTGTAGTAAACACATGCGAAATACACGTTAATAAACAATGTTACGTTACACTGCTCCAGAACGCGGAATATTGCTGACTATTTATTTCGGTCGGTGAAAAACGGTTACTGCGCAAAAGTAATCCTCCTATCAGAAAATGCTATAAATTTTGCGATTGGCCCCTAAAGACAGTTCTGTTTTGACATTTGTGTAGTAAACACATGCGAAATACACGTTAATAAACAATGTTACGCTACACTGCTCCAGAACGCGGAATATTGCTGACTATTTATTTGACCAATAATCGGTCGGGGCCAAACGGTTACTGTGAATGGTGAGCGCTACAGAGCACTGATCAACGAGTTCTTTTTGCCGCAACTTGATGAATTGGGATTGGAAAACATGTGGTTCCAACAAGACGTGCAACAGCACACACTGCACGTGCCACAACCGATATGCTGAACATCGGAAGCTTACGTTTGCGCCACCTTGTATAAATAGGTGCTTGAGGTCTTCCCTAAATAGCGTGGTGGCCATTGATCAAATAACAATACTACTCCATTGCTCCATTTGAGAAACAATCATACCAAGGTTGTACATATGTATTTGTTTTTTCTATTATCTGTAACACTTGCCATGCCTTAAACAATAAAGTTATAAATGAAGTCAAAACAAATAAATTCATTGTATTAAGCAGTAAAATAAACAACATAAGGTTTGTGTGTTTATATACAACAAGTAAAAGGATCAATGTCCGTACATAAATAAATACATATACATTTACTGCATAGCAAAACAACAACAGTTTAAGTGCTTCCATAGCTAACGAACGCTGCTGGAAATAAACTTAAAGGAATTAGTTTAGCACCAATAAAGAATGCTAAGAATCAGACCGTGACAGTTAAAGGCAAGCAGATGCTATTCGTATGTTTGAACAATAGGGTGTCCTGCAAGTGGTCATTGTGAACGTAACAGAATGACTCGATAATCAACAAATACCAAATAAGCACTTTTCTGAGACGAATGCTTGGTCCACGAAATACGTTATTCGATTATAGATCTGCCAAAAATCCGGATTAAGCACTAATCAATCTCTATGAAAGTGCCTCTTAGTGCACGATATGCAGAAGATAGAATCTATATAGTATAGTTTTGGTAAAGTAAAGAACTACTACCAGCTAGTGTTTTTCGACTACACCGATTGGCGATTGCCAGCCCATTTCCAATTTCCAAAACGGTCATAACGGCGGTAATAAGAATTTTTCTATATACAGGGTGGCTGATGAATTTTGCTACATTAAGAAACTCAAATAATTTTTTTTTCAGTGTATGGAATTCATTTTTCTTTTATTCATGTTAAAGCTCATTACATTTTATTAAATATAGCTTAATTAGTTTTAAAAATAATGGAATTTAAATGCCCCCCCTGCTCGTCGATGCATGTGCGGCATCTTACCAAAAAGTTGTTCATTACTGCTTGGAGAGTTGAGACAGGAATAGCCGCAATTGTTTCTCGAATGGATTGCCTTAGTTCATTCAAATTTGTTGGTTTTGCTTTGAAGACTTCCTGTTTGCAATAACCCCACAAGAAAAAGTCAGGTGCAGTAAGGTCAGGCGACCTGGGTGGCCAACGGAATGTGGAGTTTCTGGATATGAGCTTATTGGGAAATTTTCGTCGCAATTCTGTCATAACAGGTTGTGCTATATGAGGAGCTGCACCATCTTGCTGAAACCACACAGAGTTGAAAGAAATTCTCATTCGGCGTAATTCTGGATAGAAAAACTCTCTCAACATGCTCAAGTAACGGTCTCCAGTAACCGTAACGGTGTGACCGTTTTCTTCGAAGAAGTAGGGCCCGACAATGCAGCGTGATGAAACTGCACACCACACTGTGACACGAAGTGGATGCAATTCCGTCTCATGGAGTATCTGTGGGTTGGAAGCACTCCATATTCGACAATTTTGTTTGTTTATGTTGCCGTTTAAATCGAAATGGGCCCCGTCAGACATGAAAAGACAGTTCAACATGTTTCCATCCTCTTCCACCATTTGAAGCATCTTCTGGCAAAATTCCAAGCGAATCGGCAAGTCTGCAGCGTTCAGGCCATTTGAATTTTATATGGGAATAAGTCCAAATCTTTGTGCATAATTGACTGTAATGACTGTCTGCTTACACCCATTTGAGCAGATAAGCTTCTTGTCGAAACACGTGGATTGTAACTAACAAAACCGGCGCCACTTGCAGAAGTACAATTAGGTATATACTTAAGAAGATAAGGTTATAAAGGTGTATAAATAGTTCAATTAGTTGCTACATTTTGCTGTCAGTAGTTGCTATGCGTATAATATAATTTTTATACATCAATAAGGCCGAATTGATGTTAGGTTAGGTTCTGAGTTGGTGTGCAAAGCTGTTTGTTAGTTATATGCTCTTTCGATTTCTTTATTACTGCGTTTGAGTGGCCCAGACCTGGGGAACTGGGTCCTTTACTAATTTCTTACAAAAACCGAAAAACTGATACGAATTCGTGCCGAACTAACCCAGCTTAAACTGCTTGTATGAGTGGAGCTGTTTGGGCCACTTTTTCGAAATTCTAGTTAATATTTAAAGTTATAGCTATAAACATATTTTCGAACCTCCCTAGTTCTTGCCAATTTTCTCGCGATGGACCGATCTTACTCATTTTTAAAATATATAACAAGATGTCATCTTTTACAAAATTGCAAGTTTTTCAATATTTTTGACTTTCTCATCGATTTCAGATATTGTTGGTCATTCTATGTATTACCCAGAACCAAAAAATTTGGATAGTCATCACTTTTTGCCTATAACTGACACCAATTCGAACCACCATGTCAGGCCAAGTAATGCTACACTTGTTTTTCTGTTCAACCCACTAGAACCCTCTCGCTCCCTGCTGCCTGTTTCGGGTATCAGTAGGAACACCTTCGTTCTTATTAAACCAACGATGGAAATAATTAAGTTGTAGTCCTAGATACTTTGCTCATGCAGTTAAAACCTTGCCTGCAGAGTTACTTCATTTCATTGATTATAATCAAAAAGTTGTCTTCGTTTAATGTGTTTTCGCAATCTACAAAACTACAATAACAGTCTGAGCATTGATATTGGCAGCCATTACAGCTGCCGCCAAGTAAGAGACTGTTTTTAATGGCAAAAGCAACAAACCGTCACCAGTCCGGGCCTCACATATATAACAATACAAATTGATATAATAAGCAAGAATATAACAATTGTATGCTACGTTACCTAGAAACCAGTGACGGTCCGGTTCGTGGAGGTCAAGTGATTTATACATTAATTTCAAAGGTTTTTTAAAGACATTGAAATATAAATTACTTCTAATCAGTATTGGTTAACTATGGTATTTAATAATTTTGTAAGTTACAAAATATATTACTGAGGGAAAATTTAAGAATTTATTAGTCTATGTAAATTAGAATGTCGGGGTCGCCCCCTCGGCAGTGTTCGTCAACCCTCAGCATGTATTTAAACCATGAAAAAGCTTATTAGCAAAAATTCACTTGCCGTGATTCGAGAAAATAAACAAGTAGCTTCCACCGTTGCTAAAGACCAAAAAGCTTTTCCACGATGGCCTTTAGTGTTGCGCTCAACAATAAAAGTAGTTCACTTGCGGAACGTTTACACCGCAATACCCCTCTTCTTGGTTATGCCCCTGATTCAAATATTATTTTGTTGTTGTTGTGGTAACGACAAAAACACTCGCCGAAGGTTTTAGAAAGTGTTGTCGAATTAACAGTCCTTGGCCGGATTTGAACCCGGTACGCTCCGGTACTCCCTTGCGGTACTGCCCGACTGCGATTTATGACCATTGAAACCTTCTAGCTCATGTCACCCCTCCTTCCGTGAGGAAGGATAAGATGGGTAATGAGAGGTGAGAGGCATCATATCCGTAGATCAACCATCGAGTTGCATGCCATTACATTTGTGCATATTAGTCGCCTCTTACGACCGGTATGCCTACCTCGGGCATATTATAAGCCCCTAACCCGCAGGGCCGGTTCAAATATTAGAAGAGCTGTAGTTGTAATTACTTTCTCGAAAACATTTATCAGCCCTATCGAGAGTTGTTGATGCTCATTTAAATTTGATTTGATTGTTGATGCTTCATTTCAATTTTATTTGGAAAAACTTCACGGAAATATACCTAATCCACATAAAACTCCCTCGGTTAACTATCTGGTAGACTTCGTTAATTGATATTAGGGAAAAATTTTGATTTGCACAGCGATGGTATAGGATGACATGTCTCGAAGTTACCAACTTCTCATCAGACCCCTTTTCGGACAATGGGATGCGAACTAATACTCTAGCAACTCTGCTATGATACCTTTTATTGTCACGATGTAATTTTCCTATATCCTACCATTTTTACATTATTACTTTTCATTTTTGGTACATATATTTTCTATGTTAACACAAGGAAAGTTGAATAATTTGAGGCGTGTTCACTTTTTCACCAAATTTTATTTTTCAGTCATCTTCATTTAATTCTTGGTGCCTTTTAATTAATAGTTGCTTGTGCAAAGATTATCTTGTTTTTAGTTTTTTTCACTAGATCAATGATCTCGTTAATCATAAAATTGTATCTCTACTGTTCCACCATAATTAATGTTCAAAACGTCTTAAATTTTTATTGTGGATTCGGGGAGAGAAGCGGTAACGCATAAATAAGAACTTCTCCTCGGTGTTTTCCAATCCCTGCCACTCAATTATTTCCCAAACCTATATATTTCTAGTTGGTAATCGGTGCTCGTCTTCAGATTTGTTCAGTTCTCGTCACAAACTTCTAGTTGTATACTGCTATGTTTCCTGACTAGTTTGGAGTTTCACTGTACACACTATACTCGTCAGGGTTGGGTTACTTTGAATAAAAAACTTATTAAATAAAAAATAAAATTTTATTCAATAATGAGTGAAATGTTATTTCTAATTAAAAAAATTTAAATTTAACTTAAGTTCGGGGTCTTTGCTTGTGCTTCCTTTCGGGGTAATTTCATGATAGTTTTAGGATCTCTTCAAGACGATTTCGGAATTGATTTAGGGATTATATTAGAACTTTTTGGGACCATTTCGGAATTGCTTTAGGGATTATATTAAGAAATTTTGGGACCATTTTGGATATTGTTTAGGAATCATTCGAGGACGTGAAAATTATTCCGAAAAAGTACCGAAATAACCCCAAAATAGTCCTGAAAACAATACCGAAATGGCCCGGAAAATGCCCACAAAACAATCCAGAAAATGATTCCGAAAACATCCAAGGAATCTCGCAGAAAGCTTTATTTTGTCCAGAAATAGTCACGAACTTAATTCAAATCAACTCAGTGAATCTCAATTTATACAGAAATAACAAAAAAACCTTCATAAATACATATTATGTCTATATGCTCATATGGGTATAATTTTGCTGTATCTCGTTGTGCTTATTTTTTATTTTCAAAAGCTTGAATAATAATTGAAATTCTATTCAAAACTTTTATAATAACAAATAACATTTCACTCATTGCTCAAATTTTTTTAAATAACAAATAAATTTTTATTTCTTATTTTTTTGTCACTCGTCACTCAAATTTTTCAAACGCCTTATCCTGATACTCGTACGCACACAAGGACGAATATCACTTTTTTGCAAAACCTACTAATTTAACATTGAAATTGATACCTGTCCCTTGGGATATAATTATTTATACAGTACACTAGGAGTGTTGCGAAAATTATTTCTACTTGACTTCAAAGAACGGGTACCCTGCAAAAAACTATGTGACTAATCTCTAAAGAGAGTGAGCCGTGATTAATCTCTTTAGCCTATAGTTGGCTATAATTCAATAAACATAAGCAAATTTTTATTAGTGAAGCATACGCATAGGGGAGTAAGTAAATTTTATTTTTGTGGCATACTTTTAGGAGTTGAAAGTACCAGTTTGGTTAGAAAGTGGTTTCGCCCTTTCGTACCCTTGGAATGGGTACAATTGGTCTCTTCATACGACATGATCAAACAAATGTGAACAGTTCGACCCATACAAAGTCAGCAGAGCTGGCATTCGTAGAATCCTACTTTGCGACTCATCCCGGATGCATCCTCGACTAATCGCATTTTTTGGAGGGTATATTTAGTATAAAATGTTACTCATACTTGTATCTGTTGACAACTTAAAAAGCTTCTCATAAAATTACTTACCCGTTATATTATTTGTACTTATCCATATTAACCGTGCAGTGGAACCCCCAATTTGTCAGAAAAAATTCTAGTTTACTAATAAAATTTTCTAAGTCAGCTCAAACTAGTCTGAAAAAAACAAAATCGGACCTAATAAAAATAAAATTTCTTTGGAGAATGGTGGATGTTCTAGAGCTGGAAAGATCCCAGCATAATTCATTTTTAAATTTTGATGAGCCAGGGTCGTGTACTTATTCACCATGCCCGGATGTATTTAAATTATTTTCGCTAACCAATTTCTACCGATTTTTCCTCCTTTCTGAATTAGTTTTGGACTTGTATATTTTTATTAGAAATCTAAAAATTGATATCTCGGGGCAAATCGTCTTGTAAAAATGCATATTGCTAATATGGAAGAAAGACAATTGGCTGCCTAGCAGTAGCTAGTTGATCTGACTGCAGGAAACATGTCTGTATTTTTCCTCTTTTTGCTTAAATATTAAAAGGAACACACTCGTACATTTTATGCTTCAATCATTTAAAATTCAGATGTGTGTAATCCGCCATAAATATTTTTACATATATAAATATTCTAACATAAAAATATAAGTAATTTATTAGGACTTAAATTCCATTTTGAAGCACTCAAACAAACTCGTAATCCTGTCGAATAGCAATTGGTAAATATATAAAAGGAAAGTCAGTAACCTTGCTTAATGCGTTTACATGAATAATAACAACAAAAATAACTTTTGTAGTAAACACCGAGATTCGGACAAGATTTTGTTGGCAGCTTTAAACATGTGAAGGGTGTTTTATTTGGAGCAAAGCGAGCTTCACATGTATAAACATATATATATATATTAAGCATTGAAAATTCGAAATTATAGTGGCATTAGGCAACTTGTAGTAAATATTACTTTAACGTTCCATATAGCCATTTGTTGTTACTACAAGTTCTTATAACTTTGAAGTGGTTGCATCCCCAATAAATTAGTGAAAAAAAATTTGTCTACTTAATCTTTAAAAAAATTAGCAAGGAGTCATGACCGTACTAAAGTACATATAGTCAATACCACGCCCTTTCAAATTGAGTCAATATTTTAAAATTTAACCTAATTTTAACTCGTCTATACTCCACAAACACATGAATTGTATAGCTATTCGTCATTCAACCGTAAACGGGGTTGAAGTTATTAAGAATTTTAAAAAAATTAAAATTGTTTTAAAAAAATCTTGAATACTACACAGTTTACATAGTCATTCAAAATAAAGTATCTGATGTTGCATGTGTTATAATTCGATTTCGCCCATTTCGGGCATATTCTAAACCCCTCAGGGGTGTTCTATCGAGTCCTCACCGTCGTTTGTCTCCACTGTTGTTCTTTCGTTTCCTAGGTATATTCATGAATATCCAAACTGATTCAAAAGAAAAATTAATTGAACCAAATCTCCCAACTCCATTCTAATAGTAGAGCGAGCAAAATTTTTAAAACCAAAGCTGAACTATAGGGTTTGATCTAGCACATAGCATAAGGATCAAGGCTAGAGCTTTAAGTTTATGTCAAGTCATGCTTCCTCCTGTTAAACTAACCATCTGCAATGATTGATTAGTATATTGGCGAGCACTTTAGCTTTAATCAAAACTGGAGTCGAACATTCGAACCTGACGAAGAAGGTTAGCTCTTGGAATAGCATGTTAAGCTTGTCTTAATTATAGCTAAATTAAATATGGAAATGGACGTAGCATGAATGAAAAAACCAATAACAAAATATATTGACACCGGAGCACGGGTATGTACAATAACTACCTTCTAAAAATAGGAAAAGAATAATGTACAAAAACAAAAAGTCAGAACTATCCCTGAGCTAAACCGTTTGACGACACCACCAGT
Organism: Merzomyia westermanni; assembly: GCA_949987695.1. Taxonomy (NCBI): domain Eukaryota; kingdom Metazoa; phylum Arthropoda; class Insecta; order Diptera; family Tephritidae; genus Merzomyia; species Merzomyia westermanni. Next base: position 61,602,230 of record OX465290.1, read on the forward strand.
TCTAGCTTAATACCCAAGCAATGTTTTCAACTGTCCACTTTTACATGGCGTTGTCATTGGCGGTGGCAATTGTCGCCAGTGCATTACTTTGCAACTCGTCCCTAACCGGTTTCCATTTCGGCAGTTCTAAGATAGTTTGCCCTGCGGGTTAGGGGTTTAGAATATGCCCGAGGTAAGCATACCGGCCACAAGAGGCGACTAATATGCACAAAGGTAATGACGTGCAACTCGATGGATGATCTACGAATATGATGCCTCTCACCTCTCATTACCCATCTTATCCTTCCTTACGGAAGGAGGGGTGACATGACCTAGAAGGTTTCACTGGTCATAAATCGCAGTCGGGCAGTACCGCAAGGTAGTACCGGAGCGTACCGGATTCAAATCCGGCCAAGGACTGTTAATTCGACAATGCTCCCCAAAACCTTCGGGGAGTGTTTTTGTCGTTACCACAACAACAACAACAAGATAGTTTGGCTTTGGCTAGTGCTCAACCTGTGCCATTTCGGAAAGTTTGGGGGTAGTTTGGTTGTGGATGATTGATTATCGATATCCGACATTTCAAACTCTCTTCAAACTATCACTTTTGTAACTGGCCTAGGATGATACACAAAGCGTGTAGCTCAAGACTGTCTCTTTTGAAGACTGGTTCGCAATTTTACTGCAGGGTATAGACAGAATGTCTAAAAAATCGTGTACACTGTTGGCAGATTACACCTACAATCAAAGGAAAAATTTATTTAATCAGGTTGCAAATAAAACGCAGCATAGCCTATGGGTTAGGCAGCTGGGCTTGCAAAACTTCTAAAATAGCAAAACTATACGAATTAGTCTGACGAAAAATCGCGACTGTTTTCGAGATAGTATGATAACCATAATCTGTAAATGTTTGTTGCTCTAAATGTTTCCTTTAAAAAAACAATAAAATGATTGAATATTAATTATTAACAACTGGTCTTGAGCTCGTAATACTTTTAAAATACCTAAATTAATTCTACTTAAGTCCTCAAATAAATCGTTATAAAACTATCGGCAATTATCGACATGCACATTTCACCATCCACCATCAAATAGCACCAATTGGAATACCCTTATATAATCCGATTATATTCAGTTAATGTTTTTATGCTATTTGTAAGCGTCGTTATACGTTCCGTTTAAAAGCCTAATAAACACTTGCAGAATATGAATTAGGAGTGACTTAAACCATCTTATGGGCTTTGTCTATGACGATACTCTACTTAAGGTCGTTAAAGTTGAAACTGATTTTATTTATTAAAAGAGAAATAAAACAATAAAATTTAATTATTCACCTACATACATCTATATAGGAATTTGCAAAACTTTTTACGCATTATTGCCGCTTTTCTAATAAAAAGCAGTGCCGCACCTTTTAATGCAAAAAGTACAAGTTTTTTTAACTCTATCTTTCGAGCACATCGTTTTCAGATCCAATCAGCGTAAAAGTCACGCATTAAACAGGAGAAAAGTTGTTGAGCTAAAACGACTTCAAGATGCAACAACAATCATAGTGCTACAGGTACATTTACAACAAGTAAGGAAGTCTAAGTTCGGATGGAACCGCACAATATATACCTAGTAGTGATCTATTATGGCAACTCAATTCACGCAGTTTGTTTTCATTAAAAACCATTCTGTTATGAGTTTTGAGGGGTAAATAAATGTATTTGTATGTAAATAGCTTCTCTACCAAACACTGCTAACGTAATTTTTTCAAAATACCAATACATGCATATGTTTGGAAAATTTGCGTTCAAATAGACAGACGGACAGACAGACAGGCGGGCGGTGAGACGGGCATGGCTAAATCGACTCAGCTCATCGTCCTGATTATTTCAGTATACTTATTGATGGGCCCATCTCTTCTTCTTCTCATACTTACAAACATTTCATGTTTATTAAAGGTATAAAAATCAAAAGAGATATATAACTTCCCTATTGCAGTGAGGTATTAATTACTTGCCTGAATATTTTGCTTGTGTGTAATCCGATTTGCCTAATTTTTGCCAGGATTATACTACGTACTATTGAGAAGCAGCTAACCAATTTTCATTGAAAATTCTAGTTCAAATTACAAGCAATCGGCTTTGAAAAAAGCAGAACTTTTAGACTGAAAAGTGGGCGGTGCCATGCCTACTTCCCCAAAATCCAACAAATTTTTTTGGGCTCGAGTTTTGCTTTAAAAGCTTATTATGTGTGCAAGATTTTATTGACATACCTTGTATAGTTATAGAAATATCGCGTTTTACATTTTACAAATTTTTCAGAACTATGTTAAAAAACTGGGCGGGACCGTTAACCGATTTGGTCCGGTTTTGCAACAAACATTTATCTTTGTATATTGAACATTTACGCCAAATATCGTTTCGATAAATCAAATTTTCCCGGAGTTATGGCATAAAAAGTTTTGTGGAATAATCCACTATAAAAGGGGCGGGGCTACGCCCATTTTCGAAAATTTGTATTTTTCTTCGTTCACGGACACTTTAAAAGTGAAATATAAATGATATAAAGCTATTTTACGCAAAGTTATTGCCTATTTAATATATCTATGATCCTTTTCAAAATCTTTCATATAAAAGTGGGCGTAGACTTTAACCGATGTCGCCCAATTTTTCCTGGAACATTACCTGTATTAATATAAATACGTGTGCTGAATTTCGTTTCGATATCGTGAACGGTTTTTGATTTATGATTAATAATATTTCTAAATTTGACTTAATCAAAAGTGGACGGTGCCACGCCCATTTTCAAATATATCTTGAAAAATGTCTTTTCTGCCTTAACCTTAATGTACACACTAAATTTTATTCTTATAAGTGTATTATGTAGTGAATAATCACTTGTTTGTATTTTCGAAAATATTCTATATACAAAAAGTGTGCGTGATTATCATCCGACTTCGACCATTTTAAATAGAGCTCGGAGATGAGTGCATACCAAATTTCACTAAGATATCTCAAAATTTACTCAAGTTATCGTATTAACAGACGGACGGACAGACGGGCATGGCTCAATCAATTTCTTTTTTCCTCCTGAACATTTTGATATATATAAGTCAATATCTATCTCGATCTGTTTATGCCGTTTATGCCGTTACATACCACCGTTAGGCGATTAAAGTTAATATACCTTGTGTGCATAGCACTACTAGGTATAAAAACAATAAACAAGCTAAAGTAATGGCCCCCGGCAAACATGGGCTGCCGCCATTACATTTTATTAAACAACATCCAAACGAACCATTCAACCTTTGTTGTGTTGGCAAGACGACAAAAATGAAACTAACAAAGTGTTTGAATGAATTGCGCTATTGTCGTTTAACATGTTGGTATGTAGTCTGAGAGCATATCGCTATACCGCCAACAGGTAGAATACCCTCGCTTTTCTAAGTGTAACTACGGATAAATTTATTAAAATGTCTGGCGTATGAATAAGTCGTACGTATGATGAAGAATCCCGGTTAATTTTGTTGCTATGGCAGTACTTCGCCCTACTGAGAGGGTGCTTATATTCATGGAATGGGACCTGACGGACCAAACAGGCTTATACTGTTATTGGCAGTCCTTTGCGAAATATGAAACCGTACGCTCCGGTACTAGTAGTACTTTGTGGTACTGGCCTGAATGTCTTGGGAACGATTTTGTTTCGTTCGTTGATTTAGTTTGGGTCGCCTCTTATAGCAGGCATAGATATCTCGGGTGTATTCTACACCCCTTACCTTCAAAGGGTGTCCCAACCTGCTTGTCGATTGTACGCGAATGCTCATACGCAGCGTATGCTGTCTAGGCCTATTTTATTTACCCATTGAACAGTATCTCCTCCAACATTATTGAAAGAAGCAACAAGTTTGCCAACGTCCCTCTTCGTTCCTTTCGCGGCATATATGGCATACGATTCATTTTTCTTCGTGTTAGGAAAATTAACGCACTGCAAATCCTTTAAAAGCCATTACACTGTCTGTATATAAAAAAATATTTCGGCAATGGGCAATCGAATCTGCTTGTAAAATGATATGTACTTATAAGGCAAATGAGCCTTATACTCGTATTATGGTATTTCGATTTTTTCATTCAAGCAAGGCATTGGGGGCATTTTGGTTTGAATTTGAAATTGAATAAGGGGAGCCAACTTAAGTAAAGTGCTAAAGTTCAGTGAATATAGTTAAGCCTTCATAATGATGGCATTTTAATATTTGTTCCAATAGTTTTCCTACTTTTTATTTGATATTTCAAATCCACGAAATTAGGGACACATTCTTTTTTCCTCCCGATGCACAAATTTATAAGGAAATATTTTAATTTCTTCTACAATTTTCCATGCAGTTTAAAGAAATTGGTTAAGCGTATATTGATAATAAAAACTAAATATTCTAATAGAAATCTTAAATAACCGTTTACGATAAACTAGTACCATTAATTTATGGACTTAAAATTTTGCGCATGTTCCTAACTTGGTGGCATACTACGCATTTACATTATGCAGTGAGACGGAAAGCACGCATTTTCAGTGAAGTGATTGAACCAAAGTTTTTAGAAAAGCAACTAGTTACATTGAATTAATTTTTTTATTTATTGTTTACTTTTTGCTTTTGATTTTTTTTATTAACATTTCATGTTATTTCATTTCAAGCGTAACATGTATGTATGTATATGAAAATGGGGAAAACAATGCTAGCATAAACAAGTAAGGAAGTCTAAGTTCGGGTGAAACCGAACATTAAATACCCAGCTGTGTAAAAGTGCTCGTGGTGAATTGGTAAATTGTTGTGGAGTTATGACCTATAGGGGTTTTAAACTTTTTCTACTACCATGTGGGCAATCTTATAAATAAAAATGAATGTGTGTCTGTGTGCCTGGCGTCAAAAGTACTTAACCGATCTTTATGAAATTTTAACTGTAGATTCTTGGGTTCACTGGTTACAGTATAGGCTATATAATTTTGGAAAAGTGGGCGGTGCCACGCCCCCATGCCATATAAAACTTTAATCTTGCATAGGCGTCAAAGGTATTTAACCAATCTTTATGAAATTTTCACAGTAGATTCTTGGGTTTACTGGTTACAGTATAGGCTATGTATAATTTTGAAAAGCGTAGATAGTATACCTCGTATCCTGTTTCGTAATTTTATTTAACACGGTTCTGAAGTTAATAATAGCTGAAATTTGAAATTTTGTTCTTTTATATGTGGGCGGTGCCACACCCATTTTCCAAAAAAAAAATCATTAAAAAGATCATCAGTTCATTGTAACTACGAGATTCTAGCATTCTATCTGCATCAGTGAAGGAGATATGGCATGTTCCGGTGTCCTACCTTTCTTTTAGGCGCGCTCGTCCACCGATTTTGCTTATTATCCGTGGGCGTACTCTACATGTCTAGAGTATGCCTCTTATTAAGTTTCGTTATTCTATCTTACACCATTCTGAAGTTATTAACAGTCGAATTTGAAATTTTCTTGACTCATAAGTTGGGCACTTTCTAAAGTTTTTCAAAATACATATAAAGAATAAGAAAATTGATGTGAGTACTAAATTACATTATTATATCTGTGTCAGTTAGTTAAATATGGGCAGTTCAATATCGCTACCTCCTTTCCATTTAACTTTTATGAAAAAGTAGGAGTGGTCGAAAAGCGATTTCGTTTATTTTCTATGGGTGCATTTATCACAACAATAGTATGCCTCCTACGAAATTTCGTTATACAAAAGTAAACGGTTCTGAAGTTATTAACAGTCAAAATTTGAAAATTTCTTCACTAATATTTGGGCGGTGCCACGCCCCTTTTTCAAAAATTTGATAAAATCATCAATGGGACAACCAAATTAAAAAAGCTAGCAAATTTCATAATTGTAGCTCCTTTTATTATTAAATCAGCCGATTTTATAGTTTCTATCGAAATTTTCGATATCGAAAAAAGGGGCTTGGTTATGGCTCGATTTCGCCCATTTCAAATACCAACCTACCTTGGCCGGAAATCAACTTGTGTGCCAAATTTCATTGAAATATATCAATTTTTACTCAAGTTCTCGTGTCCACGGACGGACGGACGGGCATGTCTTAATGAATTCCTCTGTTCATTCTAAGAACTTTGATATATGGAACTCCATATCGATCTCTATTATTTTGTGCCGTTACAAACCACCGTTATATGACCAAAACTATAATACCCTGTGTACTGGTACACGCTGGGTAGAAAAAAAAAAAAAAAAAGGTTTAAGAAAATCTTTGATCTTTGTATGTATGGAACAGACCTGTTAAATTTGATTAGTAATCAATTAATTAGACGGCTTTTTTAATTGGTAATGATTTTTTTTATTGTTTCTCAAGGTCATTATGAATTGATTACAATTAGAAACAGTCAAAAAATAATCATGATTTTTAACGATTATGAAAAAATCGAAGTAATCAAAAAAAAAAGAAGGGAATATTTTTTTTTGATTATTTTTGATTTTTTTCAGTATTGTTGATGTGCATATTTAGGTGTTTCTACAACAATAATGAAAATCATAATTTTTTTAATTAATTGACAAATATTCATTAAAAATTTAAAGAATGGTAACTAGCCATTAAATGGATTCTCGAGAAAATAATTAATCAAACCGGTAATCATTAAGATTCAGGTCTGGTATTATATTAAATTTCTTTTCACAAATAATAATAAACTAACAGAAAGTAAACTAACAGTAAATAAAGTTATATTTTTGAATTTGAAATTTATGAAAATGAATTTTAGGAAATTAGTTTGTGTTTCATTAGAAACTTGGGCTTAAATACAATAACTGCCTTTGTGTAGCAATAAAATTTGCATTTGATATAATACTACGAAATAAGGGGCGCTTTGTCACGGACCATGGTACATCAGAAAATTTTTACTACTAAATTTGAGGTAGTCATACATTTTAATTTATATGAATTAAAACGTTAGTTAGTTCTGTTTAAAAAAGAAAAGTTATCTTAATTAATCAATTAAATGGCAATAATTCAGTTTTTTAGTACACATTTATTTGTTTCAACGCAAGAGAAACAAAAAATTCGGAAAATCCTTAGTACCACGAAATATGGCTCTTTAACTTATTGAATTTATATATATATATGACTATATATAACAAATCAAAAAAAATCCCTTTTATAGTGGATTATTCCAGAAAACTTTCTATGCCATAACTCCGCCAAAAATTGATTTGTCGAAAAGAAATTTGGTGATAGCGTTTAATATATAAAGGTAACTGTTTGCTGTTAATGTCCACGCCCAGTTTTTTAGCATAGTTCTGAAAAATTTGTTTGGAAAATTTAAAAAGCGATATTTCTACAGGGTGTTTTTTTAGAGGTTTGTTTTTCGAATAGAGATAAAACTGGCATTTTGTGGTCAAATCTGGCAACTCTAATGTCATTTATGTTCAGTTTGGTTTGCCATTTCATCATGAACAGGTTGACAAAAGAACAACGCTTGCAAATCGTGCAAATTTATTTCGAAAATAATGGTTCAGTTCGCGAAGTTTACCGTGAGCTCCGTCCATTTTATGGTCGACATAATCGTCCATCAGAGCAATTAATTCGGTTAACCATGGATCGTTTTCGCACTACGTTTACTCTATGTGATAATACGCATCCGCAGAGACGTCGAAGAGTGCGCACCGAAGAAACAATTGCCGCTGTAGAGCAAAGTGTTGAAGAGGACCCGAATGAATCGATTCGCCACCGTGCACAGCAATTGGAGCTTTGTCCATCAACTTTATGGAAGATTTTGCGCAAAGATCTTGGCTTGCGACCTTACAAGATCCAGCTTGTGCAAGAATTAAAGCCGCGAGACCATGCAATGCGTCGTGATTTTGGTGTATGGGCCGAAAATGAGATTGATTTCGATGCTGATTTTCATCGCAAAATTTTGTTCAGTGATGAGGCTCATTTTTGGTTGAATGGCTACGTCAACAAGCAAAATTGCCGCATTTGGAGTGAAGAGAATCCACATGAGACCCTTGAAACGCCATTACATCCACAAAAACTGACTGTTTGGTGTGCTCTATGGGCTGGTGGAGTCATTGGGCCATACTTCTTCCGCAATAATGCTGGAGAGGCAGCTACCGTTAATGGAGACCGGTATAGAGCCATGATAACCGACTATTTTGTTCCCGAATTGGATGGCATGAATGTGGATGAGTTGTGGTTCCAACAAGACGGCGCTACATGCCACACAGCGCACGTCACAATCGATTTATTGAAGGAAACATTCGATGAGCGCATAATTTCGCGGAATGGACCTGTCAATTGGCCACCAAGGTCGTGTGATTTGACACCATTGGATTATTTTCTTTGGGGATATGTGAAGTCGCTCGTCTACACCAACAAACCAGAAACGTTAGGGGAATTGGAAGCCAACATTCGTGGCGTTATTGCCGACATACGGCCCCATATGCTCGAAAAAGTGGTTGAAAATTGGACCTGTAGAATTGGCTTTATTCGAGCCAGCCGCGGCGGCCACATGCCCGAAATCATATTTAAACATTAATGGCATAAAATTATCCTTCCAATAAAGCCAAATTGATGGACCTTAAAACGATTTTCTTGTGTTTTATTTCAATTCGAAGTTCTATACCCCTAAAAAAACACCCTTTACAACTAAGCTAGTTATATCAATCAGATTTTGCACACATAATAAGCTTTTCAAGAAAAACTCGACCGCAAAAAAATTTTGTCAATTTTGAAGAAGTAGGTGTGGCCCACTTTTTCTGATATTTTCAAAGGTAATCGCTTATAATTCAAATTTGATAATTCAATGAAAATTGGTAAACTGCTTCTCAATAGTATGTGGTATACTCCTGCCAAAAATTAGCCAAATCGGAAAACACACAAGCAAAATATATGGGCACGTAGTTAATACCCCACTGCAATAGCAAAGTTGTATATTTTTTTTGATTTTCATACCATTCATAAATATGAAATGTTTGTACATACATATGAGAAGAAAAAGAGATAATTCCATCAAAAAGTATACTAAAATGATCAGGGGGATGAGCTGAGTCGATGTAGCCATGTCCGTCTCTCTATACGGCCGTCTGTCTACTTGAAGGCAAATACGAACTGAAAGTATTAAAATAGACGTGCCTGAATTGGGATGCCATAATAGATCACTACTAGGTATATAATGTTTGGTCGCACCCGAACTTAGAATTCCTTACTTGTTATGTTGTATTTATTTATTTGTCCGTAAATCTACTTATTTCTTAAATAAGTGAACATTGCATTGTAAGCGTAAGTGAATAAAATGAGAAGAAAAATAAATAAGAAACTTCAAGTTCGGGATGAGTTAGAAATTTAAATTTCAAACCACTCGTACCACAAACAATTTTAAACTAACCGTGTTCTTTCTTTAATTTATAGGCTCATCATATTGTTTTTATAAAAACCGCTCATAACTTTTTATTTTCTTTTTATTGTGGTAATAGAGGATTTGAATTGAATTGAAACTAAGGTCAACATTTCCTTTTCTGGAAGTCAGCCTTCACAAGTGCACAATCGGCTTTTTATACGTATTAGACTGAGCCAAAAGAAAAAATACTTTAAACGTTTCAGATATTAATCTCAAATTTTAGATGTCCATCATTGCTAGTGTAGATTTTTTAAGATATATCTAATTTTTGCTATAAAGCTCTTAAATTAACTGCATATAGTTTTGTTGGGCCTTCTGATTTCACTGCTTTAATTTGGAAATTTGTCAAAACGCAAAAAATCAAAGTAAGAAAAAGGATGTATACAAATTCTGAAATGGTGTTAAAACAGAAGTAAAAACATTTTTTATAAAGTAACTTTTCAAAGGTAATTGGCTATCGAAGTTCAAAAAATCTAAATTTCTAGCGAGATAAGGCCAAACCTCGTACCATTATTAAATTCCGATGTTATATTAAGATTCAGCATTGAATTCTCTTCAAGAATCTGTATGTTTCCGTTTTCTATATTGGTTTTTATGTTTTCCAAAATTTTTAAATTAAAAACGTGATCACACAAAACTAAACCAATGTTCAAAGATTTATTACTCTGGATCGGCCGACTTTCATTCACAATTTGTTTGGGAGAACTCGAATTCCCACAAAACTATATACAGCTGTGTTCAATATAATAGTAGTGAAATTAAAATGGATATGGTGATTGTTGTTGGAGCAAAGCTCGAATTTTTTTTTTTTTTTTTATGTTTGTTTGTTAATTGATATTAGTGGAAAAATTACAACGTTATGCACAGCGATGGTATGGGATGACATGTTTCGAAGTGCCCAGCTTCTCATCAGACCCCTTCTCGGACACTGAGATACGAACCCAAGTGTCTGCACCAAAGCCGCTGTTAGAGTACTCTAACAACTAAGCTATGATGCCCTGTAGCGTCACGATGAATTTTTCCTCTAATGTGCCATTTGCTTATTCCTTTTATACATTCTTTGGTACATATATTTTATATGTCAACTCAAGGAAAGTGGAATATTTTTAGGCGCGTTCATAGAACAGTTTTAGATACAGAAGGGCTTTTTGCATATCTTTGCATACTAATATCAATTAACAAACAAACATAAAAAAAAAATTCGAGCTTTGCTCCAACAACAATCATTATAACTATAATTGTTACAGGTACAGTGCGGGTGCATAACAAATAACACGGAAGTGTTGATATGCAAAAAGCCCTTCTGTATCTAAAACTGTTCTATGAACGCGCCTAAAAATATTCCACTTTCCTTGAGTTGACATATAAAATATATGTACCAAAGAATGTATAAAAGGAATAAGCAAATGGCACATTAGAGGAAAAATTCATCGTGACGCTACAGGGCATCATAGCTTAGTTGTTAGAGTACTCTAACAGCGGCTTTGGTGCAGACACTTGGGTTCGTATCTCAGTGTCCGAGAAGGGGTCTGATGAGAAGCTGGGCACTTCGAAACATGTCATCCCATACCATCGCTGTGCATAACGTTGTAATTTTTCCACTAATATCAATTAAAATGGATATCGTTCGACGAAATAAGAAGAAGCTGTAATTTTATTAATGTTCATTTCAAATATAGCGAATTCCATATCAGAAACTATATAAAAGGAAATTTCAAAGAAAAGTTAATACAACTTAAAAAAGTGGCTATCAAAGTCTTCAAATTTTTTGGCACAACTTCCAGAAAGTTTTTGAGTACGCAGTTTTGTGGACAAATCAGTGTTAGGATAACATTGTGTAAGTTAGAACTCGTTCAAAAATGTCCCTGAATTTTCATAATTTTTTTCGTCAAGGGTTTTGAGTGATTTCTTTCATACAAAGCATGAAGAAAAACTAATTTTGTATTGAAAAAAATACCCAACATTCTTGATAAAAAAATTCTAAAAATTGAAGAGAAATTTTGAATTGCATTCTGCTCAAAATTATTGAAATTTTAATGGCCATTTTTAAAATTTTAATTAACTTTTCTGAACTTTTTGTAAACTTTGAAATTTCTTTTTATGTGGTTTCTGTTATGGAATTCGCTATATTTTTTAAATGAAAATTTTTAAAATTACAGCTTCTTCTTATTTTGTTGAACGATATCTAATTTAATTTGACTACTATTATATTGAACACAACTGTGCAACAAAATTTTTTTTACTTCAATAGTTTGGCAGTCCTACAAAATCTAGACAATCAATGATACACCTTTAGAAATTAATATTAAGATCTGAAGCTTTAACAGTATTTACTTTTAAACATTCTAAAAAAACTGTCAATATAATTTAAAAAAAAAAGTGATATCTGGTCAAATCTAGTATACACCCCTATAAGCATGTCGTATAATAATGCCGATACATACAAACTTATACATTCTCTCCGTGACCGAGGCAAAGTTTGAGGTTATGTCTGCTATACTTGACAACTGGCTACTTTCTTAAGTCGAAATATATTTGGCCATTTTATTTACGACATAGATACCATCGCCACGAATTAAAATCCAACTTTAGATGATCTTTATTTTGCATGTCTGAAAGAAGGTCTGCTCAAAAGGGGCAAAGCGTTATTTTCACTCTAAGATACCAAAAAAAAAATAATTGAATTTTTCAATTCATTTATTGAACCATTATTACAGAACAACGAGATAGTGAAACTAATCAATGCCCAACGGCTTCGTTGGCTAAGCCATATTGTGCGAATGAAAAGTGAGTTATCCTTAAAAAATTAATTCGACTGATTATAGCACTTAATAAATTTTGAGTGTGATTGTGGGTATCACTGATACAAATACAAACGCGCATGCATTGGTAAATGCCACATACTGCTCAATGTGATTTCTCATATTTCACGATGATGATGATGATGTACACGATACCATTATTCATGACCATGAAATTCCAAAATGTTGACTGTCGCTTTCGGCGTTTTTTATCAACCACCCATAAACATTTACACACACACACACCAAAACGCATGTACAGCAACGTTCATATAAATAGCAGTACTCTTATTGATGTGGAATTCGTAAGCTTTAACGAACATGAATTTAAGATAAAATCTAAGGCAGCTCACAAATGGGCCGAAATTCCTGTTCTGAATGTAAGTGGTTAGTGAGCGTAGATTGGTTAGACCACAGATAGATATTTGTTCTCACAAAATAAATAACGTTGACAACTTTGGAATATTCAAAATTGCAACAACAAATAAAAATACTACAAAATGATCTGATAAATATTACTAAGCCTTTAATTTCAGATATTATCATGGACCAATTTAATATGTTGGTATTCTAGAAGAAATTACTCTGAAATTGGATTTTCCAAAGAATAATGATTTGAAACATTTGTGTTACCTATAAAAAGGTACTATAATAAAGTTATTGAGTGCACGGTTAAAATTTTGGCTTGAATTTAAAATCTTTCGTTGGTTTTAGCAATTTTTTTAACTTTTCTGTAATAAACACCTACTAGAATTTTGAATTTTTTTCTGACTAAATTTAGACCTAGCTGAATAAAATATATATAATATTAGAATATGAAAACACAATTTTTTTGGTTTTATTTAAGTTTTGATTTTTTGTCAACATTTTAATTTGTTGATAGAGTATTGGACTCTAATTCGGACCGTGTTGCTTTGAATTCTATCACCTGACATAATTTTAATTTTTTTTAAAGGTAAGCCATTTTTGGTTTAAAATTGCAAGCTTTTTCATCACACTGACTTTCTCAAGCACTGAACCAGTTTATATTCTAAACCAAATTTGATTTGGTTATATATGGAATTTCAAATTTAATCTCAAATATTGATCCAATCACCAAACTTCTACTCCCTCGAAAAATTGTTGCAGATTTTAATGAAAAAAATAAGCTAATGCAAATAGTCAAAATGTTAACATAATCCACTTTACGGAAGCTCTGCTATAAATATGAACGCTGCTGTACAAAGAAAATTAACAAAAAGAAAAAAGTTTGACATGGCGTACACGTAACTCAGCATCATATCGCATCAATAAAATCCAATAAAAATCAATATTTTGTGGTTATTTAGTTAACAACAACAATTTTAGCGTGTAGTAATTTGAAGCGTGTGCTATAATATTGTTATATAATACTGCTGAGGGCATAGCTATGAATAAGTGGCACACATCCTTGTAACAAATGCGATTAGTCTAGGATGCATCCGGGATGAGTCGCAAAGGAGGATACGACTAATGCCGCTTTTGATCACTTTGTAAGGGTTGAACTGTTCCCAATTGTTTGAGCATGTTCTATGGAGAGACCAATGGGTTCAATTTATACCCGAACGGGTGCCAAAGGACTAATCCACATTCTACTTAAACGGGTACTTTTAACTCCTATAAGTATGCTACAAAAATCAAAATGGACTTACTCTCCTATGAGTCTGCTACACAAATAAAAATTTGCTTATGTTTATTGAATTATAGCCAACTGTGGACAAAAGGTATTAATCGTGGATTACTCTCTTCAGAGAGTACTTACATGATTTTTTGGGACTAGAATTTAAAAGCTTAACCACACTCCAGAATTTTTTTGCCACACTTGAGGTTTTTGTTGTTTTTTTTTTCTTATTCAATTCTTTTCAACTTTTTTTCTAACAAAGTATGACGGTAATCATGATATTTATCGATATTATCTCTTATTTCTACACGGAAATGTGCTTTTTCGGGCAGATGAACTAACACAAGAAGAATAGCCTATATCCCTGCTCAAAATTAATAAAACGCCTGACAGGAGCTAATTTCTTGTGGATTGGAAAATCCAAGTCTTATTCTAATCGAGAAACTCAAGTTCGTCCGCCGGTATTTTGGATACATTTTTATGACTCTTCACCTCCGTGTTTAAGCTGCTCGTTGGGTGACTTCACTGAACTTTATCATTTTTGAGCTAGAATATGGCCAATCTCATAGTGATAGTCATGTGGTAATACATTCTTTCCAACGTCAGGGATTAAATTATTATTCTTATCATCTCTGTACGCTCTGTTAGTTCGTCGGTATTATTGTCCCTGCCGACAGTGATCTATAAGAAAAGCTATGGCGGTTATCTCTGAAAAATGTCCTTTTATATTATATTAAAAACTTTAAATAATTAATTAATTATTAAAAAAATCATATACATTTTCATAAAAATTATGGTTCTTGGCCTTGCACTCGTTCAATTGAATTGTTGGTACACAAAATAAAATAATTCTTTTTTTGTGTTTTTGAAAATCGGTAGCATAGCTGTGAATATAATAAAAGTTCATGACACTGATGTGTGTGGCGATTTGTGTTTTTTGTGACGATTTAGGCGTTTAGGTATATTATTTCATTTTAATTGACTAAATTCTCTGTTCTCTCTTTTCCAGAATGTCAATTCAAGCCACGTGTCATAAAATCCTCCACACAACAGGGCTGCTTTCAACAATCTGCAGTAGGCTACAGAAACCCAATACTCTTTCACTAAATAGCACAAAAGCCTTGTACGAGTATTAATCGCTATTATCAAAAATACATACTCTCAGCGCAAGTATTTTATGCTCATCCACATTACAACCATACATTCAAACATACCAACAATAGAAATTGTTACATTCTTATATAATCATTGGCGTTAGTGAGTTGGATACGACTTCAGCATTGCTGAGCTGATCTAAAAATATAATGGCGTTGGTAAATATCGATTACGATTTTTTGATGAAATTCCTGGCACTCGGTGATTCTGGCGTGGGCAAAACAAGTTTCCTATATCAATATACAGATGGTCAATTTCATTCACAATTTATATCTACAGTGGGGATAGATTTCCGAGAAAAACGTTTGGTGAGTAAGGAAACAGAGAAATATAAATAAGTACATATGTTTTTGAGCTTTCCTGAGTTGGTACACTGGTAACTCTTTATTGTCATTTTCCATTTTGAAATAATGAAAAATCGTCAACTTGGAAATCAAAAGTGGAGATTTAGCCCACTGCAGTATTTGTAAACAAATTTTTAAGCGTAATGGGAATAACAAACGGTATCAGATAAGTGTAGAGAAGTAAGTAATTTTGGAGAAGAACTTAGTGCTGAGTAATTTTTACCTACTGAGTACTTTGTTTAGTGTAAGATTCGATTTCTTAAAAGTATTTCGACTCAAAAAGGTTCCAGGCACCAAGCAGTGTCATAGTCCCAATTTTTTATTTAGGATTATAACATGCGCCCTGCAGTTAGTGTTATGACACCATTGAGCGTAAAAAATCTGAAAAATTTAACAATTTTCTATCCTATCCAGAAGCGGATTCTGTGCAGAAAACCTGTGGAGCGCGAGGCCAGTGTTGGACTGGGTAAGGGTTAATTTTTTATAAGAAGGCCACCCACCCAAAAGGGGAGTCTGTGTAGAAAATGTTTGCATCGCGAAGCCGAAAGTTTTTTATTACCCAGACCAGAGAAGGCAGAGCTTAATGGGAGGTTGTTAACCAAAAATATATCAAAATCAATAGCACATGCTAGCAATTTTAGATGTGTCCACCCAGCAAGTCCATAAATTGTCCGAAGAACTTGTATTCAAAGGATGACGTTGTTGTTGTTTCTAGATACTAAAAAGCCCTTACGGTAAGGGTATTTCAATCCCACTACCCCGCTGAGGGCCTTTGGTATCCATCGAAAGACTCACTAGTCATCTTGCCATGCCCGTCCAATACATTTCTGGTAGGCCAGGGATGAAAAGCCCTGCACTCCCGATGATATTAGCCAGCCCGCAGCGGTATTATCGCTATTAAGGGTCTGGACGTGCAGCAATTATTTGCCTTCTTTGCTTATTTAGGCCATGGCGTTTCAGATATTTTTTCGTAAAAACTTCCAATTAAATTAATTCCTCTCCTCCCTCCACGTTTTCAAGTTTTTGTAATTTATTTCAACTTTTCTCTCTCTGTTTCATTTCATCCAACCATATAGATTTACACATTTCGCGGTCGTAATCATCGCATCCATCTGCAACTGTGGGACACTGCCGGACAGGAACGTTTTCGTTCACTAACAACTGCCTTCTATCGGGATGCTATGGGTTTTCTGCTCATCTTCGATTTGACTAACGAAAAATCCTTCCTTGAAATAACCAATTGGCTGGAGCAATTGCGTATGCATGCCTACTCTGAGGATCCGGATGTAGTTTTGTGTGGTAATAAATGTGATTTGGAAGCCACACGGGCTGTTAGTCATGCACAAGTACGAGCATTAGCTGATCGTTACGCTCTACCATATATCGAGACGAGCGCTTGCACTGGTTTTAATATAAGACAAGCTGTGGAATTGTTGGTGGACCGTGTAATGTTACGAATGGAGAATGTTGCAACGAATGCTGAACTCTCACGGCTGATGACACAAACACGTTGCATGCCAAATATAGGCTTTCCTGGTGGTGGTGGGGGTACAGTGCGACTGGGGTATAACGATATGGAATTGACGGAAGAGCAAAAACAACAACGGAATTGCAGATGCTAGACAAGAAGGGATGTGAGGTGCAGAGCTGGGTAAATGTAATTATTTATCTATAAAATTGGAAAAAAATTGATTAATTCATTTACTTCTAACGAAAGAAATTGATTACATTTTCAATTAAATTTGTTTTTTTTTTGCTAAAGTAAAGGATATTTTTTGTAATATTTAAAAAAAAAAAAAATTATTTGTAAAAATGAAAGTCACAGTGAATGACCGACTTTTAACATCAGATCGGCTTTCGGGAATATAAGATCAGTATCGTTATCGTCAGTTATCACTTCCCGCCTTTTCCATATCTCTGCCTTTATTTTGTATTATCGTCCTATGGTCATTTCGTTTCAACCAAGCAATTGTTAGAAATAAATGTGTTTACCATAATTTAAAGTGCTACGTTCCCAATAGCACTGATTTTTCTCATTCGACACATTCGGGTAATTTTTACTTACATCGGGTACTCTTTTGAAATACATGTGTGTGCATGTATGTTTGTTGTCGGGCGAGAAAACTCTGTAGCAGTGGGGGCTTAGCTTTATGGAGACGTGTGACTTTGAATGAGTACGATATCAGTATTTATCGAGTACCTTCCCTAGATAATTTTTTGGAATCAATTCTTTCTCCCGAAAAAATTTTACTGAGCACGGATATCGAGTACAGCACTATCGACAGTTCGGGAGACAAAGGGGATAGACTATGCTGGTCGATGTAGAGGCAAAAAGAACGCAATTAATAAAAAAATTTGTTATTTCCCAAAAATTTTAAATATTTTTCAAGAACAAGCACAATTTGTTCGTCGGAAACGTTAAACGAAAGTTCAGATTTTTTATCTAATAGTGGAACTTACTTGGATGAACTCGAAAGAAACCGAACAAAAATCGGAAGCGTCGTAGTTCCCAAGTTGACCCCTATTATGCCTCGAATAAGGTGTCGAAAAATTGGATACTTCAACTTGACAAGCTCTGCATTTGACAAAGAATACTTTTTTCAAGTTGCATAAACTGTTTCTATAAAAATATAAAAGAGGAAAAAAAAATTTGATGACTCAAACATATTTTTCAAACTGCAAAAAAAGGTTATGTATATTGTATTCGGCTTAGAAAGAAAAAAAATGATATTGATATTTACATACTAGATAAATTTTATTAACGAATTGAAGCTGTAATCAATTACTTTGTTGTGGATAAATTATCAAGTACCTGTAATTCGTAATTGATGGTCATTTGATTCCTAAAGTAATCATTAAAACCAGCACTGGCCAAGAGTTGGTACTACGAGTGCTTTTAGCTTAATACTATCAAGTATTATTCAAATCTAACCGATTGCTGTTCAATACAATAATTTTAAAATAATTGTGAATGTATGTATGTATTTAGCTGTGCAAAATTTATGAAAAAATTTACTTACAAAAGTTATAGTAAAAGACGTGCCAATATTAATGCCATTAAAACTAACAAAAAAACGAGACTCTAAAGTCGAAATGTCAATGTAAATTTCGTTCAAATGTAAACAAACATATTGTATTTGTAAAGATTTTAATAGCTACATATATATATTTATAGTTACAGGTTCTTACAATAATAAATAAATATATAAAATTAAAAAAAAAATTATACAAGTTTAAATGCTCATTTCCACTTTAAGCTCAAAACATTGGTTCCGTATCCTTTACGTAAGAGAAGAACCAACATTTAATTGGTCGGTAAGGTTACTTTACGAATAGGGAATTGCGATACAGCACCAATAATCGATTGCATTGTTTCTCATAAGGTTGGCCGAATCAGCTGTTTTATAAGGTTACCGATAACGCACCAATAACTTGAGCTTTAAACCAAAGAACGTGTAACCTTAAGAATGTCCAAGAGCGAATGTAAGGGGTCGCTGTCAAATCGATTGTAGGAAATTCAACACTGTACCTGCGTGTCAAATCCTAGAATTCACAGTGTTTTAATTTAATATTCGCACGAATAATTATAGTTGGTGTTACAAAAACGTTTAATTGTGAATATTGAATAAAAATAAAAGTGCTAAAAGCTGTAAAACTCGCGATTTAAAGACAAATTTATCCACTAGTGAGTTACCTGGATGGTTTATCGTTATGGTTATACGTTTGCTTTAACTTATTTGAGTACAACAATGAGCGTTAATGATATGGCTATTATTGCTGTTAAGCCGGCACTAACCGTTGATATCGTCGTCGCTGTATTTCGGCTTTCAATCCAATTGCGATAGTAGCTCACATTTGAGTAAACACCAGGAAAACCAGGTAGAGCGCAACCAGTGCCCCAGGATACAATACCTACGAGCTCGTTGTTACAAACTAGTGGACCTCCTGAATCACCTTGACAAGAATCGGTACCACCAAGCAATACACCCGCGCATATCATACCGTCATATAGCCCATTGATATAGGAGATTTGACAAATATTCTTTCCTATGATACTCACATTAGCCATCATCAAATTAGTAGAGAGCGTGCCATTCTGAAAGTAAAAGTACACAATTTTTAATTCGCGTTTGGATATGAATAATAAGAATCGAATACGAATGGAAACGCAAGTTCAAATATGTAGTCTTTCATAAATTCGGATATGGATTTGAACAAGGCGAATTTATACAGGTGACATTTTCCGGTCAGCTGACTTCTTCCCTCGACTTTAATGGCGAAAAAGTCAATGAGTTCTTTTGTTTACATCGTCCCTTTCTATTTACATTAAGTTCGTAAAATGTTATTAATTTTAATTCTTGAGAAATTGTAAAATTTTAGTGAAAACGGGAAGATAGGAACATGTATGTATATAAAATTAGGAGTCATAATCATAAAAGAGAAATCGTGGCATAAGTGGGGTCTCAACATGAAGTGAAAGTTCTACGTGACGGGTCCAGCTTTTCTTTCAACATTAGGACACACTAGGAACTAAAAGGTTTTATTTGGAACAAACAAGGCAGCGGAATAGATTTAGAGGCTAGGCAGCCACAGTCCAGTTAGTTTCTAAACATGTAAACAACGACGTGTGGGATACTATTGCGGCCACAAAGTACCACAATTTAATCAATCACAAAAATCTTCGCTGAGAACCTTTTTTTTAAATTAAAAGTCGTCGCACCACGTAAAAGACGTCATCTTAAGGCGGTTTATTAATGGATCATTTTTGCAATTGTCCTGGAAGATATATAAATTAATAATAAATATAGAAACAGTTCAAATAAAATTTCACCAATCCTCAAAACAAAAATTTTATTTATTTCATATTTTGACATTTCACTCACTTTCTTGGGCATTTACGAGTACATGAGCGTAGCTAGCATGCCAAGAATAGGGAAACTGAAGTGTATAAAATTTATGTTTTGGAGGCATTAAGTCCAGACATATTAGGCGTTCAGCTTAAATTGGGAGATAAGAAACTCGCAATTCTCCCCGGTTTCTGAGGTGGATTACCGAATCCTTACACAACATTCCGTACCGCAATGATACGGCTAATAATATGCTTAAGCTTGGTGAGTTGCTATACGCTTCTGTCAACCAACTTTTCAGAGGGGATCTAAACTTCCTGAAATGTACACTTTTCTTTATTAAAATTTCTTTGAAGAAAAATGTTACATTCTCAATCTCACATTTATATGACTAGCAATAGCTATCTGCTTAAATTATGAAAACCTCGAAACTTGGCCGCCCATCTTTGTGTGGTGGTAAGTGTTGCTTTCCTGCCACAGGGTCTCAGGGAAAAGTAAAATCGAGTTGTGTGAAAAAAGTTTTTTTTCCAAACGGACAGCACCTCGGCAGTGGTGTGAAAACCTCCGAGTGTATTTCTGCTATGAAAAAGCTTCCAGCGGAAATAAATCTGCTTTGGCAGGTGTCGTTCGTAGTCGGCAAAAACATATAGCTCACTCCAAATTGTGGGAAAAATTAAAGGCAGCACACCACAAATTAGCAAAGAAACTGGCTTTTGTTGACCGTCGCCGTAATCAGTTCGCTTATATAAAAGCGTTCTAAATAATCCGGATAAACTTTTGTAAGCCATTGTAACACAAAAAAACCAAGTTAAAATAAGTGTTTAAAAGCTCAATGGAAACAATTGTGATAAATGTACTGACTATTTTAATAAATTATATTAAATTCCAGCAGGGTTTTCTATGCGTGTCCTGGCTAATAACGCCACATATATATCAATAGCAAAAACAAAAATCACAAAAAAACGAACGGTTTTAGTGACTATTAATTTTTTCAATTCAATACCGCCAAGTTAATAAAATATGGGTCAGTGCCCTTACTGGGTTTCCCCTCTGTGAATATGGCTCTTCATTATAATGTGTTTTTCTGACATTTTACTTATTTAAAACGAATTCGCCCTTTGTCCTTATTTTAGTTTGTCTGACGTTTGAGCCATTCCAAAACAACAACAAAATACATGGAGTAGATGTGTTTGTGCTGTTGGGATCACCTTGTATGAACTCGCCTTGGATTTGAATATAAATTAGAAACATGAATTTTCATATGCAGAGTAGATAAAAAGTTAAGTCATATTTCTGTGGCAATAAGCGACTAGAGCCAAACTCAAGATTGGTCGAAAATGGGAAAGTCACGGCCTTTCCTCAAAAATTGTGGATTTTATGGACAAAACACCATATCTCAATCCCATACATTTACACTACAATTGAAACTTTCAAGGCGCTTTTCTGAAAAATTAAAAAAAAAAAATATTTTGGTTTTTTCCGTATTGCCACAGGTTTGTATTCGTATTCGATTTATAGCAAATCGAATTTTAAACTAAAATGGATAATAATAGATAAAATATGAAAACCAAATTCAAATAGTAGTACATATTAGAGATGTGACAAAAGTGCGTTTGCCGGATCCAGAATTGGATTCTTTAAATTTGCTGTATCGAATTCGAAACCGAAAAAATGAGCCGGGGCAGGATACAAGAGCCACACATCCTCTAAAATTTATGGATCTTGTAGAATAATATACCACAAAATAAATAATTTTAAATGGTCCTTTTTCCAGAGGTTGATGCTGGTATTATGACATACAAAGCGAATGGAAATGCTTTTCGAATATTCCAACGTGGAATTTACCCTATTCGAATTAGTATGTTACCAAAGTACTATGGTTAGATATATTTGACGATATAGCTCCGGCTATAAACATATATCAGAATCAGAAGTTCCGATGTTACGGAATCGAAAACGGATCTTCTTACGATTCCTAGTAAAAATAAAAACCAAAGTTAAATGCGAACCTTCAACCCTTTGACGAGCACAATAATAATGTCGAAGTCCAACTCAAAAGAAATGTAATATGAAAATTGATATGAAATGGAATTTCTATATAATTGGATGTAAGATATTTATGTGAGGACAAATGCGAATAAAATACGGACAAACTTAAATTCGAACTCGAAATTAGGAGATCTTTTCTGTAAGCCGATTAGACACTAATTTTTTTCAATTAGTATTTTGCTACTTTTGTCTGTCTTACAATATCAGACCCTTGAAGCCATTGGGTCTCCTATGGTTTGTGCGAGTGTTTACTATGTGAACAGTCCTTTGCAGAATATATATATGATATTCAGCAGAATATTCTAGATATATTGATTTAGTGGTACGGATTGGTTGTTAATCCAAACTATATGGAACATATTCTTTACTCAACAATATACTAGGTAACTTAGATCAGACCGCCCTAAACTCCAATGACCTGTTGCGCTAGTTCCTAATCGTGAGAGATCCTCTTTTAACCTTGGATTCATCCAGACCTTAAAAACTCCACATCGTCATTATTTGCTTTCGTAAGTATTCAAGTCAAAAAGGAATACAGGTAACAGGCCATCAAAACTAAGGTTAGATAAGTACCTTGGGAGTACACTACAACAGAGATGTAACGAATATTCGTATTCACGAATGTTAAAAAAATGGCATTCGTTACATCACTGCATTACACTGCTTTAATGACTTTTATAGAGAAGGGGGTCTAAAATGGCTACTGCCGCGTTGTACTACTGGCGGACATTTATT
This sequence comes from Merzomyia westermanni, assembly GCA_949987695.1. Taxonomy (NCBI): domain Eukaryota; kingdom Metazoa; phylum Arthropoda; class Insecta; order Diptera; family Tephritidae; genus Merzomyia; species Merzomyia westermanni. The sequence goes on from OX465290.1 coordinate 61,625,188, forward strand.
TTGCAGACTGCGAACCCTCTTGCGTACTCATAGTTTTTGAGTTAACTCATAGATTAATCTCCTCCATCTGGGATAGTGGATTACTGAACTTGTTGGTTAAAAAGGCATAGGAAGGTTGCGGAATGGGATTCTTAGCAGTGTTTTAAGGATTTCAATATTTGAGACCTTTTGCACAACATCCGGCTAATGCTAACTGAGTAAGTGTCTCTTACGCAGACAGTAAAGAAATCAAAATTCTGAGCTCGACAATGTGGAGGTAATGGTTGGCAATTGCTCGATTACCTCGATTGAGCACTTTTGAGATGGACAGCAGGTACTTTGGAGATTCGCTAAAAATTTGCTGCCCGTTCTTGGGTGAGTGATCCTTTTATCAGACACAGCCTCTAGCAACGTGTCGAGATCCTTCTGACCAGATGGCAAGTGATTAGCAGATATAGTTAGGTTCGGTTAGGCTTAGTTTACCTGTTGTTGTTGTTGTTAACAGTGGCTAACATTCCCACAACAGCCGGTTCTATCGTGCGGAAGGACCCGGGTTTTTCTACCCGGCCAAGGGCTGTTATTTCAGTGTAACCCTGTCCAATCTGTCTCGTCCCACGCTTAAATTGTCATCCTCGGAGCAAACCCTGGCAGCTGCGTTTGCTAATTTTACCTGATAATTTTCAATTTAACAGTGCTCTGTCTGAGCCTCGACATATCGAACTCCTAATTTGGAACAGATTTGTGAATCATCTAATTTCAGGTTTTAAGCCCTGGCAAGTTAATATCAAAATTCCTCACAAAAATTCTCAAAAAGGGGTCGTGCTTTGTCAGTGGTCAAAATTTGGTTTAGAAGAGCCTACTAGCGGTATATGTCTTACGATATTACATTTTGAAGCTCCAAACTCTTTTATTATAGGTTAGTTTATATTCTTTCTTATTTTTCAAAAACTTGTAACTCCCTATGCTCTTACTAAACAAAAATGCATACTTTTTTTAAATATCCTCACATAGTTTAAGAACTTACCTGTCTAGTTTTACCCCAACCTGACACCTGACATTGTGTTTTGACCGGTGTTGAGGAATTACTCATCGAAATGGGTTCTACCGTCAAGTGAGTTTTGCTTACTGGTAGACCATTCTTTAGGAACATTACACCAACATCATCCCGCATAGTATCTGGGCTGAATGTATTCATATACGTTATAGCACGCACTTCCGAGACGATAGTGCCATTACTACGTTGATAACGATTCTGTGTACCCATAACCACAATAAATTCATAAGGTTTGCGATATCGTTTTTTGTCCAAGCTAAAAATTTTAGAACAGAAAATGTATCAAGCGTGAGAACTAGTAGAAAAATATTCGCTAAAGATGATCAAATACTCCAAAGCCCTGATGAATATTGAGATATAAGCAACTCATCTCATGGATCGGGTAAAAGCATTGAACTTTGATTTCAAAAAATGTAAATTTTTTTCAAGGGACTTCTACATCTCTTCATTTTATGATAGTTGAAGCTGATTCAAACTTATTAGACAGATACTCACTTATAGAGACAATGTGCAGCTGTCAACACTTTATTGTGTCCAATAAGCGAACCTCCGCAGATATGCCCACTTCCAAATTGGCGTTCGTCATATTTCCTCAGTCTTATGGAAACTTGATATTTTGTTCGCTCCACTAGCGCCGCGGTACCGTTTATGATTCGTGACTCCAATTTCATGTCATTCTGTCCTCGAGCTTTTGTAAACAATGTAGAAATATTTATAATTTTACTTTGTAACTTTAGTACACGGTTCCGTGATCTCGAATCCTTTATGATTTCATATTCACTTTCAATTAAGAAATTAATTCTATTTGTGATTTGAATCGTCAGCCAAATCAAAGATACTTCTTATTTGCGATTTGAATCGCCGACCAAATCAAAGCTACTTTTTGCTTGTGACTTGATTTATGTTAAAAATAAACTTGATTCATGGTAAACGGTTTGTGGTACCCATGGTTCCAAAAGTCCTCTTTATTTAAAATAACTGAAGGCTATAAGGCAAAGCAGCCTGAGTTCAGACATATTTTTAATCAAAGCAACATTCACTCTCCTTCGCTCGTATTCGTGAACGTAAACTTAAAAAGAAAATTTTGCATTCCCATTCGAGAATAAGAACGCATAAAAACATCGTTCACGTTCGCGAATCATTCGCATATGTATTCGCGTATCAATGTAGGAACGCTCTTCTATTCATTCATCAACTTTAGAAACGAATGTACATGTTGCGTGGAATATTCACAGAACATTGAAGTAGTAAATTTGAAAAATGCTATTGCAGGTACACCAAATATTACAGACGAACCAAAAAACTCGTTGACGACAGCGCGTACCGCAGAATATTTAATGCGCAGACGCCGATATGGTTCAGCGAATTAAAACCCAGCTATGTCACGTTGTGCGAATGAACTAAGATGCTCCGGATCAGAAAGTATTCTTATCGACAACCGCGGCCTCTCACTTTGCAGGAATCAATTGGTTTAAGAATCAATCACAAAAAAATTTATCTTTGGTTCGGTCTGCGATTCAAATCACAAATAAAAAGTATCTTTGATTTGAAACAATTTCCAAATCAAAAATTAATTTTAATTTTGGATTCGTGATTCATCCAAATCAAAATCCCTCAACCCTGATTTAGTAAGGGGAGTGAAAAGCAAAATATTTAAGTTTCATATATCGAGCCTTAGCCGCAACTTTGACGACACCAACAACATTATCACCCCTATTGCGAGTGTCGATATGATATTTTACTTTGGTATTGTGTAAATTGATCGAAAAAACTACACGTTCTTAATGTTTATTTGTACTCGTACATATGTTCTATATTCAGGGTATTCGTTTATTTTTTTAATGCATCGTAAACTTATGAAAAATTACACATATGCGACCTTTAAACAACTTACGAGGCATATAAGCATATAAACGAATAACCTGATGGTATTTTTTTTTTAATAATTTACTTTTTATCCATTTTATTAGCACTTTGCAAATCACATCGATACGCCAACGACAGCAAAATGACTTTATGATCGATTGAGTATTCACAGTCCCTCATTACGCGATCGGGTCGATATTCACAATTGGCCCAATTATCGCTGATCGCTTAGTAATCGATTTCCTATTCTTGTTCAACACCCACAATAGGGGTATGAAAGCCCGTTTTGGCAGTTATTTTGTACGTAAAAGTGTGTATTAAACTTTTTTAAAGTTCGTTATCTTAAAAACTTTCTTCAGTAAAATTTTATTTTGATTTTTGACACTAAAATTGCTGCAAGGGTTCGATATATGAAGTATCTGAGCGACCAAGCTATTTTTGGGTTCTCGTATAAAATGGTTGGGTCTAGATACTAGTCGAAAGGGCTCTTGTTGTTGTTGTAGCGGCTCTTCTGTACAATCGATTATCCGTTTAATCGATTAGCCGATTTGTCGAATAGAAACTATTGAGCTATCTGAAAACCGATTAGCAAATATTCCATTTCGACAAATCTAGTAACTGCCGCTATTCGAATACTGACGGTTTAACCAATTGAAACTTTTATAATAAAAAAAAATTTCTGGTTTCTATGGACAATTCTGACAGAGGAAAATGTAATAGATCATTAGAGAATTCAATCGATTTAGTCGGAATTCGGCAGTAAATTTCAATACAGCCGACAGAAATCACATGTAATAGAGTTTTTACAATTAATTATCGCCGGAAATTCAGTCTGATTGAATTGCTGATAGACGTCTCAACGTCTCCTATAGTTGTTGTTCGAAAATAAAATTTATTTATTTTTTCGACAGTCCGGGCTTAGATAGTGTCCCCGGAGACGGTTATTAAATTTTCTGTCATACCAGGACTTCGAGTATCAAAATCCTGACCACAACTAATTTTTCCGACTTTTTTGAAAACAACCTGATAACAACTTGAAAATCCAGACATTTATTTATTCTCGCCAGAACCAAAATTTATTTTTGGTCAGATATTTTTAAGGACAGAATAAAAGTTCTCAATAAATAACAAACCGCCAATCCTAATTAAATAACTTTGGTATCGATTAATAATTTAGATTCGCGGTCTGCTAGTTATTTTATTTTGTCCTAGTTATTTTATTCTGTCCACAAAAAAAAAAAAAATTTATAAAATAAAGTTCCAGAAATAAATTTTTATTTTGGATTTTTATTTTAAAAGGAATACAAGTCCCGGTCCCTGATTGTAACGCATTGAGTCGGGAGTGTTTTTGTCACCTTCGACAACACTCCCCAAAACCTTCGGGGTGTGTTTCTGTCGTTAAAAACATAAACAGCTCATATTGACAAGGTCACGCAATTAATATTATTCGTTTACATTTTAATGCATTTCACTGATAGTCTTCACTTATCAACATAACAAGTACTTCGATTTCTTCTTGCAATAATAGCTTTTTCCAAACTGAAATGTTTTCGCACTGTTATCGTAGCACTTTTATTATTATGAGTCACTGAGTTTAATAAGAAGGATGATTGTCTTTCAACACATCATTAAATAGTATATAGACATAAATTATTTTAAACTGTGTATGCATATGCTTACATTTTTCGAAAAGAATCAAAAACACAAAAAGATATAAACTGATGACCTTCATTATCAATCAATGCGCCTATTAAATTGTACGAAAATTTGTTTCTAGAATTTAAGTACCGACTTAACCGTCATACAAGGTACGAGCTCCACGAGGAATTCTCTTTAAATAAACACCGATATTGAGTAAATTCACATATTTTGCCAATAAATAGTGATACATGATTTTACAACAAAAAATAGCGTTCATTATTATCAGAACTGAACGAGATATGATAACAGAACAATATATTAAGAATAAGTTGATTCATAAATGACTGTACATCGTTGCGATATTTTAGAAAAAATGCCATGGATGACAGTCAAAAGAACTTATAATTTTAACGTATTAACATATATGTATATTTCTAGCTTTAAGTAATCGTTATTCAATGACAAAAATTTTTAATATGTTATATGCTTTATTGTAAAAAAGGTTTATTTATAATATTCGAGCATTTAAAAAATGTCGCTTATATTATTACATTGCACTACAAACTAAAAAATATAGATATTTATGTTCTGATTTTTAATGATAAATTTGTGTTTGTAAGTATCTGTAAAATTTTGGACGGATTTTTATTACCACGATTTGGTTACAACTGATAATGTTCGTTTTGTTTTTGTAAATACTTGAGGTACAAAGATAAGATTTAACATAGATGTACATACATATATGTGTATACAACTTTTTTTCCCTACGGAAATTAGCTATATATAAAAGATAATTCAACTATAAATCTAAGGCACTTATTTGTTGAACATGTTTGTTATTATTGGCATTATAATAAACAAAATTGATGTGTAAAAATCGCGACGGCAGGACGATTTGTTCAGTGCACTTAAGAAATTCTGCATAATTTAAGAAAATCTTAAGTCATATTACATCAATTAGTATCTTTTACAATTTGTGAACACGCGCTTAAAACTAATCGAAAACTGTTAAATTGGAAAAAAATATGCATATTAAAATATTCAAAAGTTATTAAAGTTAATAGCACACATACACATACTTTAGCCAGTACAAAATATGAATGCCAAGTAATACATTGTTTAAATGTACATATGTGTGTATGGTGCTTGGGTTTCTTCACTCATTTTCTATATGTAGCCATGTAGACTACGTGATGTGCTATGATGATGTCTGGGTGGTTGATACCCAGGTTCTTGCATTTCCATTTGCATGACCAAATTTTTTTGTTCACCACGTAACTCATAAGCACGACGTGCTTCACGATGTAAAATCATAGCGCCCAAGCCTAGGGTGATGAAGGAGACAACAGCAACAGCATAAGACCAACCGAGTACATTGAATTTGGGATACATAAGCCAATCGCGACGGTAGGCACAACCACCAAAAATGCATACGGCAAGGAAGAGGAACAAAGCTGTAAATATAATTGAATAAAAAGAATTAGATAAAGTATAATCTATACCCATATTCATAAAAAATATATATAATAAAAAATCTGTATGGAAATGCCATTTGGAAAAGCCCAAGCAAAAACCAATTTTATTTTTTACTAGCTGACCCGCCGAACTTTGTTCTGCCTTAAAAGCAATAATTGAGCAGATATTGGATTTATTTTTATTAGAATGATAAATGTAAATAAAAAATCAATTATTTTAACGATTCTTTTTTGGTCATATATTTCGGGGCATGGGTTGTACTCCTCAATCAAGCATCTTGTGATAGACGACATTTTTCGTTTTATTATCAGGGGCAAGAACAAATAACGCAGATGGTCTTCCGACCCGTGAGCATGCCACATATGGTTGACCATGAGAAATACATGGATTTTCTAGATTCAGACAACAAACTTTCAGGAATTGGCTTTGTCATTTGTTAATGGTCATGGCAAAACAACGTCCATTTGCCCAATGTGGAAGCTAGAATGCAAGCAGTAATCAGTGCTGCAATCGTATCGAAACGCTGCTCGATTCAAAACTGTACTTGTTGTTGACTTCTGAGATTTGCTCGACGATTTCGCATTGGCAACCGATCCGTTTATCTGGCTGTCTCTCTTTGCTCTTGTAATTGAGAAGCACGAAGTCGAACCATACTAATGTGGCGCTCTTCACGTGCAATTTCTTGCTCTTCTTCAGTCCTTTCATTCGCAACGTTTCGAATCCCACTTGTATTACGGTTTTTTCGTGAAAGATTTGATCGTTTTGTTGGCGAGATGATATTGTTTGTGATAATATCGGCACAATACACTAATAGAAACTCGAAATACACACATCAGCCGGTCAACTTCAAAATATTAAATTTTTAAACTTTAAGAAAAGTGCCAGTAAAATGAGAATGACGAAAAACTATCTCGAAACGCAAAAAGTAAAAAGTTTTCGCTTTACAGGAATCAGTAAATACTTGCAAGCAAAACTGCTTTTGGATTTTTCATTGGTTAATAGCTTAAGTTTTTAAGATTTTGTTGTTTCTTTCCTATGTCAAGACCATTTGTTTTTCACTTGCAAGTTTTACTGAGTGAATTTCAACCAGCAAATCTTTTTTGTCGCACCATGTATAAAGGAAAATTATAATAGGTCGATCCCTGGTCTACTTCCCGAAAAAAAAGAATATTAAAAATCAACAAAACCAAAGTGCTACCAAGCAAATCCACCATAAATAACGGCCCCTGTTCCACTTCCCGGAAAAAACCAATGTGGTTGTTGTTTTGGTAACCAATCGTAAATTTTAATAAAAGTAAAAGGCTAGCAATGTACCCTAATTTCAAGTAAATTGCAAAATAAATAAAAGAAATTTTGGAATAGGTCGGCCCCCGGTCCACTTTCCGGAAAAAAAGTATCTTATGTCCTTTTCCTGGTTCCAAGCTACTTCCCCACCAATTTTCAGCCAAATCGGTTCAGCCATTCTTGAGTTATAAAAAGTGCAACTAACATAACTTTCTTTTATTTATATAGATAGTAAACCTCGCTCGCTTCGCTGCTTCTCAGAACTAATAATAAACTGAGTCCGATTTTCATCATTATGTCCCATACCAGATAAGATATGGAACTTAATTACATTATTGCAGCACTCATTGTCACCTTTCGTGTGATACCCAATTGTATTAACACATTTTGGGTCACCTTGGTCCACAAATCGGTCTATATCTCCGAAACCGCTCAAGCTATCGGAACAAATGATATCGTAAATTTAAGTTAAAGTTAAGTTAAACGCCTAGTAATACAACGCTTAAAATTCCATTTTTGAGTGATTCGCGCCCAAACATAGACAGACAAAAATTCTAAAAACAGTTGATTTGGCTTCTATTGGCCTAGTAATGCTCCCTGCTATCGATTTTTCTTAAATATCTGCAATGTACAGACCTTTTACAATTTTATTATTTTGAGCAAATTAAAGTCCAGGCACCCCGGCCCATTAAGTTTTCCGTCGACACCTGATTGTGTCAGTAGAGGAATGGAGAATACCCAACTGAGTTGGAAAAAGAGATTCAGGATTCCATATAATTCTTCTGACTTTCAACTTGCAAAACAATTTATAGCTTTCCTGTTTCAGAGGGTGCGTTGCGAGTTTGGAGACAGTCTTTTACAAGGTTCTCCACCTTGTTGTTGTAACAATCCTTCACCCTGTTTTTCAGGCATGGTTGTGCAATAACCAGATATTATCAATTTTACTTTCTTTTAGGCTCGGCTGCCATCAGATAGTGATTTTACAATAGGGTTCGAGGAAGTATAATGAGTTGTGTAGAGCAACAGAGACCTGCTTGAAGTATTCTGTAAAACTGGACAAGTCCACTTTGTTGTTGTTGTTGAAGGTTTTCGGGAGTGTTGTCGAAAGTGACAGTCCTTTGCCGGATATGAACCCGGTACTCCGGGAGCGATTTGGTATGACCAGTGCAACCTTCCAGGTCATGTCACACCTCCTTCCGTCAGGAAGGAGAATATCTGTAATGAAAGGCGAGAGCAACACAGCGATAGATCAACCATCGAGTTGCACGTCAATACCGTTGTGCATTTTAGTCACTTCTTACTGCCATTTTGCCTACCTCGGACATGTTCTAAATCCCTAACACGCAGGGTCCGCTTTGTTAAAGTTATTGCAAGCATTTTCCGAATAGCAAGGAAATTTAGATACTGGCAATGTGGCATAGTGTGCTGTGCTTATATACCAACGGTGTCAGCTCAAATCCTGGGAAAGCTAACATTAAGACTACTTGAAAAACTTTTTCAAAAAACGGCTGTCCCTCGGAATTGGTCAGCAATAATAATGAATTTGTCAATTATGTGGACAAAGTTACAAAAGCTAACCCATTTATCAGGTATAGCTAGATATGATAAAATACTCTGCTGTTGCTACTATATTAAACACTCCTTAAAAAGAAATGGGGGAGTGATGATGATTGTGTAAAAAAAAACAACAACAAAATTTGTGTACACTTACATGAACTCGCTGTACAAAGGTAGGAGATGCGTATCAACAACCATTCAAATTGTAGCACACCCTTCAGCGGTAGACGAATAACAACAAGCGCCAACAACGATAGTGCAATGAATGTCAACAGAAAAGCCAAAGTAACCAAAGTCTGCACAGACATCAGCCAGCCAGGTAGCAAATACTCTCTTATAACATAATATTCCTGAAAAAGAAATGGAATATAAGCAGTATGCTCGCCTTCATTATCACTTCTTACTACTTACATGACTAAAAATGTTATGGCAGCCATTAAATTGTCGTGGAAACTGATAATATGGATAGACAAAATTCTTAAAACAGTACTCCCATAATCCCATGTTCTTGAAGCTGCTATGTGTCTCCTCGTACGACTCAATCCAATATGGCGAGCAAAATGCCATCATGAGGAAGAAATATCCCACAAAAGAGACGATACCGCCCAGTACAACACCATCTAAATAAAATTAAAGTTACTGAGTGTACTTTGCTGATATTTTCACAACTTTTCAGACAATTGTTTATTAACAATGCAATGAATCAGTAGTTAGGGCTGTGGCTGTTGCTGCTGTCCATAGATGCCAACACTGGTTTCATTTGCATTGGTACTTACTTGATGCTCTTGGATAATCGCCCTTTTCAACGCTGGTATCCGTCGTATCCTGCGACGGTTGCTTTGAAAAGTTACGCATTTCAACTTTACTACAAATTAGATTTTTAATGGACGGAATTAATTTATTTAAATACAGTTGGTAGAAAAAATGCAACAGAATAAAACGTCAATACACACAAACGAACACCACCCTAATAAAGGTGTAAGCACAATATCCGCTACAGTTGGCTGTCAGATACAAATGTCAATGTGAAATAGTTTTAGGAACAGTGTATTATTAAACTATGGAGCATTGCAAATAAAACTGTTGAATACTGTGCAATGTTTTAGGCACTAACCCAATATTTATATTACATACTGTTCTTATTTCAAAAGAATTTTTGATATTTTTAAATTATAGAGATAAATTGTTAATTCTTTACTTTGGGTGACAACTTCAAAAACAAGTATTAAAAGAAGGGCAGTTAGATATGCCTGCATATAGCAAATTAGGCAAATCAGGCGCAATGTAGATGAATTTGATAGTCGTTTAATAGCTTTAAATGTTAACGGTTTGATTGCTAAAAGAGAAATTGTATCGGTATTTCTTTATGCAATTCGGCCACTCATTGCAATAATTGTTGAATCTCATGTAACTGAGTTCGATGTTGATGCGTTAGTAGATATTAATGGATATACTAGTATAAGATGCGATTCAGATTCAGTGCATACAGGAGGAATAGTAATATATATCAGTCAAAAAATGTTGTATGAAGTAGTAAAAAATCAAAGCAAACAGAAGGAATGGTGGATATGGGCCATTAAAATTCTTTTTAAAGGAGAAGAAATAGGTACATTTGCGGGTGTTTATAAATTACCAAGTTATAGTAAAGGTGAATTAAAAGTAAACCGTGCCCATGGTATTCAGCAGAAATAAAACAGGATATGGTGGAAAGGGATATTGCTTATAACAGGTTTCTTCTCTTGAAAGAAGCGGGGTATGGGCAATTTGAAGAAATACATTTATTAGCGTCTGGAGAAATGCAAAAATGAAGTATCATGAAAATAGCTTTGAAAACCTAAAGAAAGATCCGAAGAAACTTTGGAAATATCTTAAAACATTATATAAAGTTGAGTCTAAGCCAGTGAATAGTCTGATAATTGGAAACGAATGAGTATTCGATGCTTCTGAAATAGCTAATAGATTGAATCATTTTTTTGTCGGTAGTGTCGAGGAAATAGTTCAAAATATACCTAATGAAAATAGCTATGAAATGGAAGAGAGAGCTGAATATGCTGCATTATGTGAATTCCCAGAAGTAGATAAGGAATCTGTTACAAAAATAGTAAAAAGTTTAAAAAATACAAATGGCCCTGATGGAATAAGTTGTGATATAATTAAAAAACTGTGAGAAGTAGTGGGTGATGAAGTAACTGGTATTGTACAACAGCCACTTACACAAAGAAGTATGCCGCATGCACTAAAAACGTCACTGTGCATTGTAATGACCTGAGGCCAATTAATATACACTTCCAGTGACAGAAAAAGTCATTGAAACCATTGTACAAGAAACAATACTTAAGCATATATCTGAAAATAGATTACTCACAAAACACCAGTCAGGTTTTAGAGAGAAACACAGTACTGAATCGGCTTTGCAACTAGTTGTACTAGCAGTTTTTCTAGACTACAAAAGAGCATTTGAAACAATTAATAGGAATCTGTTGTTAAAAAAGTTAAGAAAATTATATAACATTACTGGAAGGGCTTATGAATGGATAGAAGATTATCTAAGTAATAGATACCAAACTGTAAAAGTTGCTAATAAAGCTTCAAAGGAGATAGGGGTAAAGCATTGTGTTCCACAAGGAAGTAAATTAGGTCCGTTGTTGTTCATAATGTATATTAATGATTTGCCAGGAGTATTACATCATTGCAAAATACATATGTTTGCGGATGATACACTGATTTATTTAAGTGAAAAAGATGTGCAAGTTGGGTTTGGAAAGATTAATGAAGATTTACTTACTGTATACGAATGGTTGTGTATGAACCAATTGTGTGTTAATGTGCAGAAAACTAAATGTATGGGATTAGGAAAGCCGAGATTAAGGGAGGAAGCTGAAATGAGATCAGTTATACTTGCGGGGTCACAGCTAGAATGGGTCCAAAAATACAAGTATCTAGGGGTAATTATAGATAATAATTTGAGTTTCAAAGAACACGTCGAATATATAAATGGCAAAATAGCAAAGAAAGTTAACTTGCTGCGTAGACTGAGGAAAACTATTTCGAAAGCAGGGAAAATTACGTTATTTAAACTGATTTTGGTGCCTCATATAAAGTATTGTTCTACAATATTATTAATGGCAAGTAAACAAGAAATATCCAAGTTGCAAAAAAAATGTTATAAAAGGATGAGGGCAGTACTAAACAAAAGGCATACTGAGCGTGTTCAAAATATGTTAAGAGATTTAGGATATATATCAATAGAAAACGAAGTGAAAAGATATTGTAATGTGTCGTAAGTAGGCGTTTTACGTGCACCTACACATTAGCCTTAAGTATGAATTCATGTAAATCAGCGCATTAGCCTTAACAATGAGTTTAAAAGGGCGATGGCAACACTGAGCCACGGCCACTTCCTTTTTCCATATACTTACTTGAAGAATACACATCTGCAAGACGTGAATAAAGCACCTAATAAATATATCTTATAATGTTAAACTTGGTTGGTTTTATTTACAATAAATTATACAAAAATACCTTTAATTGCGGCAAGCTCGTGCACAGTTTCATAAGGAGCAAACATAAAACAGAGATTTACTAACTTTGATCTATAGAGTTGAAAATGTCCTCTTACCGGAATATTTAGAATCTTTAATTAGAAGAAACTCTGATGTACATCAGCACCTAATTAGACAGGCAAATCAGTTTCACTTGGAGTCTGTATGTAAAAGTAGGGGCTTAAAATCAGTATTTAATAATGGATTAATTTTAAACATTAAAAGAAATAATAATTGTATAGAAATTAATTTAATTAGCCGTATTCTACTTTTTAATAAATAAATAAAATAAATAAAAAATACAACCATATCGAGCAATCCTGTTGCGCACCAACACATACAGACATCAGTTTGATAAACGATCTGATCTGATACTCAGGTCTTACTCCACTACCATTTTCGGAGTTCTCATTATAATGGAGTCCAGTATGAGTCCTAAAGTTGTGAAAAATATGATCCTCAGAAATACGATCATATAGGATGTGTTTTATGACTCCGATGTATAGAAAATTATGAGCCTTATACGGAGTATTTATTTAACAGAGCAACTTTGGACGCCATCGTGGATGCCATCTCAAGTCATCTGCAACTCTTTCAAGGATTTTCTCCCAGATATCTTTTAACAAAATTTTGCTAAACATAGCCTCAGACAGTTCCAAAAAATATCTTTTAAGGGCCAAAAAAAAAAACAGATTGTAAGGGACAGAAATCACTCCGTAAATCTTCGTATAGGAGTCGTTTCGGAGTCTAATATGTATCGATTATGAGTCAAAAAAATCATATATGACTCCTATTAAAGCTCATATGATGTATGAAATTCGGCTCATATCGGACGACAATCGCAAGAAGAAAACTACCCTCATTTCGGACTCATAAATGAGCTCATGGAGGTGGGGCCGTGTGCAGAAGTCCACGCAAGTGGGGGAAGTTTCTGATCTCCATTCACCTGGGAATGGCCAGAGCGATTCTTTTGCATGCGGTTCAAGCAGCTCACTACTTCCGGGCTTTGCGCCCATGTATCCTCTGGGTAACCACCGAACACCCGTTTGGTGGTGAGCTAAACGTGAGAAGGCGACAACCTGGTAAGGCCACTCCGACATAATCGGTTTAAGGGCTTGCTGGGGGATTCAAACAGCAGCGTCTGATCACCATGTGGTGTGGCTGAAAGCGGGGTCTGTCTTGGATCAAGCGGCTCGCTATTCAAACGTGTAATTGAATTCAACCTCCCGTGAAACGGGTTGTGCGTTGGGTTTGGGACCCACCACATAAAACAACGTTCCACTGAAATTCAACAACAAAGCCTCGGATATGAGAACCCCTTTTTTAGATGACACCACCCGCAAACGAAATAAGGATTACGAGATAAGGGCATGTACCTGGAATGTCCGGTCCCTTAATGGGGAAGGTGCCGCTGTCCGGCTGGTTGAGGTGCTGAGGGAGGCAAAAGCTGACATCACCGCCATACAAGAGATGCGATGGACGGGGTGAGGAAACACGATCAAAACACCTTGCAACATCTACTGGAGTGGGCATGAAGACAAGCGCAGATTCGGCGTAGGATTTGTGGTGGGAGAGAGACTTCGTCACCGAGTACTGTCGTTCACACCCGTGAACGAGCGTCTCGTCGCAATCCGCATAAAAGTACGATTTTTCACCATATCGTTCATCTGCGGTCATGCACCGATGGAAGAGAAGGACGACGTGGAAAAGAATGCATTCTACGAGCGCCTGGAAGAAGCATACGAGCGCTGCCCCCGTCATGATATCAAAGTCGTGCTTGGCGACTTTAACACCAGGGTGGGTAAGGAGGGTGTATTCGGCCCCACTGTCGGGAAGTTCAGTCTCCACGATCAGACTTCGCCAAATAGATTCAGGCTGATTGACTTCGCCGGTGCCCGAAACATGGTCACATCCAGCACTAGGTTTATGCACAAGAAGATCCATCAGGCTACATGGCTATCCCCCGATCGAAAAACACGCAACCAGATCGACCACGTTGTGATAGACGGACGGCATGCTTCAAGCGTTTTAGATGTTCGCACAATACGAGGACCTAACATCGACTCTGATCACTTCCTAGGAGCAGCCACGATTCGTACCCGCCTCTGTACAACAAAAAACGCAGGGAAAGCTGGACGTCGAAAAGCTGCAATCGCAACAGACCGCCAATTATTTCGCAGATCGCTTCTCAAACCTACTCTCCGAGAGCACAATTCAACCTAGTGGAATGCATGAGCAGTGGGATCATGTCTCAGGAGCACTCCGTACCGCAACCGAAGATGGTATGATGATGAAGAGTGCCGGGCTGCAAAGAAAAGAAAGGACGAAGCCTACAAGGCAACGCTGAGATCGAATGCAACGAGGAGTGTGAGTGAACACCACCGCGAGTTGAAGAGGGAAGCGAGGCGGCTTTTCCGGGCGAAAAAAAGAGAGGCAGAAAAGCGTGAAATAAAGGAGCTTGAGATGCTGGCCAACGGGAATAATGCCCGAAAGTTCTATCAAAAAATTCGGCGAATGACAGAAGGTTTTAAACCCGGGGCAAACTTCTGTAAGAATGAGAACGCCGACCTGGTGGTCGATGTTCAGAGAGCACTCAGAATATGGAGGAATCACTTCTCTGCCCTTTTAAATGAAGAAACTGAGCAGGAAACCAGCGAAGATGCCGAACCCGATCCCACAATCGAAGATGATGGAATTGAAGTTCCACAACCCGACTATAATGAGGTGCGAATAGCAATATCTCGATTGAAAAACAATAAAGCAGCTGGGGCTGATGGTTTGCCTGCTGAGCTATTCAAACACGGAGGCGAGGAGCAGGTAAGGCGCATGCATCAGCTTCTATGTGGTGAAAACGGCCCTAAAATTAAAGTGTCGCACCAAAGATTTTTTTTTATTCCCTGTTGCGCAATTTTCGTTTTTGTCATTGTTATTCGGTGAAATAATTATGCCGTAAGAAGGCATAACTGTCCCCAATTACTGACAGTAAAACTGATTGGTTAAAAAAAAACCTTATAGGTACGTATTACTTTTTAATTTTTTAAACAATATAATCAGTTTTGCTAGCTGGCTGGAGGTCCAAATTGAAATAAAAAACACAAGGGTTTTTTTTTTATATATAACCGATATATTTCGATTACACACGGCAATCGTCTTCAGGGTGAAAAAAATTTTTTTTTTTACACGTGTGTATCACTTAACGTGGAGTTTATCACAATATAAATTAAAATAATTCTTCCAAATTAAAAAAAAAATTAGCTTTTTTAACTATTAAATACATAAGCATATTTTTCGATATTATACAATTTTTCTAGCTTTAATCTAAAATTATCTAATTGAATTGTGCTAAAACCTAAATTAAATTACTTCTAAGGAGTTTTGTTTTTTACTTTCTTTGGAGGCGAATAAACCTTCTATTTCATCGACATGTTGATGCTCCAAATGCTTCATGTAAGCTAGAAAGCAGGTCCACAATAAGCTACAAACACTAATAAAAGGCACACGATTCTTCTCTGGTACGACAGAAAAATTAATAAGGCCGACAACAGGCCAAATTGACATTGCCACCTTTGGAAAATAATAAAGTATATGTATAAATTATGATTAATATTCATTTTATTAGTTTATTTGACCTCACCTTATATGTGGGTAGAAACTTTTTGCTCACCTCTGCTGCCGCCTCGCCTACCGTTTTCATTTCCAACAAGCTCATTATGAAATAAAAACATGTCATGGCAGCAGGTGTATAGGAAATTTGTTCGACAGCTGTTTTAAATATTGCCGTTTGCAGTGAGGTTTGCGGCCACATGGCGCTCGAAACTTTGATCCAACTGTAGAGGGTGGGAGCAACAAATAAACCGCCATAGAGACTGAAACGGAGAGTACGCCACCAATCGTAATCATCTAAATGAACATATAAAATGGAGGAATATTTAATTAGAATTGAAAAGAATTAAAAACAAAAAGTCTTCTTAAAAGAAATATTAAAATAATAAAGATAAAGTAAAATAATTAGATTAAGTAAATAAATAAGTTTTTTTTTTAAATTAAAACTAATAAGGGTATTCGCAAAATCGAATCCCAAGCAGCAACAAATACATTTGCATATTTTGAGGCACGTTTTTTCAGAAGCCTTGTGAATACCCTTAAAAATTAATTAAAAGTTCCTTACGCCATCTTCTGCCTTCAAACGTCTGCTGTATGAGCGAACTTGTTGGCCAAATAAGACTGTACGACAGCATGCCGCGCGTTACAGGGTACCGCTGGAGTATTGTCTTACAACTTTGCAAAATGGCAGTCATGATTGTGTAGATTTTTAAAGAGGCAATAAGTTTAATTAAATTTTTAATAAATATTTTAATACTTTATGTGGTTTCACTTTTTTTTTAATTAAAAAAAAATATATGTATACAAGCAAATTTTTAAAAATTTTTTTGATTGTTGTACACCCAATGGCGCTTATATGGGTCATTCCTGGTTAATTTGACTCATATGTAGTTAGTTAGGTAATAGTTGTGTGCGGTGAGGATAAAATTTTTACTAAGTGTTCGGTGACACAAAACATTTGCCGCGAGAGAGCGCATTTTGATATTTCATTGAGAGAGAGTTGCAAGTTTCTGCTGGGGGAATTTCACTCAGTACAAATTGCAAGTGAAAAACAGCTGATCATGACATAGGAAAGCAACAACAAAAATTTAAAAATTTAGCTATTAACCAATCAATAAAGCAACAGCTGTTTGCTTGCAAGTTTTTAATAACGCTCTCGCACCTTCTCTCTGAAAGCCTCGACCTAACGGAATTCACTTTGGATGTAACCTAGTAGTGGGACCTACATGTTTCTCAATCACTTCGTACCGCCTCAGACGATATTACAGGGTTCCGACGATTACGGAAGAAAAACTGTTACATTGCGGAATAGCTAGAACAAGCAGGACGCTGACTGGAACGCCAAGTTGCAAATGACCGGAATCCACGGTGTTGGCGAGGCGAAGGGAGAAGGGAGAGACCGATGCCCCAGTGTACGACAGTGTTTCAAGACCGGGCCGAATTTTGACGGAGATAATAATAAATACCTTTTAGCTGGCGTACCAAAGCACTTAAGTTATGAAGGGAACACTTATTTTCAATCTCAAACACTAAGAGTCCCTGATGTTGCAAAAACATCCCATCCCGATACTACCACAAAGGGGGAGTGACAATATACCGTGTCAGAAGTAATAAGTCCTCGAGAAATGACGGACAACCCGTCGAGTTGCACATACACGGAGGAGTTGTTTAAAATCACGGAACTGAAGTGTGCTCGGCCGTATCCACACGTAAGGCGACGTCGCTAACGGACCAACTAATCGGAAGCACTCCTTATCAGTGAGTTTATCGATATGGTAAGTTAAGCATCGATCAGATCTTCACCATATGTCAAATCATGGAGAAGACTCATGATAGGACAATTGGCGCACACCATCTCTTTGTCGATTTCCAAGCAGCTTTTGAGAGCACAAAAAAAAGTTGGTCGTGTGCTATGGTAAATGTCATTGTTTTGTAGTGATTAGAAGGGGCCTCTGCTATTCATTGAAAGATAATTAGGGGTCTCTAAAAAGTGAAGTATTTGTTGTCATTAGATAAAGAATCGGTCCAGCGGAGCCTTGTCAGCCATGTCACTGTTAATAGTTACAAATTTTAAAATGTGTTGGGTTTCATCTATTTTGGAATCAGTGGTAACACTGAAAATATTGTCAGCCGAAAAATTGAACTGAGTAGGTAACTGAGCAGTAAAGTTCTGACTCTCTGGTTAGTCGACGAAACCCATCCATGGAATGCGGCGTGACGGAGCAAACAGGGTCATTATACCTTATGTATGGTTCGGAACCATAGACAGAAGATGGGATTGCGATTCGAGCGTTCGAGATAAAGGTTCTCAGAAATATTTATGGTCCTCCCGCGATGAAATTCAAAGATGAGCTTATGGTAAATGTTTTTATTTTCGTCAAAACAAATATTTTTGAACACCAGATTTTACGTTTTGTTTAGTTGGGCATTCGCATTCCGTTTTTTTTTTTTTTAATTCAATACTTAGTCTGTTTTTGGCCGAAATTCGAGCATATCCAAAACGGTTAATTAAAATTAATATGGTCGATTTGACATGGAATGACCCATTATTTCCTTTTCCTCTTTTTGCTTAAAATATTAGCCTTGATTTTGAAAATTTTCAAGTGCGACCCGTATCATAATGCCTTGTGCATAATACCTCTATAGTGCTTATCTCTTAGGCCTTTTTTGTGTTTTAGTTTCAACGAAAAAAAACTTGACTTGAAATACGTTTTGTATTTGCAAAAACAAATAGTAGACTAGTAAAATAAAAGAACATATAAATGTAGGTTTGTATATGCATTCTTATCAATTGCAATTTAGGCAAAGGTCGAGCATTTACTACTCCCCAACTCCGGCCCCATGTTGTCGCAATTAACCCAAATTCGCTGCATTGCAACTTAAGTGAAAATTTTTTTTTTGTTGCAATATAAACAAATTCTAAATGCAAAGCTTTCATATTCGATATTCAGTCATACAAACGAGCCCAACCAAGATGTTTCGTATCAGAGGGCAGTTAGTTTTTGTTTTGAGCATTTTTAGTGCAGTTTTCAAATGTGAAGCTGCCTTTTATACGAGAATAGTGAATGGAACGCAGGCTAACGAGGGAGAATTTCCATTTATGGTGAGTTAAAAGGCGTGAAAAGGTGCTTAAAGGACGTTGAAAGGTAAAAAATATCTTAAAATAGCGTTCAAAACAAACGTGTAACTGTCGTGTAAAAAAACAATATGACTCGCCAGTTTGCGGAGGAAATGTGAAAATTTTACATTATAAAAAGTTCAAAAACCATTCATTAATTGTCGCTCAAAGAAAATAAAAAGTAATCAAAAAAAACAAAAAAAACAAAAATATTTTGATTACTTTTGATTTTTTTTTTTACTTTTTCCAGTATTGTTGATGTGTTTATTTATGTGCTTCTGCAACAATACTGAAAAAAAAAAAACAAAATAATCTAAAAAAAATAAATAAATAAATAAAAATTAATAAGAAAAAGTTTTTTTGATTTTTTTTAATCGTAAAAAATCATGACTATTTTTTTAATGAGTTGAAAACTAATCATTAAAAAATTTAAAGTAATGGTAATCAATCATTAAAAGGATTCTCCAGGAAAATTTTAGTCAAACCGGTAATCATTGCGCTTAGTAATTATTATTTAGCAGGTCTAATTTTAGGTTTAAAATGTGTATGTACCCACATATGTCCTTTCATAACTATAGCACACCCATCTGAATTTAAAAATTTTTGTCAATTGAATGTTTGAATCGTATTTTTTGATGTAGGGGATGTTTTTTATGAAATCTTAAAAATGGATAATCTGTGAAGAAAACTTGACTTTCAAATTGACATGAAAAACGGGGCTTTCGTGAATTGTGCCCTGTGTCAAATGGTTGAAAAAATTGAAATTTTGACAGAGCCAAAGAAAATTCTGTCATTTATCGTGATGAACATGAACGTCAGAATTTGCCCTAGCCCCATAAGCTAGGGTAAATTTTGAGAACTACAAGTGGATACTCTTGCATGCATGTGATATTGCAAATCATAGGGTTTCAAATGATCAAATAGGGTTTCTAATGCAAAGAATACCAAACATAAACAAAGAAAAAATATGAAAATTTAAAATTTATGAACAAAAAATTACTTTCGCTCGTGTTTCCCATATGAAAAAAATTTCAGCTGTCAAAATTTTAATTTTTATTTGGCACAGTAAAATCGAAAATATTTTTACACCATAGAAAATTTGTTCACCTAATTTTTCCTTTGAGTCAAATGTCTCCAATTAGGGCACAGCATTTGTTGTAGAAAAAGTGAGCCAGACGCTGACAACTTGCTTATTTGACAACATGTATGTGAAATAATTCGTATGTGTCATTAATTTCTTTCCATTAACCCTTTGAAAACAATTGAACAAAAGTTCACAAGAGCTCCAGTTACTATTTACGTACGTTTCGTATGCGAGCATTAGGAATATATATATTATGTGGTTCTCCCATTTTGTGGTCTTCGCATTTTGAGATGTAATTTAGAGAGGTAGCTGCAAGTTTCTTTTGTGGAGATTTCACTAGTAAGATTTTCAAGTGAAACAGCTGATCGGCACTAAGCAAAACAGCTACAAAAATTTCAAACTTTGTTATTAACGAATGAAAACAGCAACAGCTGTTTTGCTTGGAAGTGTTAACAAATTTCTGTTCCCTTTTAATTTTGCGGTTTCGGCCTTGTGCTAATCGGAAAAATGAGGTGAACAAATTTTCTATGGTGTAAAAAGATGTTCGATGTTGCTGTGCAAAGCCCTATGGGCAAGGGTAACTTCTGACATTCATATGTCAGAACTTTCGTTCGCTATGTCAAAATTTACAATTTTCAACCAATTGGCACAGGGCCTTAGAATTCTTGCAAGCTTTCTCGTCGCACACACCCAACGATTGCCACATATGTACATACTGCATTTCTTTTTCAATTTTCCGTAACATAGCTTTTAATCTACCATTTCTCAGTAAATTAGTTGAATTCTACTGATGTGACATGCTGACCATATGCATTCAAAGTCAAATTATTAGCTTCCCATTTCTTTAGTAGTAATAAAACTACTATTTCGAACATTTTCGATCCCTCTAACAATTAGGAATAAAAACGTATTATTACCAATGTGCAAATGAAACTATTTGGGCAACATGTATTTTAATACAATGTCAATATCTTTCTTTTTTAAATTCAAAGAAAAAAATTAAATTTATGCGGGTTAAAATAAACGACATTTGATGAAAATTTTTAACTCATACATTCAAACGAACTGTCAAATATGCAAGTTAAATTTTTTTTTGGCTACTTGGCTCACTGTTACACTGTGGGTAGACCCATAGCTTTTTCTCAGTTACTAATAAAATATTGAACATAATCAAAAAAATTAAGACATAATTCATAAATAAATCAGTCCGGGAATTTTGGCACCTACGGTATGTGCATCCCTAGAGCCCACTCTTTTCTGTGGTGCCAGCGGCGGCTGTCACCTATCGATGGTTGCATATTTTGCCTTCTTTACCCAGGCCAGAGAAGGGAGAGACGGAAGCCTTCTAATGAATTAGGTCTTGAAATATTTTCTGCAGCATGTGGTTACAGAAAATGCGGTTACAGAAATCGTATGACAGTGAGTTATTTTGCCCGAAACTTTGATTTGTGTTAAAAGGCGTGGAAAAGTCTTTCCCAGTCCTGATAGAGCAGTTAGCTTCAAATCATTGGGAAAAGTCGCAAAAGTTTTGCACGAATATGCTTGCACAGTCTGCAGATCTGATACCTAGAAGTCTTATCAAGCCTGAAGTCTAACTGATAAGGTGCCATCGGATTGTCGAATTAAAATTTTCACGACACGCTATTCAGCAGAATGATGTCATGACACTTGGCACACTTAAACTATATATTCACTACACAAAGTCGGTTAGCGAACCTTGCATTCTCTAGCTTGGGTCGTCATATCGCTAGCTATATAGCAATTACAAGACGCGCTCCCTAAATTATTTCAGTACGATCGTCATATCGTAATGTCATCCGCCGGATTGTCTGGTGGAGTTTCGGATAATTTTTCGCAGCAATCGGCATATCAAGCACTCGGTCGAAAAATGTGTGAACAGTATGCTCAGCGGAAAGTGATAACCCCATCTCTTCCTTACTCTCGTTGCCTAGTTTTCCCATGGTAATGTTGATTAAAAATAAAATTGTTTGCTTCTGAGGCCGTATCGAACCTGGGCCTCACCATATCACAGCCGTCTCCATTCATTGCGCTATTAGAATCAAAGAAATCTTTTCTACAAGCTAGAAAAAACTAGGCAGGAACTTTACATGTTTAATGGCATATTTCCCGCAATTTGAACAAGCGTGGAAAAACTAGGTAGTCCCCTTAGATCCCGCTTACTAGATTTTCCAATCTAGGCGTAACCCGGGGACAACTAGTCAGGTCCCTTGCAGATTATACGATAAATTACCAGTAAATTTGGAAACATACTCTTTTCATCCCAGAGCCTTGGCAGGCCGTATGCAGAATTGTCTATTGTAGGGAAAAACTAGACAGGGCCTAGGTTAAGTATAGATTTTCCTAGGTTATTTCACACCCGGGATATTTCCATCAAGTTAAATATTTACTAAACAACAACAACTAAAACCTTCTACGTTTTCTCTCTCGCCCATTGAAGGTTTCACTACGTCGGGCTTCTGATGGGCGTCACAAGTGCGGTGCTACTCTTTTAAATCGCGCTTGGGCTCTCACCGCTGCGCATTGTGTGCTTAAAGTGCAACCCAAACAATTGAATCTGCAATATGGCAGTAACGAGCTAAATGTGACTGGTGCCAAATTGTCGAATATTAGTAAAATAATTGTGCATGAAAACTACCAACCCGGAGATTTGCATGTAAACGACATTGCACTGCTGCGCCTACAAACACCCATCCGATTTAGTTCAAAAGTGCGTGCGGTACATTTACCAGCTGCGCAACAGCATACGGCAGAAGGGATCCAAGCAGTGTTGCTTGGTTGGGGTTTGAATGTGGTGAGTTCGAAAGCATATCTCTGTTTTACGTACGTTGACAATTTTTCGGACATCCCCTACTAGAGCGGTGGCAACTTACAAAAACAACTACAGAAAGTGCATTTACAAATCTTCAACGATGAAGAATGTAGTCAACGTCATGAAACTCAATTACATGCAACAACAATTTGTGCTGGTGTGCCCGAGGGTGGTCGTGGACAATGTAGTGGCGATTCTGGGGGTCCATTACTTGTAGATGGGCGACAAGTGGGCATTGTTTCATGGAGTCGGAAGCCCTGTGCTATGGCTCCCTATCCTGGTGTATTTACTGAGGTGTCCGCATATGTGGATTGGATGGGCCAAGTGATAAGCAAAGATCGCGATGATGGCAATTGGAGTGAAAGTGAAGAATCGTGGGAAGAACTAACAACGGGTAATTTGATTATAGTGCGAATTAAGAATGGAGTAGAAAATAAGAACAAGACAAGTTAATGTGATTGGTATATACAGCTGTTGTGATAAGTAAAATCAATATTGTCTATAAAATTATTAAATATTTTTATTACTAAATTGCTAGTTTGATTTTTTCATCGACATCACGATTATCCTCATTACTAAATAGTTAGTGAGATGATTTGACCAATACCCCATCTCTAATGTTGGAGTCTACCTGACTATGACGAAGTGAGAATGGTAAAGAAATTGTGTGAAAGACTGAAGCATATCGTCGACAAGTTGCTTAAATATTAACAGCGGGATTTCAGGGCTTGGAGTTTCCTACCGACCATAGAATCACGATACGCCAAACCCTGGAGTAGACCATTATCATGACAAAATCAATGCACACTATATACGGCTATGGCAAAAGGCGGCTTGCTATATGAATATGTCCAAACAAAGATCAAGGAGAGACAAAAGTTCTTTGGAAAATACTGGTGAGCTGTAGAAGTTTTATGCACATATGAACGAAGTAGCGTTAGTAAAAGGCCAACGTCTTTGCTATCTATCATCATGTTATACCAATGAGTAAAGACGATTCGGCCCAAAAAGGTATTCCTATCGATAACCTCATTTGTAAGTAGAGAAAAGGGGAGATCCTACTGTGTTGATAAAAGAAGTTCCACGAGTACTTGGAGTACTTAGTATTTTCAGTTGCTATCAGCTGTTGATAATTGATAACTGGCATGCTTTGTTCTGGGCCTCCAATTATTTGCAGGTTAAGAGCCTAAAGAAGATGAGATGGCACTAGGAGTAGTCAAGCTAAAAGTTCTCTGGAATATTTATGGTCCTTCTCGTGATGTCATTAGCGAGTATCGAAGGAAATTTAACGATGAGCTGTAAGAGCTTTGTCCAAGGACTCCCCTGGCTAAGTCATGTTATGCAAATAGACAAAGATGCTCCAGCCCGAATGGTTTTCGACACACGAATTCGGCAGCAAAGGAAGGAAGAGGCCTCGATTGAGTTGGAAAAAACAGGTGGAGGATAACTTGAACTACCTTGCTGTTTGCAATTGGCGTCTGATGAAAAGGGATGACCTGGCGTGCTTTGATAATGGAATGATGATGATAAAGAGTCAAGTACCTGGACGTCTGAGCTTTTTTTCGACATTTTTCAAGATAATGGATTAATTGGTAAACGCACCTGAAAATATAAAAATATTTTTGTTGAAATACGACGTAAACTACCTTTTCATTGATAATTATATAGGCATTACTACTTTAAAAAAATCAAACTGGTGGCAACCCTGCAAAAACCTCCTAATACTACATGTACACTGCACCGCATTTGAAAAATTTAAATGAGTCATTTCAAACCCATTTACATTAGCCCATTTGCATTTTGTTTGACATTTCCTTTGTGCGAAACTTCAAACGCAATGCGCTCGGAAAAAATTACGTTGTAGCGGTACAAATGCGAGCGAATCCGTTGAAATCAGTCATTTGGGAAATACGATTTGTATGGGGAAATGTGACGCATTTGGATTTTTTCGCCCAAAAAGACTCATTTGGTGCAGTATTAATGTAGTATAAGTCCACTTTTACATTAGTCAAGTATTGAATTCAAGTCTGCCGCGACATAGGCGAGGGAGGTGAAAGGAGAGGAGGAGAGTACGAGTACCTTCGTACCGTCAAGTCGCTTCATGTTTTTCTATCTATCACGTTCCTTCTCCCTTGTATGCCGCCTTTTGTTTCACAATTGCTTTCAAGAAGAATTGACACATGTAAAA
Source organism: Merzomyia westermanni (assembly GCA_949987695.1). Taxonomy (NCBI): domain Eukaryota; kingdom Metazoa; phylum Arthropoda; class Insecta; order Diptera; family Tephritidae; genus Merzomyia; species Merzomyia westermanni. The sequence goes on from OX465290.1 coordinate 61,650,410, forward strand.
GCGAATAGAAAACACAAAAGAGAACGCCAGCAGAATTGAATTCAACAATCGACTTATGTAAAGGTAAGTGGTAAATAGGAGAGCTTGAAATATAGCATATTATCTATATTCAAAAGTGTATATGCAATAAAATGAATATAATGGCAACCTATGCAGTTACTCTACTCAGAAATATTTTTGTTAAAATATCACATTTACCGGTCAATTCTGTGCGTAACCAGTAATTTTGTACCTGGAAGATTATCTAACCGAAAATCGTAACCGTTGGCAATGCAATTAATGTAGCCGCGATTTTAGCGTACATGGCAACGCTGTCAAAAACAAACAATGCACAAAAAAGAAAAAAATTCAAACGCGAACGTAACATCGTGTAAAAATGTGCTTATAATGTTTATTAATTCTTGTGAGCTAGTATGTGTACAAAATTTGCGGTATTTTCTGTCCACAAAAATATTTTCAAATAATGTGCAATTTTTCGCGGTTACGCGAAGTAACCACCTATTTTGGTGGTTATGAAATAGAACTGCAACTTAAGCCGGTAGAATACCAAAAGGGTGTAAAAGTTTCCAAACTATTTATTTGCCGGTAAAACGAATGTTATTACCACACTAGAATTGGGGCGTTAAAATACGTTAAAATTCGGTTTAGGTGTGTTCAAAACGTATCGCGAATTTTGAATTTTCGCTGGTTACGTATATTCGAATTTCGAATTTTTTGTGGCGTTATGTTGGTACTCATGTCTCTCACTTATGCCGACAAGCTCGGCCATTTTGAATGTTCAGTTAATTGTTGACAGCTGCTTTGCTTGCACGTGTTTTGGATCGTCTTCGATTTTTACCTATTCAAAAAAATGGATCAAAGAACCTGTATCAAATTTTGTGTGAAAAACGAAATTAAGTGCGCGGATGCATTCCGAATGTTGACTGTGTCATACGGAGAAGCTACCTTGGACCGAAGCAACGTTTATCGGTGGTACAAAATGTTCTCAGAAGGCCGAGAAGATGTGCAAAGAAGAACAAAAATTGGCTTTTGCACCACGATAACGCCCCTGCTCACGCATCGTTGCTTGTGCGCGACTTTTTGGCCAAAAACAACACACTAATGATGCCGCAGCCACCGTATTCCCCAGATCTGGCCCCCTGTGACGTTACGCTTCTCTTGACGAGATAAAGACGGCATCGAAGAAGGAGCTGAACAAGATACAAAAAAATGATTTTTTGAAGTGCTTCGAAGATTGGAAAAACCGTTGGCACAAGTGTATAATATCTCATGGGGATTACTTTGAAGGGGCCAAAATAGATATTCATGAATAAATAAATAATTTTTGAAAAAACACAAAATACGCGATACTTTTTGAACACACCTCGTATGTTCAAGGTCTATTAGATCCCTTGAGGACGAGGTGCAATAATTGAGGAGTGATTAAACAAAAGACCGTATTTCCATTTTCCATACGATTTAAGGTTTTCATGACATCGGCTTGTTGATCTGCATAGGAAACTACTAAAACGGCTTATTTCGTATATAAAAAGATCCGTCAAAAACTAAATTTCGTACAAAATGGGCATATTTCCTTGCCATTTATTTGTCGTTTAAAATGTTTGCAAAGTTTCAAACAAAACGCCTTATTTCCCATTATGTTTTGATACCTTGTCGTAAAAAGTCAAACAAAAGGGCACAATTTTGTCACATACAAAATAGCATTTATAAAAAAGTGGCTTTGCAAATGAAATATGTTCTTTTTTTATAAAATCAATAAATCAGCATATCCCTCGATTGTCAATAAAAAATTATCACTCAGAGGCTTATTTCCAAAAAAAAAAAGTTATATTTCCAATTATTATCATACAACATGGCTTATTTCATTGAGTTGCAACCAAAAAGGCATATTTCCAAATTATAAAATTGAAAACCTATATACTAGAAATAAAAAAAATTAAAAAAAATTATGATCCCAGTTTGCAGTAACTGTTTTATTTTAGTAGCACTACTTAAAAACTTTTAATTTTGTCTATTTGATTTTGCACAGTTTTTTTCGGTTTCTCAAATATTTTTGAAAATAGAAATACGGCCTTTTGTTTAATCACTCCTCAATTGTGTTCTCAGGTTCTATAAAAAAAAAAAAAATTGTTTAATTGAATTTGCTGAAAACTTTCAACAGGTTCCACGTTACAGCATTTTTGCGCTGGCACCATTATACATCCTCAATGGATTCTTACTGCTGCTCATTGTTTTATGTACATCAAAAATGCTCAAGATGTACTAATCCAATATGGTTCAAATAAACTTAAACCAATGAAACCGAAATGGATGAATGTCAGTGAGATTTATAAGCATGAGGGGTACAGCCATACTATAGCGGTACATGATATAGCGCTTTTGAAGTTGGTCGAGAAGCTTACGTTTAACAAGAATACCGAAGTGGTGGAGCTTCTCAAATATGAAAATGCTATAGAGCTCGCAGGAACAAGACAACCAGTTCTAGTTGTAGGTTGGGGAATCAATGCGGTTGGTGTTCAAATTGACAGCAAAAATTGTAAAATTAATCCTTTCCACTCCTAGACGAATGGTGTTTTGCAGCAAGATCAACAAAAAATGGAACTCTATTTACTTGGTTTGGAAGAGTGTCGCCAGCAAACTCATTCGTTAATTTATGAGAGTAATCTTTGCGCTGGTACAGTTAGACCTGGTGAGAGTCATGGTCAATGCAATGGCGATTCTGGTGGGCCACTTTTATTGAACAGCGTACAGATTGGCTTGGTTTCTTGGAGCCTTAAGCCATGTGGCGCTTATCCTGGTGTTTTTACTAATATCGGATTTTATACCAAATGGATATCGGCGCTTGTAAAAAATATATAATTACTGTTGGTAATAAATAGTGATGAGTTACAAGTACAGTAAAATACATCGGAAACTTTTTCACTGATTAATCTTCATTACATTAATTCATTGTTCCGAATCTTAGTTTTTGAAAAGCGTTGCTTCCTTTGGCGCTTAACCGTCCAAGCGACTTTGGCCTTTGAGCAATAAAGCAAGCCAGTTATCCCTCTTTAATCATAGCTGACGCGAATTGGAAACATCAAGGGAGCTCAAGGGCGAAGCCATTTCAATGGGAGGCCTTTCCTTCACAACCGCTACTTTGAAGTCTGTGAATTTTTGTTAATTCCAGCCCTACATCAGGACAAGTTTGAAGATAGACGTATAGAGATAGAGTATATAGCGTGAACTCTGTTCGTCGAGAGAGGACTTTATTTTCAAAGTAGTTCCTGTTGCCAACAGTCATTCTCTGCTGCCACTAGATGACAGTACGAGTCGATATTGGGACTTCGAAGAGTGCGCACGTCCAGAACGGTGGAACTATGTCTTCCATCGATCAATTTGGTTTCTTGTTTTGTGATCTGAGGACAAACAGTTGGCTTGTTAGATTCTTTTATGCTTGAACCTGGCACTAGAATTCTTGGGAGGGGCAGTCGCATCTTCATGTAATATATAGGGAGAAAACCACTTTCCAACAGGTCACACCGAGAGTCACTCTATATATACAAGTATATGTTTTTGAACTCCGAACCGTATTTGTCAAGGCAAGCTAATTTTTGCTGAGAAGCTTTTTCATGAAAGAAATACACTATGGGGTTGCCGACCCTTTTCCCAAACACCACACAACCTTGACCGCCGACATTCCCGAACTAACCTAGAGCTAAAACATCTCGCAATAGTACTAGTTCTAGCTCCTTATCCAAGTAATACTTTCAACTGTCCACTTATACATGGAAATGTCATTGGCGCTTCCAATTGTCGCCCAGAGCTTTAAAATCAAATTAATATTAAATTTTGACTTTTATCATAAGAGACGCAATCGTTACGATCCCTGTTTATAGGTAATTTGTGCCTGACCACAATTTAATTATTTAAAGTCAAAAGTCTTTCTTTATCTTATTTTTCTTAAATAGTTTATTTTAAATAATCGTAAATACTAAATAACAGGTATGGTTTTATATAACAACAAGTAGTATATATGGAATGTCTTAACGTTATACTTATGTATAAGTACATATGTGTGTATATGAATGTATATACATAAGTGGAATAAATATCATATTAATAATTTGTTAGAATATAATTTCAGACATTAGAGTGCCAGTGAATTCTTCACTTTTGCCACCAAACTCTCACTCTTAATTACTGGTAAATGCGGCTTTTGTTGCTGTTGTTTTGAGTATAGTCTAGGCGATTGTTCCATTATCTCTTTGGAACCGTTTTTCTGCATGTGAGCCAAAAATGTAATCCAAAAGAGACTACAAAAACTAACAAATAAAATTCGATTTGGTTCTGGAATCAAACCGAAATTGATAGTTTGCAGGAATGGAATGATGAAAATAGCAATCTGAAAGATGGAAAAAAAAATTAAAATGTAATATATTAAAATAAATCAGTTTTTTGTTTGTTGTGTTTTTCTTTTTGCACTCACTCTTAATGTTTTTGGAAATTTGTCTTTAACTTCAGCCACCGCTGCCTCAATACCCTTTCCCTCCAATAAAGTCATGCCAAAGTAAAAACTAATGCTGGCAAATGGTGCATATGAAAGTTGTTCGACAATAGCCTGAAATGTGCAGATAATTCGGATTAGTTAAGTAAACATGTGTTTCCGTAAAGTTTTAATAATAATTTGGCCCGATAAACCTACGAAAAGATAAAGGCCTAGTTTCTACCACAAACCATATTGATATCCGACAAAAGTCGATTACATCGGTAATACTACACATAATTATTGGTAAAAACAACCACAAAACCATATAAGATTTGTGATTTTAACAAAAACTCATGGAAGTCCTGTCTGTTTTAAGTATAGGGCCGATATATTGTGTAGGAGACGATGCACCCCATACTCCAATCCTACCAACCTACCATGATTAACTTAGGATGTCAATATCCTGCCTCAAAAATAATAGAGTGTGGAAATGACGGAATATCCGCCGAGCTCTTGAAACACGGCGGCGAAGACTTTTTTGAAAAGTAAAATACGGATGACCGGATGCCTCCACATGGAAACTTAAGCGTGCTCTGTTTTCTTAATATCGCTTTTATCGGTGTGACAAAGACTTATTGAACCTTATCAGTTAGGCTTCACACCTTAATCCTTTTTTTGTTCCCAAAATATTTGAAAGATAAAAAGTGGGAGTGTCTATCATCCGATTTCGCTGAATACTAATTTCAATAACGCAGCTTAGTCAATTTAGTTTTTCCTGCTTGATACTTAAATAAGTTGATATCTATCTCGATTCTATTATACCTTTAACACCTACTGCTAGGCGTATATAATAATATACTGGGGTGTTCGTTATTTTACTTTTAAATAGATTTAGCGAGTAATTTCACTCGATGAGCTATGCTCAGCTGGGTATAAAAACTGCAGCTAGGTGTCGCTGAGATCGAGATGGGTAAGATTTTGCTCCAGTTGCAAACCCAAAAAATGCTTATTGTTCGACGAAATAAGAAGAAGCTAAGATTTCATTAATTTTCATTTAAATATAGCGAATTCCATAAAAAGAAATTTCGAAGCTTGCACAAAATTCAGGACAGTAAGTTTTATTTTTGTATTTTTATACCTTTCATGAACATGATATGGTATTATAACTTTGGTCCGATGTTTGTAAGTATGAGAAGAACAAGAGATAGACCGACCAATAAGTGCACCGAAATGATCACGGCGATGAGCTGAGTCGATTGAGCCATGTCCGTCTGTCTGTTTGTACGCAAACTAGTCCCTCAGTTTTTGAGATATCTTGATGAAATTTGGTATGGGGCCGTCATTTTGCATCAGATTAATCATTCGTCGGAATCAGCAAGATCGGAGCAATACAACGCATAGATCCCACACAGTCGATAGTTTCGATAAATGGGTTTTGGGCTATACATTTTGCAATTAAAAAGCTAGGAACGTAAAACTTTGCAGGTTTAGTACTTATTATGTATGTAATGTGTATAGTGAAAATCAAACAGATCGTACCAACATAACATATAGCTCCCATACAATCGATTGTTCCGATAAATGGGGTTGGGCTATGTATCTTTAAATGATCAGTTTTGCAGAGGTTTTACTAATTGTGAGTAAGAATCGGACACTTAAAACCGTGATGCGTATTCATGAAAGGTATAAAGTCTTCGGCACAGTCGAAGACAGCCCTTTCCTTACTTGTTTTACTTTAAAAAATGGCCATTAAAGTCGTACAATTTTTTGGCAGAATTTCTAGAAAATGTTTGAGTACGTAGTTTTGAAGACCAATTAATTTTAGCAAGCTAGAACTCGCTCAAAATGTTCCTGAATTTTTCAGAATTTTTTTCGTCAAGAGTGTTGAGTGATTTCTTCCATACAATGCACGAAGAAAAATTAATTTTGTATGGAAAAAAATAACCAACATCCTTGACAAAAAAAAAATCTAAGAATTCAAGGGAAGTTTTGAGGTACTTCTACCTTGCATATTATTGTGGTAGAATTGTATGAGCTATAAAACTGCTTACTGAAAAATTTTCTAAAAATTCTGACCAAAAATATTGAAATTTTGATGTAAATTTAAAAAAAATTAATTAACTTTCCTGAACTTTGTGTAAATTTTGAAATTTCTTTCTATGTGGTTAATGTTATGAAATTCGCTATATCCTAAATGAAAACACAGCTTCTTTTTATTTCGTCGAACGATATCCAATTTAACTTCACTACTATTATATTGAGCACAACTGGGCATGAAAAGATAAAAGCTGTGTTCGGTGGCAAAACTTGCAAAGAAGTGTCAGTAAAGTGAGAATGACGTAAAACTCTCTCGAAACGCAAACAGTAAAAAGATTTCAGTAAAACCTTGCAAGCAAAACAGCTGTTGCTTTTTTGATTGGTTAGTACGAGTAGTTCAAATTTTTTAATTTTTGTTGTTGCTTTCCTGCTGTTTTTCACTTACAAGTTTTACTGATTGAAATTCCCCTAGCAGAAACTTGCAACTCTCTCTCTCAATGAAATGTCAAAATGCGCTCTCTCGCTGCAAATGTTTTGTGTCACCCAACACTTTCCAGTAAAAATTTAAAAAAAATTTTATCCTCAACGAAAACAACCAAAATAAAGTCAGATTCGGTACATACACGGAACACAATAAAGATTTTATTTTATAACTCCCAATTTATTTACAGGAACTATTTGTAAAGCTTCAAGGTCTATTGTTAAATTTTCAAAATCACCACATTGTCTAGGAAAATTTGTATCCCACTTTTTAGTCGCGCTATATAAACTGAATCATTTTATCATCTGCTTTTTTTGCGTAATAAACTTACTTTAAGTGCTCCAACTCGTAAATTTGTTTGTGGCCACATCGTTGATGCTAAACGTAACCATGCATATAAAGTGGGCGCCACATAACAGCCACCAAAGAAACTGAAACGTGCAATACGCATCCAATCATAATCTTCTGCTCGGCAAGTAAGGGAAAAGTTATGATGTAATTAATAGTTTTCAAAATAAGTTAGTGGCAAATTTACTTACTTAATGGTTTGTTTTCCATCGATTGTTGTATGAAACTACTCGTTGGCCAAACAACCGAATAGGCAATAACGCCTTTGGATAAAGGATGTGCGGAAATGAAAACACGCCATTTGGCTTTTAAAAAGTTTACAGTTGCTGGCAAAACCATTTTGTAATGTTCTTGATTTTTGAAAGCACACTAAAATATTAAATTAATCAATAAAAAATGTTTTGAATACACTTAACTAATATATTAGGTAATACATACATACTTATTGCGTGGGAAAATGGAAAAGCAAATGCCGCGTTTCGATAATAAAGAAGAAACTTTTTTAACAATTTTAACGTATACAATGCACTTGGTTTTTGTTTCTATATATGTAAATATGTATGAATAAAAGCGTAGCACGGCTGCGAGGAACGTAGACAATGTGGCGGCAAAACAAGGCGTCAGCATTTCTAGCAAAAGTATAGACGATCATTCTACAAGGATAGTGTGCTGTTTGTTTGACTCAGAGGAGAGGTACTGCGTTCAAGTTCAATAAAATGAAATACCAGCTTTGTTTCTTATAGCATTTGACCTTGAACTGTGGTGTTTGGATACTTCGTTCTAATAAAAAAAAAACTTCTCATATCAATTAGCTTTTTAGATGCGATCTTAAGTTGTAGATTCGTCTAGATTTCTGCAGAGCTTGGCCCGAAACTAGACAATGTCAAATGTGTAATCAAAATCTTATCTCAAAACAACTTGTTTATATTCAAGCATATATACACATTCAAATGTATGCATCACTACCCCGAGAATTCCTATACCAGATATATAGGGTGTGGTAATTAAGTTTCGGCATTCTTATGGTTACTCACTTTGTGAAAATGATGAATTTAGATACTTCCTTGTAAAAAAGCGATTAGTCTAGGATGAATCCGGGATGAGGCACAAAGGAGCATGCGACCAATGCCAGTTTTGATCTCTTTGTATACGTTGAAGTGATCTCTTTTGTTTGAGCATGTTCTATGACGAGACTAATTGGTCCCTTACATGCCCAAAAGGGTAGTGTGCCTATAACAGAATAGTTGGGATCAATTCTAGCCCATTGCAGACGAAAGCTATTGATCCCGGATCACTCTCTTTAGAGATCAGTCCCACGAGTTTTTGCAGGGTTCAGTTTGACTTTAATACATACATGTGTACAGCGAATTCTAATAGAGCTTTCGCTTTCCATGAACTCATTCAACTTTTTTCCACAAGATTAAGTGAAGGAAACACATTAGCCGACATCCGGTGGGTTATTGAGTTCCGCATCGCGCTTAATTCTCACAGGAATACTCCGGTTTATTAGTAGACTGCAGAAGCAGATGTTAGAGCGCTTGCATCTCATTTGATGCAGATCCGCGTATCCATATGATTAAAAAATGTAAGTAAAAAAAACCCAAGCATTTTTGTTTAGTACTAAAATTCATGAAAGTAATTTTGAGGATGCGCTGGTAATATGATTATTTAAATAAAAATAAAAAATTATTATTCTTGGCCTTGAGCTCGTTTTATGAATACTTGAAATAATATAAATATATTCAAGGTCAATGTCTATGTTCACCTGTCCACTCTACTATATGGCTCCGAGATATGGGCAGACACACTTACGATAAAAACCGCTATAAACTCCTAACATCCGTGCAGCAAACAGTAGCTTTGAGAGTAGCCTACGCTTATCCGTTCAGGTGATAACAGGAGCGATCCCTATCGACCCACTAGCACTGCAAAGAAGAAGACTATGGGAACCTAAAAATCCCACGTAAGAAGAGCTCATAAGAGTTGCTCACCAAGAAGTCAGCGAGGAAACGTTTATACTTTGAACGACAAATGGCACATCGCACAAATTTGACAAAGGATGAGGAAAATCGTTCCGATATACAGGGTGTTTTTTTACAGGTTTGTTTTTCGAATAGAGATAAAACTGGCATTTTGTGGTCAAATCTGGCAACTCTAATGTCATTTATGTTCAATTTGGTTTGCCATTTCATCATGAACAGGTTGACAAAAGAACAACACTTGCAAATCGTGCAAATTTATTTCGAAAATAATGGTTCAGTTCGCGAAGTTTACCGTGAGCTCCGTCCATTTTATGGTCGACATAATCGTCCATCAGAGCAATTAAGTCGGTTAACCATGGATCGTTTTCGCACTACGTTTACTCTATGTGATAATACGCATCCGCAGAGACGTCGAATAGTGCGCACCGAAGAAACAATTGCCGCTGTAGAGCAAAGTATTGAAGAGGACCCGAATGAATCGATTCGCCACCGTGCACAGCAATTGGAGCTTTGTCCATCAACTTTATGGAAGATTTTGCGCAAAGATCTTGGCTTGCGACCTTACAAGATCCAGCTTGTGCAAGAATTAAAGCCGCGAGACCATGCAATGCGCGGTGATTTTGGTGTATGGGCCGAAAATGAGATTGATTTCGATGCTGATTTTCATCGCAAAATTTTGTTCAGTGATGAGGCTCATTTTTGGTTGAATGGCTACGTCAACAAGCAAAATTGCCGCATTTGGAGTGAAGAGAATCCACATGAGACCCTTGAAACGCCATTACATCCACAAAAACTGACTGTTTGGTGTGCTCTATGGGCTGGTGGAGTCATTGGGCCATACTTCTTCCGCAATAATGCTGGAGAGGCAGCTACCGTTAATGCAGACCGGTATAGAGCCATGATAACCGACTATTTTGTTCCCGAATTGGATGGCATGAATGTGGATGAGTTGTGGTTCCAACAAGACGGCGCTACATGCCACACAGCGCACGTCACAATCGATTTATTGAAGGAAACATTCGATGAGCGCATAATTTCGCGGAATGGACCTGTCAATTGGCCACCAAGGTCGTGTGATTTGACACCATTGGATTATTTTCTTTGGGGATATGTGAAGTCGCTCGTCTACACCAACAAACCAGAAACGTTAGGGGAATTGGAAGCCAACATTCGTGGCGTTATTGCCGACATACGGCCCCATATGCTCGAAAAAGTGGTTGAAAATTGGACCTGTAGAATTGGCTTTATTCGAGCCAGCCGCGGCGGCCACATGCCCGAAATCATATTTAAACATTAATGGCATAAAATTATCCTTCCAATAAAGCCAAATTGATGGACCTTAAAACGATTTTCTTGTGTTTTATTTCAATTCGAAGTTCTATACCCCTAAAAAAACACCCTTTACATCAGCTTTGACAAGAGCGCTGGTAAAGTGACGTTAAGGTATGGCGCACGAGAAACTTTGGCGAGGGTAACTACTACGCTACCCAAATGCTCTCTGGGAATGGGTACTTCAAAAAGTACGTATATAGAATGGGAAAAGTTGAAGATCCGAAGTGCGTGTATGGAGTTGCAGACGAAATCGATGCTGAAAACATACTCTTCAAATGCCAAAGATAGCGACAAGTGGTCTAACGAAGTGTCGGCCAAATTACTGCCGATAACGTTATAGAAAAAATGTTGACCAGGCCGGAAGAGTGGAAACAAATCACCATCTTTGTAGAAACTACACTCAGAGCAAAAAAGCGAGACCTGAACGCAGGTACAATAGGAGGCTCTTAAGGAATGATAAATATGGAACGCCACCCTGAAGCAATACGAAAAATTTTGGGGAAGTGTTTTAGGACACACGACTGGTGCGACGGTGTAATCCAAACAAAATACCTCAATCTGAACACTTCGCGAAGAAGCAGCATCTGTTTTTGAAAAGATTGGTTTATCCAAAGGTAGTGTGCCGATACTAAAGATAAGAAAGAAGGGAAATTATATGGATATTTCTGGCTATAAACGTTGTTGTTGCATTTACATGTACAATTCTTTATCGCTCAGGATCACGACGACCGGATGACGGCTATTATTTTAAATATCGATACACATTTGTTGGTTGTTTTACAAAAGCCCAGAAAAGAGACCTGTAGGGAAACAACAACAGAAAAAAAACTATTTTACAACTAGAATTTTCTGATGGAAATCAAGCTGGCTGAAATTCCTATGCACGGAGGCATTTCAGCTTTATCCCTTATTGTACTAATTAGGTAAATTTTGAAGCAGTGACTGGTAAATTTCTATCGTAAGACATTCCATGTTAAAACGTAAAGCAGCCGTGATAAGGCCCTTATTATGAGATGAATTCCATCTTAGACTGCTGTCGAGTTGATAGAAAGAATTTTAATTTGATATTTGGTCATTATCTTTACATTTTTTTTAAATAAAAATCAACAGTAATAAGTATCTTTAAGTTGAATTTTTTTGATTAAGGATCATATTTCCTGTCCTACTTAAAATTATGCGCTAAAAACGTTGGCGATAACGGTTTTTTGAAAAAAATTTTATTTTCGGGTTTCAGGACTTGTTTTGGTCGAAAGATCGACTTTTTCAAACCCCGAAAATAAAAAAAAATTTTTTCTAAAAACTGTTATCGCTAACGTTTTTAGCGCATAATTTTAAGTGGGACAGGAAATATGAGACAAATTCGTTTTCATCGAAAACATTTTTGCATGTATGCTGAAAAAACCCTTAAAAACCCAAAAAAAATTTTTTTTTCAAAAAAACTGTTATCGCCAACGTTTTTAGCGGACAGGGTGTACATGAAAATTTTAAAATCAAACGAACATTTTTTAGTAGGTCATGAAAAAACCCTTAAAAAACAAAGTCGAAAAAAAAGAAAAAAATTAAATTTCGCAGGCTCGAAAATTATTTTTTTTTGGGTATGCGTAGTGGAACTTTTTTTCCTGAGCCCAAAACCTGTCGAAAAATCGATGGCGCGATATCGGTTAATAAATCGACCCAGTCTAATAGGCATATTATGTTTAACAAATAATGCTTCATTTATTTGTAATAATTCATTAAAGTTTTCTGCCAAAGCTGTCACCAGTATCTGACTGCATTATTGTACATACGGTAGTAGGGCCTACATTCCAAGGTTCGAGCTCAGGTTCCGGACAACTTTTTTTTTTTCTTAAATTTAATTTGTTTTTAAATATATATATGAAAACTTCTTATCAGGATTTTTTTTAAATTTATTATATTTTAACCCAATATTTTTTTGTGTATGACCTCTATATTGGAGTGAAAAAATCAAATTTTTGCAAAAAAAATACCTACATAGCTTCATTAATTTTTTAAGAAATTTTTCTCAATAATATTTGACTTAAGGTAAACATATATGTAGCCCATATGTAATAATATTATAATAATTGTATACAGGGTGGCGCAAAAGTAATCCTCCTATCAGAAAATGCTATAAATTTTGCGATTGGCCCCTAAAGTCAGTTCTGTTTTGACATTTGTGTAGTAAACACATGCGAAATACACGTTAATAAACAATGTTACGCTACACTGCTCCAGAACGCGGAATATTGCTGACTATTTATTTGACCAATAATCGGTCGGGACCAAACGGTTACTGTGAATGGTGAGCGCTACAGAGCAATGATCAACGAGTTCTTTTTGCCGCAACTTGATGAATTGGGATTGGAAAACATGTGGTTCCAACAAGACGGTGCAACAGCACACACTGCACGTGCCACAACCGATATGCTGAACATCGGAAGCTTACTTTTGCGCCACCTTGTATATCACAACCCAATTCCGTCGGAACGAGAAACCCAGTAGAGAATGTTGATAATATTCATTATTTCTATCGGGGTTTTCCGACGAGACAGAATGGCTGATAGACCCTATATTTAAAATACAAAAAGGCGAAAACACAGTTTGTAGCTGCTTCAATTTTATATTTACGAAGTGCTTAGAAATCGTGTTAATTTTCTTGAAGACATCAACTATTTTCTTCTGCAAATATTTTAATTAGTCAAACGGCAGACATATAACCCGAACCCTTACATATGTAGACTAAATTTGACCAGTTAAGATGATAACTTTCATTAAAAATCAACATAAAATGTGTTTTAAATATGTCTAAGTTGTGGTTGAGGAAAAAAGCCAGAAAACAATCATTTCATTGTAATTTTCTCCCCTTAAATGGACTTCAAAAAAGCCAGATGTAAAGGAAAAATTGGGAAAACTGCATGTATATAAAAAAAAACCAATATGGAAACCGGCGTCACGCTAATATTGAGAAATTTATGGAACTTCCAATTGAACGTTTCATTCATTTTCAAAAGCCATATGGATGTGTATGTATACTCCTAATGGTGGAAATCTTTTCTGAAGCAGTCATAAGCGTCTCGGGTGAGACGCGTGCGTTCCATGGGTCGAGACCAGGTTCGGACAATAACTTTTTTTTTTTTAATTGAATTTCTTACCTTGACTTGAATTTGTTAAGTTTTTAAAGCAATCTTTTTTTAAAACCAATTTTTTGCAAAAAATCCACAAAATTACTAAACACTTACCATAACAAAATATGTAAGATGAATACTTACATAGTTACATAGTTTTATGAATTTTTTTTTAAGAATTTACTTTTTCTGATTGATATATTGATATAGGACTAAAGGTAAACTTATACGCACAGCCATAAGAAATAATTACTTCAGGTTATATACATATATATCACAAAATATTATAGAAATGCTATAAAAGTCAATATGAAATGTCTTTATACATGTCTAAATTGTGGTTAAGGAAAAAAAACCAGAAAACCATATACTGAAGTTGTAATTTCCCCCCGCTAAATGGGTTTCAAAAAGACAGATCTGAAGGAAAATTGCTAAATTGACAGCGTCATGCTCATATTGAGAAATTTAAGGAACGGATATAGCCTGGGGGCGTGGCTCCGCTTACTTTTCCAAAGCTATATATTGTCTATGCTGTACCCAGTGAACCCAAGTATATATTGTGTAAATTTCATGAAGATCGGTTGAGTACTTTGGCGCCTATAAAAGACGCCCTTTTTATATATCTATTTTTGTTACGCACACAAGGTAAATTACTTCATTCGGCATAAACGAATCGAGATATATATTCATTAATGTATATCAAAACGTTCAGGATGAAAAGTAAAATATCCGCGCAAGTAGTTAATGCCCCACTGCAAAAGCGAAGTTGTATATCTTTTTTGATTTTCATACCTTTCATGAACATGAAATGTTTGTATGTATGAGAAGAAAAAGAGAAAGTCCCATCACAAAGTATACTGAAATGATCAGGAGGATTAGCTGAGTCGATGTAGCCATGTCCGTCTCTTGATACGTCTATCTGTGTGTCCGTCTGTCTATTTGAACGCAACTACGAACTGAAAGTATTAAAATAGACCTGCGTAAATTGGGATGACATAATAGATCACTACTAGGTATATAATGTTCGGTTCCACCCGAACTTAGACTTCCTTACTTGTTTTTTGTAAAATTCCATAATTAAAATGAGATTCAAAGACATTCATGGCCTCTATTTTCGGTCGTGTATTTAGATACATCCTAAAATTCTGAAAAACCTAAGTGTTTAGAATAAAATGTAAATTTTTACTGTAGAGCAGAGTCAAAATAGGAAGGTGCGTCGTTGAGTCGGAATTGCCAAATTGAATTTGTAATTTTCTTCTGGTAAATGGATAACAATAATAATAACCAAAAAATTACAATATGGCAACCATGTCTAAAGGGTGGACATATTTTCACTCACTGAGCACATTGAGCTAAAGTAACCATGATATATATTATAAGTCTAACTATGTTGTTGGTATATGTCCAACAAATCCAAGTTTTTTTTGGAATATTGACCGAATCTAAAAGAAATGGTGGCTCTGATGGTGGACTTTCAAACATTCCTAAGGACTGTTTTAGCCAACTCCTGATTTTTTTCGGTTAGTTGTCAAATTACCCGCCGTTTAGTGGGAACCGATTTTATGAAAGCGGCCCTAAATTACTCAACTATATATAATTAATTTCAGTAACAAAAATTTTACAAATATTTCGGCCTCTAGGTAGTGCTGGAAAAAAATGAACAAAGGATTTAATAACTGAAACTAATTTAAGGTGGTCGAATTTCGACCACGGGATATACTAGTAATAGTTATCCGAGGTTCTTGGAACAGACTAAGCCGTGACATTTTAAAAGTATAAAAGCAGCCTAAGTCCACGTGTCGAATTTACATTAACTGAATCCCTTATTTTTTTAAACGAGTGTGGCGTAGGGTTTTTACCGATTCATATACAAAGACCCTGTTTTTATAGACAACAAATATGTGTACAAAGATATGGTTCAAAAGGCGGCCGTGGTGTGGTATGGTGTGTGTTATTTTTTCGATGTAAATAAGACTAAATATATTTTAGGATGACAAATAGTATAACGTTAATAATATCGATTATCTGTCGTCATCTTCAATAGTGTATATATATTTATTTGATTTGACTTCTCCCAAGTCCAATAGGTTGTTAATTAACTTAACAAAAACTTTTAAGTTGTTTAATTCTATACATTGTGATATGCAATTAGGTAAAATTATATTCCCAGAATCTTATATTTCTTAATGTTCTAAGGCAGGCATTCGATTATTTTGCACTTGTTATAAAATTCATAATTAACGAAAAGTGTCAACAATTTCCTTTTCTACACTTCTACTAGTACACGTTATTCAAAGTACGAACACATAGTATGATCAAGGCACAGTATTTTAAGCAACTATTTTTAGTTTTTGCATTTGCATATAATTCTCAATGGTCCCACAATTTTTATGTTTTTTTTTCCACTGCATGCAATAAATCACTTTTCTAAAATACTTGTTTGTATTTTAATTTTTTTGTTATGCTAACTATTATTTTGAAGGATTTTATTATTTAAAAAATTCCATTATTTATTATTTAATTTTTATTTTAATCGCACTACACCAACTTTTAGCTAATGTCTCTCAAAACCTACTGTGAGGAAAAATAAAAAAAATCCAATTCAGCTTTTTTTCTATAGCCAATGTAGAAATGACTGTGGTGTGGCTTTGAGAAATTTTTTGTTTTGTAACGCTCTGAATTGCATTATTGAGTGATCGTTGAAACATTGGTATTTATTTGGTACACGGCTGCCACACAAAAATTCTTTTGTGAAAACTAAAGTCGTTATGAAAAGGACCAAAACTGTAAAATCGGGACCAAAACTTTCAGACGCTTGGTGCGCTGCTTGGAATATATGGAATGTCAATGCCCTGTTTATCCTTGAGAACCGGGTGATTGGTAATTTGGGTGAGTTGAGACATAGCGGTAAATATTTTTATTTTCCTAGGACCACTCTTAAACACATTTTACTAGATCTATATTTTTTAAAGTTAGGGTCTTGAGACCACAACACTAAAATCCCAAATGAAAAAATTAATCTCACGATCGCATTGAAGATCCTTCTGTTCTTCGGTAAATTAACGGGCATTGCCATAGCTACTTAACATTTTCAACTAAATGAAATTTTTTTATTATAATTGTGAACACTATTTAATGAAAAAAACTATACAGGAAGAAAAGAGCCCTATACAAAACGTACCATTTATGATCCAAATGAACCACATTGGCAACAGTGGTGTTTTCAGATATAAAACATTACTCGTCAGGCAAAAGAAGATACATATTGCATCGAAATACATGAGTCTATCTATATCCAAATGAGTGTATAATATAAAAACCTTCAGATTAAAAGAGAACCAAAGAAATATTTAGTATTTGGCTTTATTTGAGAGGAAAGCTTTCGCAGTCAAGGAAACAATACAAGAAAAAGCATACTTTTTGACAAGCCAAAAATGTAAACAAACATTGAATGAATTTCCGAATAAAATCACAGAGAAGAAATGCAAGAGAAAGATGCGATTCGCTCGATGGAGAAGAAAAGAGGAGCATAGAGAAGAACCTTGATTGGCTGCGTGAGCAACTTTGAACTTGAACGTGACAATTAAAAAGCTCTCGCCGCTGACCCCCTCTGCCTTGTGCCAGAAAAAAATCATTTTCGGAATGATAAATCAGCTGTCATAATATATACCGTTAAAGGCCGAATTCTCGCCATAGAATCAGAATTAATAGTTGTAAAAGCACTGGGGGATTTTCAGTGACTAACGCAAGTTAAATGTCTACAGCGATACCATCTCTAAAAACACATCGTATAGTGCTAACAACTACCTCCAATAATCTGCAGACTCTGTCGAGTGGAATAACCTAATGATGTTTAATGAATTGAGAAGCCTCTGGTGGGTATTAAGCTTAGGACTTCTTGTGTATGTGTAAAGCCCTCTATATATGGAGCCCCAATCGCAATTTTGGCGTAACCAACAAAATGCTGAAATTTGTTTCTGTATTTTGACAGATATCGAAAAATCGAGAACGAAAACATACACTGAAGGTGGCGGATCGCCGAAACCGGTTTGCAACAAAATAAAAATTGACAAGGGATGACGAAAAATCGTTCCAATATACATCTAATATCCACCCTGTCGAAGAAAGTCAATTCAACTCATCGATAAATCTCTTTATTTTAACTCATCCCAAAAAATATTACAACTCTAATAAGTACTATTACAAAAATAAACCAAAGGCAATTAGGATGTAATTTATAATTTGCTCTAAAATTTTTTATATTTGTAAACTTAAAAACCTTCTCCTGTAAAATTTTATTTTTGTTGGTTACACTTAAATGGCTGTTAGGGCTCGATATAATGCCACGGCAGCCGCCTTTATATTTATATACAAAGTTGTATGACTTCGAACTTTGGACCTCATGCACTAGGCTCACCCATGATAATAGATCTTTCAGTATAAAACACCATAATTTTTATTTTATTTAACTGAACCCGATTTTTTTTTGCTTTCTTATTCCGCACAAGTTGTAAGCGGCTTGGCTTTGCTTCACAAGGTCTGTCTAAATAAAACCTTCATTACAATCTACATTGTTCATGGTTTTCTCAGTTTTTAATGCAATTTTTTTTATTCTTTTATATTTTTTATACGACGATGCAAAGTTTAGAATGAGCGCGAAATTTAAAGTTTTTTGAAGTAGATCCCCACTTTTAATTGTTGAAGCGGAAATAGAATACTGTAGCAGAGAATATCTTAAAACTTGTTTGTTGTTGTTTTTGTAACGACAAAAACACTCCCCGAAGGTTTTGGGGAGTGCTGTCGAACTGACAGTCCTTGGCCGGATATGAATCCGGTACGCTCTGGTACTCCCTTGCGATACTGCCCGACTGTCGTGGTAGCGATTTATGACCAGTGGAACCTTCTAGGTCATGTCACCCCTCCTTCCGTAAGGAAGGATAAGGTGGGTAATGAGAGGTGAGAGGCATCATATCCGTAGATCAACCATCGAGTTGCACGCCATTACCTTTGTGCATATTAGTCGCCTCTTACGACCGGTATGCCTACCTCGGGCATATTCTAAGCCCCTAACCCGCAGGGGCTTAAAACGTGTTTAATGTAGCCTACTTTCAGGAAGCTTGATGCTATTTTTGTAACGTTAAACCAGTAATTCGATAGTCGACACTCGTTTTCTCGATACTGCAGTTTGTTATCGAAAGTTCGACGGAATATTTATTATTTTTTTATTTTAATATGAGCACATTCGTTTTAGTATTTCAAAAAGTGTTTCGAAGTATTTTAGAGCTATTAAAGTGTATTCTACTGTGAACACCCCACGCTAAATGCGATTAGTCTAGGATGAGTGCGGGATGAGTCGCAAAGGATCATGTGACCAAAGCCAGTTTTAATCTCTTTGTATGGGGTGAAGTGATCCATTTTGTTTAAGCATGGCCTATGAAGCGACTTATTGGTCCTTTTCATGCCCAAAAGGTTACTGTCGTATTAGAGATCAGTCGCACGATTTTTTGCAGGGCGGTGTTTGTTTGTTATTTTAGTCGTGAAATTTTCAGTAAAAAACCAACAAACAAGTATTTCACTTGTCAAACTGTCGAAGAATAACGAATATTCCGGTATTGTAAAATCTGATTCCGAAAATCCCGAGATTGCAGAAAACGAAAAAATTTACATCTCTAGAACACCCATACATTAAACAAGTGTTAAATGGTAACGGGTCTGAACATTTAAATACCTTTCTTTTATAAAGAGTGTTTCAATAAGAGCTACTCTGTTTTTATAACCTCAAAAGAAAAAAATAGGGTAAAACACCACTTTTTTCATTGCTTCATGGGAGAGAGTAATCCACTTAATACCAGGTTTGGCTCCAGAATAATACATTACAGAACCGAGAAAGCTAATTATTTGATTAAAATAAGCCCTAAATTACAGGACAAATTTTGAAACAAAAAAATCCCTTCTTATAAGACTTTAGGCAAGAGTTAATTAAAATTTTTGGTTCAAAATTCAGAGGTCTATATAAATTACTAATCACAAAATATCGTAAAATTTTTTAAGCACTACCAATTGCGCTACCCTATACAAGGGATCAGTAATATTTGAAAGCATGACAAATGCATGCGTTAGACCGATACCAGACGCTGCTGATGCGACGTTTGTTTGAATAGATATTTGTCAGCGAATACATATTTCGAACATTCTCTAGTAACGTGATCGTCGCTAAAACATTTCCATTTCCATTTTGTTTTTTAAATATTATAATTTATAATAATTTTTTAGTTGTATTTAAACCCACTTACCTCTTGTATTGTATGTTTAAGGACGTTTATTAAGTTTCTTTAAAATATATTTAATTCGTTGAAAAATTCGTATTGTTGTTGCAAAAGAACGTTTACTCGTTTAACGCTTCTATTTCTGTTGTAATCACTTCAATTGGCCAAACGCGTATCCCGCACAATTTTGGTGCGCGCTGTATTTATACGGGGACTTTAAGCCGATCTAAGAGTCTGGTGGAAAATTTGTGATTGTTTATCAACACACGGGATGCACTTAAAAAAAAAATGGTCGCGTGCTTGCTTGTGTAGGAGTGAGAAGTCAGACAGACGGCTATTAAAATAATCAAAAACACGTCTGATTAAAATTTGAATAAATAATAAATGTTTTTAATTGGCGTGTGCTTTGCGCCCTTCGTGAGTTCTAGGCCTAAGTTCTCAAACAGCTTTTTTTCGCTTTCCTAAAAATCAAAGGCATCAAGGATCTCAGCCTGCGGTTTTCTCATAACATCTATAATAATAGTTTTTTAAAGGAAGAGGGGTGCATTTATTTCAAAATTATTTGATTTAAGGTTTAAAGTTAGTTTTAAAACCACGTAATTTGGCATGTGGGTTTGGCACTATAAGTTCTAAGCGAGGGCGAAAAAGAAAATATATATATGATGATTACCTATTATATTAAATTGTTCTGTATTTGTTATTGTAATCAATTATTTCATTACTCCAAAACTTTTGCAGCCATTCTAGCATGATCTTTGATCATTTTATTGGTTTGGTATTTTGATGGAATTGGAAATGCGTAGTTCTTTAAGTATCGGGTCTTCCAATCTGTGGTTTCAGTTCAAATTTCCTCGCATATGTGAGCCGTTAAAAGAGACACATTTCACAAGAAAAGCTTATGAGTTTTTCATAAATAATGAATATTTTAAAAAAGCAGTGTACACGAAAAACTTATTGATTGATAATGGGTAAGTAATTGGTGACTTATCCATTACGCCGTAGTAATTACCATTCCCTATACATAGCCAAAATTCTTAAAAATTTGTTTAGGTTGTGGCGACATTACTTAACGTTATTGTATAATTTCATAACTCATCAAATTAAAACGCAACGAAAACTAACACAAATTTCAAAAAGTTAATAAATTCGATTGCTCAAAAAATTTGTACCTAGATTATGGATATAAACACAATCATAAGGTCCATCAGTAGGTGTGTTCGTGTAAAAGTCCACTAACAATTACCCAGCAACGAGATTTTCTCGAATTTTTAATGATTCTCTCACGCTGAGAGATGATTGCAAATTTTTACACGAACGCTAAATTTGCAAAAAGTGTCAAGCTTGAGCGTCAATCAAATGTCATTTTGCTCTCTCAATTTCCTCTCGCTTGCAATTATTTTTAGACATCACGAGCGCGATATAGACACAAATCATTATAATTCGTAACCATTTGTAACAATTATTTGCATCACGAACGGACCTAGTGATTCAAATAATTTTTACAAATAGTTACGAAGTATCATGATTTTTGACTAAATCTCTTTTGTTGTCCAAAAAAATTTTGCAAAATCAATACAAATTTACTTGATGAATTTTAGACAGTACCATGAACAAATTATACAGGTCGTGTCATTAGCAAAGCGAATTAAAACTTTTTTCATTTGAATTAATTCGCCTTGGACAGTAGCTGATACAAGATAATTTGCGTTTGTCAAGGCGAATTTATACCAGGTGATATCGCGGCGAATTCATTGCTGTATACACACACCTACTTCATGTGTTTTGTTTTTGCGGCTTCTCCTGTCAAATTGCATAGACATTTTTTAATTTGACACTAAACGCCGCTGCTCATATGTTCTTATGATATCACCTGTATATGAATTCGCCTTGGCATTTGTTTTAAATTTTCAAGAGATATATTTGCTGTTTCCGTCAAAGTACTTCGCCATCTTAAAAGCCCTTCAAGAAATGCCGAAACTCCAACAGCCAATGCATAAGTGAAAACTACACTTTTCATTTCATACTATAGAAAAATCTGAGCGTGGCAGCGCCGGTTTACTTCAAGAAATAAATATATATATACGAGTATATATATATGAGGTTAAGTGACAGATTGAACACATAGGTGAGTAAATACTAATATTTGATTGATTTGATTGCCATAAATTTTATTATTTATTTATTTTTTAGAAATGGAAACTGAAAAGGTAACGTCTTTTAAACGGCAAAAGCGGATGGTACCCTTTTACTTTCCGTCCGCAAGATATGATGCACCCAACAATACCGCCTCCTCCGGATCTTTACCTGGGAGTTTAACAACTCTAGCCTTGCCAACATGATGGCATTTGTTAATGCTAATTCCGCATCAGCCCTTTTTGTTATCCATTTTGCTAATTCGCCTACGTTCATTTTGTTTATGATTTTTTTTCTACGCTGCTTGTTCTTCTCGAATGCCATGCAAACGTCAAAATTTCTAGAGCAAGCATAGGAAACATAAGCTCTTTTTTCTTTTGACAGGTGCGTGATAAGCTTAACTGGCATTTCCACTCATCTATTAGCAGTCTTGGTTCAAGAAAACCAAACATTCGTAGACCCGGCTGTCATGGGAAAAGTTATTTTTAATCTCTAATAGAAAATAACCAAAGCGCGTATAACATAAAGAAGGTTCAAAGCGATGAATAGTGGGAAACAGTAAACCATCACTTTCCGGTTAAGTAATTCACCATTGAAGAAATTTTATATTAATATATAAAAGTCTTCTGTGCGTCCATCCGTTGTCACTAAACTCCTTCAAACACCTTGACCGATATTGATGAAATTTTTTTTGTATACTCAAGTGGGCTCGAGGTTGGTTTAGATTTACAATCCGGAGCAGTGGATGATGTGGGCGTGGCACCTCCCATACAAACCAGATTTTCCGAACTGCATATCCCTAGAAGTGTTTATGGTATGATATTGAAAATTGTTAACGAGTTAAATGAGACCATCTCAAGAAAAAAGGGGAGGAAAAGAGAAGTGGGCGCGGCTCCTCTTTTACAAATGAGATTTTCCGTACTGCATATCTGTAGAAGCATTTACGGTACGATATTAAAACTTGGTAAGGAGCTAAATGAGACGAATAATACATCAAGAAGAAAGGGAGGAAAGGAGAAGTTGGCGTGGCACCTCCCATTAAAATGACATTTTTCGTACTGCGTATCTCTGTAATTATTCGTAGCAAAATACTGAAAACTGGTACAGATTTAAATGAGGTTAATCTCTACCATTTCAGGAAAAAACGTGGCTGAGAGAGAAGAGGGCGTGGCACCTCCCACACAAACGGTTTTTTCTTACTGCATATTTTTGCATATATTCATGACAGAATGTTGAAATTTGTCTCAGAGTAATATGACGTCAATCTCTACCACCTTAAGAAAAAAGGTCGGTAAAGGAAAAGGAGGGTTGACGCCTTTTTAATAAAATCTACATTAATATTACTTCGCAACTATTTATTTTATATGAAGGAGAAGGGTGGGATAGGAATAGGGTAGCAAAGGGACAAGCATAGTAATAGTGATAGGGAGAGGCGTAAGAAACATTTCTAGATCGATACAGGTAAATATCTAGGGAGAACAAAGTCTGCCGGGCCCTCTAGTTTTTGTATAATATTCACAAATAAAAGTCTAACTATAATTTAATTTCCAATTCAATTAAAATCCAGCGAGCATTTTAAGAGCAGGCACAGTGGTGAAATACCTACACTCGATTTGAGACCGGCCACTTGCATTCGCTGTTGGACCTTCTTAGGGTCGCTTTCATAAAAGCCGGTTAACGCTTACCGGGGTTGAGTTGACGTATTTTGTAACAAGTTCCTTTGGCTTTATTTGTTAAATTATTTTCTTTTAATTTAGGGTTATTATTTTTTTTAAGTTGTACTAGTTTAGGTGTTTATACCGTTATGATTGCTGGATGATCTTCTAACTCTAATTATGCTTTATTGGGGGGATTGCGAGTAGTTGTTTTAATATTTCAAATTTAGCTTTATGTGGTATACCTTTTTTAGCTGGTTTTTATTCTAAAGATATAATTTTAGAAGTGGTTTCAATAAGTTATATTAATTTATTTTCTTATTTTTTATACTATTTTTCCTATGTTTGTACGCAAACTAGTACCTCAGTTTTTGAGATATCTCGCTGAAATTTGGTATGGGGCCGCCATTTTCTAAAGCATTAATCATTTGTCGGAGCCAATACAACGCATAGCTCCCATACAATCGATTGTTCCAATAAACGTGTTTTGGCCTATAACTGTTGCAATTAAAAAGCTAGGAACGTAAAATTTTGCAGGTTTGGTACATATTATATATGTAATGTGTGTAGTGAAATCACCCAGATCCGACCAAAATAATACACAGCGCCCATATAATTGATAGCTTCGAAAAATGGATTTCGGGCTATAAATTGTGCAATTAAGAAGCTAGGAACGTAAAACTTCGCATTTTTAGTACTTTTTAGATGTGTAATGTGTATAGTGAGAATCACCCAGATCGTATCAACATAACATATAGCTCCCATACAATCGATTGTTCCCATAAATGGGGTTTGGGCTATGTATCTTTAAATAAAGTTTTGCAGAGTTTGTACTAATTGTGAGTAAGGATCGGACACTTAAAACCGTGATGCGTATTCTTGAAAGGTATAAAGTCTTTGGCACAGTCGAAGACATCCCTTTCCTTACTTGTTTTTAAACTAAACTGAAGTTTGGCCATACCCATCCATTCATATCTTAATACCTAAGATTGCCATAAAGTGGGACAATTTCCCTCAACTTGCGCATTTATAAAATAGATTTCTTTAGGGGTATAAAGTGTTTAAATTAAAATTGCTGCTCATCGGAAATGGAATAGGAAGTCGAAGGAGGAGCCCAGTAAACAATACCTCTAATGCTAAAGAAAATATTGATGGTTTATTATTTAGTTCTCTTAACGTTATTCCGAATTGAAAAAAAATTTTGGAAAACTGCACTTGTAATCAATTCGAGAATGATAAGCGAACTAATGCAATTTGAATTCACACCGAAGGTCCCAGGTTTAGGTAACGGGACAAGTAACAAATAAATGTTTAAAAAAGTTTATTTCAAAACTGTTAAGCCAGAGGTCTGCTACCCTCCGGGCATATTTCTGCAATGAAAAAGCTTCTTAACAAAAATTCATCTGCCTTTTCAGATGCCGTTCGAAGTCGGCAAAAATCATATGTGTAGGAAAAATTCCAGGCAGCACACCAGAAATTGGTAGAGAAGCCCGACCTTAATCTCTTCTTAGGAATATCGGAACAAATTGTTATTGAAATTACGAAGTAAATGTGGTTGTGTGAGGTAGGGCTGACGATATGGCGATACTGATCTCAGGTCATTTTCTTCCACGATGAGTAAAATCGTGGTAAGAAAACGTACAAGTTGGGCACAGGAATCTGGTCTTAGGTTAATTCCAGACAAAACCGAACTACTACTCTTCATAAGGAAGTTTAGAGGGGTAGGTACAGAAGGCTTCCATTGCTTTCTATATGGTACTAATGATGTACAAAGCGATGATTCGATCGGTGTTGACCTATGGGACAGAAGTATCCGTCTGCTTAGTCAGCATACAAAAACTTGACGTGAGTCACGTTAAGGTTAAACTAGATTCATATTACTAGATATTCTAGAGTTATAATGGAAGTCCCCCCCTCCCCCTTTTACCGATTGTGAGTGAAAATTTGTGTCACTCAAAGATTGACTAAATTCTAAATTCAAATTGGAATGCAGGCTGTCTATGTATTTTCGAAAGTTTACGGGAATTAGCGATTATCCACTCATATAGTGGAAAATATAAAAAATACGATCCTATCGGTTATACAAAAAAATTTTACTATTGAATGCATTTAAAGTTTGACTCTGGGTTAGAAGCAACTCAGCGATATTAATTATATCCTCTCGTCAGGAGATGAACAAACTTTTTACGTGAAAGCAAAACTTACAAAAAGTGAGTGATAGAGTTTCAATTGATTGTCACGGTTGTATGACAAGCCAAAGGAACTTGTTACAAAATACGTCAACTCAACCCCGGTAAGCGTTAACCGGCTTTTATGAAAGCGACCCTAAGAAGGTCCAACAGCGAATGCAAGTGGCCGGTCTCAAATCGAGTGTAGGTATTTCACCACTGTGCCTGCTCTTAAAATGCTCGCTGGATTTTAATTGAATTGGAAATTAAATTATAGTTAGACTTTTATTTGTGAATATTATACAAAAACTAGAGGGCCCGGCAGACTTTGTTCTCCCTAGATATTTACCTGTATCGATCTAGAAATGTTTCTTACGCCTCTCCCTATCACTATTACTATGCTTGTCCCTTTGCTACCCTATTCCTATCCCACCCTTCTCCTTCATATAAAATAAATAGTTGCGAAGTAATATTAATGTAGATTTTATTAAAAAGGCGTCAACCCTCCTTTTCCTTTACCGACCGTTTTTCTTAAGGTGGTAGAGATTGACGTCATATTACTCTGAGACAAATTTCAACATTCTGTCATGAATATATGCAAAAATATGCAGTAAGAAAAAACCGTTTGTGTGGGAGGTGCCACGCCCTCTTCTCTCTCAGCCACGTTTTTTCCTGAAATGGTAGAGATTAACCTCATTTAAATCTGTACCAGTTTTCAGTATTTTGCTACGAATAATTACAGAGATACGCAGTACGAAAAATGTCATTTTAATGGGAGGTGCCACGCCAACTTCTCCTTTCCTCCCTTTCTTCTTGATGTATTATTCGTCTCATTTAGCTCCTTACCAAGTTTTAATATCGTACCGTAAATGCTTCTACAGATATGCAGTACGGAAAATCTCATTTGTAAAAGAGGAGCCGCGCCCACTTCTCTTTTCCTCCCCTTTTTTCTTGAGATGGTCTCATTTAACTCGTTAACAATTTTCAATATCATACCATAAACACTTCTAGGGATATGCAGTTCGGAAAATCTGGTTTGTATGGGAGGTGCCACGCCCACATCATCCACTGCTCCGGATTGTAAATCTAAACCAACCTCGAGCCCACTTGAGTATACAAAAAAAATTTCATCAATATCGGTCAAGGTGTTTGAAGGAGTTTAGTGACAACGGATGGACGCACAGAAGACTTTTATATATTAATATACAAGAAATAGTTTATAAAAAAATATTAATTTTGGAGATTTTCAAACATATATAGGACTGACGGACATGGCTAAATCGACTCAGCTCATCGCCCTGATCATTTCGGTATACTTATTGGTGGGTCTATCTCTTCTTCTTCTCATACTTACAAACATCGGACCAAAGTTATAATACCATTTCATGTTCATCAAAGGTATAATGACACCAACATGTACTCACACTATAGAACTTTGTTGTGTGAGTAGGCATGCCATGCATGCAATGGAAAACAAGTATTTGCACTAAAGAGCCGCTGTTGTGTGAGTAAATGCATCTGCTTTAGTTGTTGTTACTTTGTTGTGCCGGGCCTCAAGAGTACACCTGCTGGCTCTCTCACCTTTGGTGTTGAATACTCTATGCAGTAATATTTTGGGAGCATTTTGAGAGTACCCTCAGAAGCAAAGAAATGGAGTATTCCGAGATGGAGCAGTTGATCCAATACTAGGACATTGCCATGTAAACTGGCCCATCTCTTTTATATGAAGGAGTATAAGTGTTGGAGTACTCTGACACTCATACGGAGTATTTACGTTTGTTCAAGGGTTAAGAAAGCAAAAACTTGAGCAAATATGTAAACTTCATTGATGATACAAACAGTATTTACAAAAACCAAATTGATTATTTATAAAGGGTATTCAACACCGTTGTTTTGTTTTTGTATTTTTTGTTGGTTAGGTTTT
This sequence comes from Merzomyia westermanni, assembly GCA_949987695.1. Classification (NCBI taxonomy): domain Eukaryota; kingdom Metazoa; phylum Arthropoda; class Insecta; order Diptera; family Tephritidae; genus Merzomyia; species Merzomyia westermanni. The sequence goes on from OX465290.1 coordinate 61,678,329, forward strand.
TGTGAATTGAAATAAAATAAAATAAATAAGGAAAGGAAAGGAAAAATAGAAAAGAATATAAAGATGAGGAAAGAAAAGGAAATAAAAAAAAGAAAAGAAAAGGAAAGAAAGTGAAGGGATCAACAAAAAAAGGAAACAATAAAATAGAAAACAACAAAAAAGTAAAAATAGTGACTCCATAGAGAAAAGGAAATCAAAGAAAACGAAAATATACTAAAGGAAAGGAACAGCAGAGAAAGAAAGGGAAAGAAGAGGAATAAAATTAGTAGAAAGTAATTAAAATGAAATAAAGTTTTGTGGTTGAATTTCAACCACTGGGCGATCGCTAGTTATATTAAATTTGCCTTTAGCCCAGAGGAAAGAATATCACATATATTTTTATAATATTAGTAGTGAAACTCTAAGAACATATCGCAGTTTATAAATTTTGTTGTTTATTTCTTATTTTAATTTCACTTTTGTTGCTATAAAATTGTTTACACTGATTTATATGTTGAATATCTGCAGAGGCACAGGAAATGATTATCTATGGTTGTATGTGTTGGTGTTCAACGGAAATACATCCCTACCAACCATGGCTAACCGTGGTGAAACTCCGATTCTAAAAATTCACAAATTTTTACTAACACCAACGCATATTTTTGGAATTTGTATGGAAAACAACAAGTGCCTAAAAGTATGCACTCACACGCACATGGGAAAACAGTTTCAACATGGTTAAAAAGTAAACCTCGCCGAACAAAATTGACCACTTTTTTATCCACTTGTTTGGTACGCGCGACTCACTGTTTGTCCAGATTTTTATCCATTAGACTTATTATTATTTTGGACTTCCGAGAAAAGATTTTTGAAACACATAAAATTCAATTTCAACAATAAATACTGTTTTTATTTAAAATAAATGCTCACTTACATGTTTTGTACAAGGCATTCATATACATAAATTCATCTAAATGGTAATCGATACTAGGTAGTTTAATTACATTTCATATTCATATATACCTGTTTTTTTCATTATATCTGTACTTAATATACGCCATGATCCAATAATACAGGTCGTGTTAATAGACCAGCTTATTTTTTTTTTTTACTTTTGTCTCGAGTTTTGACATTACACTCATTTTCAGTACGATTTTGACGTTAAACTCACAAATTACAAAAACATAATACATAGAAAATTTTTGTGTGTCTGTATGTTTGTCGAGCTGCTACGACCTGTTGTAGTTGGATCATGATACACACATGCTATTATATTACAAGATATTCTACAGTTTACATTTCAATATCGTTTATAAATAACTAACAAAACTATGAAAATCCCCTTTTCGACAGATATCGATAACTCTGTTTCTCTGAAAACATCTCACAATGTATCATAACCGAAATAAGAACCCTTAAAACGATTAACCGTAATCAATTATGAGGTACGTAAAACTTTAATAAAACAATTTAACTTAAGCAATCTAACAACCCGTTCTCTAAATTCAATTGAAAATTCATTTGTTTCGAAATTTTGTTTTTGTTATTGCATTTGTAATTACAGTCTTTGATTTTCAGTATCCTCCTCTCCTTCATGCATATTCTTCTTCTTCAAATAAGCTAAAAATGTAGTCCAGCCTAAACTACAAACACTTACAAATACAACACGATAACTTTCAGGTACCATGGAATAATTTATTGTCTGCAAAATTGGCCATATGCAAAGGCCAACCTGTTAAACAGAAAAAAATATTAGATTTTATTATAAATGTTGTAGCAAAGGCATTAAATATTCACTTCGAATGTTTGAGGGAATTTATCTTGGATTTCCTGCACAGATTCTTTGTGCGTTTTTCCTTCTAGCATACTCATGCCATAGAAAAAGCTAGCTATAGCGAATGGTCCATATGAGATTTGTTCAACGGCAGCCTAGAAAGAGAAGAAGATACAGGTTTTTTTAATTAAAAATAGTTGTGTGCATGGAAGTGTATCTATCAATAACGTTATATTTAGCACAAATGTCACTATAATCGTAAACATAACCATAACCGTAACCGTATTGAAGATGGAGATATGCCGTTAAGTCTCTATACGGCAAAAGTTATGGCAACGGTTAAGACTACAGTTGTAGTTGCGTTAAAAGTTACGTTAATGGTAACGGACTTTTATAGTAAAGGTCCTTAATACTACCTTCCAACCGTAAATCAGTTTACCGGCCTACCAGCAGTAAAGAGTTAATAACCCCACTCCTTCCGCAGCGGAATGACGGCATTGAAACCAACAAAGTGGGGCGATACGGTAGTCTGGCCAGGAAACTCGAAGCCGAATGTTGGGGTTCTTGACACTGTAGGCCATAGTGGGTCTATGTCTATTTAGCTTAACATCCATAGAATAGGTGGAGGTAGTCTTAAGAACGCCGTGGTTAATTCAACCTATGATTCCACTTATTTTTCCAGCCGCTGTAAATATAGCTTCCTTTGGTGACAGACCGAAGAAATACTTTTTCTATCCTCTATGGTTTTGCTTAAACCCGATCTGGCGTATAAGTAATTGTTTAAAAAAATATGCTTACTTACCTTAACAATACCAACTTTTACGTTCATTTGTGGCCACATGGCCGAGCTGAGACGCACCCATCCATATAGAGTTGGTGCTATATACATAGCACCGAAAATACTAAAACGTAGACAATGCATCCAATCATAGGTTTCTACAAAAAATAAAGGCAGTAAAAAGGAAAAACGTTAGATACTACATAAAATCTTATAAAGGAAGTTCGGGATCTTATGCGTTTTAAGTTTAAAATTTGTCCTAAGGCAAGTATTTGTCACTAATCTGAAGAGACTTTTTGTGTGGTATTTTTTAAACGTGAGTAATATCTGTTTACAAAACAATACTCACTCAAATTTTTTCCATCCATTGTTTGTTGTACCAGACAACCTGTTGGCCATATAACCGCATACGAAATGACGCCCTTTGCCAACGGATGAGTATTTGCAAACATACGCCATTGTGATTTTAAGAGCTTTAAAGTCAAAGGAACCACCATTGTTTATTGCTGAAAGTGGAAAAATTTAAATATATTTCTTAAAGTTGTATAACTATAACTCTTTGTTTAGAATAATTCTTCCAAGTATCCAAAGATTTTTACTAAATATAAAAAAATGCTAGGAAACTCGTTATTCTGCCCAAAAATTTACTTGTCTCCATATGTAAAAACGGACTCACTTTCTCCTCATCTCTAATCCTATATTCTTATGCTAGTAAACTTTCCCTATGTCTATCCCTTTTCCTATCCCTATCCTTATCCCTATCCCTATTCCTATCCTTATTCCTATCCCTATAACTATTCTTATCCCTATCAGTACCCCTTAGGGATATTGTACTATTAATACTTTCAGCGATATAGTACAAAAACCATTTGTATGTGAGTTTCCGCGCCCCTTCTTCCTCTTTTTTAATTGAGGTGTTAGAAATTAATCTCGTTTAACTACTAACCCATTTCCAATATTCTACCATGAATACTTCCAGAGGTAAGCAGTATCTGAATTGCATGGGAGACGCTACGCCCACATTCGGTTTGTGAATCTAAACCATTCTAGAGTCCATTTGAGTACACATAAAAAACTTCATGAATATCGGCCCAGGCGTTTAGAAGGAGTTTAGTGACAACGGACGAACAGAAAATTTTTGTATAAACATACTTTTTTGTATCATATCAAATTCTGAATAAAACCAGTTGCTGTTAACGTTTACATATGTATGTTTGTGTAAAACAGCAGTAATCAAAACAATTTGTATGAGAGAGCCATAACATTGATCAAAAACTTTGAACTTGACAAATAAAAGCGCTGGTGGCAAATATATATACTAGGGATGCCACATTTTCGGATTTTAATATCCGTTGGATTTGGGTATCCGCTATTCTTCAGCAGTTTAGTTTGAAAAAGTATCTAACTTTGCGATAAATAACAAATAATTGGATTTCTAAACATTTTTTGTATATGAAAAGTAAATTATTTCCTTAATAGGCGTGCAGAAACTAATTCATATAGATAGGTCCACAGTAGACAGTAGACCAGATACCGACGTTTGAAAATTAATACATGAAAAATGTGTGCTTTAAGTCGTTAACCCATTTTTATACCTAGTAATGCTACGCCCACAAGGTATAATAACTTTAGTCGCCTAACGGCAGTACGTAACGGCATAAACGGATCGAGATAGATATAGACTTCTATATATCAAAAAGTTCAGGACGAAAAGAGAAATGGATTAAGCCATGTCCGTCCGTCCGTCCGTCTGTGAACACGATAACTTGAGTAAATTTTGAGATATCTTAATGAAATTTGGTATGCGGGTTCCTTGGCACTTATCTCCGAGCGCTATTTAAAATGGGCGAAATCGGATGATAGCCACGCCCACTTTTTATATATAAAATATTTTCGAAAACACAAAAAAAGTGATTACTCAGTACATAATACACCCACAAGGATACAATTTGGTGACTACATTGAGATTGAGGCATAAAATATATTTTTTAAGAAATTTTAGAAAATGGGCGTGGCACCGCCCACTTTTGATTAAGTCAAATTTAGAAATGATATAAATTATAAATCAAAAACCGTTCAAGATATCGAAACGAAATTCAGCGTGCAGGTTTCTAGGTATGCAAGGAATGTTCCAGGAAAAAATGGGCGGGATCGGGTAAGGTCTACGCCCACTTTTATATGAAAGATTTTGAAGAAGATCGTAGATATATTAAATAGGCAACAACTTTGCGTAAAATAGCTTTACATCATTTATATTTCACTTTTAAAGTTTCCGTAAACAAAGAAATCCGAAAACTTAAAATTTTCGAGAATGGGCGTGGCCCCGCCCATTTTATAGTACACTGTTCCACAAAACTTTTTATGCCATAACTCCGCCAAAAATTGATTTGTCGAAACGAAATTTGGTAATAATGTTCTAAATATAAAGGTAAGTGTTTGCTGTAAAAATGGGCGAAATCGGTTATTGTGCACGCCCAGTTTTTTAACATAGTTCTGAAAAATTTTTTTTGTAAAATTTAAAAAACTATATTTCTACAACTAAGCAAGTTATATTAATCAGATTTTTCACCCGTAATAAGCTTTTTAAGAAAAACTCGGCCGCAAAAAAATTTTGTCAGTTTTGAAGAAGTAGGCGTGGCGCCGCCCACTTCTCAGCTATTTTCAAAGGCAATCGCTTATAATTCAATCTTGATATTTCAATTAAAATTGGTCAGCTGCTTCTCAGTAGTATGTATTATACTCCTGCCAAAAATTAGTCGGGAAACACACAAGCAAAATATTCGTGCACGTAGTTAATAGCCCACTGCAATAGCGAAGTAATATATCCTTTTTTATTTTCATACCTTTCATAAACATTAAATGTATGTAAGTATGTATGAGAACAAGAAGAGAAAAGTTCACTAAAATGATCAGCACGATGAGCGGAGATCATTTAGCTATGCCCGTCTCTCCATTCGTATGTCTGTCTGTCCGTCTGTCTATTTGAACGCAAACTAGTCTCTCAGTTTTACAAAAGAATGCTGAAATTCGTTGTTTGCTTTCGCCATTTTATAATATACAGCAAACATGGTAGACGTTGTTTTGACGTTTTGATACATAGTACACATCTATATATAAAATGTCATTAGCTTGAACCAAATAAACTCCTAACTATACCGAACTGCAGCTTTATATAACTTGGGGGCTTTTCCAAAAGCTATATACAGACTGTGTCGTGCCCAGCGAACTCCTGAACCTATCGTGAAAGTTCAAGAGCAAAACAAAACACAAAATATGTGGGCGTGCCACCGCCCACTTTTGAAAAGTTATGTAGATATTGACTAAGTGACACATGTATCCAAATTTCATTAATTTAGACCAAAAAAGTTCGGAGTTATGACAAATTGAAACTTTATATAGCCTGGGGGAGTGGCTCAGCCTACTTTTCCAAAACTTTATATTGTCTATGCTGTACCCAGTGAACCCAAGTATATATTGTGAAAATTTCATAAAGATCGGTTGAGTTCTTTGTCGCCTATGAAAGACACCCTTTTTTATATCTATTTTTGTTACGCACACAAGGTATATTACTTTATTCGGCATAAACGAATCGAGATATATATTTATTAATGTATATCAAAACGTTCAGGATGAAAAGTAAAATAATAGTAATAATAATTTTTTATATGAATTTTCTAGCAAAAGGCCGTATTAATCGACTGTTTCTGTTAGATAATGCTTCTCATCTTGTATTGCATAAAAATGCCAAGTATTCGTATCTCCGGAATACCCGGATACCAATATATGCACATATATGAGTCTAGAAATGCAGTAGATATTGCCAATTGGCTTTGATACTTTTCGGTGATGAGGAAAAGAAACCGTTCTATCATATTAACTGGACATTCGTATTTCGATGCTCAACCCTGCCTTATAAATATAAATTTTTTTATAAAATGTCTTTCAATGTGTATCTCGCATGAGTCAGGAAGGTTTTCTTAAACATTGCTTGGCCTCTTCAAGAAATGCTCAAGAAAACTTTCCTGACTCGAATGTGATCATGCGGGATGCATATTGAAAGACATTATATAAAGAATATCTAGGTCCAAAATAAAAATATTTCTTGAGCGATTTCTTGCGAACTGCACATTCAGCCCTTTAGCATCCTTATACAAGAAACACGCATTTGTCTTTCCCAATACTATTTAATCAAGAAGCAAATAAAAGCTTATAACATTCACGAAAATTTCATAGACATTTATTTATTTTTGGTTAAGGCAAAGACAGAAATGAAACCAATTTGTCAAATAAGCATATTTAAATTTGTTTGTTTTGCTTCTCTGGTATACTGTATACTGTGTGGTTAGCTACAAACTCGCAAGTTACTTTAAGTAACACAATCAAAAGAGAAAACTAATATGTTCCAAAAAATTGCATATGAACAAAAAAAATTTAGATTATTTTGATAAATAAATTACACATATTAAGTTTTTAGTAATATATGTTTAATGCCGAAAATTCTGCGACTGATTGGATGCTCGTTTCGAAACAATTTAAGCTCTTACACTGTCCGAGGTATTAACAATGAAAAATAAAATATGTTCCCAAAAAATGTACATAAAAATCCACCATTTCTGAAGTAGGTTGATTACATAGGCAACATTAGTGCAGACACCACTCTCTCTCTATGGCGCGATATACAACAGGTATATCATCATAAACCTCCTAAGAGATTTTTGCGCCAAGCTTCTCTTCCAATTTGTGGTGTGCCGATTTGAATTTTTCCCTACAAATTGGTGGGACCTACAGTTTTTTGCCGACTCCGAACGGCATCTACAAAGGAGACGAATTTTCGCTGAGAAGCCTGTCATGGCAGAAATACAGTCGGAGAGTTTGCCAAACCACTGCCGAGGGGCGACCCCGTTTTGAAAAACTTTTTCCAAATCACTTTTGATGTTACCTGTACCAGGGCTCGAACCATGGACCTTCGGTGTGGTAGGCCGGCAACACTACCTTCACACCACGGCGGCCGCAGACACCACTAGACTGGATAAAAAATGATTTCTTGCTTATTCCAACTGATAACGGCAATATTGTAAGCTGTAAATTTCTTTAAGCTTAAAACATTGGTGCGGTGGCATATCGCTATAATTATATACTTAACGTAAAAGAAAAACCAACGTTCAATTGGTCGGTAAGGTTACTTTACGGATGTGGGAATGACGATATAGCACCACTAATCGATTGCATTGTTTCTCATAAGGTTGTTCGAATCAATCGTTTTATAAGGCTACCGATAACGCACCAATAACTTGAGCTTTACCAAAAACAGTAATCAACTTTGCTTAGAGCTATGTATATTGCTTGGTAATAAAATATATACTGCTGGTAACTATATCGTTCGGAAAGTTTTGCAACCGAATATGAAAAGGGTGTACCAGTTATTTGGTATTTTTATTATCATTAATAATAATCATCTACGAGGCCGGAATAGAAGCGTGGGCCGCATGGTTGCTCTATTCGCGGGAAATGCATTTTTACGGCTTCTCAGTGAAATTGAGAACATGGGTGGAAAATGTTTATTTCTTATGCATACATATACCTACATTAACATTTATATTTTAAAGAATTTTTTGATGTGCAAAGATTTTTGTTTACGGTATGGGGGAGGGCATCGGGTTGCGCCCAACTCATGTGTAATTGGTTGAGTTGATATGAGCGCAATTTTAAATTAATAGAAATATTTAGGGAGTGGACATGAACTAGATCAAAACAGCGTATTCTACGACCAATCAACTCTTGTTCAAGTTATGGCATAAAAAGTTTTGTGGAATAACCCAATATAAAAGGGCGGAGCCAAGCAAATTCTCAAAAATATACGTTTTTCGAAATTCTTCGCGCACAGATACTTTGAAACTGAAATATAATTGATATAGAGATATTTTCGTAGTGATATTGCCCATTATGTTGGTCTTTGATCCTTTTAAAAATCTTTGATATCAAAGTACGCTCGTCCATTTTATTATTTCTTTCATTTATTTCATTTGCATTACGTGCTATTGTAATTCGCAACCAGCTAATGAAATATTCCAAGGATATAGTTTATGTTTGCAATCCCAAATGGAGGTTTTTTACAGAGAAAATGAAGAGGCCAATCCCACGCTAACACCTCAGAGCCACAAGTGCTCATCCCAATGAATATAGACAAGGTGTAACAGGTGCCTTGTACCACCCGTTCATACAGAACAAAAAATTTAAATTAAAAGACATAAGGGGGTCTATCAGCTTTTCCGGTGGAACTGCCGGCGGGGAATAATTGTAATAGAAATTTGTGATCCCTATCGACTTCATCGAAATTCATTTCCAAATTCCGGTTAAATCGATTCTCTCATGATCTATTACATTCTCCCCGTCGGCAGTTCCGTCGGAATAGCTGATAGCCCCCCATAATTTATTATTACTCAAAGGTTGCCCCTATGAGCTCCCTGAACAAATTATAAAATAATATAAAATAATTAACTTAAATCAACTGCTCGCCCTCCATAATATGAAAGGTAAGATATTCCCTGTAAAAAGGATAATACGTGGGTCGAATTTTGTTCTGATACATGCAACAGTTTCATATTTATGATTATTTCAATTGACTTATTCGAGTTCAAAACCGGTTTTTGTTGTTATTGTTATTGTAAAAGCTTTAAACTTTGTAAAAATAACCATTTTACAATAATAACACAAACTGGTCATGGATTTAACATTCACAGACCAATAAACTTTGATATTTGTAAAATTAACTTAATCAAAAATTTATACCGACTTGTAGACGCACACGTAAACGAATTCGCAATTGCAAGCATATGCCTTAACCGTAACTGTAACTCTAGAGACTTAAAGGTACACTTTTTCATTCCCCAGAGGTCAAATTACGTTAAACGTTCGGTGATAGAACGGGAATTTTTAAATAACAATAGCTCTTAAATCGTAATTCGGAATAATGGCATAAGTGAGAAATTGACTGAACATGTCGGTTAAAATATTCATTATTACTACATAGTTTCAAAAGTTGAAAATTTTCAAAGTTATTGTTTACGATCAGGGAACGTATGCCGTAATTTTGCCCCTGGTCACGGTTATGGTGATGGTTACAGTAACGGTTTCTGCTACAGTTATGACTTTCGTAAAAGTTGTATTTCCTGCTAAGGTTGTAATTTGGTAACTGTTGCGGTTACTTTTATGGTACGGTTCTTCATTTAGTTACCGTTATGGTTGTGGTTTTGGTAACAGTTACAGTTAAGGTAATAGTTACAACCTAGTATAATGTTACGGCTATGGATGGTATGCGCGAATATTCACATATCTTCTTACGCCTCTCCACGTATCGTACAAGTTATTGATTATAGAATGGTTGAAATATCAAAATTCCTAGTGCTCCAATACATCTTAATAATAATTTCGTTCATAGAGAGCTTATTCTTTTTGTTTCATTGGCAGTGTGACCAGGTTAGCCTTTTCGAGGCTAGATTTAGCCTTTTTTTGTCACTAAGCCTCATAATTTTCGTTTTAGCTTCGTAGCTTTTTTCTAGCCTTTTTTTACTCCAAACCTTTTCTGGTCCCAACACCATATTTTTCGTACAAATTCGAGGAATATATGAAATTGAATGAAGGTAGTATTGATGACAAAATATAGAAAATTATTCATAAAAATTGTAAATTATTTTGAATGGAGTTGATAACCCAATTGGGACATCTCCTACCTGCTAATATGAACTCTTTACAAAAAAAAAATTTTTTTTTCAGTTGATAATTCTTTGAAAGTTACAAAGCCGGATGTATTTTCTTACTTTCAAGAAGATAAGTCTAGGTATTCTCCAAGTCAAGTAGCATTGATTGAGCTTCCGTGGCGAAAGCTAATAATAATAGAATTTTGGGCGGAAGTCCGAGAACATACAAATTCATTAAACGAACCCCATTTTTTTAAAACTGGTCGAATTCGTATATAGGTTTTTGGTATTACCTTTCAGTAATAGGGAGGTTGAAAGAATTTTTAGTGCCATGAACACTTTAAAAACTAAGTTAAGGAACAGATTAAAAATTAAAATGCTCAACTCGCTGCTTAATATTAGATGTTCGTTAAAAGCTTATCCAAATGTAGCAATGATTTTGAAATTACCGATGATCTCACATCTATGATAAATACCCAAACTTTGTACACATACTCAGACTCTTCTGATTCATTAGACGAAGATTATTATGAAGTTAATTAGTTTGTAGTGATTTTCCTATAGTATGTATTTATTTGCAAAAATTCCTAGTCAAAAAAAATGTGCCTGATATGTGTTGAAATATGAATAGTTCCTTTAAATTATATCTACAGCTTTATTTACAAATAGGTAGTTTAAACTAAAATAAAAAGTTTCAAATGGATTCCGTAAGAAAATTTCTGCCTTTTTTTTTAGCTTCTTTTTTTCTTAATTTTAGACTTTTTTAACCTTTATATTTTGCCGATTTAGCCTTTTTTTCTATCACCTGGTCACACTGTTCATTGGCAACCTTAATCAAAGAGAGGGTACTTTCATTGTTATTACGCGAACTGTGTTATTGAAACAGGAAATGTAGGTTGTTTAGTTGTAAAAAAATGCATAAAATTGCGAACTGATAACTGTAGAATAAAAATGTTTGTCATCTAATCACACTATTCAAACAATTTGAGCACGCACTGTTCACATAATATTCACATGACAACCATCACAAATTTACCCGCAAACCACCCCTTTTGTAATCAGCTGATGATTAGCAAAACGCACAACGTACTATCTGACGCAGTTCTCCACCCAACAGCAGCGCACAAAATAAGAAAAAATATTCCAAAACCTGACACTATATACGCCACCCACAACTCCAAACATGACTTATATTCCATATTATTTAAACAAAATAAAATCACTTTCTTTCAATTCACTTATAAAATTAACAAGCTTTGTTTTTTGTAAAACAAATTGGCAAATTGTTTAATATGAGAAAATTCCAAATTAACACAGCTGTTTGCTTCTACGTATGGATGTATATATGTATCTGAGGTTATTACTTTTATTTTTAGTCTACGTCAAGTGGTATTATTCTCGCCAAGCACATCTCACGCGTGCAATCCACCCTGCCCTTGTTTTTGTACTGTCAGCATTTACTTCTGTGCTTTTGGCAAACAAATTTTTGCGATTATTCATTAATGAATGTTTTGTTGTTTATTTGTAAATGTATGGGTGGCACGAGAGAGGGATGAGAAAGCTTTTTTGGTTGTACTACATATATATGCTTACGTACAATACTACCCAGTAGGAAAAGGGAATCCATCAAGTTTTTTTTTCATAAAAAACGCATTTTAACCTTTGCTAGTGTGAATCAAAAACAAGCTCACAGGCTTGGCAAAGAAAAACCATTTTTTTTTTAATTTCATTGATATTACACAGTGCTACTGTGATTTTGTACTTTTAAAGCGATCTAGTAGTTGTTGTTAAATCTGCTCGAATATATTATGCTGCATAACTTGAAAACTTAGTTCTTTCCAAAAAAAGGAGTTGGTATCTTTAAGTAGTAATAGCCTGTCGCTTACATATATCCAAAATGTATCATTTATTCCCAATTATTGCCAAAAAAATGACGTCAAAATCGGAAAAACGGGAAAATTTCCAAAAAATTCAATTTCTCGCATAAAAAACACGTCTTACTCTTTTTAAATGAGCAAAACACTGTACATATACATATTTCGAAAGTGTCAACATTCACCTTTGCGAATTTTTAAATCGATTGAAAATTTGTGTTTTAATGAATTTTTTAACACGAAAAAACTAAAAAAACAGGGTTTCAACTTTAAAAAAAGATTTTTGGGGTGTTATAAATTTTTTGAACATGGTTTCGTATATCATTCGACCAGATGAACAGTCTATACTAGGTCGCTTTAAAAGTATATTCAATTTTTTTTTGTACCACTGTGCTATTTTTCAGTCCTTAATAATTATTTTTAATGGGCTATCAAAACTAGCTTATATTTTATTGATCTTATTTTTCTTTAAAAAATTCAAACTATTGAGCTATTTGCCGCATATAGATTTTTAGAAAACTAAATTTCCAACAAAAAAGGGCTAAATAAAAATTTTCGTCAGGGTGGTAGTTCCACAGTATTCAGCTTTAAAGATTGGCATTAGTGTCCGAACGCTTAATAGGCATCGGGTACTTTAGGCCCGTTCTTTGTTTGTTTTGCTTTCTTTCTATACTTCCCACAAGCGTTATGACTGAACACCTTTTTAGAGAAACGAATAAGCATTTTTGGACATATAATTTTTAAACTTTACAAATCGTATTGAAAATACCTACATATGCACTCGTCGTATGCACGTTTACTTTTTACTCAAAACGAGCGCTGGATAGGCCGAAGATTTCTGCACTGGCTCTACAAAAAAAGGAGGAGTAACAGAGTACTCGTTATTAATAATTTTTGAATAAAAAAAATGTGGTCCAATTTACAAGGCGATGTCCCAGGAGAGGACCACCTACTCCATTTCGATATACTTAATACATTTTTTTTTTTGCTTCTGAGTCGAATAATTTCCAAAAACTTCCAAAAATTAGTCAGGAGCTATATGTTATGTTGGTCCGATCTTACAGACTTTCACAAACCACATTATGAATGTAATGAGTACAAAGTCTGCAAAATTTTACTTTCCTATCTTTTTAATTGCAAGAGTTTGGTCTATAACTCCCCGTTTATCGAAACAATCGATTGTATAAGAGCTATGCGTTTTGTTGATCCGATCTTGTTGGCCTTATACCAAATTTCAGCGGTATATCTCAGAAATTGGCGGACTACTTTGCGTTCAAGCAGACTGCACATTTGTATATTTTCGCTCTTACACATGTGCTATGTGCTACTAGACAAATTTTGTAGCACACAGCTCAGGTGCTGATCACGGTTGCCGTTTGGCCGAAACGTACCATTTTTTTACGCAACTTCCAAATTTGGTACGGTTTTGCCATTTTTACTTCAACGCAATTCCGATGACACTGCTACAAATACCAAACCTGCATTTGAATGACTGCAAAAAAGTATTTAGTCATAATGTTGTGTCTCTTTCACTCTCCTGCTTTACTGGCAGTAGAAGTGAAGTGGTCCCACTTGTATCAACTTATACATAGGAGTCTTTCTCTGTCATACGTCGTTTTGATATTTTTAGAAAAAGTTGTAAAGAGGTACCACTATTTGTTTGTGATAAAAAATAGCATCAACAAGTAGTGCTAATGAAGTTAAAATTATTATCGTATTTGTCTTAGTTCTGAAGCGGAAATATAAAGATGGATAGGTAAGTTTCATAATCGGGGGAATATGCGCAAGCAAATGAGTGGGATTTTGGACATTTTAATTCATTTATTTACTTTTACTCATTATAGGGTATATTTAAAAGAATAAAAGGTTATATGTTTTTAGTTTTTTTATGTTTATACCTTCTGTCATCATGCAAAGAGTCAGCGCATTCGCGCCTTGGCAACCAAGCCACTGTTGGCAGCAATAATTTCGAAATAGTAAAGGACTTCGTTTACCTGGGAACCAGCATTAACACCAACATTAATGTTAGCCTAGAAATCCCACGAAGAATTACTCTTGCAAACAAATGCTACTTCGGACTGAGTAGGCAATTGAAAAGTAAAGTCCTCTCTCGACGAACGAAAATAACACTCTACAAGTCACTCATCGCACCCGTCCTGCTATATGGTGCAGAAGCGTGGACACTAACAACATCTGATGAGGCGGCTCTGGGAGTATTCGAGAGAAAGGTTCTTCGAAAGATTTGTGGACCTCTACGCGTTGGCGACGGCGAGTACCGAAGAAGATTTAATGATGAGCTGTATGAACTTTACGCAGAATCCGACATAGTTCAGCGAATTAAAACACAGCGGCTTCGCTGGCTAGGCCACGTAGTGCGAATAAGCGAAGATGCTCCAACCCAGAAGGTATTCTTATCGGCACCCGCCGGTGGAAGCAGAGGAAGAGGGAGACCACCACTCCGATGGAAGGACCAAGTGGAGACCGATTTGCGATCCCGCGGTGTTTCCAATTGGCGCAACGAAGAAACGACTGGCGAGCTATGTTGGACGGTCAAAATCGCCCAGGCGGTTAGATGACCATTTAAAGAGTAAAGACATACACATATGTATATTAACCCTCGTTTTTGAGTAAATTTATGTCAGCAGATGAACTACTTAAAGTTGTTTTAATAAATGTTATATTGTTTGCCTAGCAAATTATTTTGGTACGTTCTTTTCGGTTTGGTGAGCAAAATTTTAGGCAAACGGCAACCGAGGTGCAGACTTTAATTATATATATATAAAATATTTATGCACGTACTCTCGTGATGTGTGTAGAAAAAAATTATACTTGTAAACGCACATTTTTATTTCAAAAACAAAACACAAATGTTTTTCCTGCCATATATAGAAATTGTTTTGGAGCGATAAGAAAAAAAAATATGGAAAACAAAAAATTGTTAGAGGTTCTTGTGGAAGAAAAAAAAATTAAGTGCTTAAAGTGTGATAAGGTGATTTGTTTGGGGTAGGCAGTTCTGATATGGATTATATATTCGCTCTATAATTAAATGTTATACTTTTTGATCTGTTACTTTTTATTTAAAAATAAAGCACTTCTTCCCTGGAAATGGGCCAAAAACGCACTTTTTGTTAAAATTACAAACTCAAACTCGGCTATCTTGTCTCTAGCCTACGGTTCGAATGCTCTTTGTTCCACCATATGATATGAGTTTAGTTAAGGTGTAGCTCACATGGCTATACGAGGTGTGTTCAAAAAGTATCGTGAATTTTGAATTTTCGCTGGTTACGTACTCGTATATTCGAATTTCGAATTTTTTGCGGCATTATGTTGGTACTCATGTCTCTCACTTATGCCGACAAGCTCGGCCATTTTGAATGTTCAGTTAATTGTTGACAGCTGCTTTGCTTGCACGTGTTTTGGATCGTCTTCGATTTTTACGCGAAATTCGTACCAAAATTTCTCAATTGTGACCAAAAACAGCATCGCATGAACATTGCTAATGAGATGTTAAACTCTGTCCGCGACGACCCAAATTTGCTCCAGAGGGTCATAACTGGTGACGAATCGTGGGTTTATGGTTATGACGTGGAAACCAAAGCTCAATCATCTCAGTGGAAGCTGCCGCACGAACCAAGACCGAAAAAAGCGCGCCAAGTTCGGTCGAATGTGAAAGTTTTGCTGACAGTTTTCTTCGATTGCAGGGGTGTGGTGCATCATAAGTTCTTGCCACAGGGAAGAACGGTCAATAAGGAATATTACCTGCAAGTTATGCGCAATTTGCGCGAAGCAATCCGCCAGAAACGCCCGGATTTGTGGAAGAACAAAATTTGGCTTTTGCACCACGATAACGCCCCTGCTCACGCATCGTTGCTTGTGCGCGACTTTTTGGCCAAAAACAACACACTAATGATGCCGCAGCCACCGTATTCCCCAGATCTGGCCCCCTGTCACTTTTTCTTGTTCCCTAAACTGAAGAGGCCCATGAAAGGACAAGACGGCATCGAAGGATGAGCTGAACAAGATACAAAAAAAATGATTTTTTGAAGTGCTTCGAAGATTGGAAAAACCGTTGGCACAAGCGTATAATATCTCATGGGGATTACTTTGAAGGGGACAAAATAGATATTCATGAATAAATAAATAATTTTTGAAAAAACACAAAATTCGCGATACTTTTTGAACACAGCAGCACATAAACGAGCTGGGAGCTAAAAGTTTCTGATATCCCGCAACACATGTTTAAGAGCAAACTATGTGCTGCACACGTGTGCAAAATTCGAACCCTGTCACTACACTCAGCACAATTATGTGTGTAAGTGCTTTCAACAAAAAACACACGCATGAGTATGTGCCTTCATATTTTCAATACAAAACACACAGATGGTAGGTGATTTGTTTCAAACTGCACACACACGTGCTGTGTGCTCGAAATTTTTTTTATAAGCACACAGATCATGTGCATGAGCAATAAATTGTGTGAGTGTTTTTTTGCACGTGTGTGTGTGCCGTGTGCGTGCGTGCAAATTCGAACACTGGAGGATTGGGATTCAGCTGCTCAAAAAATTAGCACACGGCTAAAAATTTGAGCTTAAATTTAAGCAACTTTTTAAACTATTTTGTAATAAATTCCAGACCTTTCAATTACCTACAACAATTTTCAATTTCTTGCGGTTTAGATTCAAAACAAAACTGAAAAAAGCTTCTTAAATTTTTTAAATTTCTTTTAATTTATTTCTGAAAGCTTTTTCAAATCATTGAATTTTTCTCTAAACAGTTTTGTGTGCGCCGTAGGTCAGTGGGTAGAGCAGACGACTGTGATGCGGGGAGCGTCGGTCCGAGTCCTGGCAATTGATACAAATGTTTTTTTTTTTATGTTTTTCAATTGTTAAGACATATCTGGTTTAAAATTTAAACTCTTTTCTTCACGCTCATTTTCTCTAAAACTGGCATAATTTAAATTTCAAACCAAATTTGGTTTGGACATATGTATATGTAGCCCAAAAGAGCTTTAAATTTAAGCTACATTTTTTTGCTGTAAATAGCTCAGCAGTTTAAAAGCATAAATGAAATCAAGTCTGAAAAATCTGAACTTGTAAAATTTTACCATTAAAAATTACTATTAGGGTTTGAAATTTCTGAAGTACCTTTTTGCCATTCTGAAAAAATTCAATGCAATCTTCAAGAAGAACTTTTTTTTAACCAGTCTAATATATAAATGTATACATATTTACAACAGATGCAAATAAATAAACAAAAATTAGCTGATTTTGTATGTTATTTACTGTTGCATTTGTAATTCTTTCATTTCCTTCGAAACTTTTATCATCATTAATTAGATATTGCGCAATAAAATCGGAACAATACAACTCACTTGATTTCATAATATTGTGCAATACTATTGAGAACAGTTTAAAGCTACCACCGGAAATTAGCAAAAAGTTTGACTACCTGTGGTGCCAGATATATTAGTCTTGCGGCCAATGTGTTCTTTTTTTATTTGCTAATGTTGTAAAGATCCGAATCAAAATATTATAAGTATCCGGATAGTAAAATGATGCCAGCAGTTCATTTATGTAAGATTATATGAAAGGCTGGGAGTAAAAAGTAAACATATTTTTCAAGTAAGTAGACAAATCGTTTTTTCAATTAAAAGACAGAAATATCTTGCTAGAAAATAAAAGATTTAGTGTGTACATTAACATTAAGGCAGAAATAAAAATTTTCAAGGAATTTTTGAAAAGGGGTGTAGCACCGCCCACTTTTGATTAAGTCAAATTTAGAAATATTATTATTCATAAATCAAAAACCGTTCAAAATGTAGAAACGAAATTCAGCACACATATTTATATTAATACATACAAGGAATGTTCCGAAAAAAAAATGAGCGACAGCGGTTAAGGTCCACGCCTACTTTTACACGCAAGATTTTGAATAGGATCATAGATATATTTAATAAGCAATAACTTTGCGTAAAATAGATTTATATCAAATTCTATTTCACTTTCAAAGTGTCCGTGAACAACGAAAGTCGAAAAATATAAATTTTCCAAAATGGGCCCCTTTTATAGTGGATTATTCCACAAAACTTTTTATGCCGTAACTCCGGCAAAAACTGATTTATCGAAACGATATTTGGCGAATATATTGAATATATAAAGGTTACTGTATGTAAAATGCGATATTTCTATAACTATGCAAGCTATATCAATAAGATCTTGCACACGTAATAAGCTTTTAAGCAAAACTCGACCGAAAAAAAATTGTTTGTGGATTTTGGGGAAGAAGGCGTTGCGCCGCCCCCTTTTTAGCATAAAAATGCTGCTATTTTCAAAGGCGCTTACTTGTAGTTTCAACTAGATGAAAATTGGTCAGCTGCTTCTCAATAGTATGCAGTATACTCCTGCCAAAAATTAGGTAAATCGGATAACACACAAGTAAAGTATCCGGGTAAGTTGTTAATACTCCACTGCAATAGGTAAATTATATATCTTTTTTGATTTTCATACCTTTCATGAATATGAAATCTTTGTAAGTATGAGAAGAAGAATAGATCCATAAGTCTACTGAAATGATTAGGACGATGAGCTGAGTCGATTTAGCTATGCCGTAGTTTAGCCGTCTCTTCATCCGTCTGTCTGTCTGTCCGTATGTCTATTTGAACGCAAAATTTTCAAGCATAAAATGTTCATGTATTGGTATTTGGTTAGCAGTAGTTGGTAGGGAAGCTATTTAAATACAAATAAATTAATTTACCCCTCAAAACTCATAGCAGAAGTGTTTTATTGAAAACAGTCAGCTGGCTTAATAATACGAACTGAAAAGTATTAAAATAGGTATATAAAGTTCGGTTCCACCCGAACTTAGACTTCCTTACTTGTTATATAATAAACTAGCTTCGCTGGGCTTGTACACCATGTCACTTAGGAATTAAGAGTCGCTCTACCTTGATAGCAGAAACTCTGTCTCTTATTTGATGAGAATTTGGAATGGAGTTCCATTCTTCAAGGTTGGCTTGTTGTAGGTGAACTAATTCATCTTGCTACCCTTTGTGCAAATTCCACGGTTGTCAGCAGATGCAGAAGGACATCATTGACTCTGGTCCACGTTGAGAGCATTCCACAAGGGCCACACGTGCGTTAGTTGTTTCTCCTAGCACCAAACAAACTTTCTACTCCTTAGCATAGACAGAAACCACTGCTAGTTTTTAGAGGCTGGAGGTAAGAATTTTAAGAAGGGTGCTTTATATAAGTAGCAAATTAAGCTCCCTGATAACTACAGTGCCTTCAAGTGAAAATACGCTCAAAAAATAGTTCAAATCCCTCCCAAGAATCCGCCGGATACCGTAAGAGGTACTACATCCTGGCTAAAACTTCACTAAAAGTAATGAATAAACAAGTGGGTAGGTCAAAGTACCAGATATAAGGGGCCAAGTAACCGTAAAAAAATAAACATCACTATCAGATAATTTAATAAACTATTTTTAGGTTAGGTTATGCTATCTGCCTCTCTACACAGCTAAGCACCTAAGCAATTCTACCGACTGAAATTTTCTTATTAACCCAATTGTATTAAATGCTGTAACAATTTTCATTTATTTACTAGGCTGAGGTGTTATATTTTTTGCTTTGAGAATTGCATTGAATTGTTGTTTGAATACGAAATTCTGATATTCCTTTGCTGCATCCGAACAGAGTAGTGGTTGGTGTGGATTATCCCCGTAACATTTCATGAGTCTATGCTCCAACTCCTTGAGATTCTCGTTATTTACATCTGAAAATCTCACCTGCTTGCCCAATATCGATTCCAATTTTTCCAAAGTCTTCACATACTGACTCTCCTGCAATTCATTTGTTTTCGTTGCCAATAAGCTGGCCTCTTTGTCCTTACCATTGAAGAAGCCACAAGTGCAACAACGTGCGCAATGGACTTGCTCACCTTTCGTTGGCGATGGTATGGCAACTTCGGCGATTTGTTGTGTTGCATCCTCAAGGCGTTTAATAACGCTGGGAGTTACCTGAATAGCCGGCATTTTGCGCACCGGATTATTGATGTGCGCCGTTTGAGGTGTGGAGTTACCGGCCCCCATTTGTTTTCACTTTGAGTTTTTTCTGTTTTTCGCTTTAAAACTTTATTTTTTGCATACAGATTATGCGAATTAGATTTTCTTTTTGAAAATTTCTTTGTAAAAATTGACGTACGCAATTTTGACATTAAACAATTTGGGAGCGTCAGTTGGTTGTCATATTTTTTTAACCCAGCAGACTAACTACTAATTGAATCCATCAGCTAATAATCATCTTTCAGTCATTATCATTATAATTTAATCAGTATTAACATCGAATGGTTCAAGGACCACCCTTATGCTTTCGACACCTATGATTCCGAGCCATGCATCAGGACGGGTGTGATGGA
This sequence comes from Merzomyia westermanni, assembly GCA_949987695.1. Classification (NCBI taxonomy): domain Eukaryota; kingdom Metazoa; phylum Arthropoda; class Insecta; order Diptera; family Tephritidae; genus Merzomyia; species Merzomyia westermanni. Next base: position 61,698,843 of record OX465290.1, read on the forward strand.
TTTCACTGTCAAAAAAGGTGGTATCACAGGGTGGCGTTCTATCCACCACGTTTGTTTGATTTATAAATATCGAAGCATCTCCCACCCGAAAGAGTATCAGTAATTTTCTAACTCGAGGACTGCACTATTATGGCTTTGGGCAAGGGCTTCTAAACCGAAGCTCTGTACATCTATCTCCATGACCTTTCCAATTCCTTTATTGAACTGAATCTGAATTTACATCCGACAATGGAATGCTACATGGTTTACGGCTCAGGAGTGCTACCAATTGTCAACGCCTACTGGATACAGTTGCGAGCCTGCCAAAACTCCAAAACTATAAGAACTGCTTGGGGATATCTTTTTGTTAGCCGGATTATTAAGCATACAGTTTTTTCTGAGCTGTCATAAATCTAGGCATCCAAAGAGACATCTGTTGGCCGAAGTTGCAAAACCCTCTACGTAAGCATTATGAGAAGATCGGGTTAGGGATTTAGAATATGCCCGAGGTAGGCATACCGGTCGTAAGAGGCGACTAATATGCACAAAGGTAATGACGTGCAACTCGATGGTTGATCTACGGATATATGCCTCTCATCTCTCACTTCTAGGGGTGACATGACCTAGAAGGTTCCACTCGTCATACCAAATCACTAACACGACAGTCGGGCAGTACCGCAAGGGAGTACCGGAGCGTACCGGATTCATATCTGGCCAAGGACTTTCAGTTCGACAGCACTACGCAAAACCTTCGGGAAGTGTTTTTGTCGTTACAACAACAAGATCGGGCCGCACATCACTTAGTCGTTTGATCCGTGGAACCAAAGAAGGGCTCTAAGCGACCTCCACACCGAGGTAAGCGGTAAATTTCTCTGTCAGGTCTGTTAGTGAATCTGTCTCAACTTATTTCTGGACATTGTAACGGGTTAAACTTTTACTCCATCCAGGCTTAATCTCATCATGACATTTAACATGCTATTAACTATTCAATGAAACCTACTCCTCTGACACCCATTTCGCTTTCCACCAACCCTGTTGAAACTGGTAAACTTCCAGTAGTATAACTATCAACAGGGCATGGCTGTCAAGGCAGCGATTTTCGACAATACCAAATACTCCACCTTGTCATTCACCAATGAGCGAGTCAAAGACGAAAGACTTCCGTGGCTTGATCATGTTTTTCGAGAAGAAGCTCCAACTCAATAGGTGTTAATCTATCGGCGAAGTAAAGGGGATACGACGAATGAGATCAATCAAACAGGTTAATGATGACTTGACCTCTCTTGTTGTTTCCAATTGGAAGCACTTTTCGGTAAAAAGGATGCTTGCCGTGCTTTGAAATGCAAGATGCTATGTAATTAAATATATTGTTTATGAACAAAATTAGTATGCCCTTTTGTGTAAGCACAACTAAGGCCCGTTTGTTTAATGTCCGGTTAACGCTAACCGCTAGTTTAATTGACAGAAATTAGTCGGTTATCTGTAAATAAACTGCCAGTTATAGTTAACAGGATATTGAGAAAACTGAACTTAGTGTTACCAGTACAGCAAAACGGTACTGCTGACAGCAAACATTGACATCACTAACGTTCAAGCATGTTGCATGCAACATACAACTTGTTTGTATCTGCACATTTTGCCGCTACTAGGAAAACAAAATGTTTTGTATCTGACAGATATTATTTAGCCATACGCCGGGTAGGAAGTTTTGCGCGCGTTCGAATCGGTTTATACGCTAAAATAAAAAGTTAAAAAAAACCAAAAAAATTTTAAACTTAATACTTGCATACTTTTGTATGTATGGAATATAAGTGTCAAGTGTTTACACAATGTGAAAACGAAACGAGTTATAGCGAATTTCTAATGATTTCAAAAATGTATTTTTTGATTTAAATAATTTGCACTTTTCAAGGCTGAAAATTGTGCTTAATTTAACGTGAATGAATTAGAAATAAAACTAAAAGCGAATTAATTACGAAGATTTTGAAGTTAACAAAAGTTTTGTTTTTCGAAAATATTAACAACAATTATAAAAATGAATTAGTTGCGCTGCGGTATAGAATCAAAAACTGTTCAATAAAAAAAAAACATATTCAGGTTTAATCGCAGTTGATAAGTTGGCTGTCGTGAATGTTATTATACAACAAGTGGTAAAAAACAAAGTTTATTTTGCATTTGTATTAGTGTTTTGTTTACAATTTTATGAGCGTGTACGTAGCTGAACTATTCGTATCAATGCCGACACCGATAAGAGTTCAGTATAAATGATGTGAATACCTACGAGTGTATAAATATATACCTGTGTGCATAGATAATTGATTTAAATACATAAGAGAATAGCAATACAAAAAAATAAATAAAAAATGAATAGATTTTACTTGTACTCGTGCTCTCACTAGTGTTAATATATATATCTACCTGTTTGTAAACTTACTATATACCATAATTTTATTACTTTAGTGTGTGTGCTTTATTTGTTTTACTGCAGCGATTTGTTTTTGGAGTAGTGCGCTATGCCTATCAGAGTTGAGTCTGATAAGAAATGCGATTTAATTATTCAACCGGCAAGAGGTGAAAATATACTAACCAATATAAAGTCAAAGCGCATAATTATGAGGTCTGACATCCATCAGAAAACGTATACCAAGGCGCAAGGCTGGGAAAGAAATTTATACTAGAGAATATAACAAAGGTTTTGCTGAAAAAGGGAAGACTTTGCATTTTTTTCTCCCATTCCCAGGCGCTTTATAACTTTTTAATGGACGATGTTAATATTAAAATATTAACATCGTCCATCGTAAGGGACTGGGATATTGTATCATAGCTTCAGATCGCTCGGTACGTCGCTTATTACTAACCTTATAAATATGAAACGCACTAAGTAAAACACAAACGGTCAATAAGATTACTAAACTGAAGGGGAAAAGTAAAGTATTGGCAGATGACTAATAAACTCCGATAAGATAAATAATAGTGAAAAATATCATAACAAATACTAAAAAAATGAGCTAAAAAAAAAAAATAATAATTTTAATCAAACTAAATATATTTATCCGGAAGTTTTTTCTACTATTTCCAGTTTTTTCTTTTTTAACACGTATTTGTGCTAAGAACTTTTTTCAAATATCTCATCGCAATGGATTTAGACTTTATTAAAATTACTAGAATTAGAAAGGAAATCGATAGCCATGATAGTAAATCCACATGTTAACACGGTCAATAATAAAAAAACACTGAATGTGCCTAAATTTGGAGTAAATTGTAAGTTGGTGTAGCTTGAGTGTAATCTTTACTATATACAGTGGCTCAAAGTGAAAGTGTTCTAGTTTGTGCTTCTAATATATTCCGAAAACTTTTTCAGCTTAAATTTGTTTGTTAATTTCTTATTAATATACATAAATAGTTCTTTTATAGAAATCTTTGGAACCTTTTTTTTTTGGAATTTTCAAAAAATGATTTCTGAGTAGTAAGTCTTAGACTGTTATGTTTTTCTTTGATTTTTGAGAATTTTTGTAAACATTTTCTTCAATACAAATTGAATAGATATGACAAGAATAATAATAACAAGAACAAAAAAAGTAATTAGCTTAGTTAATTGAAATGCAGCAATTCAAAAAAGTTGAAAAACGTAACTCAATGTTGTTAGCTTAAGTAAAAAAAATAAAAAATTTAGTAATGTTAACAATCAAATCAGACGTGTTAAATTTGATTAGTAATTAGTAACCAATTAATTAGACGCATTTTTAAATTGGTAATGATTATTTTAATTTTTTTGATTACGATTAAAAAAAAAATAAAAAAATTTAAAAAAAAAAAACATAAAAAGATGAATAATAATAAAAAAAATGTGTTTTGGTTACTTTTTATTATTTTTTGATTCTCTTTTTTTGGCTTCTGGATATTTATGTACTTCTACAACAATACTGAAAAAAATCAAAAATAATCAAAAAATCAAAAAAAAAAAACTAAAATAATCAAAAGTAATACACAAAAGCACAACTTTTTTGATAATTTTTAATTTTTTTAATAATCTTAAAAAGTCAGGATTTTTTTTGATTATTTTTTTAATTAATTGGAAAATAACCATTAAAAATTGAATGTAATGGCAATTAATCGTTAAATGGATTCTCAATAAAATAATTAATCAAACTGGTAACCATTACCATTAGTAATCATTATTTAACAGGTCTGAATCAAACAAAGGGCATTCCAATGAAATAAATTCAAACGAAATTAAATTGATGATAATTAAGTCTGAAAAAGTTAATTAAAGATTAAATCTAACTTACCAAATGGACTGACTTATTCCTAAGACAATAAAATTTACCCAAAAATAGACGGAAATTAATTTGCTTAACGTCATCCAAAACTGATTAGTTAATTTAAAAGGAATTCAAATCAAATTAAATCAATAATTTTGAAAAAGTGAATTAATTCAAAATTAACTCAAACTAATCAAATGGACTGACTTGATCTGAAGCAAGTAAAAGTTACTCAAAAAGGGGTGGAATTAGCATTAATTTGCTCAATGTTCAAAAACTAAAAATTATAAGCTAATTCAAAAGTTATTCAAATCAAATTATATCAATACATTTATAATAGTTCATTTGGAAAAAATTATTTAATTAAAGAATAACTCAAACTAATCAAATTGCCTGGCTTAATCCTAAAAAAATAAAACTTACCCAAAAATAGAGGGAAATTAGCATTAATTTGTTAACGTTATCCAAAGACTAAATATGATTAGTTAATTGAAAAGTTATTCAATTAAATTAAATTAATAATTTAAAAAATTAAATTTGAAAAAGTTAATTAATTCAAGATTAACCCAAACTAATGGATTGACTTTATCTAAAGCAAATACAATTTTCCCAAAAATAGGCGGAAATTAATTTGCTTAACGTTATCCAAAGACTAAAAATGATTACTTAATTTAAAAGGCATTCAAATCAAATTAAATCAATAATTTTGAAAAAGTGAATTGATTTAAGATTAACTCAAACTAATCTGACTTGATCTGAACCAAATACAAGTTACTCGAAAAGGGGCGGAAATTAGCATTAATTTGCTCAATCTTCAAAACTAAAAATGATTAGTTAATTCAAAAATTATTTAAACGAAATTAAATCAATAAATTAATAATAATTCATTTCAAAAAAGTTAATTAAAAATTAGCTCAAACTAGTGATGTCTAATCTTAGGAAAAAAAAGTTACCCAACAATTGACGGAAATTAGCATAAATTTGCTTAATGTTATCGGAAATTAAAAGTGATTAGTTGATTCTTAATTAAATCTATGACTAAGTACTCTGAATTATTTAAAAATCAACTAGTTAATTAAATAAATAAAACCAAAAAATTGCTGTCCAATTCAATTAATACATGTACGCATAAATTCAGCAACTGAAGCAATGCCAAAATAAATAATTTTAAATAAATCAAAGAATTTCGTTAAATAAGGCTCCTAAAGTAGTAAATTTGTGCAAAACTTAAAAGGCATAGCGTGAAACATGTGCGCAAACACCTACACTACCACGAAAATTACAAAAAAGAAAGGCAATGTAAAAAAATTAAAAAAAAGTGTAATAAAAGAATACAACAACAATCTCAGTGAAGTGTTTTAAATACCGATACTACCTGTTGCGTCGTTAATACATACAGACAAACTCACAATAATATGTACATATATAGATTTCTACGACCGTTTGCCAAGGTTAACCGTTCAACATTGCTGCACACCTTAAGGCCCACACAGAAATATGGCTATGTGTGCATTAGGGGGTCTGCGGTTTTTGACGTTGGTTTTACTTTTTTGCTTGCACCTAAAGCGAATATGCGACATCCATCATATAAAGTTAAATGAAAGTAGGCATGGTTGTCCAACGCCCAATTTTTGGCAGAAATAGAATCTATACCATCGAGGTTAAAGAAATGAGTTTACTAGAACTCGAATCGAATTCTTTAAATTTGCTTTATCGGAATAGAAAATGATATCGGAAGTCGAAGTAGGGTAGAAGAGAAAAAAAGATTTAAAATTAATTACTACAATTAAAGTTATTTCTTAAATTGCTTAAATCAGTGCTTAAAGCTAGTAATATTTCCTTTAAAGAGAATGATTTTTCGAAAATACCTAAACGAAATGTAAAATCAATCTCCAACGACCTGTTACAAATCATAGCGAATATACGTTTAAGGGCATTTTCTGACAGTTGAAGAGTGAAAACTTCCCAAAATTGTCAATTTCGACTGAAAATATCCAAGAATTTCCTTCGATATGTAAATTTTTTCACATTTCAGGCTGTTCTAAGTGACCCCAAGTAGTATGGTAGATATGTTTTCTTATGTTGAAAACATTTTCTAAAAATAATTTGCCAAAACGTGAAATAATTAAAAAAAAAACTTTGCTCAAACGGGAGCGCTTTTCTGCTTTATTTTGTTTTGCTGATTTTCCGACAGTGTGGAAAGTGGATGTATATTGGAACGATTTATCGTCATTCCTTGTCAAATTTGGTTTTGTAACAAACCGGTTTCGGCGTTACGCCGTCCTCAGTTCAGAAGGAAACTAAACACTGAGAAACTATTTACATAGAAATCGGAATTAGAAGTCTAATCAATAAAAAGCTCTAGCATTTTCGAATCTGACGCGGAGCTATAGGAATAGTCCGAATCTGTCTGAATTTACGGGAAATCGCTCCGGTTTTCCGTTTTCTGAATATGAGGAGCACAAAAATGCGAGTAAATATGGTTCTCTCAGTGAAAAGTTGCAAGTTTTAGTCAGAAGAAGTTTTGCTAACTGCTTCTGGTAAATCTGTCTAAATATCAGCTGTTGTGCATTTGAAAAAATATAGGATAATTCTGGTGTGGTAACCACATTCGTTTTACCGGCAAATAAATAGTTTGGAAACTTTTACATCCTTTTGGTATTCTGGCGGCTTAAGCTGCAGTTCAATTTTGTAACCACCAAAATAGGTGGTAACGTGGCGTAACCGCGAAAAATTGCATGTGTTTTGTAAATATTTTCCTGGACGGAAAATACCTTAAATTTAAGCACTTTTTTACACGAAGTTTCGTTTGCGCTTGCATTTTATTATTTATTGCGCATTGTTTGTTTTTGACAGCGTTGCCATGTACGCTAGAACCGCGGTTATAAGAACTGCATTGCCAACTGTTAAGATTTTCGTTAGATAATCTTCCAGGTACAAAGTTACCGGTTACGCACAGAATTGACCCGTTAGTGTAACTCTGTCGCTCTCAGCGAATTATTAGTTTTTGACTCTTTTACTAGTTTTATGTAGAAAAGTACCGTGTTGGAATGGTTTAATGACCACTCATTCTCAATAATTTTCTCTGAAAAGTTAAGAGTAATCACATTCAAAAGCCAAAGAATTTGTGAAATGAAAGGTTTGATATTTGAAAGGTTGGATATTGGTCCAGTTGAAACTACTAGAATTAGAGTAGGGTGCTTGTTGGTAGTTCAGAATTGTTTCCCACTGCTGACAACGATAACAAGCCTTTCTTCAGATTGGTTTAGTTAGCGGCCTTGGTGGCGTTAAAAGAAAATAGTACCATCACAGCACTTGAAAATTTTAAGCATTTTCAAGTTGGACTATCTTTTCAGCCAATAAAGAACACCCTAATGCCCATGAATCTTTAGTAATAGTAAGCTATGCAAAGCTGTATGCAAGTGTATTTGAACACGTCTTGAATGTGCTCTCGAGTACTACTAGTTCAGCATAGAACACGAACTCTACTTCGCAGCTAAGTCTTAGCGGCATTATAGCAACAACAACAACATATGCAACAGTTTAACTCTTAAGTAAAACGAAACAAGTGAGATTCCAACGTAAATCAACAACAAATATATACACAAATGTGGCCAGGTAGAATTGTACAAATACACGTGAATGCATAAATACAAACATACATACACAGGCAAATACCAATGTGCGTTATGAATATGTATGAAGGTGGGGATATGCAAATAAAATGGTATTAGAGTGGCGCAAAACTATTCGTTTGAGATTAAAGACATTTCAATGTTGCAGGGGTTTTTAACGCTTTTTGTACCTTTTGTGAACTGCAGTTTGTTTACAAAAATATGCCGCTGTAGTTTAATAAGCGTTAATTCTGTTGAATATCGTACAACAAAGTCTGTTGGTTGGTATCTAAGAAAATGCGCACAATTTGCGTAAGTCACGGTCAGCATAATTGTTACCGCATTGCAATACCAATTCCAAAAGTCAAATCATACTCACAACAACAATAACTTAGCTGACTTCTATGTGCAAAAATATATACATGCGTGTATGTATATATGTATTTAAAATTTAAAGTTTAAGAATGTACTGTGGCTCAGTAAACTTGTTTGGCAGTGAACCCCCAACTTAATCGTGTACGAATAGTGCAAGCAAATGGAATAAGAAAAAGCAACAGCGAAAATATAAAAAATGTAAATAAAAGTTTAAAACGAAAACAGAAAATGAAAGCGTGAAAAATGCTATTGAGCGGCTTTAGTCTAGCAACAGGGAATTCAAGGCAGTCGAGGAAAAAAGACAAGAAAAGTAAAAAAACGAAAACGGAAAATATACGTGTATAAAAACAGTGAGATGATAAACATAACTTAACAAGACTATCTTTTTATTAACGAAAAAAAAACAGCAGACACTTTTTTATTAAGCAAAGAGGTAGCGCGTGAATAATTTTGATATATTAACACAAACTTTTTTCAGTATTTCAAACACAGCTCCATCTAGTCGACATTTTTTTACAAATCTCTTTCTTGTACCATGAATTATATCTGCTTTGAATTTAGGCTAAATCAGATAAAAACCACGCATTTTCAGAGTTTATACTGGCAGATAAGTGCTTCACATAGCAACACCTTTTTCCTAAGGATATGATGCACCCGATGTCCCAATCTAAGACGCTGTAAAATACCTACCCGGCTACGACGTAATATTCAAAGACAAAGTTGAAGCTTGGTGAACTGCATGTATTACCTCTCATGCAAAATATGGTCTGATAAGCTCCAACCTGCAGATGAAGACTTATGTAAGTGGACTTTGGCCCAATCGTTGTTGTTATTAACAGTGCTTAGCACTTCTTAATGGGCACGAGCACTCTAAGAATCTTCATAAAGCTCTTCTAATGGACGTCCATGGAAATGCGCAGTTTTAACAGGGTTAAACCATAGTGATATTGGTGTTAGGAAAGTAGGTTGAATTGACAAGGTAAAGAGATATTTGGTATCGTGAGGGGACATACCACATTTGGTATGGTGGGGTTGAGTCTGAATAAGTAAAGAGTTTAACCTGTTACAATATCAATAAGGAAGTTAAGCTAGCATCGCTCTAGTTTCCCTCGGATGCACGCGCTCCTCTTCAGCTATTTCATGTGGTTGGATATCAATTATGGGATCACAGGCGGAGATCTGAGGGATCTGACTACCGACTCGGTGTGACGGTCGTTCAGAGCCCGCCTATGGTTACGCAGATCAAACGGAAGCTTAATGTGGTGCTGGATCTCATAATAGTGCTTATGGAGATGTTTCCTTATGTCTCTTATAGGCGAAGCTTCATCCAATAGATAACGGTTTGGATGACTAGGTTTGTGGCTCCGGTTTGCGGTTCCACTAAAAAATGTTTTCCCTTGACACAACCTGCTAGTGTGGTCTCTTCTTATCGTAGCTTGGCCAGGTTTGTAAGGTGATCTCCCAGGGGTCCTTGGAATGCCTAGAACCAATGTTGCCCTTGCTTTTGCTAGTTCGATTTCTCGTTGCGCTTTATGTTCCTATGGCTCGGAAATCAGACGAGTGAGATATTTGAGAAGTTGGTAGCAGCACCGAACATCGTCTTGCAACTGCTGACACATTTAGAGGAATGCGGAAATTAGGCGCCATGAGCGTCGCTTGACAGTTTTTATAGATACATATTCCGCGTTCTCTTACTGCGTTCTTCGACAAGAAACCAAAAGCGCTCGATATCCTAGAACTTCGGCTTAGGAAATTTTAGCAAAGTCTGGAACACGAACTGAGTACTGCGCAGCTTTTTACATCACACTTTTAGTGGCACCGCCTTCCTTACCTATTCTATAGTATTTCTATGCGTGATAATTCGAAAAGAAAACAGAATTCTCCTAAGGACAACGTTATTTTATATTGAAAATCTGTTCGTAGCGGTAGCTCTACTAATAATAAAAAAAACATTTCGGATGATTAGGGACGACCCTAAATGATTCAAAGTACTAATTAAGCTCTATCAGCCCAATTCTAAATAAAAATTCCGCACGGAATTTTCATCTCACTCATTCCTCTTATTCTGCATAAAAAATCCTTGGGAGCTTTTTCACTTCTCCCTTTTCTCTTATTCTTAATAAAGTTCGAAAAATGGAAAACCAGTTAAGGGAGAAAAGCAGCTATTACGAATGCGAGAAAAAAGGAGATTCTGCTGGCACTTTTAAGGAATTCTTTCACAAGCTTAACTGAAAGGAGCGCTAGATAAAATTGATAGTTCCTTGTATTTTTATAGGAAAAATATTAGCTTGTGTAAGTGTATACTAAAAAAGTTATATTGTGTTCCAATACTATGTGTTTTAGATCGAAAAGTACTAATAAAAAACAGTTAGGGTTCTGCTGCAAGGCCATCAAGAAATTGTATTTTTGAGATGCTGAGTATGCGATATAAGGAGGTCTGGGCTTATTTACTCTATAATACTTCTTACATTTGCAAACGCAAGAAAGAAAATGAAATAGGCAAACAAAAATATATAGACAACGTAGCTCTTAGTCGCTTTATTTTTCGCCACTAACATATGATTAGCAATACTAGACGTTGTTTTACATTTTTTCCCTTAATTTAAAACGAATTCTTCACAATATTTACACTTTTAAATTTCTTTTTATAAATTTAAAAAGCTGCTTATGCCATGCCAATTGTCAAAACACCTAAATTCGACATTCCTCTTCCACAATTATTCTTCTTCCTAGGAGAATATAATTAGAGGAATTTTTCCGCGGGAAGAAAAATACGAGAGAACAATATTCTTCGAGAATATTAAGAATTGGGCTGTATATAATGTGTGAGCAAAAAATATAAAAAATAACAATTTTATAAAATTGTCAAAAACTCCAAAGAAAATCGATAATCATTTCCTTTTAGATCTACGAAAAAAAAACTCGAATTCATAAAACAGTGTTTAGTTAAAAAATAATCACTGTAATATATATATAAACATACTTACATAGAAATGTAGTACAAATTCATATACACAAATATAAAATTAAGAAAAAGTATGTAAAATCAAGCTGAAATTTACTAAAACGATGAAATAAATCTCAAAAGCGTATAATAGAAGTGAAATTTTTAATGGAAAGTGAAGTGTCTTAAATGGTTGGAAAAATCATTCACAAAAAATTCACCAAATTGTGATAATCAACAAGAATACAAAATGAATGTTTATATTATTAAACAACCGCCAATTGTTGCATGCAACACATCTACGCTCACATACAAACACAACAACAACAATAACAGCACTAGCAAAACTGCCAACAGTTTACAAACAAAAGTGCCTATAAAATGCAACAACAATGCATTATTTCAACTTTGTTCATCGGCAAGTTTATTGTACTTGCTTTGCCTTAGCATTTCACACATTCCACAAAGTTGTGCCTTCAATTTGGAGAGCCGTTTGCCGATAGTCAAGTATGGACCACATGCTAATTCATATTTTGGCTATTCGGTTGCAACACATACGGTGGGCGAATATAATTGGCCGAATAATACAAAATGGTGAGTGAGAATACTCAAATTTACATTGCGATAAAATTGTAAAGGATGCCAAATTTTCTTTAAAAATTAAGTGAAATATGCCAATGTGGATACCAAACGCAAGGCATTTTAAGTCGAGTTTCAACAAAAATGTTTCTAGGTAGGGTTGCCACCCCGTTCTATTATATTTATTCTTTTTTATATCCTCTGTTATCACGAAATCAACTGATAATAAATAGTTGGATGAACTTTTCTAGATAGGTAATATGTTACATTTCGAATTCTCCTACTTAATTGTTGCCACTTGGGATATTTTGGGATTAAGTATCTAAAACAAACTACATTATATGGCAACCTCGAAAAATTTTCAGCAAAGCTCGGTCGCCCAGGTACCTAATAATGAATTGCACAATCAATGTCTGTTTACTTTAAGGGAATTTCGATGACTGCCCTAAATATCTGGAACTTTAACCTACAATCAGGCTAGGTGAAGTTGAAGATACTGACAATATTACGCTTGTGGATATGACATTGACTAAAGGTACCATAAACTTCCGATTGTTTGGAAAATTCTTGTGTTGAAACAATATAGTTTCGGTTAACATTGACTCCAAATATTTTTAAGTCTTTCGAATATTCGACAACATCCAAGCTGAAGTACTTCTGCTTGTGGCTTGTTATATGTAAAATGCAGACATACGACCACCATGTCAACTCCCCTGTAGTTAGAAGGAATTGCCCTTAACTTTCACTGCTCTTTGTCAGCAACCCATCTTTCAAACATGAGTAAAGGTACAAGATTTGATAGAATTTAAAATATTTCCACTTCGACGGCTGAGTGGAAGATCACCCCATTTCAAAAAAGCCCTATCTCAACATTTGTTTCAATAACGCTCTATTTCAAAATTTGCTTCAAAAACGACGTATTTCAGCTGAAAATAAATTGAATTTTCCTTGATATAGAACGTTTTTGAAACTCATTCAGAGAGAGGTCGTTCTTGAACCAAATTCTGAAATAGGGCGTTGTTGAAACAGATTCTGAGGCAGGGCGTTTTTAAAAATTATTTTGAAATAGGGTGGTCTTTCACTCAGGCGAAGACTTGCAGTCCGACTTAACACACATGTGGATCAGTTTGAGGACTTGCAAAAATCGTATCTATATGCAATATTTATAAAAGTAAAGCCCAAATCTTTGTATGAACAAAACAGCCAATCTACTGCGCTGATTTCTATAATTTAAGTTGCACAAAAGGACATAGTGGTATTTTTGAAGTGAAATTTGAATACCAAATATGTCTAATATAGAAACCGATTGTGTAAAAAGGCGACCGTCTGTAATTTGTACGAACTCAAATTATGAGACTAATTTCAAATAAAGTTATAATCGCTATAGTATACCAGAGTATACATTGCCGCTTTGTGGTTGCCTGTTACGGTAAAAAGATTCCTGAACGTTTAGGGGAGTGCTCCCAATGTGTACAGTAGACTGCACCGAAAATTTTTTTTTTGAAAACAATGGTGAAAAAAATTTAAAAGTTTCGGCAAATGCTGTTCGAAAGCTGTCAAATTACATAAATTTTTCCAAATGAGAAAGAAATTTCGTTCGCATCGTGATACAGAGTAGCCCCCCAGGCCTTAATATATATTTTTAAAGGTCTTTTGTGGCTTGTTTAGCTGTGAAAAAATATTTAAAAATCTGTATTTATCTTTTTTCTATATTGATTTATACATTATTATCATATTTCCTAGTTAAAAACGTGAAATGAGAGAACCATACCAATATATATAGCTTGATTATTTTTGAACGGCCCACCTAACGGTAATTTTTATGCACAACCTCTAAAAATATATACTATAAATGGTCTGTAACTTTTACAGAGTTTTTTAAGCCTTAAAAAATAATATCTAAAAATAAAAAAAAAACAACAAATTTTTGTTCTTGGTAACGTCTAGTAAGCATTCCTTTGGAGGGATATGGAGGCTGTATAAAAAGCGATTTGTTTAAATGTTTCCGTTGAATTTTCGGGCTGCCTTTCTCAGCTGAGACCCAACCTGAACGCATCTACCGCGCGATGCTGAAAAAGTAGGAATGCTTCATATAAAAAACAATCTACAGCTGTGTTTAATATAATAGTAGTGAAATTAAAATGGATATCGTTCAAAGAAATAAGAATAATCTGCGATTTTAACAGTTTTCTTTTAAGACATAGCGAATTCCATAACAGAAACCACATAAAAAGAAATTTCAAAGCTTACACAAAGTTCAGGAAAGTTAATTAAACTTTAAAAAATGGCTATCAAAATTTTGAATTCTTTGCAGAGTTTCTAGAAAATTTCCGAGTACGCAGTTTTTAAGACCAATAAATTGTAGTATGAGATTGTGCAAGTAGAACTCGCGCAGAAATTTCCCTGAATTTTCAGAATTTGTTTCGTCAAGGCTGTTAAGTGATTTCTTCCATACAAAGCATGAAAAAAAATAAATTTTGTGTGAAAAAAAAAATACCCAACACCCTTGACAAAAATTTTATAAAAATTCAAGGGAAATTTTGAGTTACTTTTATCTTCCACATTATTACGCTAAAATTTAATGAGCTATAAAACTGCTTACTCAACAATTTTTCTAAAAATTCTGACCAAAAATATTGAAATTTTGTTGTAAGTTTTTAAAAGTTTTATGAAATTTTTTGAGCTTTGTCTAAACTTTGATATTTTTTTATGTAATTTCTGTTATGGAATTCGCCATATTTTAAATGAAAGTTATTAAAAACACAGCTTCTTTTTATTTCGTCGAACGATATCGAATTTAATTGCACTACTGTTATATTGAACACAACTGTATATCGGCGCTAAAACTAATTTCTCTATATGTGGATATTATCATCGACTTATTTGATGACTTACGAGACTGAATTTTAAAAAAGGAATTTCAAGTCAGAGAGTTTTCAACCATTGATAATTGCCTATTGCGTGTGATATTTTCTGTTAAGACCGACTAAACTTCAGAATCAAAACCCAAGCCTCACTTCGTCACTAAATAACTCATAAACTTCTGTAAAGCTAAGAAAAACAGCTTACTTCCGCTATACATTTTTGTTACCTTACTATCTTCAAAGCGCATAACCAGTTTTTTTCATATTGAAACAACAAACATTTACCACTTCTTTACTTAAGTCAAAACAAATTTTCTTAAACAACTCAATTCATTTATGCAAATTAAGTAAACAAACGACAAAATTATACAAAATTACTTTTGCATGATACAACAACTTCTACTTCAGCTGAATCAATATAAATGAAAAATTAAAAAAAATAAGCAATGCCCATAAAGCCAGTTGAAGAGACTCGGAACAAATTATCACTATAATAAAAGTCTGCATTCTTTTGATATTTTTTACCATGTGTATATTTGTTTTTGTCATGAGTATGCATGTATGTACATACATATGTGCCATATAATCATTAAATCAACAAATTGTTTTAAAATACGTGGAACAAAAATGCAGAATTCAGAGAAAATTATTTGGGCTTAACGTTTTCGTGGTGTATAAAATCTTTGCAATTATTTGCCCTCAACAAACAGCTCTACTCATATTTTCGCAAAAATTTCTTCGTTTTTTCTTAGTCTGCAATTAACACTGCAAGAATGCATGCAGAATACGAGTATAAATAGAGTAAATATTTAAGCGAAGAAAAAAATAAAAAATTTAAAATTTAAATTCGAACGTGGTGGAAGTTATTTTTCGAATCAACGAAAACAACAAAATATTTATTACATTTGTACACACATATGTATGTACATACAAGTATAACGTCTGATCGCTTGCCATGGACATATTTCCCCCGATTTTAAATTCAAAATCGATTTTTTTTGCTGAAAATAAAAAAAAATAAAGATTTTTGTGATGTGTATGCAACGCTTCAAGCGCTGAGTAATACGATAAATAAATGCTGGAGTAAAATTGCCTCAGTAACCCGATTTATTTCGTAGCTGCTATCTTTTGCTACGGGGTTGCCACCACTTTTCAAAATTATCTTTTAACATATTAACGTGTTTCTACGTTATTAACAACATTTATTTCGAATTTTTTGGAATTCTTTGGTCACCGAGTCGCCAAAGCCTGTTCGGTAGTACATTGAAACTTATGTAAAACAGTCAGACCAGCTCATGTTAAGAAGCTTTGGCACTTTTATTTTTTCATTTAGTATGGCGTAGAATTAGTACTTAAAAGAATTAGCACTATCAAAAAAAAAAATTTTTTTTAAAAGCTCAATCGATTTTTTTGCACAAGTTAAATCTTTTTATCTAAAATTGTTAAAAACATGCAAACATTGTTCCGATCTCTTTCTTGCTTGTACAGCAGAAATTCCATTTCTTTAGTTTGATTTCTTACAATATAATACTGTCTAAGCTTTATGGAGGGCGAGTAGTTTTTTTTAAGTTAATCTTTGTATATTATTTGTAGAGTAGAACGGGGGTGCAGAGCATATGTTGCATAGGAAGCAACCTTTGAGTAATGTATTATTTTGAATTATTAGTATTTTTTATTAAAGTTATTTGTTCTCATTGAACGGGGAGTGCGGGGTACCTGTTACCTTGTATTTATTAATTGGGGGCGAGCGCTATTGGTTCTGAGACATTGCGCGGGATTGGCTTCTTCATTTTCGCTGTGAAAACTATATATATTTGGAATATTTCATAAGCTGGTTGCGAATTACAAGAGAGTACAGTGCAAATGAAATACCCGAAAGAAATAGTTATAGCTTATGTCAATTAAACAAATACGATTTTGTTAATATTCCACTGGAATATTATTTCATTTATATTTCATTCCAGATAATGCTATTTTATATAAACGTGTCCTGTAAGTAAAAAAAAAAACTTTGGAAAATGTTAGCAGTGCTAACCGTTAATTTATATATGGGCAGTGTCAAGCCCATTTTCCAAGATTTAAAAAAAAAATAATTAATAAGATTATCAGGTTATTGTAACTACCAAATCCTAGCATTCTGTTTGCATCAGTGATGGAAATATGGCATGCTTCGATTTCCTACCTCTCTTGTAAAAATAGTTAGTACAAAAGTGGGCGTGGTCGCCCACTGATTTTGCTTATTTTAAGTGTCTATAGTATACCTCGTATAAAGTTTCGTCATTTTATCTTGCACGATTGGGAAGTTATTAACAGTCGAATTTGAAAATTGCTTGACTCATAAGTGGGCAGAACCACACCCACTTTCCAAAATTTTGCAAAAATTGTATAAAGAATATAAAAATTGATGTAACTCCCAAATTATATAATTTTTCCTGTATCAGTCAATGAGATATGGGCAGTTCAATATTTCTACCTCCTTTCCATATAACTTTTATGAAAAAGTAGGCGTGGTCGAAAAGCGATTTCGCTTATTTTATATTTGTGTATGAACCACAACCATAGTATACATCCTACTAAATTTAGTTATTCTAGTATAAACTGTTCTGTAGTTATTAACAGTCGAAGTTTGAAAATTTGTTCAGTCATATTTGGGCTGTGCCACGCCCCTTTTTGCAAAAGTTTTATAGATTCAATAAGACAACCAACTAAATAAATCCACCAAATTTTACTATCGTATCTGCTTTTATTATTGCATTATCTCATTTTCAAACGTTTTTCGAAGTTTTCGATATCAATAAAAGGGGGATTTCGCCCATTTTAAATAGCAACCTACTTTTACCAGAATGTGAATTAATCTGTTCATCTAGGAACTGTGATACATGGAACTCTATATCTATCTTCATGTGTACTAGTATACGATGGGTATAAAAATTGTAAAGACTACCTGAATATAAGTGTCTTCAACATGAAAATAAAATTTCAGGACAAAATTCAGGTTAGTAGTTAAATAATAATTTTGTTCCAATTTAAATGTAAAGCACAACAAAGTCATTCTTTCAACTTAAAAAAAAAATATTATGATAAAAAGTAAACCAATAACAAACCTAACTGTGATACAGAGCGTAAATGGCAAGAAGCAGAATAGTTAAACTTATGACATCACTTACAAATACAACAAATTTAGCTACTTTTATAGCTCAATATGTTAAAATGCTTGTTTATATATTCCTAGAGCTTTTAAGCTTAATATCATACGAGCTACTATGTGCGTAGCAGATAAAAAACAAAATAGTTTCGCCCAAAAGATAAAAAACAAAAGCGGCAGGCGACTATGCTACGCCCTAAATATTACGTATTTGGTTTGTTGATTACTCACAGAAATGAAACACAGCACAGTGGCGCCTACAAGCACCCTACAATTATTGTTTGTACCCATCATATGCTTCTATCAAGGGGGTCGGGGGATATTCTGAAAACTTATGAATATGCATTTAAGCATTTGCTTAATCAAAAAACAATATTAATCTATATGCAGAAAGTCTAAAAATGTTTGTTTAAAATTTTTAAATTTATTTTTCATTACGCAAAACGTGCTCAAAATGCGCTGAACGTACACGTGTATATATACAATTGTTATAATTAAATATACATGTGCTTTAAACAGTTTTTCCATATAGTCGAAAGAAATGAATTTGTAAGCGAACTAAAAATAGAAATAATCATACTTTCGCACGAAAATAATTTTGTAGTTTTTTTTTTTAATACACTATGCGGCAAAAATTTATCTTCCCTTAAGAAGCAGGTCCAAAACTGGTCGCGTTATCGAGATAAGGGATATCTTAAATTTTAAGTTAGACGTCTAATAATGCAAGGGTGGAAGTTCCATTTAATTCCATTTAGTAGTTTTTAAGTGATTTGCACCCAAACACACAGACAGACAAACAGACAAAAATTAAAAACCATGAAATATGTATTGGATATATGCGAGAAGAATTTGGCTTTGGCGGAACAGCCTACTTTTAGAAATATCTATATAATTTGATCTATCGAACCCATAATTGTTCGCAGTACGCAGTACACTTTTTAAATTTTGTTTCATTAGTCGAACGAGAAGTATTTTTTTTAGTCTTTACAACAACGTCAAGACGGCGGTAAACAGAAACGAAAATGAAAACCAATACCTCAACCAGAACCGGTCATATTTTTCTCAAAAAGTACGAAATCGAAATCGTCTCAATCGCATGTGCCGTCCAGCTACGCAGCTAAGCCATCTTCGTTGTTCTTTATACAGCTTGCATACAAAATATTGTCCAGAATCCAATCTAAGAAGTTAGACTGAAAGCTCCGCACAATATTTCGCCTCAGAATCTCTCTATCTATAAGTGGTGATAAACCCACCTTATGCATAACTGGCCCAAGAATCGAAAACCACCATTTTCTTAATAATGGCAGTGACCTCCGCTATGAAAACTTTTCAACTTTAATGATCGACTTCGAATTCTAGACAGAACACACCAGCAAGTCCACTCCCCTCCCATTCTATACTCAACTCTCCAGCAACTCGTCCAAAATACTAAGTGCAAAAAGAATAAATCAGATAATTGAGTTTATGCTATTTGGCTTTTATTCCACGAATCGAAGTCAATCAAAGCCCGTGATTATACAAAGTAGGTGTTACAAAAACAGAACCTCTGAATCATGTACTCCGCGCTTTCTATCTTTTAGAAGTATTTTAATGTCTAACAGATCAACAATCCATGGATTAGATTCACCACCATTTCATACGCTAGGCGAGAGAAAGCAGTACTTTTCAAATACATCGCTCATCGATGCTTTTAATACATCTGCTCCCTACATAAAGTCTCTGTGACGGTCTCCTATCTAAACAATATTTCATCAATATGCTTAGTTAGCCTTGAAGTAAATAATCTTTACAGAGAATATATCAAGTTAAATTTTGATTCAATATACTATCTTATCCTAGACAATCAATAACTTTTCGCTTTGAAATTTTATTAAAAAAATTAAACTAATTTGAAAAACGAAACAAAAACTGGAACCCGAAATAAGAATATTAAGTTGGATAGGTATCCTGAGTAAAAGTCAAATTTACAATTTTATGAGTAATAGAAATTTGATGTTATTAAAAAAGCGATAACCTTTACGATCTCGAACATTATCTTATGAATAATCTTAGCATAAGCTTTTATGGGCATCCAATTCTCAGCTGAGTGGAATATCAATATAAATACAACTGAGATAGGTAATTTTTGAAACAAATTCTGAAGTGGGCTGGTCTACCATTTAGTCATCGAAATTATAGTCAATAAATTGTAGAGATTACCAAATTTATACCAAACAAACACTTCCGTAAATGTTTTTAAAAATAACCTAAAATATACTTGCTAAAATAAGCGATATATAAGAGTTTCCAGTTTTACTTACACTGCGTTACAAAAACGAGCTTTATTTCTGTCCTATGAACCAAATATACTTTTTCGTAAAGAGGAGAAAAATAAAAATACACGTGTATCGGCGATTTTTATGTACACGCCAGCATTTTTTATTTTTTTTTTGCAGTGCTCCGTACGTGGTAGCCAAATTGTTGGTACAGCGTTCTTTATTGTTGACCTTCCACCAGTAAACTTGCATAAATTTCCATAGCAATAATCGCACACGACTAAAAAAAGAAAAAAATTCTGACGTGTTTTTATTTTTTTCTCCCCTTTCCGAAAAAGTATATTTGGTTCAGAGGACAGAATGTGTGTATCGCGGTGTTATTTAAAGGCTTAAAGTATACTTTTTAGTGCATATTGGGAACGATTTTCCGTTATCGCTTTTTGTAACAAACCGATTTCGGCGTTCCGTCATCCTCAGTGTTTAGAACGAAACTTAAAACTGACCGAAACTAAACACTGAGGATGGCGGAACTCCAAAAGAAACCCAAATTTGACTAAGGATGACGGAAAATCGTTCCAATATACATCAACTTTCCACTTTACTTTAAAATTTGTGTAAAAAATTTCCTTTTCATATTTTATTCATAGTAAGTTGGTAAGTTCTCACAAAAAAATCGCCTTTCGTTTGTTGGGTATTCAGAAATCTATCGACACTTCTTTTCAGTGAATTCCAAATTTTTTTGCTAGTCCCACCTAAAAAAATACGAAATAGGTAATTACTTCTAGCAAAATTCTTTGTACGCTTACAAACCGCATTCATTAACTGATTCATCGGTTGTTATTCGTCTTGTTGCCGGTGAAGTAAGATTTATAAATTAAATTGCTGTTATAACAAGTTAATGTTGTTGTAACACGTATAACAATAATTAACCTTCACATCGCACATTTATTACGCTGCACGCTCTATTCCATTCAAGCTCATCAAAATGCCATAAACGTTTGGCTTGCTGCTTGTTTTACAGTGAATTCCCTTTCTTACTATAAAAACAAATACAAAAATTATTTCAACCAAACAATTCGATTAAAAATGTATGCAAATAAAATTATTGACACTGATTGTTTGCTTATGCAAATACAAAGCGAACACACCCAGTCAATAAATTAATTTGCAAACAAGTGGCTGTGGCAGATTTCTGCAACAATAACAACTACTGAAATGAGAAGAAAGAAAAAATTTTAAATAAAATAAAATGTTTTCATTTATTTTTTAAATATAAATTAGCATCGCGGATCACCGTCGGCAAGCATTACTCATAGATTTATATGAGTAATGGAACATACCATGAGTTGCCCTTTTGCCCAAAATTATAGTGAGCAGGCTTGGGCGAAATTGAGTCGATGCCCCTGATAGTCAGCACCAAATAAAATTTTGCAGGAGTGAACTTTACTCTTCTTCTGTGTTTTTATCGGATTCTTAGAGTGAAATTTGAGATAAGGTAAGAGTGTTCCCACAGAGTGGTTTGTGCATTGTGCTTGGAACCAACCACATAAAATCACATCTCATTATACGAGACTTCAACGCCATTGCGATTTCGTCCAATAGACTGGGGCGAGTAACTCTGCTGGGGCTCGAAACATGGCCCTATTTAGTACAGCGATGAAAAATTCCGAAACGCAACTGAGCGAAAGGAAGACAATTAGAAGAGTCTTCAAATGCTCGCGCGAGTGGAATAGCGAAGCGAGACGCATTTCTCGAATGGAAAAAGTAGAGCCACATGGAGTGGGTGCAACGACCTCTTAAGCTGCTTTTGTAACAGCACTTCGCCTTGCACGTATATTACCAAGAATTTTCATCAATCTTTTCTAACTAGAGTGCTGGGAAACTAGCTGTTTCAGTAGAGTTGATCAAAAGAAAAAAAGATTACGGTCATATGAAGACACACCGCATGCCCAGAAATTCGGCATTACCGGGCTTAGTCTGGATAGGTAAGAGTTTAAACTATTACGGTATCTAGAACGAAGCTGGGCCAGAGTGACTCAGGGGGTGCGTTCACCGGCAAAGAGCGGACGAAGGAGTTTCTAATCTAATAATAATATTGATTGGGAGAAATATGTCTATTAGGACATTGAGGCTGGCCGAGCTTTTCTTCAAATTTTTTTGGTGTTGCTTTCAGGCAGTACTATGTCTTATACCGACTCCAGTTCTATGTCTTATACCGACTCCGAGTAGGATCGACTAAGGTAGACACATACTGTTGGCGACTACTGCTGAGGAGTGCGCTGTTTTGAAAAAACGGGCGACCTTTGGATCGATGTTCAGAAAGCACTTAGATTATAGGGGAAGTACTTACTGTACTATAAATTGCGCATCCCCAATCTCTGAAGTTTTCGGCGTGTTCTGAAGGACGTAAGCATACTGATGACGAATTAAATAGAAAAATTGTCGATGGGTTGGGTTATGTTTTGCGAGTGAACAAAGCCCAGAAGATGTTCGTAAGCGCGCGTTTGGAAGAAGGGAAATTGACTTTGATGTCAACACAGGCTGAGGATGACTTGGCCACAATTGCTGTTTTAAATTCGCGTTCGATTTCAGGTAGAATATCTAACGAGACTATGAACTAGGTGTGGTCAATTTCGAAAAATTCCGCATACGATAATATTATGCAAAGGGTAGTTATTATGATCAAACTTTTTTTTCTTAAATTTATGCTATTTATTCTTGCATGTATCTGTTATTTGTCATTCCTCACCTAAGGCAATAAATCTCACCTAAAAATCGATTGGCAGTCAAGCCGATGATTGAATACAAGCACACCGAATTATTTTGTTATTAAAGGTCTGTTTTTTTTTGTGACCCTGAAGGTCATACGATACAGCTTTTTATGACTTTAATTTGATTTTCTTATAGCTAAATTTTATTTTAATACTTTTGAGATGTTAATGAACTCTACTTCTTTCAAATTTTATTTTTTGTTGTTATTATTAGCTTTTTTCTTTACTCATAAATACATTTGTTTTGCGTGATTCGCCTTTAGTTCAGCTAAGAGCTTTGCATTTTAACTTTACCTTGACTTTATTTTATTTGTTCCTTGACTGGCAACACTTGGCATGGTACATTAATTTCCTTTGTTAAAATTTCATTTTCAAATGGCTGCAACAAATGCTGAACTACTGTTTGCCTTGTGAATATGGCACTCGTACTTGCACTGGTCTATAATGTTTAGATATTTAAATATTTTTGGATTTTATGAGCTGCAGAAAGCAATCTCCATACATTTCAAAATTATTATGGTGACCTAGTTATGTTTTGATCGTGACGCAATAAGCTTTAACGTACGGTTAAAATGAGCTTAAGATGTTCGAGACAAACCGAAGTGTCAGACAAACCGACTTCCTTTTCTGAGACCGCTTCACATCAATGCTGCAGGGTAAGTGTAGACAGATTTCAGCTATACTATCCTCTTAAAGTTCGGCTGGTTAGATGCCTGAAAAAAACTCTGAAGTGGTTAATATAAGTATCGAATGGCAAAGTATCGATGTGAAATGTTGTAAAAGAACATCACTATATCGCTTGAAAATTGTCGACCTGATAAACCCCTAAAAGTATCTTTCTTAAAATATCGTGTACCCAACAGTATCAAAGTAAAAGTATTCGATAATCAAAACAACGATACCAATTTCAAAAGATTTTAAATGCGATCAAATGCGAACCTATTAGAAGTGGTAGGGTAGGGTTCATCTTAATCATTACGAGCATGATATCGAATACAAAGTATCGCTGTACAAGTATCGGGTATACTATAGTATCGACACAAAACCACTCGATACTCAAAGTATCGATTTTAGATATACTGATAACAAGCAGTTCAATAACGAAATACAAAATTTTTACCTTAAAATAGGTATGTTATGTTCCAATTGGAAGCTGTCGCTTACTCTGGGAACCTAAATATCTTAACCATAAAAAAATTATGTATATGTACATACATATTTATTTATCGTTAATGCATAAAATTATACATACAGACATGTACCTTAAGTTTTTGTTTACAATGTCTTGAATCTACATACACTAGACTGAATAAGTTGTTTTGCTATGTTCACCAATTTGGCTTCAGTGAAATAATTTAAAATAATAGGTTCTTCCAAACATATAGGTCGAAATTAAATACGAAAAATGTTAATTATAGTTTCAAATAAATTTCCATAAAAATTGTCAGGTTTTTTCGGAATTTTTAGATTTTTTTGAGTATGCAGCCCTTTCAATTTCAGTATAGAAAAAATTTTGTTTCCCGTTTCTTTTTTCGCAGTATAAAGGCAAAACAAAATCAATACATGTTGTAATGATCATAGATCAAAGGCAACTATTTAAGTTACTGACTTAATTGACTGTAAATACTTTGGCGCTGATTTTCCTTCTATTCGCGGCACAATTTAGAGAGGGACAAACCACCAGAGCAGTATTTTTGATCTGTTAGTACTTTTTATTGTATACGTATTGCCACATTTTTCTAAAAATTCGATACAATACCGGGATCTAAATACTCGATGCCAAAAAGTATCGCTATAAAAGTATCGAGTACAAAATATCGGTATCGAAGGGCCAAAGTATCGATATGGTATCGTATCGTATCGAAATTCGTGTTCCTACTAATCATGTTTGCATGTTACTAGAGTTAGCTAGTCCTCATACTATTGAGAGCAGAAACAAAGGCGGGGGTTCACGATGCTTTTTAGTAACAAATAAGCAGTTTGTTTCAGGCGAAAGAGCCAATTTTCTGGGTTTATTTATAAAGCTTGACGAATCCTCCCATTCCCATTACCTTTGCCTAGGAGAGTAGGGATCGATAATGTTTTAACCAGGCATACATCTTCGTGCGGAAAGACGAGTTAATAACTGGCAATGTAGGGTTAGGTTTGGAACCGCAGTAAAGTTTATGAAATTTTTAAACCCAACATCAGCATTGGGACTCTGCAAAAATTCTATGCAAAATTCCCTGCCATATTATTGAATTTAAAAAGGGGTGCTGACAACAGAGTGAAATATATAAAACTAGCAGAGCCATATTTCTCTTTCTGAACTTCCTCATCTTTCCCTTTCTTTTCTCCCTTTCCTCTCCTTTCACTTAAATTTACTATTCCTCATTCCTTTTCCTCCTCTTTCTGTCTCATCCTCTATCTCTTTCCTTCTCCACCTTATTAGCCTTAGCATACTCCACTTTTAACGCATTCTCCATTCCCTTGAACTTACTCTTTCCCATCTCTGTCCTGTTTTCTTCTTTTCCAAATACTATTCTTCACGTCTCCCTCTCCTCTGGCTCAGGCTCTCTGAAGTGTGATCTCTATGGCGTAGGTGTCAAAATAAGAATCAGCTTTAATCCCTTCTTTAATTTTATCTTGGTCTCGTTGTTGTTGTGGTAACGACAAATACACTCCCCGAAGGTTTTGGGGAGTGTTGTCGAATTAACAGTCCTTGGCCGGATTTGAACCCGGTACGCTCCGGTACTCCCTTGCGGTACTGCCCGACTGTCGTGGTAGCGATTTATGACCAGTGAAACCTTCTAGGTCATGTCACCCCTCCTTCCGTAAGGAAGGATAAGATGGGTAATGAGAGGTGAGAGGCATCATATCCGTAGATCAACCATCGAGTTGCACGTCATTACCTTTGTGCACATTAGTCGCCTCTTACGACCGGTATGCCTACCTCGGGCATATTCTAAACCCCTAACCCGCAGGGGTTATGTTGGTCTCGTCTTAGTTCCTGGTTTGCACCATACGCGCCGTCATTTTGAAATTCCTATTAAACTTCATATTAAAGTATACGTCAGTCCAGTTTGACAGATAACATATGTATCACACTTGTTCTGAGTATCGATTTCAGTTCCATAATATATAAGTTGACAGGGCGTACATGGGAGACCCCATGTGTCACTCAAAGGCATTTATGTCTATTGTGAATCCACTGTTGGGCAAAAGCACATTCGTACAACCTGTTATTTCCTACTTTTTACCTATTGAACCACTTACTTTACCACATGAACTTACTTAGATCCGACAAAATTCGAGATAATGAGCTGCCATAAACCTGAAAATCAGAATTTTATTTGAAAGCTTTACTGAGTGAAATTTATTCAGCAGAAACTTGCAAATCTCTCTCCAGATGAAATGTCAAAATACGATATCTCCCTGCAAATGTTTTGCGTCTCCGAACCAGACCTGTTAAATTTGATTAGTAATTAGTAATCAATTAATTAGACAGCTTTTTTTTTATTGGTAATGATTATTTTAACTGTTTTTCAAAAAAAGGCAATTACTAATTGATTACGAATAGAAATAATAAAAAAACCCAAAATAATCAAAAATAATAAAAAGAAAGTAGTTTTGATTACTTTTGACTAGTTTTGATTTTTTTTATTATTTGAGGTTTTTTTTAGTATTTTTTATGTGTAGATTTATGTGGTTCTACAACAATATTGAAAAAAATAAAAAGTAATCAAAACAACAGTTTTTTTTTTGATCATTTTAGTTTTTTTTTAATAATCGTGAAAAATCATGATTTTTATTTATTTATTTTTTCAATTAATTGGAAAATAACAATTAAAAATTTAAAGTGATTGGCAATCAATCATTAAATAGATTCTCAAAAAAGTTGTTTGATTAATTTTGATTACTTTTTGATTTCTTTAATAATCGTAAGAAATCATGATTTGTTTTAATAATTTTTTTAATTAATTGGAAAATAATCATAAAAAATTGAAAGTTATTGGTAATCAATCAATGCATTGTCAAGGAAGTAATTAATCAAACCGGTAATCATTACGATTAGTAATCATTATTTAACAAGTCTGTTCCCAACATAGCTAAAATATCGTGTGGTAGGATTAGAAAAGAATTGTACTGGCGACAGTTAATCAAAAGTAAAATCTTTTAAGAGACATGCATACATATATATGTACGTAGATCCGTTTTTTACTGTACTACAAAGAGTCTCACCACACTAACTAAAGCAAACTGCAACGTCTTCCAGTTAAAATACTACGCTAGCAGCCATTAAAATGAGGGCACCTGCACTGGCTCTTTGTAGTAGAAAAACCAGAAATGGAACTCATAAAAACTTCACAGCAATAAAAACAAATATATTTAAAGTATTCCATGAATGTGGACCAATTCCAATGGCAGCGCAACAAATAATTAAAATAAAAAATAATCTAAACGATTGCGATACCGAAGAATTCCAAAGTAACAGCAAATTAACCCTAAAAAACCTGCATTCGGCGTATAAAACGTACTGAGGCAGTGCAATCGAAAAGTTAAATAAAGAGAGAAGAACGTGCGTAGAAAGTCATTAAAAGAAAAAAATGCATAAAAATCACGCGCATTACCTTAGGCAGCTGCTCCACGTAAGAGGAAGTATGAAGCTGGCAGAATTTCGTAAAAAGTTTTTAAAAAGAAAAGAAATTTCGATTAAAGCGAATGGAAATTGAAGGACCAGCACGCTGCAGAACACGTGCAGCACAAGCGTGGCGCATTGTGGCTGACTTTCTAGATATTTTGGAATTGTTTTTATACCTAGTAGTGCTGCGCACACAAGGTATATTAACTTAAGTCGCGTAACGGTGGTATGTAACGACGAATCGAGATAGATATTGACTTATTTATATCAAAATGTTCAGGAGGAAAAAAAGAAATTGATTAAGCCATGCCCGTCCGTCCGTCCGTAAATTAACACGATAACTTGAGTAGATTTTGAGATATCTTAATAAAGTTTGGTATGCAGGTTCTTTGGTACTCATCTCCGAGCGCTATTTAAAATGGGCGAACTTCGATAATAACCACGCCCGCTTTTATACGAAAGATTTTCAAAAGGATCATAGATATATTTAATAGGCAATAACTTTGCGTACAATAGCTTTATATCATTTCTATTTCACTTTCAAAGTGTCCGTGTAGGAAGAAAGTCGAAAAAAAATAATTTTTTTTGAAAAGGGGCGTGGCCGTGGGGCAAGTTCTGAAAAATTTGTTTGTGAAATGTAAAACGCGATATTTTTATAACGATGCAAGCTATATCAATAAGATCTTGCACACATAATAAGCTTTTTAAGCAAAACTCGACAGCAAAAATTTTTGGGCATTTTGGGGATGTAGGCGTGGTGCCGCCCACTTTTCAGCATAATAATTCTGCTATTTGTAAAGGCGAGTGCTTGTAGTTTGAACAAGATATTTCAATCAAAATTGGTCAGCTGCTTCTCAATAGTATGTAGTATACTCCTACTAAAGTTAGGCAAATCGGATAACACACAAGTAAAATAACCGGGCAAGTTGTTAATACCCCACTGCAATAGGGAAGTTATATACCTTTTTTGATTTTCATACCTTCAATGAACATAAAATGTTTGTAAGTACGAGAAGAAGAAAAGATGGACCCATCAATAAGTAAACTGAAATAATAAGGACGATGAGCTGGCTCGATTTAGTCATGCCCGTCTCTCCGTCCGTCTGTCTGTCTGTCCGTCTGTCTATTTGAACGCAAATTTTTCAAACATAAAATGTGCATGTATTGATATTTTGAAAAAATGTGGTTAGCAGTTGTTGGCTGTTCATATACAAATAAATTAATGGTGGCCGCCGTGGTGTGACGGTAGTATTGCCGGCCTACCCCACAGAAGGTCCACGGTTCCAGTCTTGGGACTGGTAACATCAAAAGTGGTTTGAAAAAGCTTTTCAAAAAGGGGTCGCCCCTTGGAAAACTCTCCGAGTGTCTTTTTGCTATGGAAGGCTTCTCAGCAAAAATGCATCTCCTTTGTAGATGCCGTTCGAAGTCGGCAAAAATCTGTAGGTCCCGCCAATTTGTTTTGAAAAAGTTCAAAACGGCACATCATCGGCTCGGCGCAAAAATCTCTTAGGAGGTTTATGACGATAAACCTGTTGTATTTCGCGCCATACGTTTATATTTTAAAAAAATTAATTTATCGCTCAAAACTCATAACAGAAGTGTTTTTATTGAAAACAATCAGCTGGCTTTATAATACGAACTGAAAAATATTAAAATAGACCTGCGTAAATTGGTATGCCATAATAGATCACTATTAGGTATATAAAGTTCGGTTCCACCCAAACTTAGACTTCCTTACTTGTTTATTTTCGTTTTAATAGAAATTTGCGGCAGGCCAAACCCGGCGATTTATTGACTGATTGTGTAAGGGTCTTTACGACGCTGCAATTAATGAAGGTGGTATACTATAACGTATTTGAAAAACGAATTTAACAACAAAATTTCTTTAAAAATTATAAAAAATAAATAATGTGTTTTTTTACGCATCTTCAGACACCCAAATCAGCTATGCTTGGTGCCGCGAGCAAATAAATTACTCATTTTGATTCCTACAGTGTGTTTGCGCATGATAAAGTTATCGACAGGATGTCAAGATTATACCTGTCAGATTGTCGCTTAACGATAACACTGCTAGCTAACGAGTCGATTGAATGAGGTGGCAAATGACGGCTGAGTTATGTATACCTTTTTATATGAATAGTTATGTATGTAACTATGTTTTTATTTTTAGTATCTTCCTTTCGTCCTGTCTTATCGCACCTGACCACAGTGTGCATCGACAGCACGAGCGTCGGCGCTTTCTACTTGACACAATGCCGACCCTAATTTACGAGACAGAGGACGTTACATAAAAAAAGTAATGAAAAACAAATGTTGTAGCATAAATTGTAGGTTGGAAGTACATGCTCTTAACGCACAGTGGGGCGAAAAAGTTTAATAATGATGTACTAAATTGAAAACAAAAACATATATGGGATGAAGTAGGAGACAATGAGAAAAATAATAACAAATACACACAGGGTTACTTTGGTCAAAGCTGTTTGAAGATTCGGCATTAGCAATATAAAAATGACAATTGTGTTTGGAGTAAGAGTACGAGTTCCACTCCAAAAAAAAACCTGATTTACTTTCGAAGATATTAAGGACTTCTCTTCCAATATGTGGTGTGCTGCTTTTAATTTTTTGCCTTCATATTTCCGGTAATGAATTTTTGCTGAGAAGCTTTTTCGTGACAGAAATACATTCAAAGGGGTTCCAAGTACTGCCGAGGAGCAAGACCATTCAAAAAAAAAACTTTTTCTAAACCAGGTAGATGTTACCTGTCGCGGAGTTTGTACCAAGAACCTTCGGTTATGGTAGATCAGCACACTATCACTATCCCTATACTTACATATGCTTGCTTATACCTGCTGTGTAGGTCATATTATTCTCACCACAGGTGTGAGTATGAGACAAATATAAAACTTGCTTCCCCTTGCTATCGAGGGATACACCGTCAGTAAAGTTCACTAAATACACACAAAATTTGAAGGCAAACACTTCATATATAGTTGAATTTAGTATACTAAAATATTATTTGACAAAGCGGGGCTATATTTATGCACCCCTCTCAAAATATAGTGAAATATAGCATCTGATCCCAAAAACTATCCATAAATTGGGACTATAAACATTTGTTTTCAGAGTAGAGTTTGAAAAGGAAAGTTGTAAAATCCATAATGAAGTACACCTCGTGGTTCTTCCTCTTCACTTATAGCATAATCATATGACTGATGTTAATCTATATACCGATGTGTTCAATATAAGAGTAGTGAAATTAAAATGGATATCGTTCAACTAAATACGAAGAAGCAGTGATTTTAATTATTCATTTATAATAAACCGAATTCCATAACAGAAATCATATAAAAAGAAATTTCAACACACAAAGTTCAGGAAAGTTAATTAAACTTTAAAAAATGGTCATAAAATCTTCAAATTTTTTGACAGAATCTTTAGAAAATTTTTGACTACCCAGTTTTGTAGACCAATCAATTTTACTATAACATTGTGAAAGTTAGAACTCGCTAAAAAATTTTCCTAAATTTTCAGAATTTTTTTCGTCAAGGTGTTGAGTGATTTCTTCCATACAAAGTATTTAATTAATTTTGTATGGAGAAAAATACCCAACATCCTTGAAAAAAAAAAAATTCTAAAAATTCAGGGCAAAATTTTGAGGTATTTAATTTAGAGAGTTTAAATTTCGTAAGAGCAAAACAGCCAACCTACACGGCCGATTTCTGTTATTCAAATATTAAAAGGACTTATTTGTACCACACAAGGATATAGTGGTATTTCTAAAGTGAAATGTTAAGAACAAACGTGTTTAATCAAAGTATAAAATTCGTCAAACTTTGTATGCATTGCCAGATCGTTTGTTACACAAGCGCTTGTGCTTGGAGATTCCAAAAAACCACACATCTCTCTAATTTCCTCTCGTTTTATACGATCAGCATCTAAAATATAAGTGAATGTGTTACGGACGCCTAAAGTCCTCAACCGTCGGTTCCAAAAGTGATATAAATGAAAAATATTAAAATTTGAAATTTGATTTATTTAACTACACAGACTGAAAACTGAAATATCTTTTTATACATTTTTTGATTACAATTTTTAAGAAATGTTGTTGTTCGAAACATTACTTAACTATTTTTTAGAATATTTCATAAAGTATTCATTTAAAATAATAATTTACATTTATTAAATTGATCATGTTGGACGAAACAGTTTAGCTCTGATGGCTTTGTTGTCGTTGTTGTTGTTGTTAACAGTGCTTCGCCCTGCCTAATGGGCAAGATCACTCTAAATTGCCATCAAGCTCTTTTAACGGAAGTCCGAGGAAACGCGCAGTTTCCCACAACAGCCGGTTCTTTCTACCGGAATGACCCGGGTTTTCTCACCCGGCCAAAGGCTGCTATTTCAGTGTAACCCTGTATCTGCTGCTTTTCAAACAATCTTATTAATAATATTATTAAATGATAAAATAGCCATTAACAAGCTGTGTACGTTTTTTTAGAGAAAAATCACTCAATTATAATGTCCACATTAATTTGTCCACAGGGCATCTTTCTTCTCCACTGTGCGACGCATCGACGCGCCACACTCATTTGTAACGTCTGTTCAAATATCGTAAATACAACACATCAATATTTTAAAGTTCCAAAAAAGTTACACACAAAACTGATGAGCATTGTTGTTGCCACCAAAATAGTTTTTGTTTTTGCTGCATATTTTTCTTTCTTTCCCATATTTTTTCACTTTCATGCACGGCCTTCATGCGTATCTCTTGTTTTTTTTTTTTGGCTTGGTGTGCAAAGCCGACGCACTTCATTCGCTGTCAATTTGAAAGTGTTGCAACATTTGTCATTCTTTCGATTTTTTTTATTCAATTTCATTTGACATTTTTTAATGCCACAAGTTATTAACAATTTGCGTTGCAATGCGCATGCACTAATGAGACTTTCTCAATTTAATCAAAAAATTGTCGTTGCAACACCGGGGCATTTTCGAATAGTTTTCAGAAGGAAAGGTATTTAAAAAAAAAAAAAAATGCAGAAAAAATACAAATTATTTAGCCGTACTAGAGATTATGGGTTTTTAGTTCGAAGCTAAAAACGATTTGTTAATGCTGACATTTGACACGGTCTCTTTAAATAAAATGATAATGACTGCACAGTATTCGAATATTTTACAGTTAACATAGTTTTCTATTAGTAAACAGAAAATAAGCATGTAAAATAATTAAGAGGAGTTTATCAATGATTTATTGTTCGGCAAAGAAAACAGATGAGAAAAACTGGCAAATGTCTGATGTTAGTTTGATTTAAAAATAGCTATTGTTTGTTTTAATTGTTGTTAAAGACAGAAGGAATATTCAATTCATGCTTATCAAAATTGGGGACAGCTCAAACTCAAATTTAGTTTGCTTCTGAAGAGTTGAATATAATTTATTTTGTTGTGTTGATCTTCCGACAGGGTAGTAAGCTGATTTTTGTTGGAACGATTTTCGAAACTAGGCATTGAAAATGGCAGAACGCCGAAACCGGTTTGTCACAAAACCAAACTTGACAAGGGATGACGGAAAATCGTTCCAACAAAAATCAGTTGAATATAACTTTTAGAATAATAATAATAGGAAGGATAGATTATAAGTACTTGAAAGAAGAAACCATAATTTCCATGTAAAGTTTCGGCTTTATTAGAAATAAAATAACGAAAATGATCTAGCTGTAATCCCTAGAATAGCTCAGTTAACGCCGAAAAAATTCGAAATAATATTGAATAATGAAATAATTTTTATGAATTTCCGAAAAGAGTCCCGTAAAGTAAGTAAAATTCTGAATATTAAGAATTTAATAAATAATCCTGAAAATCTTGAAAGAAACTTAATGCGAAAATATTTTTCTAGATTTTTGAGTATTGGAAAATTACTGAAGATTCACTGCTTTAGACGGGAGTGGAGCCACCTTCGGCTTCCAAAAAATAATACCGAAATAATCCTTATAACATCCCAAACATAACTATGAAGTGAAATGAAAATCTAGAAATAATTTTCACCCAATCCAGAAAATTGCCCCAAAAATACCAAAATATTCCTGATGGAACCGAAAAATAATCTTGATTAGGTAACGTGGTTTCTGTAATGGCATTCGCTATATTTTGAACGGAAATTATTAAAAACACAGCTTCTTTTTATTTCGTCGAACGATATCCAATTTAATTTCACTATTATTATATTAAATACAACTGTACATAATCCTAATGAAAATCCCAAAAAATAAGCCTAATTTTTTTCTTTTGCTTGAACATTGAAAATCTCTGAATAATCTTGAATATCGAAATAATTTTCATAGAATTCCCGAAAATAGCCCCTTAAAGTACTGAAATCCCAAATATTTAGAAATAATCTTGATACAAATTAGTAAAAAGTCCTGAAAATCCTGAAAGAAACTTAATGCAAAAATATTTTTCTAGATTGGAAAATTACTAAAGATTCACTGCTTTAAACGGGAGTGGAGCAGCAGTGTTGCCACCTTCGGATTCCAAAAAATAATACTGAAATAATTCTTATAAGATCCCAAACATAACTATGAAGTGAAATGAAAAGCTAGAAATAATTTTTACACAATCCAGAAAATTGCCACAAAAATACCAAAATATTCCTGATAAAACCGAGAAGTAATCTTGATACAATACTGAAAACAATCCACATGAAAATCCCAAAAATAACCATAATTATTTTCTTTTACTTATAAATCGAAACGATGTTGAGACCCACAAATCGCGGCAGTTCTTGGTTTTTACCAATTGGAAACACCAAGGGAAGTCACGCTATTTTCAAACCGACCTGTTTAACAGCTTTCTCTTCGCTCCAATGCCACAAGCAAGTTGACGTAGAGACATATATTTTAGCTTTGGTCTATGCTAGTTTTATAGTCAACACTCACATTGTATCAGATCGATCGGCACGAAGCGTAAGCTCTGGTACGAAAGATTAAAATATTAAAATCGTCTCGAGCATACACTGACGGAATATACTGGAAACCCTTGTTGTTGCAGCTGCATGTAAAAATAGTTCTTATAAAAACCGTTATTGCTTTTTTTTTGTTTTAATCATTTTTATTATTAATTAAAGGTTTTTATTTGAGTAGGAAAATTTTTGGAGGCAACGGCCATATCTTTTTTAAAAGTTTCATTTTAGAACCTTTTAGATGTTTTCATCAGAGATATGTTGGCATGTTCTGTTAACCAATATGCTACCAGAACGACGGTTTGTTTGTCAGATAAACGCCTATTTCTTGTAAATTCAACCACCCCAGTTTGTAAGCGCCGACATCTGTTGGCAGTATCACTAGGTATAATCATTAAGACAGTACCTCGGTCTTGTCTTCCTAGGATCTCCAGGTGACTTATTCAAAGGGTAGGTCGGTCTTAAGAAAAACTTTAACTTTTGCAAAGAAACGATTCTCTTGGAGATGCCGTCACCATTGTTTCATGTGTTAGCGCGCAGCGAACGGACTGTCAATACAACTTACCTATTAATATACGAGATTTTTGACTATAATTCCATTTGTCATATTTTTCCAAATCGATACAAAACTGGTCTACATTTCTCAAGCCCATTGCTCTTTAGAGTCTTTATATTGAAGCATGGCAAGTGATAGATGTCTACGATTTTTCTCTTTCGCTTTCACCGTAATCAACTTTCAGAATTCGTGAACTACTTAAAATACCTCACTTGCTAATATGGCGCCATCTGTTTATCTGGTTCCTCTTTCCGCTTACTCAATATCGTCTTCTATTTGAAAATAAAAGATTCTCTCTATATATGGCGTGAGATATACGTATATAAACCATTTACATAAATTAATGAAAACATATTTTTCTTTGCGAACATACCCTTGAAAGCGCTAAGTCAACAAACAACAATAAAATTCCCCATCAAACCGGAAATAGAACTTATATCAGGCACATGCGGTTTCCTCCAACGTCAGTGAGTAAACTCAAAAAATGCTGTATTGTGTATCGAACTTTTAGAATTAATTATGAAAGAAGGCAATAAGCACTTTAGTTTTACAATTTTTTTGGGAATATCAGTATCTCAATATGTAAATACGAACATACATACAACCATAAGCGGTTACATTTAGAGGTGCGTATGGGGGCACATGGGCGCCAGCTGTCTGCCAAAAGATGGAGCACGTGTCGCAGCGGCTATGTAAATTGTAAATATACATACATTTTGGTATGATCTATGAGTGTTTATAAATTTTTGTGTATCGTTTCCAAAAAATTATGCCCCCAAGGAATATCCAATTTGGCGGCTGAAGTAATAATATTTGACGTATGGTAGGCAGGAGTTTGACTGAATGCGTCACAATTAATTTAACAAGAAACTTTCTTAAACTTTCTGTAAACTTTTAGTCTAGGTATGTATGTGTGCGTGCGTGTTTTTAAGTGTGCAATTTGTAGGCGTTGACAGGCGGCAAAAGTGCTTAATAATCACAAAACAGTAGTCGTCAGCATATTTTCCATGATTCACATTGGTAATTACAAATGCACGATTTTAGTTTATTAACATTTCACTTTCACTTCTACGTACGATCATGCGATGTGGAAATCATAGTTGGGTGAAGTGCCAAGTGCATTAAATATGCTAGTGAAAATTTCAAATAATGGATAAAAGTCAAATCAGAAAAACAATATAGGAGAAGGGAATTACAATTTGATGGGAAAGGGAATGATATTAGCAAAAGTATAATTAAAGTAAAAACGAAAAGCAAAAAACTAAATGAAAGAAGTAAAAGAAAACGCAATAGAAAAATTTTAGTGTTCATGACTAGAAATGATATGAAAGTTAAGAATAATAGTTCTTATGAAAATCGTTATTGTTTTTTTTGTTTTAATAATAATTCAAATTTTTTATGAGGCAACGGCCATATCTTTTCTTATAGTTTCATTCATTAGAACCTGCTAGATTTTTTCTTCACAGAAATGTTGGCACGTTCTGTTAACCAATATGTTATCAGAACGATGGTTTGTTTCTCTGTGGCAGTATCATTGCAAATGATGGACTTTGTTTAAATTATAGTTATTTAATAAGCCTGCTGTCAATTCTACTAGTAGTATACAACTATTTAATACTATTTTGCCAAACCGGCTCAACGACTTCGAGTTCTGTAATTTTTCCATATTAGCAACTGGTATTGTTAACACGGCGACATCCTACGAGATGGCAATTGTCAGACTCTGCAACAGCGATTTATCAGTTGACATAGTATCCAGTACATACACCAGTATCATACCAGCTATCATACTAATCAGCCTATGGCATCAGTATCAAACCAGTTACTGTACCACTTCATAGTAGGTTAGTTCATTTTTTGTTGAACATCGCAAACCACTTTAATGAAAATTCAGTCATCATAGATAAAATATGTGTCTATCAAAATAAATATTACTTCACTATATTGACCTATGGAAACAAATTTCAATAAAAATATAGTCGCTATTCATAGTAATGTTCATAGTAAGTTTCCAAGGGGGAAACCTTTATAAAAAGTAATTATCTTCTTTTTTCATAATAGTTCTTTTTTAATGAATTTTATAATTGATTTCACACTCATTCTTCAAACATTTTGTGGAAAATTTTTAAATTTAAATATTAATCTCAGATGGAATCTAATACATACTTGTAAAAATATCTTTTAAGGGAAGATTAGCTTTTTATGGTGAAAATTAGAAATTCTTTGCAAATTACCATACAGGTAGCTCGCTTATGTGCTATTTTAGCCACCTTGTTATCGTATGTGTGTCTGATCGTTATTTGATTTATGAAAACTGCATTTCACAATCACAACAAGTTAACCCTGAAAAATAACAACAGTTCAACATTTATTTTATGCATTTGTTGAAAACTTTTTCTTCAGAATAAGGTTACTTAGATTATTTAAAAAAAGAAATTTTACTTACACAATTGCTTTGACAAATGATCGCTTCGTTTTCACTTTTCTTCGTGGTTTCATTTGAACATTTCATGTTCGTTGTTGCTTCGCTGCTGCGCCGTTATTGCAGTAGCGACGTGGCAAAAATAAGGGGGATCTTCAACCTAAATGTACTATTCAGACCACGAAATTCTCAAAATGATTATGATTTTAGTATCAGAACTATTATTTACAAAAATTGTATATATTTAATTTAATTAAATGAATATTTAAAAACTCAGAATATTAACTGAATAGAAAATAAAAAGTAGGACGGAGTTGTTAACTGAACGATTGCGGTACGAATACTGAATTGTTTTCTTTTTCGCTCGTGTATGCATGTATCGACAATTTTAGAGGGTTATTGCTGCTTTTGATAGCGGAAATGTTGCAATCGCTCAAACTGGTATGAATAAGTCGACGAAATTCTCGTTAATGAACTAGAATGTCTACTCACCAGTTGGCAGTTGACTGCAGGGAATATACAGCTGGGTTCAATATAATAGTAGTGAAATTAAAATGTATATAGTTTGACGCAATAAAAAGAAACCATATAATCAGAAATTTCAAGGTTTACAGAAAGTTCAGGAAAGTTAATTAAAATTAAAAAAAAACCATCATAATCTGCAAATTTTTTGCCAGAATATCTAGAAAATTTTTTGATATGCAGTTTTGTAGACCAGTCAATTTTAGTATAACAATGTGCAAGTTAAATTTGGCTCAAAAATTTCCCTGAATTTTCAGATTTTTTTTCATCGAGGGTGGTCAGTGGTTTCTTTCATACAACGCATGAACTAAACTTAGTTTTGTATGGAAGAAAATTTTGAACAGCTCTTACAATAAACATTTTAGTAATTCAGGGAAATTTTTTAGCGAGATATATTTACTCCCATCGAAAATTGACGGCTCGAACAACATTTCATATAAATTGCTTAATGTCAACATATACACCTAGTTTTCGGTTTTTTTTTTTGGGAAATTTACTTGAAACTTTAGCTGTGTTCAGCGGCTAGCCAGAGGTTACGTGAAAGCAAACGTCTAGACGTTAAGGGATGAATTTCAGTAGGTCCGTCTGGCCAAATGAGCTGAGCCCTTTTTAGGTTTTGCTTTCTTGTGTACTTTCTAGTGCGAAATTCATTTTATTGCTCTATGCCCAACTATGATTGTAAATTCGATCGATTATAATTTTCTTGCAGCCGATATCTATTGCTTACATTTAAATTTGCTATCGTTAAGAGGATGACACTACTTTTTTTTTACTCTTGTCAGTTCCCTACTCTTTTTCCTATTTAATTATTATTCTTTGTAACTTCCACTCATAAAATTATTTATGTTTTTGATATACCAATACACCCGTAGTATATTTCCCTTCATTCCCTTATAATTCCATGTTTCCACTATAAAATTATACCCTCTGCTATTGCGCCGTCTAATTAGATATTTCATTGAAAACTATCTGCTGGTATTTTTTTAATGCGCGTGTGCCATCAATTGCGTAAGCCGCCACAACAAATGGCATGAAAAGGGTTCCCTCCATGACGTTTATTGTCGGCGAGCCGGAAGTGCAACCGAATTTTATGAGAGTACGTAGTATACTTGTCTGTGTCTGCTATTAAACTATAAAATTATTATTAAAGTGCTTAATTTATGGACTTTTCAACGCTTTTCGTTTATGTTATCGATTACTTGAAAGGGATGTAATGGAAGCAACTTCTCATGGACAGTGCTGCGTTTTTAACTTTAAATAAAAATATTTTACAGTAGTTTTCTTCAGATTTCTTTCCTGGATACGATTCTATGAAAGCGAACTAAATTCAGATCATAGTCATGAGATTCTTCATTTAATTTTAGTTCAAAAGATCGTTATAGGCAATTTGCGAATTGGGTTTCAGTATTTTCTAAAAAAAAATCTGCAATGTATTGATATCTTTTTCACTTCAATATTGAATATATCGAGTTTGGCGAGATCGATCATTTTGCAGCTCTAATTAAGATCCATCCTGACTTCTATGTAAACAAATTTAAATCGAATCAGTACCAACAAGTCTAACAGTGCTTTTCTTTCGCTTATAAGTTCGTAGAGGACTTTCATGATATTGTCCTTAGCTTTTAACAAGACGAATGAGATACTATCTAATCTGCGTTCCATCAACCGACTATAATGTACTGAGAATATCAAATATTCCATTAAATATTCCAGCTTCAAGAACAATAAAATACAGTGTATAGTTACCGATCTGATACCTCCTTAATAGCGATGTGACCTCGTGCCATGAAAATAGACTACCTACTTAATAATAATTTGGAGGTAAAACGATTCCTAAAAATTGACGTTTAAAGGAAATAAACGATTTTTATTCATAAATCGTTCTTTTATACCACAATTGCCTATTCGAAGTGGCATCTTCCAAACAAACGGCATTTTCATAGTACATATTTCTGAAAGTATTCTCGCTAGGCGACTGAAATTGGGTACGAAGATATACGAAGTTAATCTCCAACAACTGCATAAAAACTGGAGATAGGAAAAAGGGGGACTGGCACCTCTCATACAAATGCGATTTTTCATAGTCTATATATATATATATATATATCTATAAATATTCATGCTACAAGACTGATTTTCGGAAGGGAGTTATATATGGAGTTAATCTCTAACAACTTCAGAAAACCAGACAGTCATCTTTAGCAAAATTCATTCAAGGCTAATGATTCGTAGCCCTAACTAAACTCATTTAAAAGTATACAACTGCACAAAAAATTCTAGAATAAACGAAAATCCTTTGGTTTTAAAAAAAATTGCAATAAGTTTTTCTTTAAACTTTGAATTTAAATAATAAGCCTAAAACATATAAATGCCACAAAGGCTCAGTATTACCACACATTTGGCTAAAACCAACAATAGACTAGAAGTGATTTATATGAAACTATGTGTTTTCAGCTGTAGTGGGTACATAGTTTTACATTTTTATACTCAGACTAGTAAACCCGGCCCCGCTTCTCTGCGTCACAGAACTAATAATAGGCGGAGTCCGATTTTAATCATTATATCTCCCATACCATATAAGTTATGGCACTTAATTACATCGCTTATTACAGTACTCAATATTACCCTTCATTTGATACCCATCTTGTAACACATTTTGGGTCACCTTGGTCCGAAAATTGGTCGATATCTCCAAAACTAGTGGAGCTATCGAAATAGATGATATCTTCAATTTTAAGTTAAACTCTTCCATTAAATTCCATTAAGTTGTTTTTCAGTGATGAGCGACCAAACATACAGACAGACACAAATTCTAAAAACTTTTGGATTGGCTTTTATGGCTAAATAATCTACAGCCATCGATCGGTCACAATTTTATTATATGTATAAAGATGTATAGGAAGAGGAATAGGAAGTTCGTGATGAGAAGGGGGGAGGTGCAATTTTTCGGGCAGGACAACGTCAGACCGGTCTGCATTACAATAGTACATTTTAAAACACGTCCTTATTAGTCTAGTTCCGATTTAGCTTAGTTGAAATAATACCTTGTAGGTATCTTTTGGATTGAAATGGATTGGAAAGTGTTTACCGCCAATGTTTTCCATTAGTGATTTTATAGCTAGTTAACATCATTGTTCAAGGGCAGAGTAGTCAATAGAAAATGCTTGCATCATGCTTCAGGGGTAATCGAAAAATCTCTGTAAATTGTATGTATGTTAGTATATCACCAGAAAATACAAATGAAATAAAAAAACAAATTTCTACTGAAACGCATTAAAGATTCAACTAGTAATGTGGATGGATTTCGATTGAGATTCGAATCGATTTCAATGCATTTAGTGGGTTTACCCAAAAAAAAGTTATAAAAATGTACTAAATAAATTTGTTCAACAGCTTAAATAGAAAGTCATTCACACTCATTTGTTGAGTAGGTACCTGCAAACACTTGGAAATGTTAAGAGCGCCGATGATCGCAGTGTAAAGCCTCTCGCTTGCGTGTCGATCGAGTGCAGTTTTGTTGTTGGAGTTTCGTTGTCATGTAACCTAAATGTAAAGTAGGCGTTAATTGACAACATGTAGTAAGTGGCAAGTGTTAGTCAATGAACTCTGCTTATGGCGATGAATGTCAGCAGTCAAAAAAAAAGATGGAAACATTTTTTTTCAGTTTAATGCTATATTGAACCTGTTTTGGTTCATTTGTGTGTTGTAGGTAATGGATGTCACTATTGTGGTGTTGTTGTCAGTGAATCAAAAAGATTTACTGCTTTTAATAAAAAATAATACCTTTAAAACTGCATTTATTATCTCTTTAACTGCATGGTAATGTTTGGGTTTATGAGCTGTTAAAACGAAATTTCACAACTGGAATCTTGAAGTGTTTAAAACGTTACCAAATGACTCGGAGCTGATATCGAAAGTTTCAGTGACACAAGCATGCTAAAAAGTCTTAAATTCACGAAGTAGTTCGATTTTTTTCTCCTTATTTAAAGACTGAAAAGACTCATCTATGCAAAAATACTCTTTGAGATACCCCAAGCAAACCAGTATTGTTCACAAAACTGCATGATGAGCACGTGCTTTATCTCAACTTTTCGCACTGGCTCACTCTATTAACATTGCTTACATTTTTATGTTGTTGTTGTTGTTGTTGTTAACAGTGCTTCGCCCTGCCCCAGATTAGACAGGGTTACACTGAAATAACAGCCCTTGGCCGGGTGAAAAAACCCGGATCGCTCCGGTGCGATAGAACCGGCTGTTGTGGGAATGCTTACATTTTTATATTCTTTTTTACCTCTTAAGCTGCCGTTTGTTGACCTTTGAGTGCAGCGTAATATCTGTGTATTTGCTTTCTGTACTTACTATATTTATATTGTTCGATATCTTCTTACATATATTATTCAAAGGAACAACCATTCTTAACTTTAGTGCAAACCTGTCTTTTGCCGGTTGTAGAACGTTTTTCACTGCCTTTTCTTGTATTTTATGATTCTTTTGTCATGTTTCACTTGAAACACAAATTGCTTATGCACTTGTTTAACATGGAAACAAATGAAGGTCAAGTGTACCATTGGGTAAGGTCAGGTAGTTATGTACGTTGTGCACTTTTTGAGTTTTCAGAGATGTTCTTAACAAGATTTGTACGATGACTACTATGGTGTGGGCGAAAAAACATACACACCTCCGCATGTTTATAAATTAATTTCCACTAAGAGATATTTATTATGTTCCAATGCATACAGCCATAGGCATTTTCTTACCTATAACTGGGTTTATATAACTTTTATCGTATTATTAAAAATTAGTTCCGCATGCAAAATACCAACCTGATATTGTAACGAATACGCTGATTACATTTCTGTTATCGCTTTGTCATAAATTGGTTATCAGCACTTTAAACGTCAAAGACTTGTTCTGTGCTTACAGGCAAATTGTACAATCTTTCCACACTCAAAGTTGGTAACAACTTGTTACTACGCAAGTTTTCATATGTTCTCAATAAGCATTTTTGTTGAATACATTTGAATCTCATTTGGATCAGATCCGTTTTCCAATTTCCAACATTGATTTTTAACTTAAGAAACAGTCCATTCCCCAAAAAAAGGGAACATTTTTGATATGAAAACATTCTTATTTCTCCACTTGAAAAAATATTGGATTCCGACTTACATTACAGCAATATTTTCCAACTGAAATGAAACCTTACATTTAACGTTTTTGTTAGGAACTTCGGTAATTACTAAAACACAATGCGCGATATAATATTGTGAATACTACCTTTTGTCATACAAATACATAAATTTTTATTTCTTACCTTTTTTAATGTTTTGACAAACATTCTGTCAATTTTTCGTTCGGTCACGTGTTTTGATTTATTTTTAATGTCAGTATGACAGAAAATAAGAGTGCTGCCAATTGAGGAAATTGCAGGTGCACTTTCGAAATGAGATCCAGTGGTTCTCAAACTGATATCATACTTTGTTTGTTTTAACCTCAAATAAAAAAAGTTGTATTTATGCATAACGTCGTATTTTTTTTAATACAAACACATTATGGAGTGTTTTTAGATACGGCAGGTATTGCTGCTTTCACATGCGTCAACTTCACTCATCGACGTTTGTTGTTACAAAGTTAGGTAATGAAATTTTCCATTGTTAATACGTGCTGATAAGTTCGGTATAACCCTAAAAATATATTTTTTGGCCGTGAATGTTGGAGAGTTGTAAAAGAAATTGATTACAAAAATTTTGCTTAGACATTCTAATATATCTACTAGTCGATATCCAAAGTCCAGTAGATTATTCTTACAAAAAATTAATTTTCAACAATAACTTCATTTGCTTGAAGGTATTATTTGGCTTGATATAGAAGCGCGTCTAATACGCAGTATAACATAACCTTAAAAATAATTTGAAATAAATATGTCTTATTCGTAGTTTTGGTAGAGAGTATTGATAGCTGAATGAGATTCGACTTGTTTCCAAAACGCTCTCTCTCGAGAATTTAATTTTAGACAGGGTGTTCTTTAACTCAACTGTGACAATTGTGTGGGTGAATCTCCGTTCACTGTGCTGGCTGAATCTATGTTGTATCATCAATCTGTGTAATAGGCCGCAGTATAGGGGTAATGCCATTTAACCCACGGGTCTTATTTCTTGAAGAAAAAAAAACATGCCTATACATGCCTTTTGTCAGTGGGTCTTATTTTGCTTTCCAAAAAAATAATAATAAATGTTCGCTATTTCCATTACACTGCGTCCTTTGGCGATACTCTCTCGAACCAGATCGATACCGCCTGACCGGACAAAGTTTCCTTGACATTCTAAGTTGTTGCCTATGGTAATGGGTCATGCAGGCGAGCCCATCCCACATTTACTCCGATCCGATCGATCCTTCCGATACATGTCAAAACGTCTCAGCGATTTTAGTTAGGATTCGGAAATACAGATAGGGAGTGATCGTCACTCTGGGAGACAAGGACTAGTGCCTATGTCTTATAAAAATAGGATCGCTTACTTTAACCAAGCTCTGAGTTGGCTAACAGTG
This sequence comes from Merzomyia westermanni, assembly GCA_949987695.1. Lineage (NCBI taxonomy): Eukaryota > Metazoa > Arthropoda > Insecta > Diptera > Tephritidae > Merzomyia > Merzomyia westermanni. Next base: position 61,743,244 of record OX465290.1, read on the forward strand.
AAATTAGTGAAAGGTACCAGAAGAAGAAATTTTTTCTTTTCTAATCAATTAATACTTTTTAATAATTAATTAAATTATTAAAAAAAATTATTATTCTTGGCTTTGAGCTCATATATAGTCATGAATAGTCTTCGTTTTCCTTTTGTTTTTTATTTTTAAATGGGTTTTAATCATCGCATTAGTTTGGGAACAACCCGTTGGCGTCTTTGTGCCATCTTCAGTGTAATATTTTAATCGACTCTTTAGTGTTTAGTTGTACCTTTTTTTCTAGCCATCTTGTTAAGCTCTTTTAGGTTCGCGGTCCATTAGTCCTCTAGTGGTAAATAAGGTTATATTTTATTTAAAAATTTTTGCGAATTCTATTGGCAGAATCAACGAGAACTTGCCTTCATTTGGTGTCTTATTACCATATCCTTTTAATTTTGTCATTGATTAAAAGCAAGTGATCATCAAACTAATGAAATAAAAATCATTATAATTGCTCTGAAGTACCCAGTAAAAAATTTTTGGAAGTCCAAAAACTCTTTGCTCAACCACCAATATCATAAAACCGGCTCACCCAAATGTTTCCCTTATTAATTTTAATTCAATTACTGACATAATTTCAAGTAATAAAATGCAATTTAATGTAGCAACAAATTAGCGAAACCTGCTTTAGCTAATACAAAAAAAAAAAAATTTAAATTATTGAGGATGCTGCTCATTTGCGGTTATCAGCTTCATCTTTTTTAATTCTCAATTGAACATTATAATTCGATGACGTGCGTTTTAATGAATTGCAAACTGTGGGCGTTTCAAAACAACGGCCTTCATTTGCTTACATTTTATTGCTTTTATTTTTTTGTTTTTAGTTCTATAATTACTTTATTCAAGAGTATTATTTAATATTTTTTTTTTTACATATGTTTATAATGAGACAAGTTTTCTAAGGCCCACAGCTCTAACCAGTTTCATGATGCTAAATAATTCTCTTTAAAAACAATAAAAAATGTACATGTAAATATATATTATATATATTCATATTCACAAACAACAATTTATAAACATTGCATACGTTCTACAGCAAAATCTTCGTCATTTTGGTTGAGCAACCTGTTCCACGCAACGTAACACAACTCCTTATATGACTAAATGTACTTCATATGTTTGTATGTATGTTTGTTTGTATATACATTGAAGATCAATGTTTATTTAGCAATAGTCTGTTAAAATCATTACTTGTTTTGTTTTAGTTTTCAAGTTGTTGTTTATTGCTTGTTAGTTGTAAACAATAGAGTTTATTGCTCCAGAGCCAGTTGCTTGAACTGATTCATTGTTTAAACTTTTATTCATCATTCAGTCGACTATTGCTTGTACTCGTAGATATGAACGTGCGAGTGCGAAAATCGGAAGTGTTATGCGATTCATTGTTTACGTAAAGTTTTGTTATTTCGTTTTGCTTTAGTCTAGCTTACTATTTCTTTGTAATTTCAATGCGTTCATTCTTAAAATAATATTTTCAATATTTAATGCATTCGAAATTTTGGGGTACCCATGACTCATATCGATTATTAGCAAGTTGTTAAGAGTGAAAACAGCGCTTCCGCTAGTCCACATTTGTGGATTTTCCAATGTTCCTTTTATCACTAAACTTTTTTTTAAAATTTTTTGTTGTTTTAAGTTTTTACAATACTTTGCGCAAATTACCAAGTCATTCAAAGTTTTTGCCCATACATGTGAGCGGCTAATTTGTATACCCAACACATCAGTTATTGAATGATTTTGAATATAGAAGAGTTCATACACGAAACTTTAGTTCAGCCGCCGTGGTGTTGTGGTAGTGTGGCTGGCCTACCACGCCGAAGTTCTAAGTTTCGAGTCCTGGGACAGATACCATCGAAAGTGGTATAAAAAGTTGTTTCAAAACGGGGTCGCCCGTCGGCAGTGGTTTGGCAAACCCATCGAGTGTATTTCTGCCATGGAAGGCTTCTCAACAAAAATTCATCTGCTTTGTAAATGCCGTTCGGAATCGGTAAAAAACAGTGGGTCTCGCCAATTTGAAGGAAAAATTAAAAGCAGCACACCACACATTGGTAGAGATGCTCGGCCTTAATCTCCTCGGAGGTACATATATTTATGTCTCGCAAATTATTTATTTATTTATTTTTAGTTCGGACTTAATTGCCTGATTCAACATCCATCAACTGATGTGATTTTATGGCTCGGACAGGTATAAGGAGGGAATTCTAGAGTTTCTTTTCCGTTCATCCTAAACTTTCAACTCAACCAACTCGACTTTCTCTTCAGCCCTGCCTAGTCAGCGCATTCGTTTACGTTATGAGACGTGATGGACCAAACAGGGTTATCCTGATTTAGGCAGTCATTTTTCCTAATACGAAGCATCTTGTGGTGCTAGTCCGGCTACTGTGGCACGATTCGGTAACCCCGGAACCACGGTTAATGTGGATTTTAGTCGCTTCTTACTACAGGCATACCTACCTAGTTGGCGTGAGTGATTTTCATTGCATTTCTTTTTTGACGTTGTATATTTATCCAATACTCCGTCTGGCCCGTAACCTACTTTTTCCGCCTCTGCAGCCTCTAATCTGGAAGGGCCCAGGATCATCGTTATCGAGTGCCGTAGAGTTGCCCTATCTAATCCTGACTGAGCTGTCGGTTTTGTTGAAAGTCATTTGGCATTGACGTATAGGCTTTGCAGGGAAGTGAAATTTAGACAAAGCTGCATACAGGTAGCTCCTTTTCAAGCTGTCAAAAGTGGTTCAGAAGACGACAAAGAGATGAAGCCAGTCAAGTGCTCTTAGGTGTCTTCTTCATGATTTTACGTATTGGAAGTAATAGAGTTGCCATGTCTGGGGGCGAACTGTTCCAATCAGCTTGCCGATTGTCTCCTTAGTATCTAGCACAATACTATGCGATTGACGTGGTCTGCCAGATCTTTCTTATGGGTTTTCCTTTTTATTATTCAGTCTGCTATAAGATTAGCCGTCACGATGATCTATACACAATACTACAGTGTAAGGGTCGAATTTGGGTGTTTAGTTTATCTGGATTAAGTGGTGCCGTATTCCAATGATTGTCCATCCCATAAACGTCTAACTGCCATTCCGAAATATCATATCATCGTCTCATTCATTGGGTATAAGACTTTCCTTTATTGCTTTTCGGTTGCATTTTCCAGTTAATTTGTCACATTGTTTTGTGCTAGACGGGCGCCGCTGCATTAGCCACCCAACTCGATTCCTTTTAAAATATCATCATACCCATGTCCTTGTGGTTGACTGTTGTGTAGTTTCTTTTCCATTGAAGCATACTCATGTGTGTAGTCATAAATATTTATTTGCTGTTCACACATGCACATCCGTTGAACGGTATGTGTTTCCTCTGCCACAAATTATTTTTTATTACTCCATGAAACATAATAATAATTTTTTGTTTGTCAAGTGTTTGCAACCATTTGCACTAATCATGCATCCTTTAGGGTTGTTCATCCTTCGCTTGACTTCTATATCATACCGCAATATCTCCTCCTATAGTTGCAAAAACTCTTTGATGGCTGAGGGTAGCATTTGCTGCTGACTAATAAAATAAATATTCACGCTATTTAAAATGTTTTCATAACCTAATGGGTGTCACAGATTTCTTTATGGGTCCGTAGAAACTTTTGTTGTTAAAAATGTGTGTGTGTGGGTATTAAATGGTATATGTACAGTTGTGTTCAATATAATGGTAGTGAAATTTAATTTTATATCGTTCGGTGAAATAAGAAAAAGCTGAGATTTTAATAATTTTCATTCGAAACATAGCGAATCCCATAACAGAAACCACATAAAAAGAAATTTTTAAGTTTACACGAAGTTCAGAAAAGTCAATTAAACTTTAAAAAATTTACCTCAAAATTTTTATATTTTTGCGAAGAAATTTTGAAAATTTTTGAGTACGCAGTTGGGTACGCTCTGTGCAAGTTAAAAGTACCTCAAAATTTCTAATAAATTTTTAGAATTTTTTTAGTCGATACAAAATTAGTTTTTCTTTATTCGTTGTATGGAAGAAATCACTCAACACCCTTGACAAAAAAAATTAAAAAAATTTAGGTAAATTTTTTATGCACGTTCTAACTTACACTAGAAATTCTGCTAAAAAAATTTTAATTTCGATGGCCATTTTTTAAAGTTTAATTAACTTTCCTGAGCTTTGTGTCAACTTTGAAATTTTTTTTATATGGTTACTGTTATAGAATTCTCTATAGTTTAAATGAAAATTATCAAAATCACAGCACCTTCTTATTTCGTCGAACGATATCCATTTTAATTTCACTACTATTATATTTAACACAGCTGTACATGTGCTATTGCATGCAACTCATACCCTTTTAGGAAAATATTTCTACTTCAAAAGGAGTACGCTTTTAGTAGCACCCTAAAGGGAAGTTTGGCTTAAGAAATATTGACTACTTTCGTTGATATTTTGCCAAAAATGAAGTACAATAGGTTAGTATAGGGACCCTTTCCTTTGAATCGATTTCCAGTTTTAAAATATTCAACCAAAAAGTTCGAGTTGTCAGTTCAAAGGTGCCACCAAGTTGTATTTTATCGATGTAGGGGATTAAAATGAAGCTACCTTGCTGTGAAACCCTCGAAATATCAAAAAAGTCAAAAAGAGATAAGATTTTGTATAAGCAAGTAAATAACTTAGCATTTGGGATTGAGCTTTCTTCTACGAGTATTTGGCTCTGTATGTTGGGTTAGTTTCATAGTTATGGAACCAAACTTTCTTAATAGTAGCGATCTTACCTAACTCGTATACTGCCTCTTTCAGAATTTTGGAGTGACTTCCCGCCATCTTTTGTCAGTTGAGGTTTGAAGACAAACTTGTTTAAGCTATGTACAATCTTAGGTGTCATATTTCATGCTTACCAATGCACTGAAGATGGCGCATCACCGAAACTGCGAGGGATGACCGCAAACTTTTTACCCAGTTTTTTTTCCCCGGAAATAGTAGCATTCAAAATTGAAAACAAATTTTTCACAATTTACCCCAAATTCGGTTTGTTACCCATTTCTGGAACCAAGTTAGATGGCTTATCGTTTTTCCCAGATTACTTTGAATTTGTCTGCAGACGACGATTTGCCCGAAAACTTACCACAATCTAAAAAGTGGTTTCTTTCTCTTCTAATCTTTCTTAATCCTCTCCTCTTCCACTCCCCTATTTATTTTCCCTCCATCTCCATTTTCTTCTATTCGTACTCTTCTTCCTTATTTTCCTTCTACGCTTTGCTATTTCTTTTCTTCTTTCCATACCTGTTCTTACTTTACCTCTCCGTCCTCCCCTCCCTATCCCACCTCTACTCCTTGACGTATAGGATCTTAGATATTGAGTATAAATAAAAGGCTAAAGGTAGAGGAGAAGAAAAAAGAAGGACGGCATGAAAGAGAGTGAGTAGGGAAGGGTGAAGGACTGGAAAGTGAAAGCAAAAGTGGAAGCTATAGACTGCTTACGTTTTTTTTTTGTTTGCAGATAAACCAAATTCCATGCAGGACTATGTTTGCCGAATGCGCCTAAAAACTATAAAAAACTCTACAACTGAAAGATAGGTTTTCAAACAGAATTACTGACAGTCGTCGTGGTTATGATGGAAACCCATAGATTTAAGGCCGTGTTCAATCTCCCGTAAACCTAATCGGGTTTAATTGACATAAATCGTTTTGTTTGCTGCAAATCAAACGAAGCTTAGAGTTGACTGGATTTCTAGTTCCACTTTTACGCTGTCGCACTCAGCATTTTTTTTTATTATTTAGCGACTCATTTTCCTGCAGGGTAGGTACACTTAAAAGGGTATGCGTGCCTCAATCTATTTAATTGTCAACATTTAATTGCTTCATTAGCGGGTATAAAAAACGAAATTTAATTTTTTAATAATAACTAAAAATTTATTTTGTATGAAAAACCAAAATGTATAAGCATATGCCTACGTGTTTACGAAAAAATCAATTTGATTGAGTCATAAAATATAATCAGTAAACTAAAACAAACGCATATAACTTTCAGTTTAACAATGGAACTTGAATCTTTAACATTTTATAATCACAAAGTATAATAAAAACACATTTCTGTATTTAAAAGACCTTAGTTTTGAAATCCTCTAAGTTGGAAATAGAAATAACAAAAGAATTTATAGTTAAAAAAAAAAATATTTACACAAACAACAATTAAAGGAAAACTTGAATTAAGCAGCTTGCAAAACTACACGCAGCATAGCCTATGAGTTAGGCAGCTGCGCTTGCAATCAGAGTAAGTGGGTTCGATCTCCACAAGATCCTCTGAAAATAGCAAAACTATACGAATTAGTCTGACGAGAAATCGTGACTGTTTTCGAAATAGTACTATAACTATAGCCTGTACGAGGTGTGTTCAAAACGTATCGCGAATTTTTAATTTTCGCTGGTTACGTATATTCGAATTTCGAATTTTTTGTGGCGTTATGTTGGTACTCATGTCTCTCACTTATGCCGACAAGCTCGGCCATTTTGAATGTTCAGTTAATTGTTGACAGCTGTTTTGCTTGCACGTGTTTTGGATCGTCTTCGATTTTTACCTATTCAAAAAAATGGATCAAAGAACCTGTATCAAATTTTGTGTGATAAACGAAATTAAGTGCGCGGATGCATTCCGAATGTTGACTGTGGCATACGGAGAAGCTACCTTGGACCGAAGCAACGTTTATCGGTGGTACAAAATGTTCTCAGAAGGCCGAGAAGATGTGCAAAGAAGAACAAAAATTGGCTTTTGCACCACGATAACGCCCCTGCTCACGCATTGTTGCTTGTGCGCGACTTTTTGGCCAAAAACAACACACTTATGATGCCGCAGCCACCGTATTCCCCAGATCTGGCCCCCTGTGACTTTTTCTTGTTCCCTAAACTGAAGAGGCGCATGAAAGGACGACGTTACGCTTCTCTTGACGAGATAAAGACGGCATCGAAGGAGGAGCTGAACAAGATACAAAAAAATGATTTTTTGAAGTGCTTCGAAGATTGGAAAAACCGTTGGCACAAGTGTATAATATCTCACGGGGATTAATTTGAAGGGGACAAAATAGATATTCATGAATAAATAAATAATTTTTGAAAAAACACAAAATTCGCGATACTTTTTGAACACACCTCGTATATGTTTGTTGCTTTAAATTTTTCCTCAATCAAAAATAATAATAATTAACTGAATTATTATCAACTGGTCTTGAGCTCGTTAAACTTACAAAAATATGTAACTTGAAGCTATATGAAGACGCGAAATCGAAACTTAACAAGCTGCACTTAGCTCATTTTAAATATATAACATTTTTTTTGCTGCTCTTATGAAATCTTTAAGTTTGAAGTGCCACACAAATAAGTCAAATTTTCCAATCCATATCTTTTCAATGCGCTGACATTAATCTTACGATCTTTTCTAATGAAATAATTTTTATAGATTTTTTTATTTTATTTTATTTTTTGTTCACTTTTTCGTTTTTATGTTGACCAAACTCGCTTATCCCAGCTTATAGTCGCCTTTATTTTTTGTTTCTATTTTTTTTTGAATCTTTCTTTTGCGCAATCAGCACGGTTTGTTGGGATTGTAAGCTTGTCAACGGCGCTTATCGCCCTTTTTCGCTTTTTCGTCGATTTTCAAAAGAATGCGTTCAGTATAAATTTCTTCTATAAATGCAGCTTAATGAAATCTTTGCTACTATTCTATTTAGTTCACTTCAATTTGTCTATTTTTGTCAAACAGAATGGAACACTGAACTATTAAGTGTCATACGAGTTGACTTGCGTTTAATAGTGGGGTTTATTACACACAAAAATATGATTTGTGATTTGAATACTGTCTAGGAAACGTTATGGGGGTTTCTGTCTATGCTAAGGAGTAGAAAAGCTTTTTTGCTGCAGTAGAATCAACTGACTCAATATTGGCCCTTGAGGAATGCTCTCAATGTGGACCAGAATAAATGATTGATCCGGAAAGCTGTACTAGCTATTCTTTCTCATACGTAATCGATAGACCCAGATTATAACGTCCGACTTTATTTGTATACTTTGCCGGAATGATTTGTGATTTCAAATAAATTTTATAATTTTTTCAATGTATTTTCTGTGAATATAAATGCTCCTCACTAAATCTTTTCTTTTAAAATAATCTCAAAAAGGTTTGGTATTCTAAACTTGTTTATGCAATTACTTTCAAAATATTTTTCTTTTCAATAATATATATGCATTGCTTTTTCTCGCTTTTTTAAAAGTTTGTTGTCAAGAGCAACAACTAATAAAATTCTCCACGACTCTCTGTTTTATAATAAAAAATGGGTCATAAATTATTGGTGTTGATATGCTAATTGCCAATGAAAATCGAAGAGGAAGCATATTAAGTTTTTTATTCTATTTTATATTTAACTAAATTCTATGATGATATAGAGGTGGCATTCGTTATTGCCCACGTGGATCTGATATATGTACGTATGCATACCTTCATGTATTTGTAAAGAAATATGTGGATTCCATGAATTGATGAGCTTCCTCAAAGGTTTTTAAACGCAATGCGATAGAATTATTTAAAAAATTCAATTTGTATTGTTTTAATCAGACTTGTTAAATAATGATTACTAATCATAATGATTACCGGGTTAATTAATTATTTTCTTGAGGATCCATTTAAAGATTGAATACCATTACTTTGTATTTTTAATGATTATTTTTCAATTTACTAAAAAAGTAAGTAAAAAAAAATGATTTTTCACGATTATTAAGAAAAATAAAAAAAAAAATCTCAAATAATCAAAAGAAGTTTGTTTAATTACTTTTGATTATTTTAGATTTTTTTTTACTATTTTTGATTTTTTCAGTATTGTTGTAGAAGTACATAAATATATACAAATCAAAAATAACCAACGAAAATAAAAAAAAAATTTTAAATCAAAAATAATCAAAACAACTTTTTTTTGATTATTTTTGATTTTTCTTGATTTCTTTTTGATTTTTTCTAATCGTATATGTATTGTCTGAATCAGACCCGTTAAATAATGATAACTAATCGTAATGATTACCGGGCTGATTAATTATTTTCTTGAGAATCCATTTAATTTGATTACCAATACTTTCAACTTTTAATGATTGTTTTCCAATTAACTAAAAAAAATAATCAAAAAAAATATGATTTTTTACGATTATTAAAAAGTAATCTAAAAAAATTCAAAATAATCAAAAAAAGTTGTTTTGATTACTTTTGATTATTTTTTTTTTTTTTGCCTATTTTTGATTTTTTCAGTATTGTTGTAGAAGTGCATAAATATACAAATCAACAATACTGAAAAAAAAAATAAATAAAACAAAATCATAAAAAAAAATCAAAAGTAATCAAAACAAAATTTTTTTTTGATTATTTCTGATTTTTCTCGATTTCTTTTTGAGTTTTGCTAATCGTAATAATTTTTAATAGTTTAATTTATTGCTTTTTCCTGAAAAAAAAAAAATTAAAACAATCCTTAACAATTAAAAAAGCCGTTTAATTAATTGATTACCAATTACTAATCAAAATTAACAGGTCTGGTTTGAATGTTATGACGATTACAGAGGCTTATTTAAAACCTGTCCACTGAATCCGGAAGCGAATTCACATTGCGATGTTCGCTCGTTCTATCGATTACAATAATTATTGTGATCAATTATAATTCCACGATAAATTTACTTCAGGTGTAATCGCTGGAAATTGAAATATAAAATATACTGTTTATTAATACTTAAATTTATTTACTACTAACTATAGTAGTACAAACTGATTATTTAGTACAAATTCACTTTAAGTTAACCTCTAAACTGTTAAAAATAAAACGGATTGTTCGCCACATTTTGGAGTTTGAGCTACCTTCCTTGAAATTTCAGCACATTTCTCGAATATTCTAGTTGCTTATTTATCTCGCATACGTCTTTACCTTATATTTTTTGACGTTATTGCTATCTCTATTACTTCTGCATAGATTTCTCGGTACACTTAACGTTAACGCAGCTGTTATTTTGTTGAAGTATTTGTTGTAGCGAAAAGTGTTAGCGAGGTTAAAGTTCCAATGGATAGCGATGAGCGATACTCGATAATATTCGCCATGCTTTACAATTTAATTGAAAACAGGTCGTTTTCATCCGATTTCTCCCATTAATAGCAATATTTTTTGGTAGGCCAAATTTCATTGGAATATCTCAAGATTGACGACAGGGCATGACTTAACCGATTTTATTATTTATCCTATGAACTTTGATATATAAAACTCTATATCTATCTTCTTCTCCTTTATGATCAAATTCCTTTAAAAAGTGGACAAAGATGTATGCGTATTAGCACAGCTGTGAATAATTATCCCTAATATGAGCTCTTGAATTTTTGCCTTCAATTTCTATAGCAATATTTTATCTCATACAAACATACTTGTCACTTTCCATACCTCTCCATTTTCACACCGTATCCACAACACTGGCGCGTCTCCAATCAAAATAAGCTTATGTGTCTGCTTGTCCATTTGCCAGCCGACTGCTGTACAGGAACAAACAATGATATCGGCGGCAGCAATAATAGACGTTTTGTCGGCATGTGGCCACCTAAAGTTGGCATTAGATGCTCTTTCAATAATCTTTCGTTTAGGTGGCGCTGACAATGCCATTAGAAGCACTTGAATGCACTTTTCCATGACAGCGCCGACACTTTGCCACTGCTAGCGCTTGCTGCCCAAACGCTTTCTAGCTGCCGCTGGTATTTGTGTTGAGTTCTTCTTTGATAACTTTTAGTTTACCGTTTGCTAGGTCTTCTATTTACTCACGAAAAGTTTTAGCTTTGAGGCACACGTTGCCGACTATGTCGTGTCTTCATACCTTTCACACAGTTCCTGGCAAAGGCAGTGAAAGAACAATGTTTACTGCGAACCTATTTTACATGTGCTCGCCTATTTGTGCTTAGGCCTTAGGTGTTGAATCGATAAGTTAGTGGAAACAAGTTAAGGCAAAAAGTCTCAGCCATTTTTAGGCTGATGAGATTTGCTTGATGCTGAAGGAATTTGGCGGTGATAGATGAAATTTCTGTCAACAATAAATCGATGGTTGAATGAAAGATCACACATATTTCAAAATATTTATCAAAAACGCCCTGTCTCGGAATTCGTTTCAATATCGGCGCCTTTTCAGAATTTCTTTTTTCCATCTCAAAATAAGTTTCAAACAGACCTGCTAAATAAAGATTACTAATCGTAATGATTACCGGTTTGATAAATTATTTTCTTGAGAATCAATTCAATGGTTGTGTTTTAATGACTATTTTCAAATTAATTAAAAAAATAATCAAAAAAATAAAATTTTGATTACTTTAGATTTTTTTTGGAATTTTTTTGATTACTTTTAACTGAATTTTTTTGATTACAAAACTGAAAAAGTCAAAAATTATCAACAAAATAATCAAAACAATTTTTATTTGATTTTGTTTTTTTTTTTGATTTTTTCTAATCGTAATCAATTAATAATTGCCTTTTCTTGAAAAACAATTAAAATATGTAATTATTAGCAATTAAAAAAGCAGCCTAATTAATTAATTAGCAATTACTTATCAAATTTAACAAGTCTGGTTTCAAAAATGCCCTAATTCAATATATTTTCAATTGAGATGCCTATCGAATCAAATTCTCATAAAAGGCGTTGTCGGGAAAAGTTCTGAGATGGCGTTTTCTTCAAAAATATTTTGAGGTGGGGTGAAATATTGCGTATGAACTGAATAAAACCGCATCTGAGATGTTCGTCTCTGTATACAACCTTTCCCCAAAAGACATTCTGCCCAGATTAGGAACAGAAGATCGAAATCCTAATTACATATATGGATATCTAGACTTTCTGAGCTTGAAAGAACTGAGTTTCCCAGTTACGACGGATCGAAATTGGAATAAATTAAGGGATCTTTTGAAAGTTTGAGAGAATGTTTAGTTTTTTTTTATGCTGGCTAGGTCGTCTGCGGAGTGGTAACCGGAATATTTGGATGGGAAGTAGTGTAATGCAATTCTCAAAACTAAAATGGAGGATAAATATATACTCAGACAAGATTCACATTACGGTGTGTAAATATTCGTAATTCTTTTTCTGGGTCGAATCACGGGATTCAATGCTACTGGATGTTGGGATCAATTACACTTAAAAATCCTTATCTTGACTAAAATCTGCTTGAATCCAAAAACTTCAGATTGGTACTACCGATTTTCGAATGTTCCAAGACCAGCAACTCTAGCTGGCATGAGCTGTCATTTATGCGGACATTTAACAAATTTTCATGACGTTCAACGATGAATTCTTCTACACGCAATTTCAAACACGCGGCCAAAGAAACGTGCTTTTGTTTGATTTTCGAAAAAAGCACTGAAGTGCTAATGGGTACTAATGGTGGGGTTGATACATGAGCGAATCAGCTAAATTGGGTTGAATGCGAGAAATAATTATTACCAGTTGACTTATACATTCGATTTCCACCAAAAGTACAAAAAAAAAGTTCAATTATTATTTGTATGTATGTTTGTATTGCTATTATTATATTGTTATTCGATTAGTAAATAAATGGGTTTAATGTGATAAGTTTTTAATAGAAAAAAATTATTAAAGCAATAAAATGTGTGGAATAGGGAACAAAAACATTTTATTGACTGACCTCAGCTGGGGATGTGGTCATTTGGCTTTTTATTTCGATTACTTTATTAAATGGATTGCACTTCACCATTTTTTTTATTGTACTCAAATTATATTTTTTTTTCGATTTCTAAAAAAGTCATATTTTGCGGCCGCCGTGGTGTGAAGGTAGTGTTGCCGGCCTACCACACCGAAGGTCCATGGTTTGAGCCCTGGTACAGGTAACATCAAAAGTGATTTGAAAAAAAAAAAAAAAAAGTTTTTCAAAACGGGGTCGTCCCTCGGCAGTGGTTTGGCAAACTCTCCGAGTGTATTTCTGCCATGACAGGCTTCTCAGCAAAAAATTCGTCTCCTTTGTAGATGCCGTTCGGAGTCGGCAAAAAACTGTAGGTCCCACCAATTTGTAGGGAAAATTCAAATCGGCACACCACAAATTGGAAGAGAAGCTTGGCGCAAAAATCTCTTAGGAGGTTTATGATGATATACCTGTTGTATATCGCGCCATAGAGAGAGAAAAAAGTCAAAACAAGCAAGGAAAGGGCTGTCTTCGACTGTGCTGAAGACTTTATACCTTTCATGAATGCGCATCACGGTTTTAAGTGTCCGATCCTTACTCACAATTATTACAAACTCTGGAAAACTTAATTCAAAGATACATACCCCATTTATCGGAACAATCGATTGTATGGGAGCTATGCGTTGTATTGGTCCGATCTTGCTGGTTCCGCCAAATGATTAGTGGTTTACATGCTTATTGGTGGGTCTATATCTTCTGCTTCTCATACTTACAAACATCGGAACAAAGTTATAATACCATTTCATGTTCATGAAAGGTATAAAAATATCTATTGTGTGGAAGACTGTATATTTCGCTTTTAAATTATGTTAGTGGCACATGAGGCTTGGGAGCTTCTTCAAGTACCTATCGTTTTTGCATGCATGTTGTGTGAGAAAATTCCTATGCCATGTCATCATTGCATACAAGATAGGATCTTATTTACATGACAGTAAGTTTAAAGGGAAATTCCTTAAATGCTCATGGACATCTACAAATGAATCTTAGCAAAAATTAGTATATCGCAAAAAAATTTCTCATATACTTTGTTACACTTTGTGTTCGGTGAGGATAAAATAAAATTTTTACTAGAAAGCATTTTGACATTTCATTGAGAAAGAGAGTTGCAAGTTTCTGCTGGGGTAATTTCACTCAGTAAAACTTGCAAGTGAAAAACAGCTGATCGTGACATAGGAAATCAACAACAAAAAGCAACAGCTTTTTGCCTTGTAAGTTTTTACTGACTCCTGTTCGGCGAAAACTTTTTATTTTTTGCGTGTCGAGAGTTTTACGTCATTTTCACTTTACTCACACTTCTTTGCAAGGTTTGTCACCGAACACAGCTACAGTCACTCTTATCACTTTAAGAATAATTTTCTACATGTGAATGCAACCATGCGAGAAAGCTCAGCTGATTTTGACATTTCTCTTGAAGGAAAGGAAGTAGCGGTGACGGGTTTTGCGAAAGTTCGTTGGTTTGTGCTGGTGATCAACAAAGACGACTTTATAACAGATTTCGTTTTACTCTCTCATTTCATAGAGTCAAAATAAATAACAAACGGCCGAAGGCCGGGCTGAGACAACGAAAAGATGTGCTAAAATGCTCGGCAAAAATATTTAGCGAGGCATCAAAACACACAGTTCGATGTACGTAAATATACTATAAACCAATAATTTCAACCACTTTCATTTATTTTAATGAGAGAACTTGGAATATTAAAAAGGGATAACAGGTCCTACGAACTATACGACTGCTTTTGATACAATCCGTTCATGACTGTGTCATATGCTACAAGGCTAAAAATTTGAGCTTAAATTTTGAACCATTCGTCGGTTTAAGCAATTTTTTTAAACATTTTTGTAATAAACTTTCAATTACCTGCACCAATTTTCAATTTGTTACGGTTTAGGTTTAAGATTAGTTGAGAAAAACGTCCAAAATTTTTTAAATTTCATTTCATTTATATCTGAAAGCTTTTTCAAGTGATTGCATTTTTCTCTAAAGAACTTTGTGTGCTGCGTAGCTCAGTGGGTAGAGCCGACGACTATGATGCGGGAAAGTCGGTTCGAATCCTGCCAACTGATGAAATTGGTTTTTATGTTTTTTAATTGTTAAGACATTTCTGGTTTAAAAGTGAAACTCTTTTCTTCACTCTCATTTTCTTGAAAATTGGCACAATTTAAATTCTAAACCAAGTCTGTTTTGGACATATTGTAGCCCAGAGAAGTTTAAAATTTAGGCTCAAATTTTTAGCCGTGTAATTCCAACCTTCATTTATAAATACGTTTTTCTTTAGTTATTTATTGACTTACTTTTATTTGTCATATTTTTTAAAACTGAAGTGCAAAAAATGTATTTGTTGGTATGCAAATCGAATTAAAAAGAAACCACTAAAAATCCTCAAAATGTATGTTAAAACCCCCATATTTAGTGTAACTAATTTTTCTCAGAGTGGCACCAAAGACAAATGTTATAAAAACTGTGCACTTTGACAACGCTCTCTCGAAACAAATAGTCTCAAATCTATTTATTTATGGTTATCACAACAAGTTAAAAGTGGAAGTCAGCTTATTTGTACTGTTAGCTGTCAAATTAATCCCCGTTTAGCGTTTACCGGCTTTATGAAAGCGGTCCTTAAGGTGCGTTCGTGGAGAAAACTTGCAAAAATTGCAAGTAAAGAGAAAATGACGTAAAACTCTATCCAAACGCAAAAAGTTTCCGCCGAACATGAATTGGTAAAAACTTGCAAGCAAAATAGCTGTTGCGTTTTTCATTGGTTGTGCGCCAAGCAGATACAGTACGTCACCGTCGACGTATCTGTTATACGTCAAAATTTAGAGCAAAATCTACTTTGCCGTATACGTCGAATCTGTTGTTACGCACACAAACACTCACATTCTACTCAGCTGTCAGTTTTTTCAACGTATTGCCATATTGTATCTACAGGGTGTTTTTTTTACAGGTTTGTTTTTCGAATAGAGATAAAACTGGCATTTTGTGGTCAAATCTGGCAACTCTAATGTCATTTATGTTCAGTTTGGTTTGCCATTTCATCATGAACAGGTTGACAAAAGAACAACGCTTGCAAATCGTGCAAATTTATTTCGAAAATAATGGTTTAGTTCGCGAAGTTTACCGTGAGCTCCGTCCATTTTATGGTCGACATAATCGTCCATCAGAGCAATTAATTCGGTTAACCATGGATCGTTTTCGCACTACGTTTACTTTATGTGATAATACGCATCCGCGGAGACGTCGAACAGTGCGCACCGAAGAAACAATTGCCGCTGTAGAGCAAAGTGTTGAAGAGGACCCGAATGAATCGATTCGCCACCGTGCACAGCAATTGGAGCTTTGTCCATCAACTTTATGGAAGATTTTGCGCAAAGATCTTGGCTTGCGACCTTACAAAATCCAGCTTGTGCAAGAATTAAAGCCGCGAGACCATGCAATGCGTCGTGATTTTGGTGTATGGGCCGAAAATGAGATTGATTTCGATGCTGATTTTCATCGCAAAATTTTGTTCAGTGATGAGGCTAATTTTTGGTTGAATGGCTACGTCAACAAGCAAAATTGCCGCATTTGGAGTGAAGAGAATCCACATGAGACCCTTGAAACGCCATTACATCCACAAAAACTGACTGTTTGGTGTGCTCTATGGGCTGGTGGAGTCATTGGGCCATACTTCTTCCGCAATAATGCTGGAGAGGCAGCTACCGTTAATGGAGACCGGTATAGAGCCATGATAACCGACTATTTTGTTCCCGAATTGGATGGCATGAATGTGGATGAGTTGTGGTTCCAACAAGCGGGCGCTACATGCCACACAGCGCACGTCACAATCGATTTATTGAAGGAAACATTCGATGAGCGCATAATTTCGCGGAATGGACCTGTCAATTGGCCACCAAGGTCGTGTGATTTGACACCATTGGATTATTTTCTTTGGGGATATGTGAAGTCGCTCGTCTACACCAACAAACCAGAAACGTTAGGGGAATTGGAAGCCAACATTCGTGGCGTTATTGCCGACATACGGCCCCATATGCTCGAAAAAGTGGTTGAAAATTGGACCTGTAGAATTGGCTTTATTCGAGCCAGCCGCGGCGGCCACATGCCCGAAATCATATTTAAACATTAATGGCATAAAATTATCCTTCCAATAAAGCCAAATTGATGGACCTTAAAACGATTTTCTTGTGTTTTATTTCAATTCGAAGTTCTATACCCCTCAAAAAACACCCTTGGCTCATTAATAACTCAAAGTTTGAAGTTTTTGTTGTTGTTTTGCTATGTCACGATCAGCTTTTTCCTTTTGCAAATCTTACTAGGGGCAGAAACTTGCTACTTCTTCTTCCAATGAAATGTCAAAATGCGCTCTCTCCCAGCAAGTGTTTTGTGTCGCCGAACACTATAAAGTAAAAAATTTATAAAATTGTTATGCTCGCCGAACATAGCTTAAGTCAGAGGAATTTATGACATGCCCTGGGCACAATTTACTTGAAATTTATTAACTATTTTTTCATTTTTATTGTATTTCAAACTAATAGTCGTAATCTGATAGAAGTTAAACTTTTTACTGGAAATCACTCCCGTACTTTTTTGTGTTACTCTCCCACTCTCAGCTTATTTTTAATATTCGACAGTTTTACTAGTTTTAATCACAAAGTACGCGATTGGACCTCATATTTACAACCCATTCAGCATTCTACAATGTCGTTAAAATTAGAGGTAACTTGTTATAAATCAAAAAAATAAAAAAGCATGCCAGGTAGAACTTATGAATAAAATATTAGCCATTATCACTTTTAAAATAACTCAACTAAACAAAAGTGAGGAGTGTGAAAAGTTCTAGGCAAACATTTGTTTTACATATTTACATAGGTCGTGAATAAATAATGCAGAGAAATATTTTTAAGCGAGGAAACTAAGAAAATAAATTTGGATTGCGGTATGTACGCTTAAATTTTACTGAGGACCTTGGCAAATACCGATCATACATATACAAACTTACGATCAGATATACTACATAGTTATATATATGACTGTTTGTAGGTATGTCAGTCGAATTCCTATTTTGTTTACCAACTAATTGATATGCATTCTAAACAATCGCATAATTTAAAACCCTTAACGTGCGTTCTTTGTTTACCTTTGCTGGGTACGCGTACCTACTTACTTCACCTTAACTGTCGACCATTGAAAGATACCCCATTACCTTTTTCTGCTTTGTTGTGATATCCGACCCATCCCCTTTGTTGTTGGTTGTTGTATAATTTACATGCTCAATTTCTTGCATACTCAATGAATTGTATGATATTTCATTGCTTGATTGTCCATAGAGGCTCATCTTCATTGCTACCTGGACATTTGCTAGTCACATCACTGGGCCACCAACAAGGCCGCCACGCCACACGTTTGTCGCAATCAGAAGCAGGATCTTGCCAGGTCACAAGGTAAATGAATGAAGTTGCACTAAAACGTAAAAAAAAAACGCTAAAAACCAATTGATTTGGACTCGAGTAAGCGAGCCAGCCAAAGAGCCTCTTGTGTGGCATTTTATTATGGTCGTTGTATTTAATATTCTCCCCCGATTCAATTCTCTCAATGACAATGCAAACCGCTGGTTAACTATATTTCATGCCGCTTGCGATCTGTCAGGATTGCTGCTTCATCAAAGTTTCTTTTGTCTCTTTTTACCTGTGGGGTCAGCATATCCCTCTTCCTTTCGTAAACAAAAGACATGTATTCCTAGCACACGCTGGTTTGTCGCACAATTCGCTTTTGTCTCAAAGATGATAAATTACATGGCGCGGTTCGCACAATCAACATAAAAGGATAATAAAAATTTATATATTTTTAAAAACTTCTTTGTTTTGGTGTTTCATTTCAATAAGCAATAAATATGCAAAAAGTACAAACCAATACGAGTTGTAGTTAAATGTTAAACAACTTCAAAAATTACAGGAAGATAGACTGTATACCTTTCATGAACGGAATATTTGGAAAAATCCTTATATTTGAATCAGACCTGTTAAATAATGATTACTTATCGTAATGATTATCGGTTTAATTAATTATTTTCTTGAGAATCCATTTAATTATGGATTACCATTACTTTTAATTTTTAATGATTATTTTCCAATTAATTAATAAAATAATCATGATTTTTTACGATTATTAAGAAAAATTGAAGATAATCAAAAAAAGTTGTTTTGATTACTTTTGATTTTTTTTGATTGTTTTCAGTATTGCTGTAGAAGCACATAAATATACACATTAACAATACTGAAATTAATCAAAAATAATAGAAGCAAACGAAAAAAAACAAAAAAAAGGAAAATAATCAACACAACTTTTTTGATAATAAAAATTTTTTTTTATTTTTTTAATTGTTCCAAACGTAATCAATTAATAATTGCCTTTTAAAACAAAAAAAAAAGAATCATTACCAATTAAAAAAGCCGTCTAATTAATTGATTACCGATTACTAATCAAATTTAACAGGTGTGATTTGAATACTGTGAATATTTTTTTATTGGTGTTGACCACAGAATCTTATCCTGCCGAGTCCATTCAGAGATAATCTATAGGGGCTACATGCTTCAGTTTTAAGAAGGAGAGAGTTTTTATGGAACAGATCGTTACAATCTCAAGCACTAGCTGGGAAACTTTTTCTTCAGTAAACGGAAGATTTCAGATGCGACGTCACACATTGCATTTTTATAGCAATTCATTTCCCATTTAGTCTGCAGTCAGTGTAGAATACTGCATTTAATTACTATGTATCCTCCTGTCCACCTAAAGAATGACTGAAGATTGTATTTCCTTTCACAAAGGCTGTTTGCTTCTGTAGATTATGCAGATGAGCAACCTTTTCTAAATATTGCTACTATCACTAAGATGGTGTAGTGATCCCGCCCTTCATAAGACCTAGAATAGCGGCCTTGCTATCTGAAAAGAGGGATATGCTTTTACTTGCATTTTCCGAAATATCATAACATACTCGTAAAAAGCAAAGGTTTTAGATTGAAAATTAATTTCCCCTTTCTTGTAATTTTTCCACCTCTGTGTTTTCCTTTCATATTCTTACTCTTATTCCCATTTCTACTTCTCTCGTTATCCCTATTCCTATTCCTTTCCTTATTGTTATTCCTTTACCTCTTCGTCTACCTTTTGGTTTTCCTCACACTCTCCCTTTTCCTCTTCCTCTTTCGTGTCCCGTTCCTGTTTTTCGCCTTCCTATTCCACATCTTCTTGATTTTCTTCATTACTTTCTCATTCTCATATTATTCTTATCCATATTCCTTTTCATATTCCTGCATCTCTGCCTATTCTTATTCCTATTAATTCCCTAATTTTTTAACCCTCTTCCTACTAGTTTTCCTTTTTTTCTTATTCAATTCATATTATTATTTATTACATTTGCTATTCCTACTCCTCTCCCTATTGTATTACTTTCCTATTCCTCTTCCTACTACTATTCCTATTCCTCCCTTTACTTCTTCGTCTAATTGTTCTTTTCCTCATACCCTCTCTTTTATATTTCTTATTCTTCCTATTATTCTTACTCTTCGTATGCATTTTTCTCGCACTGTCCATTTTCGCTTTTCTTTTCCCATTCCACTGTTCCTTTATCTTCATTTGCTTATTCTCTCATTCTCTTCCTTTTCTTAATTTCTCTACTACTCTTGTTTTGCCCGACTAGCACTCTTAATTTATAGTATTTCTATTCCAAATAGATTTTTAGATATACATTTCTTCTTCAAAGTTAATATACAATTTCATATTCATGAACGGTATAAAACGTAGATACAAAGAAAACATTAGACATCTCACGAGCTCGCACTTAAATAAGAAACCATTTAGCGGCCACGAGAGCATAACTAAATATGCACTGGAATACAATAAAAGTCATTATTAAATAGCTCGTAAATCGCTGGATTATTTCTTCTTTGTTTATTTGTACTCCTGAACATACTTGTGGACAGCAACATAGAAGTTTATTTATGGTTTTTCTAACGTATTTTGTTTAGTACCTTCTTTCAAAGAATTGTTACTGTTTTGTTCTGTTCCAAACATTTTACCTCTTCTGTTTGAAAATAAATCCTTTTTTAAGATTTATAGTGTAAGCGTTTAAAACGAAGCCTTGTACATCCTGGGTGAAGAATGTTTGACCTAAAATAAATAAATACTTAAGTGTAAGTAGTTGAGAATATCTTTCTCTTGTTAGCTTGAGTTTAACACCAAACGTATAAAGTAGAATGCTGCAAGTAAGCAACATATTTTTTATCTTTCATTATACTGAATGATATGCACTGAATTAGGCGGCAGAAGGGTTTCTCTCGACTACTTTTGCGAACAGAGAACATCAGAATACTAGGTATTTTAAAAATATATTTTATAATATTTTCAAAGTGTAATTTATGAATTAGTTTACTAAAAGCTCTTGAATAAAATTACATAATAATATTTTTACCTTTCTCTAAGTAAGCCCGCACCATCTTAACGGTCAAAAATTTTGTCCTCAGCACCTTCTCATTTTCTCTAGAACGCTGAAGTAAAATTTCGAACCAGTCTCCTTGAAATATCGGATATCGATAATCACGCGAGCACAACCGAACTAATAACAAACAAACGGAACCCTTTCAGACCGGGTTGGCAGGTAATGCACTAGGCGACATTGCCACCGCCAATGAAAACCTTGACTTGACAGTCCCTTCTACAGCAAAACGGAACATTTTCAATATGAAAATATTCTTTTTTTACCACTAGAAAAAATATTGGATTCCAACTTGAATTCCATCAATATTTTCCAACTAAAATTAAACTTCACATTTTACTAGAACATTCCCCTGCATGGATCTATAAATTTTTCGTATGCCTATCCCTATTACTATTCTGGTCCCTTTTGCTACCCTATTCCTATCCCGCCCTCCTCCCTCATATAAAAGATATCTATATAAAGGCGTCACGCCTCCTATTCCCCTACCGACCTCTTAAGGTGGTAGAGATTGGAGTCATATTGCTCTGAGCCAAATTTCAACATTCTACCTTGAATATTTGAAAATATATGCAGTAACGAAATTCTATTTGTACGGGAGGTGCCATGTCCTTTTCTCTCTCACCCACGCTTTTCCTGACATGTTAGAGATCAACCTCATATAACTCTGCACCAGTTTTCAGTATTCTGCCACGAATAATTGCAGAGATATGCAGTACCCAAAATCACATTTGTATTTGAGGTGACAGGCCTACTTTTCCCTTCCTCCACTTTTTTATTGAGGTGCCACACCCACATCATCCAGTGGTCCGGATTGTGAATCTAAACCATCTTCAAACCAAATTGAGTGTACACAAAAAATTTCATCAATACTGGTCAAGGCATTTAGAAGCAGTTTAGTGACAACGGACGCACAGATGATTTTTGGCTATAAAGATGATGCGCTGCCATCTTGGAAAAAAATCCAAAAATGTACCGAAAAAGATTTTGGCATTCAACTTAATTTTGAAAGGAAAGTAAAAAAATTAAAAATTTATTTTCATTTACAAAACATCCTGGCAAACAACGGTTTTGGTTTTGTTGCCTTCTGGGGCGTAGATAAATAACTTTTTTGGTGATCCCACTCGGTAATTTGCGACCTACAACTTTCCATGTGACAAGCAAGGTTCCTCCAAATTGAGACCGCATTCTTCAAGTGTTTGTCCCTGCGATTTGGTGATGGCCATAGCAAAGCCAATGAGTTGAAGGCGCTTGAAATCGAATGGCATGTCCTTTGGTATTATCAGAATGCGGGGTATGAGAACAAATTCACCTGCGGATGTGCCGCTTATTATTGCGGCTTCGATTGAATTGGGCAACAATCTTTTCACGGCAAGTCTTGTGCCAAGCACAGCGTTGCTGGTTTAATATTCCGTAGAAGTATAATTGGCGTAATTGATTTCACTAACATGTACATCCTTTGGTGCCAATACTACACGTTCCCCAATATCATCTAGCTAATGCGACAGACGTTGTTCTGTCCAAAAATTTTCTTGACTGCATGTTTAAAATTTGGCTCTCTCCCTTCTCATATTAGATAGATAGATAGATAGATATTCTTGAGGATAGCACTGCGACCAGGTGGTCTATTGTGCCCTCATCTAATTACAACACCTCTTTCAAGCCAACTTCCCTCAAAAAGGCGAGGATTTCAGTTGGCCTGAGGGCTTGTAATTCCGTCTGCTCTGGCCATGGTGATCCCAGGACTTGTGCTCTTTTCCTGGCTATTGCGTCGCATGCCATAAGGATGTGCTCTGCAGTCTCCGACGTCGTATGACAGGTGGCTGTTGAGTCTGCAATGACCTGTAAGAATAGCAGTTAGAATTCTTAAATTAGCTTTGGAGAGGCTTATTATTGCTCTATAGCGAGAGGTATTATAACCCCCCAAGAGCAACTTTGACTGCCGCAAGCCCGACGCATTGCGCCAGTATTCCTTTCGTTCCTTTTTTTCGTCTTTCCTCAAGCATTCTTTAAGCGTTTGAGGACCCACTGGCAACATTGGCTCAGGCCCGATAGGGCTTGTGCTTGCTGCGTGTCGTGCTAGGCTATCAGCCTGCTCGTTACCCTCGATTCCTGTATGACCTGGAACCCATGCTAGAAGCACCCTATTGTTGGTTCCTAGGTCATTTAGCTTCTCAATGCACTCGCGGATAAGCGCTGATTTTACCTCATACGATGAGATTGCCTTGAGTGCAGCTTGGCTGTCGCTAAGTATAGCGATGCGCTCATTACTATATCCACGCTGCAGGTTTAACTCTGCACAGTGGTGTATGGCGTATGCTTTCGCTTGGAAGATGCTCGGGTATGTCCCCAGAGGCGCTGATATCCGCGCTCTTGGGCCGAATATTCCGGCTCCGATTCCCTCTGGTGTCCTCGAGCCATCCGTGTACCACACGATTGTGTGGGAGCGGTGTATGGTGTCTACTCTGGATTGTTCCCAGGTTGTCTTGGTTCCCAGTTCAACTCTAAATCTCCTTTCAAAGATTATTTGCCTGAGAATGTCGTCCCTCGGTAATTGAGAAATTGGGATAGTTTCTTTTAACGTTACCATATTGTTGGTTGACATTACTTTTCCTCTGCCCGAACCCTCTTTAGCAATGTTAAGGAGGGTTCTTTTGGCCGCCTGCTCTATCGCTAAGTGTAGGGGGGGTAGATCGAGAATAGCCTCCAGCGCAGCAGTGGGGCAAGTGCGCATTGCCCCTGTGATGCAGACGCATGCCATACGCTGGATCTTGGAGAGTGCTTGTCTCACCGTTGAATAAACTGTTCTCGATGCCCATGCTACTGAGCCATAGGTGATAGTGGGTTTTACTATCATGGTGTACATCCATCTCAGGATGTGCGGGCTGCTTCCCCATGTTTTGCCCGCGATGCGTCTGCATACCATGATGGATCTTGTCGCCCTACTAGACATGTTCACAAACTGTTGCCTCCATAGAAGCTTGCTGTCAAAGATGACCCCCAAGTATTTTACTTCAGCAACAAATTCTATCAACGTGCCATCGAGGGTTATCGCTCTGAGTCCCGGGAGGGCTCTTTTCCTGGTAAAGGGGATTATGGCCGTTTTTGTGGGGTTTAGATTTAGCCCCACACTGGCACACCATCTCCTTGTGAGGTTAAGTGCTCTTTGTATGATGTCACAAAGGGTGTTCTCAAATTTTCCCCGTGCAATTATGACGATGTCATCCGCATAGCCTTGGCATCGGATTCCACTGTCAGTAAGGATTTGCAGGAGCTCGTCTACTACTAGGCTCCACATAAGGGGCGAGAGGACCCCTCCTTGGGGGCATCCCTTAGTGGTGTTGACCTGTATTATTCTGTTGCCTGTCCAGGTTTCAGCGGTTCTGGTGCGGAGTAAGGCGTCTATCCATCTTTGGATGGGCAGCTCGACTCCTCTGTTCTGCAGTGCTCCATTTACACTGTCATGAGACGTGTTATCGAATGCACCCTCAATGTCAAGGAAGGCGCATAGCACTGTTTCCTCACAGGTAAACGCACTCTGGATTTCAGTCGACAGTTGATAGAGGGCTGTGTCCGTAGATCTGCCTGCTCTATATGCGTGCTGACTGTGATGCAGAGGCCTGCTGTTCAGGATGTTTACTCTGATGCTGTGGTCTATTATTTTCTCCATTGCTTTTAGCATAAAGGAGGTTAGACTTATTGGCCTGAAGGACTTTGCTAATGAGTAGTCCTTTCGTCCTACTTTGGGTATAAAAACCACTATTGCCCTCCTCCACACTGTAGGTATGTATGCCAGCGCTAGGCTGTCTCTCATAATCCTGGCTATGTGTGGGATAAGTTGGGTGCCCTGCTGTAACAGCACTGGGTATATGCCGTCTGCCCCTGGTGATTTGTATTTGTCAAAGGTGTTCACTGACCATTTGACAGCTTCCTCTGAGAAGAGTTTTTTCGCCGTTTGCCAGTCAGACTGGCTTGGCCTCGATTCTCGAAGAGGGGGAGGGTTTAGTGTGCATTGGGTTGCACCGGGGAAGTGTGATGCCAGCAGGGTCCCTGCTCTTTCTTCATCCGTACTGGTATAGGTACCATCAGGAAGCTTTAATGCTAAGTTTGTCTCCTTCTGCTCTTTGGCCAGTGCTTTATGCAACCTCGCCGCCGCAGGTGTCGAGGAGATTCCTTCACAGAATTTCCTAAAACTGGCTCTCTTGGCTTTCCTTATTTCTTTGTTGTAAAGAGTTAACTGTGCTGTATACTCGTCCCAGCTGCCAGTCCGTTTAGACCTGTTGAAAAGTCTACGGACTATCCTCCTCATCTTCAAGAGATCATGAGACCACCAGGTTGCGGTCTTCTTGCCGCTTTTGGCCTGTGAGACTCTGCAGCTTGAGTGGAACGCGTCTGTGATGACGTTATTTAATGTCTCTACTCTGTGCTCCAGTTTTATACAGCTTGTGCTTCTACTCCCTGTCTCGAGGCTATCTATGTTTGCCTCGATGATACTATTGTAGCTGCTCCAGTCAGTCTTCCTGGGATTTCTTTTTGGGACTGATTCCATAAGCATCGCCCCTAGTTCAAACCGGATGATTCTATGGTCCGAGAGGGATGGCTCTGAGGAAACCATCCACCTCGATACCAGATTTCCAGCCTGGTTGTTGCCAAGGGTGATGTCTAGGACCTCCTCTCTGACTCTGGTGACAAACGTCGGTTTGCTCCCCACGTTATAGATACAGAAATCATTGCTTATAATGTATTCTAGAAGAGACTCACCTCTGGCGTTTGTGTCTGAGCTGCCCCACTCTACGTTGTGGGAGTTTGCGTCACACCCTATGATTAGTGGTAGCTTTTTCCTCATGCAATAGGCCACTAAATGGTGTACGTTTTTTGGAGGGACTGTGTTCCTGTCCCCCGGGAAATAGGCCGCCGCGAACACGATATCAGTGTGCTTACCGTCCACCTCTACCGTTGTTTGCACAGCAACCAAATCCTGGCTTAGATATTCTGTAATGCAAAAGTATTTAATATTGTTCCTTAGCACTACACACGCTCTAGGTCTCTCCTGGGAGAGATCCCAAATTACCTTATTGCATCTTCCTTTCAGTCCTCTCACCTTCCTCATATTACATCCATATTCTTGTTCCTGCCTACCTTTCCTTTCATCCCCTCTTATTCAGCTATCCATATCCCTATCCCTATCTCTATCTCTATCCCTATCCCTATCTCTATCTCTATCTCTATCTCTATCTCTATCTCTATCTCTATCTCTATCTCTATCTCTATCTCTATCTCTATCTCTATCTCTATCTCTATCTCTATCTCTATCTCTATCTCTATCCCTATCTCTATCTCTATCTCTATCTCTATCCCTATCTCTATCTCTATCTCTATCTCTATCTTTATCTCTATCTCTATCTCTATCTCTATCTCTATCTCTATCTCTATCTCTATCTCTATCTCTATCTCTATCCCTATCCATATCCCTATCCCTATCCCTATCCCTATCCCTATCCCTATCCCTATCCCTATCCCTATCCCTATCCCTATCCCTATCCCTATCCCTATCCCTATCCCTATCCCTATCCCTATCCCTATCCCTATCCCTATCCCTATCCCTATCCCTATCCCTATCCCTATCCCTATCCCTATCCCTATCCCTATCCCTATCCCTATCCCTATCCCTATCCCTATCCCTATCCCTATCCCTATCCCTATCCCCATCCCTATCCCTATCCCTATCCATATTCCTATCCCTATCCCTATCCGGATCCGTATCCGTATCCCTATCCCATCTAACTAAGAACCATTCCTGGTTAAAACCCTCATCATCACCTATAATTTGATACCTATATTGCACAAACTCCTTCTAGGGCCACATCTGGTCTACATTTTGACCAATATCTCGAAAACGGAGTGTCACACGGGACTAACAACCATTCATCTTTAAAACCCTCATCACCGCCTTTCATTTGATACCTATATCAAACAAACACCTTCTAGGGCCACACCTGGTCCACATTTGGATCCGGTTCCAGACATCGGACAAAAAAAAATTTCTTATATGCACTCTCCAAACATGTCCCAATATATCCTGAAAATGTCATCTAAATCGATCGAGTCGAAAAATAGTAGTTCGTCCACACAAACACAATTTGGGTTGCTCTTTATACAGGGTGGCTGATGAATTTTGCTACATTAAGAAACTCAAACAATTTTTTTTTCAGTATATGGAATTCATTATTCTTTTATTCATGTTAAAGCTCATTAAATTTTATTAAATATAGCTTAATTAGCTTTAAAAATAATGAAATTTAAATGCCCCCCCTGCTCGTCGATGCATGTGCAGTATCTTACCAAAAAGTTGTTCATTACTGCTTGGAGAGTTGAGACAGGAATAGCCGCAATTGTTTCTCGAATGGATTGCCTTAGTTCATTCAAATTTGTTGGTTTTGCTTTGAAGACCTCCTGTTTGCAATAACCCCACAAGAAAAAGTCAGGTGCAGTAAGGTCAGGCGACCTGGGTGGCCAACGGAATGTGGAGTTTCTGGATATCACCTTACTGGGAAATTTTCGTCGCAATTCTGTCATAACAGGTTGGGCTATATGAGGAGCTGCACCATCTTGCTGAAACCACACAGAGTTGAAAGAAATTCTCATTCGGCGTTATTCTGGATAGAAAAACTCTCTCAACATGCTCAAGTAACGGTCTCCAGTAACCGTAACGGTGTGACCGTTTTCTTCGAAGAAGTAGGGCCCGACAATGCAGCGTGATGAAACTGCACACTGCACTGTGACACGAAGTGGATGCAATTCCGTCTCATGGAGTATCTGTGGGTTGGAAGCACTCCATATTCGACAATTTTGTTTGTTTATGTTGCCGTTTAAATCGAAATGGGCCTCGTCAGACATGAAAAGACAGTTCAACATGTTTCTATCCTCTTCCACCATTTGAAGCATCTTCTGGCAAAATTCCAAGCGAATCGGCAAGTCTGCAGCGTTCAGTTTGTTGGCCATTTGAATTTTATATGGGAATAAGTCCAAATCTTTGTGCATAATTGACTGTAATGACTGTCTGCTTACACCCATTTGAGCAGATAAGCTTCTTGTCGAAACACGTGGATTGTTTTGTATGGCAGCAGCTACAGCAACGATTGTTTCTTCCGTTCGAACTGAAGGGTTTCGATGGTAAGGTCTTCTGTTGACTGTCCCATGCTCGGCAAAATTGTTTACAAGTCTTATTATGGTCCATCTGCTCGGAGGATTGCCGCCAAACGTGCGCCTATACTCTCTTTGAACGGACTCCAGTGCGTGATAGCGGCGGACAATCCAAATTCTTGTTTCAGTGTCCCAGTTATCCATTTTTGTTAAATGTAAAAGTCAATCTGCAAAATAAAAAAAAAATTAACCAGATTCATTAAATAGAAAAAAAGTTATTTAATTTTTTTTTGGTAGCGGCTTTCATTAGCCACCCTGTATGTATAGAGATTTTTAATACTACCTTTTGTCACACAAATATCTATACGTATTGTGGCGATTATTCTCAAGCATGTACCATCCCTAACTCAATAACACTCCCACCACTAGTTAACACAACTGAGATAACGATGGCTACGCTTATGCATGCAAGCGTGTAACTAGGAAGTGGAAGAGAGATGGCGCGAGTGTTTGCAAATACGATGCAAGGAGGAGATGCCAATAAAGACCTTTCCAGAACACGAAAAGCGAACAACCAAGAAAGTTCTCGGTGCGTAGGCAAGCACCCTGTCGGACTATATAAGGCAGTGACCAAGCAAGGCAGACTGATCAGTTTATTTTCAAGCGTTCAATAGTGAACTACTGTAAAGTTATCAAACTCTTAAAATTGTTTTGCGGTTATTACTAGTAAATAAAACTAGCTATTACTTACATTATCTGTGCGTGTGTTTATTCGACTTTATAGTGATCGAACCCAGGATTGATAATCAAGGAATCATCGAATTCGTCACAATTGGTGTCAGAAGCGGTATTGTTGAATAAATACCAGTGAATTTAAGGATAACAAGGACATGGCGAAGCTGAATGAATTAAAGATTCAGCAACTCAAAAATGAGTTGGAACAGCGCGGACTAAACACTACAGGCAATAAATCAGAGTTACAGTCACGATTGCGGGAGGCTATGGAAGCAGAAGGAATCAACGTTGATGATTATGGTTTTCATCTTGTGGAGGAGGCACCGACAAAAATGGAAGAAAAAAAGGAGTCTCCGAATCCAGTAGCAACCGTGGACACAAACATGATATTGGCTGTATTAACCCAGATGTCGACTAAAATGGAAGAACAGAAAACTTGTATAGTTTCTCAGCTGGAAGAACACATGGCATCTCAGCTTGAAGAACAGGATACACGTATTACATCTCGAATGGCATCTCAGCTCGAGGAACAGAAGACACATATGACATCCCAGATTTCAGCTCAACTAGATGAAACGAAGGCATACATGAGATCTCAAATGGAAGAACAGAAGGCATATATCTCATCGCAGTTGGAAGAACAGGAAGCAAAGGTGTCATCGAAACTAGAAGTGCAAGATGCAAAAATTGCACAATTGCAGGATAAAATCGATGCTGAGGTAGATGCATTGAGAGGTCGTATCCAGGAATTGCAACTAAATCGCACATCTGCTTTAGCGAATACTCCCAAGGTAAAATCACCTTCCTTTGATGGTTCTGTTCCATTCCAGGTATTTAAGCTGCAATTTGAGAAGACGGCTGCGGTGAATAATTGGGGCACTGAAGATAAAGTTGCAGCACTATTCGTGGCATTGAAGGGACCTGCAGCAGAAATCTTACAGACTATTCCCGAGTCCGAAAGGAACAGTTATGATGCATTAATGGGTGCAGTTGAGAGACGCTATGGTAGCGAACATCGGAAGCAGATATACCAAATAGAGCTACAGAATCGCTTCCAGAAACCTAATGAGACTTTACAGGAATTTGCATCGGATATCGAGAGGTTGGCCCATCTAGCAAATGCGGACGCACCCATGGAGTATACTGAGAGGGTAAAAATCCAAAGTTTTATAAATGGAATACGCGATGTAGAGACGAAGCGGGCCACATATGCAAACCCCAAAAGGACATTCGCTGAAACGGTATCGCATGCTCTGACGCAGGAAACAGCCTCGCTTTTGAGTAAACCTGCATACAAGGCTCATCGCGTAGAAGTGGACACTCCGGCTTGGGTAGACAAAATTTTGGAAGCGTTGAACGGAGTACAGAAAAAAAGTGATGGTGCGATTAAATGCTTTAAGTGCGGAAAAGCAGGTCACATAGCACGTTATTGCGGCTCTGGCTCCAGTAACCCCAGCAATTCAGGTGGACGAAAACGCAAAGCTGAAGGAGATGAGCAAACCTCCCAACCAAATCAGTCGTTAAACTAAATCGAGCCAGCCAAAAGGGGCGTGGACTGGCTCCCGCAACTGAATGCCCCATAATCTCTGTCTCACAGATCGGAAGGAAAGCTAGTAATGTTACTGTCGTTGCATATGTGGATGGAAAAAAGCACTTACTAACTGTGGATACAGGCGCATCGCATTCCATAATTCGATCTGATTTAGTCAACAAGGAGGTGAGACCATTGCATGGAGCAAAGTTACGTACGGCCACTGGTGAGGACACCCATGTCCTAGGAGAAGTAACATGTGAAATCGTAATTGGGAACGTGGCCGTTCTACACAGTTTTATAGTAGCAGATATTGTTGACGAAATCATAGTTGGTGTGGACTTCTTAAGCGAGCAAGGCATCAAGATCGACATGCAAAACAGGATTATGAATTACCAGAACATGGATGTGCCATTAAATTATGGTTACGAAAACAAATACGTTAGTAAGCGAGTGCTTGTGGAGGAGAGCCAACAAATTCCACCGAAGTCGGAAGCAGTCATATGGGCAAAGATTGATGGAGATTATGGGACAAACAAATTGTGGGTTGTCGAGGCAGCAAACAAATCAAGGACGAACATATTAGTAGGAAAAACCTTGGCCATGACAAAACAAGATGGACGTGTACCGGTAAGAGTACTTAATGAGTTCAAATCGCCGATTAAACTTTCTGAAGGAGCAATATTGGGACAATGCCAAGAGGTCGAGGTAGTTATCAATGGTGAACAGCTTCAGGAAAATGATTCTACCATCAAGATTAATCTTTCAGATGATATCACGTCGTGGATGGCAGGCCTCGAAAAAGATCATCAGAAAAAGGCAAAGGAACTTCTATCAAAGTACTCGAGCATATTTGACAAGGATGGTTCTAAACCAGGTCGGACCAAAGTTGTGAAGCATCAAATTGATACTGGTGATGCAAGGCCCATCCGCCAAGCTCCTCGTAGTATTCCATTGGCCAAACGACAAGTGGTAAGAGAAATTATTCAGGAAATGAGTGACAGCGGCGTGATCGAACCATCAGCTAGTCCATGGAGCTCACCGGTAGTACTAGTGAAAAAGAAGGATGCAAAAATGAGGTTCTGTGTGGATTACCGAAAATTGAACGACGTAACGAAGAAGGACAGTTATCCATTGCCAAGAATCGACGATACTCTGGACTCGTTATCTGGCACGAAATGGTTTTCCACACTGGACTTGAAAAGCGGCTACTGGCAAGTGGAGGTAAAGGATGAAGATAAAGAGAAGACGGCTTTCAGCGTTGGAGAAGGGCTTTGGCAATTTACGGTAATGCCCTTCGGGCTATGCAATGCTCCAGCTACTTTTGAGAGACTCATGGACCAGATATTAAAAGGATTGCACTGGCAAACATGTTTGGTGTACCTCGACGACATCATCGTGCTGGGAAAAAGCTTTGAGGAACACCTAAAGAACTTGGAGGAAGTTTTCCAAAGAATAGCTGGTGCTGGTCTGAAACTAAGTCCCAAGAAGTGTTCCTTGTTTAAAAAGGAAGTAAGTTATTTGGGTCACAAGGTAACTACGGAGGGAATCTGCACTGCTAAGGAAAAGATCGAAGCCGTAAAAGATTGGCCAAGACCGAGAAATTTGCATGAGTTACGGAGCTTCCTGGGACTGTGCACGTATTATCGCCGATTTGTACCAAATTTTGCCAGCGTAGCTAGTAGTCTCCACGACCTTACAAGGAAGAATATGAGTTTTGAATGGAAGAAGGAACAGGAGGTGGCTTTTCAAACATTGAAGGAACGACTATGCACTGCCCCGATGTTAGCATATCCAATTCCAGGTTCAAAGTTTATTCTGGATACAGATGCGAGTGGTTATGCTATAGGAGGTGTTTTGTCCCAGATTGTTGATGGACAGGAGAAAGTAGTTGCATACTATAGCCGAACAATTGGGAAGCCTGAAAGGAACTATTGTGTAACCCGGAGAGAACTGTTGGCATTGGTAGAGTGCGTTAAGCATTTCCACAAGTATCTCTATGGGCAGCGATTCCACGTCAGGACAGACCATGCAGCGTTGAAATGGCTCTTACAGTTCCGTAATCCGGAAGGTCAATTGGCACGGTGGATAGAGCGACTGCAAAATTATGACTTTTCCATAGAGCATCGCAAAGGTAGCACCCACGGAAATGCTGATGCAATGTCACGAAGACCATGTAACTTGGAATGCAAGCATTGTTCCAAAGCTGAGACCAAGGAAGACATTATAGATGTGCGGCTCATGACTATAACATCTTCGGACGAATGGGACATGGATCAATTAAGGAGGTTTCAGCACGAAGATTCAGATCTTACACTTGTAATGCAAGGAATCGAACGAAACGAGCGACCATCAAAAGAGGAGATGTCAGCAGAAAGTCCTGTTGCCAAGTCATACTGGGCACAGTGGAATAGTTTGCAATTAGAATCCGGTTGTTTGCATCGAATATGGGAGAGTGAGGATGGTCAATGTGTTCGAAAGCTGATAGTCGTCCCAAGGAAGAAAATCCCTGATGTACTCAATGAATTACATAACGGTCCAAGCGGAGGTCATCTTGAAGTCACCAAGACCTTGGAGAAAGTCAAGCAAAGATTCTATTGGGTTGGTTGCCGTCAATCGGTCGCGGAGTGGATTGCCAACTGTGAAGTATGCATCAAAGCTAAAGGACCGAAATCAAGGAGCCATGGCCAAATGAAACAGTATAACTCAGGTGCGCCATTTGAGAGGATAGCCATGGATGTAGCTGGTCCGTTTCCTACTAGCAAACTCGGAAACAAATATGTACTGGTGGTTATGGACTATTTCAGCAAATGGCCAGAAGTGTACCCTATTCCAAATCAAGAGGCAGAAACAATAGCAGAGGTGTTTACTAACAATTGGGTAGCTCGGTTTGGTGCACCGATGGAGATACATTCTGACCAAGGCAGAAATTTCGAATCAGCTGTGTTCCAGGAAATGTGCAAGACATTGGGCATTCGGAAAACTCGAACAACTGCACTACATCCTCAGTCAGATGGCATGGTGGAACGATTCAATAGAACCTTGGAAGAGCACCTGAGGAAAGTAGTGGATAAGTTCCAGAAGGATTGGGATACTCACATCTCCTTATGCCTAATGGCATATCGCTCTGCAGTACATGAAACAACTGGTCAGACTCCTGCAAAGGTAATTTTCGGGAATGATCTTCGATTGCCAGCTGACTTGAAGTTTGGGATAAACGCTGATGCAGGAGTAAATGTTCGGAAATCTACTAGCGTATTGGAAGAAGAAATGAGAGAAATTCACAACCTTGTGAGACAACGGACTAAGATCATGAGCGATAAGATGAAGGCCAGGTACGACAAAGCAATAAATTCGGAAGGTTTTATAGAAGGAGATTTAGTGCTGCTATACAACCCACAGCGTAAGAAAGGTTTGTCCCCAAAACTACAATGTAACTGGGAAGGCCCATACAAAGTCATAAAACGGATCAACGATGTGGTATATCGCATACAAACTATGGGAAGGCCAAGGAATAAGATGAAGGTGGTCCATTTGGAAAGGCTAGCTGCGTTTGGTTCCGGCAATGTGTCTGATCGGGACGATCAGACTTAGGTGGAGGGCAGTGTGGCGATTATTCTCAAGCATGTACCATCCCTAACTCAATAACACTCCCACCACTAGTTAACACAACTGAGATAACGATGGCTACGCTTATGCATGCAAGCGTGTAACTAGGAAGTGGAAGAGAGATGGCGCGAGTGTTTGCAAATACGATGCAAGGAGGAGATGCCAATAAAGACCTTTCCAGAACACGAAAAGCGAACAACCAAGAAAGTTCTCGGTGCGTAGGCAAGCACCCTGTCGGACTATATAAGGCAGTGACCAAGCAAGGCAGACTGATCAGTTTATTTTCAAGCGTTCAATAGTGAACTACTGTAAAGTTATCAAACTCTTAAAATTGTTTTGCGGTTATTACTAGTAAATAAAACTAGCTATTACTTACATTATCTGTGCGTGTGTTTATTCGACTTTATAGTGATCGAACCCAGGATTGATAATCAAGGAATCATCGAATTCGTCACTGTATCTTTTTATTTCTTTCCTTTTTTTAATGTTTTGGAAAACATTTTGGCAATTTTTGTTCGCTCACATGTTTTGATTAATTTTTGATGTCGGAATGATAGAAAATACGAGTGCTGCCATATGTAAAAATTGCGGGGGCACTTTCAAAATGAATTACAATAGTTTTCAAACTGAAATCAAGCTTTGGGAAAAAATGCTCAACCTCAAGAGAAGAAACATGCTACAATCACTTAGAAAATTTAGATACTTCTCAAACATCAGAAAAAAGGATTTTGGATTTATGCTTATTGGAATTTTAAGAGTTGTAATTATAGCTTTAGTACATTGCAGTCATCACTAAAACCATACTATTTTTAATATAGCAACCCTGAAAGCCTATACGAATTAGATAAATAAAAAAATAAATTATACCCTTTTAAGAAATACTATTCAAAACACTTAAATCTTCATATTGGCCTTGTATTCAATTGTTTTCGAGATAATCAGAAATTCACACTCATTTCTACCATAACACTTACTAGAGATTTATATAGCTATAGCTCTATACTTTAACTAGCGCTAACAACCTTAAAGCAGGTAAGCTGAAATAAATAACAGCTCCCACAATACTTTGGAATTAAAATAAAAAAATAAAATAACAAATGGGAGCAGAAAGTTTAATAAAATCTAACAACTTCTATTGGCCACTTATTTGGATGCGCAGATGGATACTGTTTAGCCTTTTTTCATTTCACAGCTCATTCAATCGCTACAAAAACACATTAAATGTTTTTATAGCCGAATTATTATAGCCATTGGCTGTGCTGTGCTTTAAGCGTTTGGTTTATAATTCCCTGATAAGTTAAAAAGCGTGTTCAACAACTTTACTCTATAGTTTGATAGTGAGACGAGCTTCATTCGGTGGCTGTTATTATTGATCCGCTTGAGTGCATTAACTAAATGAATGCTGCGCAAGCGCAATAAGGAACTACAGCAATAACCGCAAATCAGTTGGGGAGCCATAATATATGGATGTACATTGTACATATATGTGGTATATACAGGGCCAGATTTGGAACTTGTGGGACGTAGTAGGGTAGGGCCCTCACAAGTTTTTTATTTGTTAGTATTTTGGACAACGGTTTTGATAAACTTACTATCAGGATTCGAGGGGATCGATATTCAAAAACTTTAAAGAGAAAAACATAAATATTAATTTAACCTAAAGTCCTTGATTTTGTAACGCCGTACCTATTGGTGGATGGCTTACAATATTGGTGTGCATGTAGTCCAATTGAAACAGGCCGATGTACGTAAATAACAGTTATTAGATTAAACGGAAAATGCAGCTGCATTTATTATTGAAAATAATTGGTTGCACAAATAATACAATTTTCTAAATAACAAATATATCTTAAAATCTTAAAAAATTATTCAAAAATGATAAAAAATGTTTACATTTTTTCCCCAAAAAGGATTTTAGATAATCAATAGACAGACGAAGAAATGATACCCCTGATTATAAAAAAAATTTGTGTAAAATGTTTGTTCTCATGTAGGGGCCGGCAGGCACCATGCTAAATCCGGCTCGAGTAATGTATTGCTTTCGACCTATACAATATATGATCACAGATATATGCACATACATTTGTATGTACTACAACCTAGTTTCGATAGTATACAATAATTTGGTAAGCGTTTGCTGTTAATCACTTGTGTTACATCGTGCCAGCGGTAGCTTTTAGCTATGAGCTGCGGTTCCGCTCGAGTTTAAATGCAATTTGACCCACCAATTAATCGCGCCAATAGATCTCTGGCATGCAATTTTATCTCGGTTTGGTGGCGGCAGCGGTAACAGCAACGGTGCTACTACATTATTTTGTTATTTAAGTGTATCAACGTGTGTAAATGTATGTATGTATGCTCTTTAGAGCTTTAGAGGGGCTTTTTATTCGTTACCTTTTTAACATTTTTTTTTTGCCTTCATTCAAATTTTAACAAAAACATACAAATGTAAGAGTATCTTATCGGTTGCCACAATCCTGCTACATACACAGTGGTGGTTAGAGATATTTGGACAAGTCAGCAATTGAAGCATGTGATGAGCTTCATAGAGTGAAGCTTTTTTTCATGGACGTTGAGGCAGCGCAATACCCTTAAGTGGCCCAATGAAACCAGGCTAATCCTGTTCATATCTCCACACCCCGTGAGACCGCCGTTAGGCATTGCATCGCAGGGGAGAAAGGCGGTTTAACCGCCACTGCTTTGGACACGCGTTTCTCTGCGCGCCCTTTTAGCAGCCATAAGTCTTAACATGACTATAAACGCCAAAAATCCTGTGCACCTTATTTCTTTCTTCTAGAAATCGAGGGCAATTGAACAAGACGTGTTCTGCGCTTTCCATTTCTATGGGGCAGCTTAGACAGAAAGCATCCTCCTCTATTCTGCGCTTGAATAAATACTCCTTAAAACCACTATGTCCACTCAATATCTGCGTTTTATGGTAGTTTAGTTCCCCATGCTTCCGCTCTTACCATTGTGCTATATCCCTTGTTAAATTGAAGGTTCGACGCCCCTTCATTGAATTCTCCCACCGATTTTGCCAGTTGATGATAGTATGTGACGCTGCGTTTTTCTTTGCTTTTTCAGATGGTCGCTCAGTATGGCTGTTATACAGGCTGACCGGTTCGCTTGTCATCAAATCTACTGGTATTTTACGTGATAGAACAATTAACGCGCTTTCCATACGTATAGCTGTACGTCTGTAAGCTGCTAATATATCTTTTTGATGAATCAGCTTAGATCCATGCCACACAGGAGCTGCGTATAATATTATCTAGCTGGTTAGAGTGGACAGTAACTGTCGGGTAGATTTGCCTGGACCACAATATTAGGCATTATTGCTTTAATGTGCTCCCTGAAACTTAATTTTGAATCGATGTGTACTCTTAAGTAATTTAAGTCCTCTTTGAGGTAATTTGATGATCCCCACAGTTAAGACTAGCTCTTCTACAGATCGTTTGGAACACTATTACCACTTCTGTATTATGATTTGCCAGTTCCGGTCCTGCCATCCTTTTATTCTTTCTACGGCATCATTGCATAATGCTTGGAAGAGATCCAGTTTCTTGGCTACTACTAGTACTGCTATATCATCTACAGAGCCCTGAGGGACTCCGCCCTGATCTTGTTCTCTTTTTCTCCTCATCCGTATCAAACTGCTGAACGACAGCCGTGCCTTCCTAGAACAAAAACCTGTTTGTGTGTTTCTGTCTAGAACGACAAAGGTTTTTCCCCACATAGATTTTTCTCTAGAACTAAAAACTTTTCTTTCTAGAATTATAAACGTTTCTCTAGGGTTATAAGCTTTCCACTCTATAAAGATGAAAGTTTTTCTCCAAACCGATAAGCGTTTCTCTCTATTACGACGAAACTTTCTCACGGGAACGACAACGATTTATCTTCATAACGATATACTTTGCTTCTTAGAACTTCAAAAATGTTTTTATTTAAATGGAGAAACTCTTCTCTATAGAACGACAAAGGTTTATTTTTATAACAACACAATTTTCTCTTTAGCGCGACAAACTTTCTAGAGGGACAAGGGTTTTCTTATAATGAGTCACTTCCTACTTAAACTTAACAATCTTGTCTCTATAACAACACACGTTCCCGTCTAGAAATCAATACGAATATCTTGACTCCGAACTGTTAAGCTTTGATATTTGCAGATTTGGTATGACTGGTAAGTGCACTACAACAAAGAACCACGTAACCCGTAATAGGCCACACGTAGCACGATGGGTGACTTCAATGTATTTCCGTATAGAGAGTGTGGTATGACTTGGAAGGTTCGACTTGGTGAAATAAATTTATCCTCACGCCAGTCGAGCTAATTTATAATCATGCTAGTATCCGCTAATACAGGTTTCATATCAAACACTACCTGAAACCCTTACGAAGTGATGTTAAAACAACAACCTTCATCTTAACATATGTGCCCGCCACTGTACCTATGCATTCACCTTTCTAGTGAAGCAGCAGCAGCAGTAAAGCAAAGAAAGTCTCTTTAAAATTATTAAGTGATCCATAAGCCGATTATGTTGTTCACGCTTACTGACTTTCAGCGTTAAACAGCAACAACAGAAAAAAGATATGGAAAATAAAAGAGAGCTCCTGTAAAAGTTAAAAAACCGAGCGCTAAGAAGTATTGTGTTTGTAGGCGAAAATATTGTTAGCAGGTCATCGACACATTGAATTTCGCTTGACTTAACTGGACTTTGACTTCTTTTGAGCATAACTTTTGTCATGCTTCTGCTAGTCAATGACTTGTAACTGTCACATAACAATCTTAGCTTATTGAGACTCGGTAGTTTATATGTTATTCTAATATTTTTTTCTTCTTTTTTCAGGTAAGCAATGTTTTACATTATGATTACTGGAAGTGGATTTAATTAAATGGTCAATAGACTGTGAGTAATATAATTTTTGGGTGAAATATACATATATATAAGACATGTAGCAAAAATACCACTTTCCCTAACTAAAGTATTAAGTCAACATTTCATTTTTAAATAAAAACTTTATTTCAAAATTTGAGCTACAAAAATCAGACCAGTTTTAGTTTGGTATATATAGTATAGCAGGTCAGATTATTAGAGCCTTTTTTAATATCGAGTGAAATGGTTTCAAAGATCTTATTTTTCAGATATCCGGCTAGATTTCTAGTAAATAGCACAGCAACCTTTATAACGATATTTGGCGACCACTACGCTGCTCTAAAGCCCGTAAAATTTAAATCGATAAAATCTAAATTAATGGGTCAGTTCATAGCCTAGTAGAAGTCTTTAGATTGTTTCAACATTTATCTGTGCTGGGTTGTATGTGGTGGCTTTATACGACTACACTGGGATATATCAAATTCAGTGCAGTAAACTAGGTCGAAAGAGCAGACATGGGTCTTGGCATATTCGAGAAATATGTTCTCCGCAGTATTTACGGTTCTGCCAGTACTGCTAATGCTTAGTGTCGAAGGAGCTTTCGAAGAAACTAGTATGGTGCATGATGAATTTAGCGTGGTAACCTGCCGTTGTTGGTCTAACCTCACGGTGCTCAGAAGTACATGAGTCAAAAGACGTTTGACAAGCATCGAAAGCTCGTTTGCTTTGGTGGGTTTCAAAGCCTATCTAAACCTTTGCCCATGTATGGGTCATTTCCTCCGGTTGCAATGCAGCTTCACATCGAGTTAATAAACTCTTACGCACTTGGAATCAACCACATCCACTATGACGCTCCGAATAGGCCTATTGCGATGAGCAGACTGGAGTGGTACCAACTTTTATGTATATCCGGAACGTTACCACATTAGTTGCTACCGCCTAAACACCCTTCTCGCATGCACAACCAACATCTCAACGCTTCGACTAATGGAAAGGATATTGTTCGCATAGAACACACCCTCAGTCACATTCATTTCTCAACTACTAAGTTACCTGATGTCCGAGTACATCAGGAATTCACACAGCACATGTAACAAATTCTCACACACAACCCCATCCAGATTGAATATGAAGTCAGAATTTTCTGCCACAAATGAAACGTAGCGGGTGTACTCGAACGTCACCCTTCTGTAGCGACTATTGTCTCAACGGTTCTGTCATTTTCCCATTTAACACACCTCGAATGTCCTCCTTTTAACCACCAAATATACGCTCTTCCCATCCTCGTCTGTTATCCACTCACTCGGAAGCAACGGTAGTACTAGATAGCCAAAAAAGCACCGGGCCATAAGGTTTTCTAATCGTCACCCGGATTCACCAGCAGAAGAAGAAAAATAGGGGACGCCATTGGTGTCCCCAATTTTTGTTAGATAAGATGATTCGATGTTGCGTGAATTACAATTGTGGTGTCCAACGAAACTTAAAAAAAAAAAAAATTGGTAAAAGATGGTATCTGAGTTCCTTACATTGTCTAAAGTGCAAATTGTATGAATGCCGAGAAAAGAAAAGTTTAGGTCGGTTATTGCTATCCCATCCGTCCAAGTGGTAACTGACCCAACTCGGCTCAGCAATGTGATATTACACCATTTAAAAACCTTTAAATTGTTTGATCTCAAATTAAAATTGATGTGCGTTCGGGTAACATATATTTCCTTTAAATTAATGAACATTATTTGAAGGGGTTGTTCAATGGGAATATTTAAAAGTATACAAAACAATAACAGTGATGCCCCCTATATTTTGTATTAATTTGATGGGTTTGCCGTGATGAGTTGATAAGTATTTAAATGCGTATTTAATGCCATTTAAACTAAAAATGCGATGAAGTTAAATTATTGGCAGTTTGAGGACTTGGTGATTAAGAGGGATAAACAAAATTTATCCAATTAAAACGAAATTTTAGACTTATACTCATGGGAAAGTTTTTTTTTTTTGCATTTCGTATATATTTTTAAAAGTTATGCTGGCATTAAAAGATCAAACAAAGAAGATTACCTGATGAGAAAAATTCATTGCATATGAGGGTGGCTGTGGATTGATGAACATTTAAAAACTAATTTTAAATTGGAAGAAAAATATAGAAATTCCTAAAATTGTTGAAAAAAAAATAATATTTTCTAAACCAGGTAAGCTTTAAGAAATTGAACTAGTTGCTAGTAAACTAAAATGTTGACTTAGCCTCGGATACTAGTGGCACAACATTATTTTTTATCGGCAAATAAAAAATTTGGCAACTTTTACACACTTTTGCTATTCTCCCGGCTTAAGTTGCAGTACAATTTCGTAACCACCCAAATATTGCTAATAGTTTGTAAATATTTTGTTCGACGGTAAATATCACAAACTTTGTAGACACTCAAGTTTACAGAAATTAATAAACAATAGGTGTGTTCGGCAAGAAAAACCGAAATTTCCCCAGCAGATACTTGCAACTTCCTCTCCCAACGAAATGACAAAACGCACTCTTCGGTGACAAAACTTGCAAAGAACTGTCAGTAAAGTGAGAATGACAAACGTAAAAAGTCAAAAGTTTCCGCCTAACAGGAGTTAGAAAAAACGTGCAAGCAAAACAGCTGTTGCTTTTTGATTCGTTAATAGCTAAAATTTTTAAATTGTTGTTGTTGATTTCCTATGTCGCGAGCAGCTGTTTTTCACTTATTGGTCTTACTTTGTGAAATTCCCCCAGCAGAAACTTGCAACTCTTTCTCACAATGAAATGTCAAAATGCGCTCTCTCGCTGCAAATCTTTTGAAACTGTTGAAAATTTTACCCTCACCAAACACAGCTTTTATAAGCACTTTTTTGCATGAAGTTACTTTCAAGTTTCACGTCATTCTCTCTTGCACGATTTTCGATATTGACAGCTTTTCCATATACTCGAAAATTGCGTTTACAAAAACTGCATTACCGACTTTGATGATTTTCGGTTAGATAATTTTCTAGGTATAAAATTACGCTCAGTATCGACCGGTTAGTAGAAATATTTTTCCGCTAAAAATTTCCATTGGGCCTATTAATTTACTATACCAATAATCGAATCTTGTATTTCCTCACCATCAGTCAAGAGTGCTTCAATATCTCAACAAGTAGAACTTAGTTCTCTATGCATTTAGTAATAGGCACAGTAATGGTCGTAGAATTAAGATGAATTTAATCGGTTTTTTGGTTTTCAAAAATAGGTAGGTTATAGAAGTCCAATGTATCGAATTATAAGGCCACCACGGTATATGACACTCCTCGCTTCGAAGTCTCCACATGTAGATAATTTTTGGAAGAGGCTATTAAAAATCTTGAGTATTCAACTAAATCCCCCCTAATGTATACAAATGCACTCGGAAATCAGTGCTTAACTTCATTATTACTAGAATATCTTATCTGGCAGCTAGTGACACTACAAATGCGATATATCTTATCTATATGGGTTAGATTTTATTTAGTTTTGGCGTAAGCAAGTGAGTGGGTTGTTGATTATGAAATGAAGC
This sequence comes from Merzomyia westermanni, assembly GCA_949987695.1. NCBI lineage: Eukaryota > Metazoa > Arthropoda > Insecta > Diptera > Tephritidae > Merzomyia > Merzomyia westermanni. The sequence continues at coordinate 61,785,915 of OX465290.1, forward strand.
AAAAAAAAAAAAACAGAACGAGACTAACAATAGAAAAATATTTTGTTTGTATTGAAATAGAGGTATGCGTTTAGTCGACTAAAAAAAATCTTACTTAATCATTTTTCTGATTAACTACTATTTACTCAAAACAAAAAACTAATTGAAATCTGAGCAACTTTTTTCATCTCCTTTGAGTGATTTTCTTAACAAATACATAAATAAATATAAAACTAGCAAGTGGTTGCTTAATTGCTGAAATTCGCATAGTGCTGTATTTATTTAACGCGAATATGACTACAGATTTTCTGATTTATCAAGTTTTAATTAGTCACTATTTTGAATAAAAACATTAATTCGATTGGAATAATTAAAAGTTTGATTAATTGGGAAATTCATCAATTTGTTTAATCGACAACTATTTTCTGAATAATTTATTAATTAAGTTAAGATTGGTTGGCATGTGTTTTTTTCAATTGATTGAACACACAACCTCAAATTTAATTGTAAAAGTTGCCTCTAGTGTAACTCAGAAATTATTAAAGACGCGACTTGCTGATATCGTAAATGACGATTTTTCGCTCACAGTATCGATAGCATTTTTCGCTAACTCAGTTCTAACCAGACCTGTTAACTTTGATTAGTAATTAGTAATCAATTAATTATACGGTGTTTTTAATTGGTAATGATGATTTTAATTGTTTTTCAAGAAGAGGCAATTATTAATGGAATACGATTAGAAAAAATCAAAAAAAAAATAAAATTCTAAAAAAGTTTGTTTTGATTACGTTTGATGATTTTTGATTTTGTTCAGTATTGTTGATGAGTATATTGATGTGCTTCTACAACAATACTGAAAAATAAAAATCAAAAAAAAAAAAATTAAAAATAATAAAGTTTTAAAAACAATTTTTTTGGATTAATTTTTAATAATTGTAAAAAATCATAGTTTTTTTGATTTTTTTTAAATTAATTGGAAAATAATCATTAAACATTTAAAGTAATGATAATCAATCATTAAATAATATATTCTCAAGAAAATAATTAATCACACCGGTAATCATCATTATTTAACAGGTCTGGTTTTAACTATACTAACGAGCTGACATTTCTTAACTTAGATCAAATAGAAGAACGGTGGCATCGTTATAAGTTTAGATAAAACATTCGGCGTTTATTTAGCGACAACAGCGGATCAGAGATAAACGAAAATCGAAAAAAAAAATGTGTTTTCCGAAGAACCGTATAAACCATTACGAATTTAGCTAAAAAAGTTCTTGGTTGCTTCAACTGAATTAAGTTATCTACAGTTTAATTTTCGACTTAAGCTGTTGTAGCTTTTTACAAAAATGTTGCACTAAAAATATGCAAAGTTATTCAATTATTAACGTTTTTCATAACAAATCGGCTATGTACACATATTCTATATGCAAATATGTAGCTGTCAAATGTGTCAAATGTTTGCTCCTAAAAACCATCGGATATGCATATATATATATTTTCAAAACAAGTTTAACACTTGTTTCATTTTTAGCCGCCACAGAGGTTTGTTTGGCCAGTCTTTCTGTTTATTTTTTTGCTTCTTTATGAATTTTTTTTTATTGACACTTAACGCTTGAGACAAATTAAGCGAATAATTTCGGTGTTTCGTTTGTGTTTTAAGCAAAGCCTTTGGCTTTTGCCGCCTGAAAACATAACTCAAAATATCCAGTCATTGGAGCAAAGCAGGTGATTAGTAATTGAACGTACGAACATATAATTACTATCAGCCTTACATACTTGTGTGTGTATTGCGCTTTGTTAAACCACATCGATATGTTCGTACATTAATGCAATGAATGCTTTTTTTTAAATTTTTTAATATTTTTCCTGTTTATTATTTGTTGCATATTTTTTCGGATTTTGTTTTAGGCGAATGAAATATTTTGCATGTATTTTGGATAGTTTTTTTGGCCTGGGTAAGTTTTAACTTTTTGTGGTTTGTAATTTTGCGTTCGAAAATATTTAATTTTAGTTTGTTGTGTGTCAAGGGTAGCGGATAGTCAAATCTTATTCTATTTACTAGACGCCTCGCACCAAACTAAAAAGGAAGAAGATTAAACAGCGGTAATCCTCCAGTAATATATACTGGCTGAAAAATCATTCAAATCCATACTTTAGTTATTCAGTGACGCGAGTACAAACATACATCCAGACAAATAGGTATAAAATCTTAGAGGGCTTGCTTTGATTTCGTTTATTCTAATTATGACTACCCACATGCATTTTTTTAAGTAATATCTATTATCTACATACATTGGCTTGTTGAAATTTGCGAAACCAAATATTTTTACGGCTGAAAAAAAGGGACTTAAATTTTAAGTAAGATATTCGTTGAACGTTTCCGTCTTTTCTATGCGGTAGTTCTTGAGTGATGCGCATACAAACATACAGACGGAGAGAAGATATACTAAAAACTAGAACGCCTACATGATTTTTTTCAAGATATCTATTATGTTCAGACATCGGTCTGTTAAATTTTTTTTACATTGATGTGTGATTTGAAGATCGTCATATTTCATCAAAGAATGGATAAAGCCTAACTGAGAATTAGTGCACAGAACGCCCTCGCTCGGAATGAGTTTCAAAAACTGAGTTTTTAGAAATATTCTGAAATAGGTTGCTATTCCACTCATCCCTCGATGTGTAAAGATTATATTAACATCTGATTTGAATTCTTTTGTAGTCTCCATGTAGCTGTATTCTCGTAACCACGAATCTCTTGAATTCTAAAGAGTGAAACCTTAGGGGAGTCGCCCTAGAGCGTTGAGCGTGCAATCAATGAGCGAGGCATTATTTTTATAATTTAGAATTCAAGCAACCAAGTAGATTATGATTACCAATGTTGACGGAAGAGTTCATTTTTCAAGTTACAACTTCTTTACATAGTTAATTTAAGAAATTTTGAGATGGGGAAAAATCACTGAACTCACGGCATTGTTACCGTAGCCAACAACCCCGTAAAGAGTTTCTTCGATTTTTAAAAATTGATCGTAACGCTTAGTCGGTTTATGAGTGATACGAACATTTCAAATGCGTAAGCATCTTTGGGCTCGGAATGAAAGTTACGCGTCGCTGCCTGTAACCGAGCCTCTGCCGCTGCTTGTAATCGTGCTTCTGTCCGTGCCTTGTGTATAGAAATCTTGTTTGACTGCTTTGCTGATATGTTTGCGACGCTGTGTTTGTGTGGGTGTGTGTGCATGCAAGTGCTTTGCTAATGTTATTATTCGGCAATCGTACCTAAACACAATGAATGCTATCAATCGGCAAAAGACGAAGGCAACTGCGTTTATCGTAAATTTTTACAAAAACAAAATAAGTGATTATTCATGTTAAATTTATTTCAGATCAGAATACTCAACACGGTAGTGCAATGCGCAAAAATTAATTAATATAGCATAACATATAATAAAATAAATACAAATAAAATTAAATTAAATTAAATTAAAAAAATTAAATTAAATGAAACAAAATTAAATTAAATTAAGAAGAGAAAAGAAAAGAAAAGAAAAGAAAAAAAAGGACAGAAAAGAAAAGAAAATAAAAAGAAAGGAAAGAAAAGAAAATAAAAGGAAAGGAAAAGAAAGGAAATGATCAGAAAGAAAAAAAAGCATTAAAATATAATACAATAAAATAAATTAAAAATAGAGACTGTTGAAAGAAGAGAAAAACAAATAAAATAAAAATATATTAAAGTAAAGAATACACATGTTTACACATGAAACTCCACGAGTACTTGGTACTCACGCCTTTTTTTTATAAAAAGGGTTGCCACCTGCCTCAAGATTCCTTGTTACTGTTTTTTTTTGCGGTGTGATTTTTAAGTTTGCGGTGTGAAAGTGTAATGCAGTAAAGTTTTTGTAAAAACTGTTGCCCCTGATACAATTTTTTTTTTCCGAATAGTTTGTTATACTCATGGATAAAGAAAAAACTGCATTGAAAATTATTTATTGCATAATAATATGTTTTCAGATGAATCAAAAAATATTTTCGGATAATTTAAAAATACATACGTTATTGTTCACGGTTTCACTTCTGTTGGCAACCCAAACATCCATCGGAAGCTCTTGGAAATATTCGGAATAATAACCAGCCACTTTTTTGAGCTCAAAACTGTAATACAAGCGTAAAAGAGAGCAAGGTTTCTACTGTTCGCGTTAGTTTCACGTGGTCAATTGATCTCATTAGTTTTGGAACATTTTGGAAACAGTTGCCAGCGACTTCGAATGCCGCAATACCAATGAGGGGTAGAATGCACCGTAACATCGATAGTTTTCGATGTTAAAGAAACAATATCGATATTCCCAATAGTTCTGTAGAGTTGATACACTCGTTGTAGATTCTTTGCCTTATGTTTCTATGATAATCTAAAACCTTAAGACAATTGTTAAAAACCACAAAGTTCAAAAGAATTTTCTAGCTTTTTTACTTAAGAAACAACGATAGTTTGTCATACCAGAAATTATCGGTACTATCGATTGCTTTTTTCCATCCCATCCAAGCACGTCTTCATTATCAAATGTTCATAATTATGTACTAAGAAGACGATCTATGTAATTTTCTTAAGTCATCATACAACACAGATTCTGAAATAATCCATTGATCTCAGCAAACACTTTTTTATAATCTTCGTTACAAGCTTGTTTCTATACTTGGAATGGAAATATGTATTTCTACATTACCAACCCACGCTCATCATTTCATGCAGTTCAAAAGTAGTTCATTTGGCAAGTTGATTAACTTGTTTTGCGCTGCTGGCAATAGCGCAATAGATAATTACTCGAAATTGACCACTTTACGCGCTTATATACTAAAGCTATGTGCAAAAACTTATGTGCCTATGTGTATATAAGTTTGTTGGTTCTTTGAAATGCATTTCATGATTCGTAAAAATGTGCTGGAATTAATTCTTTTTTGTGTGTAGGTTGCAAGTTATGCCAACACCTGTACATATATACATTCATAGATATATTATTTCTGGGTTGATTGACTTCATCAGCAATATTTATGTATATTAGGGTGGGTCGATTTGTATGGACGAAAGTTAACCGATATCGCGCCATCGATTTTTCGATAGGTTTTGGGCTCAGGAAAAAAAGTTCCACTACGCATACCCAAACAAATAATTTTCGAGCCTGCGAAATTTAATTTTTTTGACTTTTTTCGACTTTGATTTTTAAGGTTTTTTTCATGGCCTACTAAAAAAGTCGATTTTTCGACCAAAACAAGTCCCAAACCCCGAAAATAAAATTTTTTTTCAAAAAACCGTTATCGCCAACAATTTTAGCGCATAATTTTAAGTGGGACAGGAAATATGAGACAAATTCGTTTTCATCGAAAACATTTTTGCATGCATGCTGAAAAAACCCTTAAAAAAATGGCGAAAGGGTAAATTTTTTGACCAAAACACTCCCCAAAACCCAAGAAATATTTTTTTTTTTCAAAAAACTGTTATCGCCAACGTTACAGGGTACATTAGACTGCCTCAACAAATAATATTGCCATACCCCGTTGTGGTTTAAAGTTTGGCATATTTAAGACTTCAGGACCTAGTTTTCTCAAAAATAGGCGTGAGTACCAAGTACTCGTGGAGTTTGATGTGTAAAAATGTGTATCCTGTACATAAATTTAATTAAATTAGACCTCGCCTAACGGTTGAATTTCAACCACAAAACTTGGTTTTATTTTAGTTATTAGCTACTCCTTTATTGGCCTTCCTCCTCTTCTTTTCAATACGGTTCCTTTACTTGAATATATTTATATTTTTATTTATTTTTTTTATCTTCCTTCAACAGTCTCTATTTTTAATTAATTTTATTGCATTATATTTTATTGCTTCCTTTCCTTTCCTTCCATTCCCTTTACTTTCCTTTTCCTTGATTTTCCTTCATTTAAATTCTTTCCCGTTATCATAATTCCTTTTAATTAAATTTTATTTTGTTTTGTTTTATTTTATTTTATTTCATTTTATTTTATTCTATTTTATGTAAAATTAGTTAATTTTTTTGCATTTCATTCCATAAGTATAATCACAGAGATTACAAAAACAAATTAATAAATTAACTACCGTCTTAAGTATCCTGCGCTAAAATAAACTTGACATGAATAATCACTTATTTTGATTTTGTAAACACGGTGTTTATTTATGATAAACCCAGCTGCTTTCGTCCGATTGATAGCATTCATCGTGTTAAGGCACGATTACAGAGTGATAACTATCAGGAAAGCACTTGCATACGCACACACCCACATAAGCAGAGCGCCACATGCATATCAACAAAGCAGTCAAACAAGATTTCTATATAGAGAAGCACGATTACAAGCAGCGGCAGTGGATTGCTCTACCGAAACTAAAGATGTTTACATATCAACAAGACACCGACAGAGGCACGGTTACAAGAAGCGGCAGAGGCACCGTTACAGGCAGCGATGCCTAACTTTTCTGGACAGCCTCTACCGAACCCAAAGATGTGTACACATCAAAAAAGTAGTTCCTAAGTTTGTTTGTAAATCGCTCCTGATGATAGAAGTGTGGTTTACTGTGTGGTTACTAGTCTTAAAAACCTAATTAGAGAGTAGAGATTATTGATTGATGGCTGGTAAACTTTAACTTTTCCGATGTATATTGGAACGATTTTTCGTCATCCCTTGTCAAATTTGGTTTTGAGACAAACCGGTTTCGGCGTTGTGCCATCATCAGTGTCGATTTTCGTTCACTTTTCCAATACTTCCACTCAGTTGGAAAATTATATGCAGTATGATGACATGACTACGACCAAAATCTCTCCGACACGGCATTCAACCCCTCTTGGCAAGAAAGGACGCCAATCGGAAACCTCAACTTGGCCGAAATTATTCTGCATGCACTTTTTAAACTAAGTACGGCCTCTTTTAATTCCTTTACTTAAAAAGTCCCTAACTGATTGAAAGAAGAAGTTCAGCCTAAAATACGTGAAAGCGTAATCTCCGTCAAATTAACTTATTTGGATTTCGAAATCCAGTATGCCATACTTTGTCAAACGCTACAAAATTTTTAATGAAATAGTTAGCGCACTTTTCAGCTTTTTGAATCACAAATGCTAATATTTCACAAAGTTTGTTTACGAACAAAAAGTCTATAAAGGCGTCAAGCTTTACTGACAGCTAACGCACAGCAAATAGCTGAACAACCAAATATTTGAAGCTGCACCTGCATTTGAATCCATTTGCATTTTTTTTAAGTATGAAATCAGGGTGGATTCGCCAGCAGACCGGACCATGACGCAGGGGCGCACATCTTTTTGGGTGGCCATACCGTCTCGATGCTTGCAGCGTTTAAGTCGACCTTTAGCGCATATAAGCCAAATTACAAACCAATAAAACGTCACATAAATTTGTTTGTATCTATATATCGCACGCTAGTTCTAAAGAGAGTTTATCGGAAAGTCTTGATTGCTGAAACTACTAATAAAGCTTTTATAAATATGTATTTTGACTGTTGAGTGGAAGATCACCTTATTCCAAAATATTTTACAGATTTTTTTTAATAACGACCCATGTCATAATTTGCTTCAATAATGCTCTATTTCATATAATTCAAGTACGGCCTTTCTCAGAATTAGTTCTGATTATATATATTTTCAGTTTTGATAGGGTGTTTTTAAAAAAAATTCTGAAATACAGCGTTATATAAAAACATTTTGATATAGGATGCTCTTTCGCTCACCCTTCAGTTTGTACACTTAAATCGTAAATTAAAAATAAATTAAGATCTTTTCTAGAATATCTATTGATAGAAAATGAAATTTAGAAAAATTAAATGAAATTAAAAACTACTAAATTCGAAACCCCTCCACTCATTGACGAGGTTTTGTTTAATTTTTCTTTACGCGAAATATACCCAGATGTTGCACGCCCCTCAAATTATTGGCTTCAGGCAAATAAAATTCTAAATCCGACCCTGTGTCAAACTTTTCAGGTGCATTTGGACAGTGTATGTGTCATTTGCACCGAAAATAACAAGCGGCATATGCTGCGTTTTCAACTAGGGACCGCCGATACTGATTATTTTTATATTTCTAAAGCTAAAAATCAAAAGTTTGGTAACTTATGAAAACAAACTAACTATACGAAATTTCTTTTCTTCTTCTCAGGAACTCTAGAGCTATTTGAATTCCGGATAGTAAAGTTTCAAAATGCCTGATATTAGACATTTTGGAAATTTTTATTTCTTGCTCAGTTTAAAAAAAAATGTTTTTTAGGTCCGATTGAGGGGGATTTTCCTTCTTTTTCGGAACTCTGGAACTATTCAGGACGGTTTTTGTTTTCATACATAACAAACATAACCCTTCCAGTTCAGGTGAATATAAACTCGTACTCCACGGATGATAGCCACTTTTTATGCCGTTTAACAGTTGGCTTTTCAACAGCAGCGACCAAAGTAGCCCTGCTGCAATTTGTTGCTCTGACTTATCTTTAATATGATAATATGCTTAATTAACTCAGAATGTTTACGCTCCCTGCTTTAAACATTAATTTACTTTAACAATATTTCAATTCACTACACTGCAAATGAAGTGATTTTATCTTTTGGTCCATATTTACTCTGCCACAGTAGAGATGGCAGCTGTTTGTCAGACAAATAAACTCAGTCAACGAATATGCTGAGAGTGGTTAATATCTACAATCTTCAGCTGGCCGGACAGCTCTCAGCTGGAGTCAATGCACATAGAATCTGTTGACCCAGCTCTGCTTAGCTAAGTGGTTAAATGTGCAAATATTATATTTTGAAACATAATATTTAGATATTACAAAATATTTGCACTTAGCACAGTTGCACTCAGAAATGCTGTGACATATTCACTAACATATTTGAGTATTAGTTATTTGTATTTATGTACATACATGTGTCGGTACATGGCTCAATACAGGTACGGTAGATATGTGTATCAAAGTCGTTATGATATCGAACGATTCCGGTGCTAAAAAGAGTTTGCAATGGATGCAAGCGAAACCAAGAAAGTGATTAATGCAGCCGCTTTGTTTTAATTTCCTATACTATCTTTTGGTTTGCATGAAGCTCTTGCAACTCGTAGTTCAATCATCGCCGGCTGCGAAGACTTAAAAAGAAATACATTTTATGTAGGATTGTATCTAGTTGTTAAGCAAGTTTTCATTATTTTGAACTCCTACGATACAATTTCGTAATGCAATAAGACAAAAAATTAAAAGGTTATAGTCTTCGAAACTCGAAACGTTTTAAGAAGACTGACCATAATTGTATAATTCTAAATCATCTAGCAAGCAAATGTATATATATTTAGCCAAAACGGTGTTTTACAGATACTTAAAAAATGTTTTGTTGCCTCCAGCATAAATATATATATTTTTCGGAACCTGTTCCTTCTTTTTAAATACAGACTTATATAACCAGTGAATTGGTTGAGCCTATAACTGTTTTTGGAACCAGGGGCTTTTTTTGGAAACAGTAATTTTTTCAACATAAAATTTTTTGCCTTTTTTAACCTTTGACTTTTTTGGAACCACTGATTTTTTGAACATATGACCTTTTTTGGAACCAGTTACTTTTTTGGAAACATTGATAAACATTTTTTGGAACATGAGCTTTTTTTAACCTGTGACTTTTCGGACCAGTACGTTTTTAGTGATATTTTCTCTAACAATACCTTTTTTGACTATTGACTTTTTTGACCCGTGGCCTTTTTGAAACCAGTGACTTTTTTGGAAAAAGTGATTTTGTCAACCGGACACCGTGGTGTGAAGGTAGTGTTGCCGGCCTACCACACCGAAGGTCCATGGTTCGAGCCCTGGTACAGGTAACATCAAAAGTGATTTGAAAAAAAAAGTTTTTCAAAACGGGGTCGCCCCTCGGCAGTGGTTTGGCAAACTCTCCGAGTGTATTTCTGCCATGACAGGCTTCTCAGCAAAAATTCGTCTCCTTTGTAGATGCCGCTCGGAGTCGGCAAAAAACTGTAGGTCCCACCAATTTGTAGGGAAAAATTCAAATCGGCACACCACAAATTGGAAGAGAAGCTTGGCGCAAAAATCTCTTAGGAGGTTTATGATGATATACCGGTTGTATATCGCGCCATAGAGAGAGAGAGATTTTGTCAACCTAATAGTATATTCGAATTTGAGACTTTTTTAACCTGTGGCTTTTTTTGGAACCAGTGGATTTTTAGTGATGTTTTCGGAGCCAATATCTTTTTTGACCCATTGATTTAATTGGAACCAGTGGCTTTATTGAAACCAGTTACTTTTTTGACCCGTGACCTTTTTGGAACCAGTGACTTTTTTGGAAAAAGTGATTTTTTCAACCTAACAGTATATTCAAATTTGAGCCTTTTTTAACTTGTGGCTTTTTTTGGAACCACTACCTTTTTAGTGATGTTTTCTTTCCAATATCTTTTTGGCCATTGACTTTTTTGAACTTGTGAATTTTTAAACCTGTGACTTTTTTGGAACCAGTGGATTTTTAGTGATGTTTTCGAAACCAATATCTTTTTTGACCCATTGATTTAATTGGAACCAGTGGCTTTATTGAAACCAGTTACACTTTTGAACCTGTGACCTTTTTCGAAACAGTGATATTTTCAAAGTTATGATCTTTTTGGAACTAGTGACTTTTTGAACCTGTAACTTTTTTGCAACGAGTGGCTGTTTTTGAACCTCTGAAGTTTTTGGAACCAGGGACTTTTTAGTGATATTTTCGGAGCCAATATTTCATCAATTGACTTTTTTGGAACTAGTGGCTTTTTTCGGAAAAGGATTTTTTTTATTGAATCCTTAACTTTTTTGAAATAGTGGATTTTTTGACCAATGAACTCAAAAACAAAAACTATCCCTAAATAGGTCCCCAAAATAATGATAAAATAGCCCACAAAAAGGACCCGGACTGTTGATGAAAACAATAGCAACCCAAAGTTGTACCATCCTAGATTTAGTACCGGAGCAAAACTATTTTGTTCAGAAGTGATCCCGAACTAACCATACAAAACTAACAACCTACCATCTTACTGACCTCGATTTGTCTTCAAATAGCCCAAAAAAGCTGGAGCTGGATACTCAAGTTTTATGCACTTGTGGGTATAACTCCGCGGGATCGCCAGGTTTTTATTTTGTATCCTAAAATGTTTGAATAAAGAATCAACGGGCACTCATTATTTCTAGTATAAATAATTACGGCAGATAACATAACTAAAAAGATATTATTCTGCATTTATAAGGACAGAGCTTGTAAAGTAGAACCCAAAGCCTTTCTGTGCAGTTTCTTATTCCGCTGAACATATCCATCGGATACCGTATTAGTGATGAATATCTTTCGTATCAGGTGCTTCATTCTACGTTCGTAGTGTCCATAGGCTATGTTGAGGCTATCTTCAAAATATTCTCGAATTCGCAGGAGGGATATAAAAACATGGATCATCTAGAATGTTTGTTCCCACATTTTTCCATAATCTTTAATTGGTACCCACATAAGTATTCTTATTAGAAAATTCAATTACTTTGCGTTCTTTGCATAATCAGAACAGTTGGCAAGAGATGACATTTCTAAATATACCATTAAATGCTTCATTTTGATACGCTCCAATTCACCAAATAAAAAACAGAAAATTAAAACATACGTAGTACTTAGATATGTGTACGAGTATACGTGTACTATACTGATTTAAATATACAGACATGATTCTAAATTTGGAACACAAAACAAAAATAACCAAATGTAGGGGGCGTAGCTAACGGAAAAGAAATAAAATTATATGTAGCCCGTGACAGAAACTTCACGGTGACACAACTATAAAAGGTATAATACTGATTTTCGTTAACCAAATAATAGTTGCTTTAAAATTGATAAAACTCTTTCTTCTTTGAAATCTTGCTCCCTACTTGGCTTGATTTTGAATTTAGTAGTTTCAATTCTACTGGACTTACGAATCTTAAACACCACTCTCAATAACAGTTTTGTCCAAATTATTTTCCGATCACAGTGTTTTAGCGTTAGTGTGTTGAAATACCAAACCAAAGGCTCCAAGTTCGGGTCCCTAGATTAAATTATATCCGAATTTTCTTTTTAAATCGGAAACGCCCTCGGCAGTTAATGGAAAGTCCTGTGTTTTTTCCATTAAAACATTCTCTAGAAAGAACATATTTTTTAGATGATGCGGTTTTGAGTCGGCATATGAACTATAGGTCTGGGCAATTTTTTGGAAACATTAAAAGTATCACGGTACAGATTTAATTTGCTTGTTTGGATTTTTCCTACCACTTCTCAACCTCATACCTAATCTTAGGATCTGTCATGTTAATCTCTCTGCCATTTCATCCCTGTACCCTATCAATATTCTTGCTTTGATTCTTCGTCGCTTTCACTTTCCCACGATCTCCACGATCCTCTCGCTCTCCTCACTCTTTCAACATTCTTTGTTGGTTTGTTTGTTTGAGTAGCTACAAAAACACTCACACAATCGCGGGAGCGATTTGATATGACCAGTGCAATGTTCTAGGCCATGTCATCCCTCCTTTCGTGAGAAAGGAAAATATTGGTAATGAGAGGTGAGAGGCTTCATATCCGTAGATCTACCATCGAGTTGCATGTCATTACATTTGTGCATTTTAGTCGCCCCTTACGACCGATTCTCGGCCATATTCTAAACCCCTTAGTAGCAGGGGAACTCTCTTCAACATCTCCTTCTCTTCAATCAATTTCTCTGCGCTCATCGTAATATCTATTACTAAATCCATATCCAACTCGATGCCTATTTCTCTCTCTACCTCTATTTATATACCTTTCTCTATTTCTATCCCTGTTTCCATCTCAGTCTCCTTTTCTATTTCGATCCTTTTCTATATCTATGCCTCTATCTGCATCTGCATCTCCACCTCTATTTTTAAATCTTCCTTCATCTTGATCCCAATACTCATCTCTATCTCTGTTTCTATCTTCATCGATATCTATCCCTATCTATCCCTATCTCTACCCGCAACTCCTCCTTCTTGTCTCTCTTTTCGTTCCATCTTTATACTCTCCATTTACATCTGAGCCTCTATCTGCATCAAAACTTACTTCCATCTTCATGTCTACCTAGACTTCTACTTCCATCTCCATATCAGTCTACATCCCCATCCTCTCCTCTATTGCCCTATTGTTTTCAAAACTAGTCTTCGTCAACCTCTTTTCTTTAGTCTGCGAAGGGAAATGATGATAAGATTAAAGAGGAGAAAGCAATAGAAGTGAAAAAAGACTGATAAAAAGAGCGTATTTGAAAGAGATCACTACCATTGATTTCTCCTTTTGAATCTTATTATCATTTCCATCGCCATCGTACCTAAAGTCCACTCTACATCTCTGTTTGTCTGTCACAGTTTACAGGTCACCATACCTTTTGCACAGTCACTATTTCCAGTACTTGATCGGCCAGCCATTAGCGATTTCAAACATCTACTACATTATTTTCTTTCATTACCATGCACAGAGCGCGGTTTGTTCTATTTCCATTTTGCATTACTAGTCTACTATTCGAACATAGCATTTCAGTTTAACTTCAAAAACTGGTTAAAAAAATTAAATACTGCAACTAATAAAAGCAGTTTCCTGCCACATACTGCAAACATATTAAAACCAAACAGTGTGCATCTTGTTGCCACATCTTGAGGCATGCCTCATAGTGCTTTTTGAATTTTTAATCAAAAAAGCTTAAGTATTTTTAGCTATCATGTAAATGTTCTCATGATCGCCCTTAAAACAAGCTGAGGCAATTTTCAGAAATTCTTATGAAGCGCAATTGGCTGCCGCACATGTCGCCCAAACTTTTCCGCACTTCACTTTTAGCAAAAGAAATGTGTTGGAATTAGACATTAGCCATGCAGTCTGTCAAATCAGACGCGCCAGCTGGCGCTTATCAATGATTTTTTCTATTGACCCCGCAAGGCAAAATAAATATTTTATTTACTTAATAAATTCCCATTTCCGTTGATACGATGCAGATTTTTAACAAATGAAAATAGATATGATTTTGTTAGCGATGTAAGGAACTAAGTAATCGAGTGCTGAGAGAACCAATTTTTTCGTTTGGTTTTACAAGAATGGAAGGCACTGAGCTAAAGGAACAGAGGCACTAAAAGTGGCCCTAAGAAACCAAAGAACTTTTGAAAATATGATTAAACGAGTCCAAAATAAGCCGCATTGATATATTTAATATAATTTTGTATAAACACTACCCAAAATTTCATAATAAATTTATAAAATCACTTTAAATAATTAAAAATACCAAAGCAATTATAATAAACTAAGTACTTCTTGATGATTCATAAATCGTTGTACATATGCAACTCTGTAGCCGATTCAGCTGCACAACGAGAATTCGCCAAGAAACTCTTCCTGAGCCTTCCGAGTAGCCATTAGCAGCAGAATAGAACCTTCAGTAGAACCGTCCCAGTAAATACACCAAACCTCACATTACTTATATCTACAAATGAAGAAGCAAAATCATGAATGAGTAAACCAGTAAACACAAATGTGAAAGCAAATATAAGAGTTTTCACAAGAAGAAATTTCGGAAATGCGTTTTATAAAGCATTTGCAGTCTGAAAGTGATTAGTTGCAGACAGCCGACTTTTATTGCTTTGCTATTATTTTAGCGATAAATATTTTTAACAGCAGCTCTTTACTGTATTGTCGGTGGTAGGCACTAGGCATGCCCGTCTTTAAGCAATTTCACAATCCCGGTATATAAAATTAAGAAAATGTTTGACAAACTAGCTAACCTAAAAAGGTATGACAAATAATTGGATTTTTAAAAGGTTTTCCTTTTATTTAAAACGAAAGTTATTGCATTAATAATATAGCAAAATTAATTAATAAGAAAACAAATTTTGTTCTTTGGCAAAATTTTTAAATTTTTAATTGGTAAGGGATGTTTGTTACACAATTTTTAAAATAGTTCCCTTCCAACCGCGGCTAACCACCTCTGCCGTGATGATAACTCTGATTTCAAAATAATCACAAATCGCAAAACCGGGATGCGACTAATGCCGGTTTCGATCTCTTTATGAGGTTTGAAGTGATGTCGTTTGTTTGAGCGTGTTCTATGAAGATACTAATTGTGCCTTTTTATGCCTAAACAGATAGTGTCGGAGAGATCCCCTTTGTTCATCTACGGGTACGGTTGGAAAAGTTTACTTTCAACACCTAAACGTAGGCTACAGAAATTAAAATCGACTTATCCAAACTATACCCATAACTGAATAGTTGGGATCAATTATAACCTCAATTATAGACTCAAGGTATTGAACTGCCTTTAGAAATCAGTAGTACTATTTTTTGCCAACTACTTATAACATTTTTGTGGAAAACAAGCAGTGCCTCAAAGTATGCAGCCTCGAATGCTGGCCGAAGAAGGATTAATCTTGACAAACACAGATTTTATTAAAAAATATTTGTATTTAGATTTTCGTGGAAAAAAAATTTGGTGTCTCCCAGGCTGATAAATTAAAACTGAGATAGATAAAGCTTAAAATATATTTAAACTTTTTATTTAATTTAAAAAATATATATTGCATAAATAAAAAATTAAGATAATTCCCATTATTAAATCACATATATTTACTTTTTGGAAAAATGTTTCGACCCAGAAAACTTTGGGATTTTAGCCACGCCCACTTTTTATATATAGAAAATTTGGAAAATATAAAAAAGTGATTATTCAGTACATAATCCACTTATAAGGATAAAATTTAGTGTGTACATTAACGTTAAGGGAGAAAATAAAACTTTCAAGAAATTGGCGAAAATGGGTGTGGCACCACCCACTTTTGATTAAGTAAAATTTGGAAATATTATTAATCATAAATCAAAAACCGTTCAAGATATCGAAACGAAATTCAGCACACATATTTATATTAATACATACAAGGAATGTTCCGAAAAAAAAATGGGAGACGCGTACTTTTATACCAATGATTTTGAAAAGGATCATAGATATATTTAACAGCCAATAATATTGCGTAAAATAGCTTTACATAATTTCTATTTCACTTTCAGAGTGTACGTGAACGAAGAAAGTCGAGAAATATAAATTTTCAAAAATGTGCTTGGCCCCTCCCCTTTTAAAGTGGATTATTCCACTAAACTTTTTATACCATAACTCCGGCAAAAATTGATTTATGAAACAATATTTGGCGAAAATGTTTAACTGTTTGTTGTGCAAATGGGCGAAATTGTTCAACGGCCACGCCCTGTTTTTAGCATAGTTCTGAAAAATTTGCTTGTAAAATGTAAAATGCGATATTTCTATAATCATGCAAGCCATATCAATAATATCTTGCACACGTAGTAAGATTTTGAAACAAAACTCGACAGCAAAAAAGTGTTGTGGATTTTGGGGAAGTAGGCGTGGCGCCGCCCTCTTTTTAGCATACAAATTCTGCTGTTTTAAAAGGCGATTGCTTGTAATTTCAACTAGATATTTCAATGAAAATTGGTCAACTGCTTCTCAATAGTATGTGGCATACTCTTGCCAAAAATTAGGCAAATCGGATAACACACAAACAAAATATCCGGGCAAGTATTTATTACCCCACTGCAATAGATAAGTTATATATCTTTTTTGATTGTCATGCCTTTCATGCACATGAAATGTATGTAAGTATGAGAAGAAGAAGAGATGGGCACATCAAAAGTATACGGAAATAAGCAGGACGATGAGCTGAGTTGATTTAGCCATGTTCGTCTGTCTGTCTGTCCATCTGTCTGTTCGTCTGTATATTTGAACGCAATTTTTCAAACATAAAATGTACATGTATTGGTATTTTCAAAAAATGTGGTTAGCAGTGTTTGGTAGGGAAGGTATTTATATACAAATAAATTAATTAACCCTTCAAAACTCAAAACGGGAGTGTTTTTATTGAAAACCATTCAGCTGGATGTATAATACGAACTGAAAAGTATTGGGTAAATTGATATGCCATAATAGATCACTTCTAGGTATACGAGTATAAGTTGACTCGCTTTCCTTTTTACCCTCTCCCCTACTGGACCGGACTTTTACTCTACCTTATTCTACCTATCCATCCAAACTTTCCCTATATTCATCTATGTTTCTTGCATTTGTCGCCTCTATCAAAGCTTTCACTACCAATTTGAGGATCTCTTAACTTACCACATGCCAAAGCCGCTTGTTGGTAGCACTGACCCTGCATGTCAGAGGCCCTGGTGTTGACAGCAGCTTTTGCCAACTGCATTGTTGCTAAAGACCCCCCTCAGAATATTTATTTTTATGGTATCTTTCAATTATTTTCATTACTTTTTCTCAACTCAGTTTTTGTTATAAAAATGTTGTTCTTTTAAGGAAACCCCAGTGAAAAGTAAAAAAACGAATTACCCGCACCATCTTAGTGGTTCCACGCAACTATTTCTGTCGCTTTAGTCGGTGGCAACTATTTATTTTTGCATGACCTCTTCTTTCCGCCCTATTGGTTGTTGTCGAGTTCTTATTTTGGATTAAGTAATTTGTGCGCTCGAGTGCGAGTGTCTTGTTTAGTGATTTATGAATGCGTTGAAATGTTAACCACACACTCCCCCCTAGTAGGCGCTATATATAAATCTCCGACCACTTGCAGCAAACAAATTAAATCCCTTTGCGTAGTCCCCCGCATTACAATGTTTAACAAAGCGCGACTCCCCATGGTACAAGTGACAACATTGCTCTTTCATGGACCGACACACAATAACATATGTATGTTTGTACTAAACGGAAGTGGGGGGGGGGAATAAATTGTGATAAGATCTGACAAGAATAAGCTTAATACATAAGAGGAAGAAACTATATTCTTTCACGAAGTTAATTTCACACATTGTAAATAGTCTGAAAGACTCCCATTGCGTAATATTTTATCAACTCCCAAGTTGAATAATGAAGAAAACAAAATGAAAAAGCTGTTTCTATAATAGTTTCCACTTTGGAACAATTTGCTTTGGATAATTGGTATGTGTTAGACAAATTATTATTGACACATTAAATTGATCTCCTGGTAGAAGGGCCTTTTGTGCTCTCTAAAGTTTATCCCAGCTAACCAAAAGGCGGGGAAAGACTGCCTCTTATAAATAGCAACAGTGGAGGGCGCTGTCTTCAGGTGTGTCGAAGGCTTTATACCTTTCATGAAGAGGAATCACGATTATCACTTGCGATCCTGATTTACGATAGGTACAAACTGTCCGGAGTTGGATGTCTTTAATTGAATGAAGGGCCAAATCCCTTTTATTGGAACAATAGTTGTATGAGGGCTATATTTTATATTGGTCCGATCATGTTGGTACCGACAAATGGTTAATATATAAAAAGCTCTGTGACACGCCTCCGGGCTATATAATTTTCAGCTCATTATAATTCCGAAATAATTTGTTTCAGATTGATGTTATTTGAATACATGTGTCTTTTTATCAAGGTGTATGCATTTTGAGGGAAATGGACAGTGCCACGCCCTAATGATTTTGTGTTTGTTGTCCTCCATAGACTTTACAAGAAATTAACGGATTTTCTTGGAAATTCTTCAATAGGTTTATGTCATCAGTGTGGGATATATATATATATATGTTCGGGAAAAGTGGGCGATGCCACGCCTCAGGCAATAAAAAGCTTCAATTCGTTGCTCATATTTGTATGTATGTGTCCTATATAATAATTCCTATAGTAAGATAGAGTTCCTTTTTGTAGATACGGAGGGCTTTATACCTTTCCTGAAAATGGATCACGGTTTTCAGTGTCCGAACTATATATCCAATAAGTTCAAACCGTTTATCGGAAAACGGGTTTTAGGGGAGCTATGTTTATGTTTATAATTTACTGCACACAATACATATGTAATAGGCACTGTAGCTGCAAAATTGTGTTCCTCTCTATTAAATCGCAATATTTATAACCCAAACCCCATTTATCGGAACAATCGATTGTATGGGAGCTATATGTTATGTAGGTCCGATCTGGCTGATTTTCGTTTTTCACATTACGTATAAAATATGTACCAAATGTGCAAGATTTTACGTTCCTAGCTTTTTAATTGCTAAATTTATAGCATAAAACCCATTTATCGGAACTATCGATTATATGGGAGCTATATGTCATGTAGGTCCGATGTAGTTGATTTTCATTTGTCACATTACGCATAAAATATGTACCAAACCTGCAAAACTTTATGTTTCTGGCTATTAAATTGCAACAGTTATAGCCCAAAATCCGTTTATCGGATCAATCGATTGTATAAGGGATATGCATTGTATTGGTCTGATCTTGTTGGTTCCGACAAATGATTAATATATTACAAAATGACGGCCCCTTATCAAATTTCAGCCAGATAACTCTAAAACTAGTTCGAGTTCAAACAGACGGACATTGCTTAATCGACTAAGCTCATCGTTCTGATCGGTATACTTATAGGTCGGTCTATCTCTTCTTCTTCTCATACTTACAAACATCAGCACAAGTTATAATACCATTTCATGTTAATGAAGAAAATAATTAGCACTCAGTACAAAAACCGATGAAAATGCAGTGCAGTTCAAACCTTGAAAAAGTGCAGAAAAGGATAAACGCTTCAAATTATGAAACCCCAGAACATTCTAGCTCCACATGAAATTTTATTTATAAGTAGGGTGATAACAGTTGAGCGCCGCCGTGGTGTGAAGGTAGTTTTGCCGGCCTACCACACCGAAGGTCCATGGTTCGAGCCCTGGTACAGGTAACAGCAAAAGTGATTTGAAAAAAGTTTTTCAAAACGGGGTCGCCCCTCGGCAGTGGTTTGGCAAACTCTCCGAGTGTATTTCTGCCATGACAGGCTTCCCAGCAAAAAATTCGTCTCCTTTGTAGATGCCGTTCGGAGTCGGCAAAAAACTGTAGGTCCCACCAATTTGCAGGGAAAATTCAAATCGGCACACCACAAATTGGAAGAGAAGCTTGGCGCAAAAATCTCTTAGGAGGTTTATGATGATATACCTGTTGTATATCGCCCATAGAGAGAGAGAGAGAGATAACAGTTGAGTCATGTCGCGGATGTGAATGGTTACAGCAGTGCCACGGGTGTTGGGAGTCCACTGGCGGATATGAAATGTATTGCTTTCAAATCTATCTACAATGCTTAATTCTCTATATCTTAGGATGTCGGCCCAAACAAATATGTTAGCAACGGCTAGTCTAAAATTCAATTGGGCTGGACTTGTATTTTTTGAAAATTTAAATATTCTTGTCCGCAAGCCCTACAACCATAACCAATCAGCAAAAGCTGTTGTTACAACTGTAACTAAAACCCTACGAGTAAAATTGTTATTTTGAATATGAACAAAAGGCATAATATATTCATATGTACATTAGGGTGGCCCACTTTATAAAGCTAGATATTAAATCAGCTAGCTTTATCTTTTATTTTAGTAAAAAATAAATCCGGCCAAACAACCCTCTTGGTTTGACTTTTGTAATAAGATTGAGCCTACAGGCGCTGAGGGTTCTATACACTTCTCGAAAATTACTAAGGTACGTCCAAAAGCTGTACAGAAGCTGAGCAGATTGAAGCGTTTTCTTCTGGATACAAACCTACTTACTGATGTATCTAAGCTGGAGGGGAAGTTAAGAGAGTATACGAGTATTTAACTGCGCCTTGTATAACTATAGCATTTGACATCTATTTCTAACGACGAGAAACAGGTTTAACTTTCTCAGACAGCCCGGCCGCACGTATCAGCCTTACATGGGCACCCGAATATAGCAATATTGAAATCAAATATAGAGCAGATGTGTTGGCCAGCAGGGACACGAGTGCCCACATTTTTTTCCGGGGAATAATTCTTTAGGTACAGTAATGACTGCCTTGCCCTTGCTATGATGAATTATGTACAAATACACTAAGCAATTCATGGATATCGTAGCTAGTCAGACTTCTCAGCGGACATTGTTTAATTGGCACCCCACGACTTTAGGATGGATCGTACTAAGCGTGAGGGATGGATGCGTCTGCCTGGGTGGTGGAAGGATAAGGCCTAAGCTGTGTCGTAATATAGAAGGAAATGTGCCTTGAACATTTGATGGTGAAGCCAGATTATCTGGAGTGGAAGGCTGCAGAGTATTGCAACAAGGCGCTACGAAGGTTTTGGCTTGCGATCTCAGAGCACTAAGAATGTGACACAGGCCAAGACAATTGTTGCACTTGACCGATGCCGCAGTCGTATATAATCCTTGCAGACAAACAGTGCACTTTGTGAAAGGCACAAGGAGGTGGTGGGCCTGACCAGTGTGCATACTGGAAGTAGGGGCCGACATTGGGGGCAGAGAGAGAGGAAACTGACGCTTGGCAATGCTCATGTCTGACCTATTCCGGAGGGGATAGGACGGATGAGTGGCAGTGCGATATGAAAACGATGTTGCATTGCAGCAGTGCTGCTAGTCGTGGAGATTGGGCTACTATTGTGACCGCTTGAGGATGGTAGGATGGGTAACATCCTAACGCCGTATACATATTTATCAACTTTAGCAAAGCATTACCCACATCGACAGACGTACGCCAAGGTGAACCAAAGTTTCGAAAGGTTATTGATTCAGCCTTCGGTCGCTTCATTCCCGCCCGAAGAATTCTTAAATTCGTCCAAATTTTCTTGGTAAGCAGCGGCTCTGCCAAGAGAACGGGACCGAGTGCGACTCATCAATCCCGCAGATCCACGAATTAAAGATCTCTGCGCTTAAATCGCAGGACAGTCAACAAACTGACTAAATGAAAATAACATCTTGAGATATGCAATCTCTCCGGTGAAGTCGGCAAACTATGGTGGACAGTCAAGACCCTATCAAATCCGACCGAATACAACGACAAGGTCGCCATTACATTTGGTGACAGAGTCAAAGCATCCCTCTGCTGACAGGGCCAACCGACGAGCCATCCGTCGGGAGCAGAAACACAACACAGCGCTCATTGCCGTCACGCCGAGGTCAAGGAGGCCATAGCTAAAGCTCTCAAGATCAATCGATCACGACGGTGTTGCCATGATGATGTTGAAACACCTAAGCCAAGACGGACAGAGTTATTTAGCGGTTTTTTAACCTATCGCTAACCATCTTCGGCATTTCAGAGATATCAAAACAGGCGATTGTGGTTCCCCTACTCAAACTAGGAAGCTGGCAAACCAAGGAGAATCATATCGTCCGATATCGCTCCTGTGGCGAAGTTATTGGATACCACTCTGCTCCCGTACTACACTGCAAACCTGCACTTGGCCTGACACCTGATATGGCTTCCCGAAGACACACCGCACAAAATCTGCTTTAAATGGCCTAACGTCGCATATAAACTATGATTTGAGCCAACATCCTCAAAACCATAGGATGGTGCTCCTGGCAATTGACCTTTCTAAAGCCTTCGACACGGGCAACTACGCGATACTCCTAAGAGACCTGCAAGAGGCACAGCTGCCTGCCGGGCCAAAAAGGTGGACCGCTAACTAACTAACCGGTCGGCAGGCGTCAGGCAAGTTCAGAAACACAAAATCTAGACCACGAAGAGTCCAATTGCCCCCTTTTGTTTAATTTTTATATTACGAGGCTTTCTCCCTCACCAGATGGAGTCTCCATTGTATCCCACGCTGACGACTGCACGATTATGGCTTCGGGTAAGGTCCCCTATATTGACGAACGGGTTACCTCCGAGACCTTTCCAGCTTCTTCACCGAGCGAGATCTGACCCTGTCTCTGACTAAATCGACGGCGACACTTTTTATGACGTGGAATGCGCAGATGCGACAAGAGTTAAAGGTCCGCGTGGATGGAGTACCTCTATCTACTGTCAACCACTCCAAAATTTTGGGAGTGACGTTTGACAACGGCCTCACCTTCGCTAGTGATGCCACCGCAATAGCATCTAAGGTACAGAGCCGTAACAAGATCCTCAAGTCCCTGGCCTGCAGTACTTGGGGAAGAGATAATGAAATATTTGCTTGCTACATATAAGGCTATTGGCCGACCGGTTATTGATTATGGTGCGCCATATGGTCGGCTAACCTTGCTGAGACCAACTGGAGGAAGTTCCAAGTCTGCCAAGACACCGCCATCCGAACTGCCACGGGATGTCTGCTTCTTTCATCTGAGTCTGTTGTTGTTGTTGTGGTTACGACAAAAACACTCCCCGAAGGTTTTGGGGATTGTTGTCGAATTAACAGTCTTTGGCCGGATTTGAACCCGGTACTCTCCGGTACTCCCTTGCGGTACTGCCCTGTCTGTCGTGGTAGCGATTTATGACCAGTGAAACCTTCTAGGTCATGTCACCCCTCCTTCCGTAAGGAAGGATAAGATGTGTAATGAGAGGTCAGAGGCATCATATCCGTACATCAACCATCGAGTTGCACGTGCATATTAGTCGCCTCTTACGACCGGTATGCCTACCTCGGGCATATTCTAAACCCCTAACCCGCAGAGTCTGAGTCTCACCTCCATCAAGAGACTCAAACGTTCAATGTTCGTAAGCACGCGGAACTGTTGAGCAGACATTTTGTTTTGAACTGCAACAAACCTAGTCATCCAAACCGCGATCTATTGGATAAAGCTCCGCCCCTGGAGACATAAGAAAACATCTCCGTAAGCACTATGATGAGATCCGGCACCGCATTACCTTGCCGTTTGATCTGCGTAACCATAGGCGGGGTCTGAACGACCTCCATACCGAGTCGGATATCGGCCTGGAACCCCGTAATTGACATCCAACCACCTGAAATAGCTGAAGAGGAGAGTGTTCTTCCGAGGGAGACTAGAGTAATACTATCACAACTTCGTTCTGAGTATTTAATAGGTTAAACGCTGACTTATACAGACGACCATAACAAATACTTGCACTGCATGTGGTATGTCCCCTCATGATACTAAACTTCTCTTTAGTGGTTCAATTGGACCTACTCTTCTAACACTAATATCATTATGGTCCAACCCTGTTCAAGCTGGGCGTTTCCTTGCACTTTCGTTAGAAGAGCTTGAGAGCTCTTTTAATAACAACAACTCTAGAATGGGCACAATCTCTAATCATTTCTGTGGCAGTTGCAGACGTATTAAGTAGAAGGCGATTGATTTCTCTCGCTCTACCGTTTCTTAATAATCTTACCTAGATATATCAACCTGAAAGATAAGCTCCATACCTTGACTCCACGAAATTTTTGGATTCCTTTTATTTGGCATAGAAGTAGTTAGAAACTGTAAATGGTGACGCATTGGCTTAAGTATCGGGCCCATAGCATTTTCGTAGTGCTCGACCCGTACTTTTTAAACTAACCTTACCTAAGTAAAATCCAAATCTGCTCAAAATTTATACACCCTAATGTATATTTCTGTAGATACGTACGTAACTTATGTACCGAACGAAATCAGTTGCAGTGCCACGCAAATTCACGCTAACAACGAAATGGACCATAAACTTCTTGAGTTACACAAGCAACAGCCAACAGCTAGAATGCAGTGGGTGGTAGGGAGAGGGAGGCAAGGAGCGAAGGTTTGGCAAAAAGCCGGCAGGGCAACAAACTGTGACCACATTAGGTGGACATGTTGTGCATAATTCACGCGATAGCGACAGGAGCGTAACACCAAAAAACCAGAGCAGCAAATGAAGTGGAATTGCAGTGGGCATAGCCGACAGAAAAAGGGAGCAAAACAACAAAAAAGGAAAAAACCAAATAAAAGGAAACAAAACTTTAACAACAAATATGACAAGCCAATATACGACAGGCAGCGCAGTTCAATAATTTGCATTTGTCGAGTTTTGTATGCAACGAAATGTTCTGTTGTTAGACATTGCGACTAGTCGGTAGCCGAAAAAAATCGCTGTGCGCTGCTGTCACTGTAACGTAACGGCAATGTGCCATAAACAAATCAGAGCACAACGGACGACTGACACTGCTTTGCTATGCTATGCCGCGTCGTGCCGCACATGCAACAATTAAAATAATATTTTTATGCCACCAAAAAACAACAACGAAAAAGTATGCAAAATTTGCAACAACAACAAACGCACATACTTTTTGTCAGTACCACGAAAACATTTTGTGTGTGACTCACTTGAATTAATTTTTAATAAATGCCTGCAGAGGTAACACAATATTTTTGAAAAGCGCACGCGGCCTGAAATGTGTTGAGCACATACGCGCATGCGCACCGTCATTGATGTCATACGCCGCTTCATGGCAAGCGAATGAATATACAAACTTGTAGGATGATGGCTGGCTGGTGCCGTGTTTGCGCTGCACCAAATCACATGCAGCACACAAACCGTTAATTTAACTTTGAAGTACTTTTGAGCTACCGCGTATTTGAGCTCTAAGTTGTTCGTTTTGTTTTTTGTCAGCACATCGATTTTCGTATGCAAAACACAACGCAGCGGCTCCAGTAGTCATTAAGTTACGCTCCATCGTTTATGGAACTAATTTTTCACGAAATGCAATACGAAATAAACCGTTAACGTTAAATTGAATGAAGTGATGAAATAAGGAGATGTGAAGCAATCAAACTCAGTCAGCTAATAAAGGGTGTTTTTTTAGGGGTATAGAACTTTGAATTGAAATAAAACACAAGAAAATCGTTTTAAGGTCCATCAATTTGGCTTTATTGGAAGGATAATTTTTTGCCATTAATGTTTAAATATGATTTCGGGCATGTGGCCGCCGCGGCTGGCTCGAATAAAGCCAATTCTACAGGTCCAATTTTCAACCACTTTTTCGAGCATATGGGGCCGTATGTCGGCAATAACGCCACGAATGTTGGCTTCCAATTCCCCTAACGTTTCTGGTTTGTTGGTGTAGACGAGCGACTTCACATATCCCCAAAGAAAATAATCCAATGGTGTCAAATCACACGACCTTGGTGGCCAATTGACAGGTCCATTCCGCGAAATTATGCGCTCATCGAATGTTTCCTTCAATAAATCGATTGTGACGTGCGCTGTGTGGCATGTAGCGCCGTCTTGTTGGAACCACAACTCATCCACATTCATGCCATCCAATTCGGGAACAAAATAGTCGGTTATCATGGCTCTATACCGGTCTCCATTAACGGTAGCTGCCTCTCCAGCATTATTGCGGAAGAAGTATGGCCCAATGACTCCACCAGCCCATAGAGCACACCAAACAGTCAGTTTTTGTGGATGTAATGGCGTTTCAAGGGTCTCATGTGGATTCTCTTCACTCCAAATGCGGCAATTTTGCTTGTTGACGTAGCCATTCAACCAAAAATGAGCCTCATCACTGAACAAAATTTTGCGATGAAAATCAGTATCGAAATCAATCTCATTTTCGGCCCATACACCAAAATCACGACGCATTGCATGGTCTCGCGGCTTTAATTCTTGCACAAGCTGGATCTTGTAAGGTCGCAAGCCAAGATCTTTGCGCAAAATCTTCCATAAAGTTGATGGACAAAGCTCCAATTGCTGTGCACGGTGGCGAATCGATTCATTCGGGTCCTCTTCAACACTTTGCTCTACAGCGGCAATTGTTTCTTCGGTGCGCACTGTTCGACGTCTCTGCGGATGCGTATTATCACATAGAGTAAACGTAGTGCGAAAACGATCCATGGTTAACCGAATTAATTGCTCTGATGGACGATTATGTCGACCATAAAATGGACGGAGCTCACGGTAAACTTCGCGAACTGAACCATTATTTTCGAAATAAATTTGCACGATTTGCAAGCGTTGTTCTTTTGTCAACCTGTTCATGATGAAATGGCAAACCAAACTGAACATAAATGACATTAGAGTTGCCAGATTCGACCACAAAATGCCAGTTTTATCTCTATTCGAAAAACAAACCTGTAAAAAAAACACCCTGTATTAATGTAGAGACAAAGGCATGTGTTTGCTTTAGTGATGCACACTATTGGGGAGCTGGACTCGGAGATCCAAGCGCAAAGGGGATGCAAGCTCAACTCTAAGGTTGATGCATGGCCCTTCACATCTAACAATAAAACTGTAGACGCACTTGAAAACTCTAAAAAGACAAAACTCCAGCCATTAACCCTAGCAACTGAAATCGGGACCATATAATGAGACC
Source organism: Merzomyia westermanni (assembly GCA_949987695.1). Classification (NCBI taxonomy): domain Eukaryota; kingdom Metazoa; phylum Arthropoda; class Insecta; order Diptera; family Tephritidae; genus Merzomyia; species Merzomyia westermanni. Next base: position 61,812,988 of record OX465290.1, read on the forward strand.
GGTCTGTACCGCTGCCAATACTACCAAACATTTCGGAGAGAACTTATTGCTGCAGCCTATGTACACAAAAGCGAAACGAACCTTAACTTGGTTCCGACAGAACACAAAAAGTATATAGGGTAACTGCACGAGTGTCCGGACAGTATGTCAATGTAACTAACAAATAGTCTCAAATAACGACACAAATGGAAATGTACATGTTTTCTGAGTGTACGTGGAAAGTTTAAGTTGAATCAAAAGCATAGTTTAAAAGGTACACGTAATTTCAGTGTTAGAAGTCTGAGCATGCGTCAAAATTGCAGGTTTTGTAAAAAAAAAATAGTGGGAGCATTTTAGAAATGTAAAGGCCTGAACAAGTATTTATTAACGTTTTACAATAAAAGTTAATAATATCTGTTTAAAATATAATAAACTTTCATTTTATAAATAAAAAAGAAATTTATTTAAATTTTCAGTCTAAAATATTAATGTCCGGATACTGAAAAGAAGGCGAAAATTACGAATTACATTTTATTGCTCCTAAATGATAGTTTATATATGCATTACAAAAAGAAAAACATATTTTTCTCTTATGCTTTCAGTCTCGGACACGTCTTTTCAAGTACAAATATTGCTGTCCGGATAATGGGAAAATAAGTTTCAATGCCCGGACAGTTAGCATCTTGTGTTTGTCGATAATGTTATTTATTTTTATCGATATTATTATTTAAAGAATGAATGCAGACTTTTACCTTAGCCCTTCGAGGTTATAGGGTCAAACAAAACCAGTATCAGACAAGCGGCAGCTTAGCATAGCTGTGGAACTCCTAATAGCCGGAGCCTTAATCTGGCGAGCGACAGGATCACAAAATATGTTCTAGCATTACTTGTACAACCTATAAAAACATAATATTGCAGTCTTCCCGTTTTAAGGACAAGAGCTAGGTTGTTAACCCATACGACTTGCACACGGCTACAGGAACTTTGCCATCCCCTATTACTTCTAAGCCGTTTTTGCTTGGTAGATCGTTTACAGCTCTTGACTGCTTTTCAATACTCTCAATCTGATGGGGACTTCTATGGTATACTTTTCGAGAGACTTCCTCTTCTAGGTGAATATATCATCCCTTTCGCTTCCATCTATGCCCATATGACCCATGACCAAGTATAGATGTACGTTCCCTGCTTGTAAAATTTTCCTAGCGCCTGTTTCACTTTAAGACACTTTTAGTTGTTGTAATTTACCTCCTTGTAGGATTTGTTTAACTTCGGATAAGCACAGTATAAGGCAGATTTGGAACAATCGGTGTAAATGTGTGCCAACCGAACCTTACGCCAACCCTTCACATCTATTGTAGCTTCAACGCCCATTTTAGTGCGGGCGGGACCATACGGTCTGTCGGCCGCTTTTTTGATAACGCTGGTACAGGCTACTGTCACGAGGCATTGGACCTAGTTTAAGTTGTCAGCAATAGGCTTTCCCCACTAATAATTCTGTCGGGGTGGCATTCAAGCCTCCCATTATACTAATTATTGATTATGTGCATACTCCCTTTACTTTTTTAACAAAAGCTCTTTTTTTGTGTGGCTGGTAACCAAACGAGGACTCCATAATTACTATTAGCTCCACAATACCCAATTAGAAAGAGGGTGAGAAGACTCACGTGCACCCCGCCATGACTATGTAAGCTCCTAAAGTTCCGGGACTTTCATATAGCTAATTGTTGGAAAAACTCTACCAATTATGACAAATAAAACATCAACTGTGTACGCCGTCAATTTGACTGATCCCTCGAACCACCGATCGAAAAGTTGGTTTATGACCAGTGTCCAAATCTGTGAGTCAAATCGAACTTTTTGAGTTTTTACTTTAATAATATTAACATTATATTTTTAAATTATACAGACGTCATATTATTGAGCAATATTTTTGCTATTATAAACAGTATATATTTTCGCGGTAGCGTTTATAGTGAGAAAATGAGTCGAAGCCAAAGTTGAGTAAAACGTTAAGTGTCCGGAAACTGGTGCGTGTACCGTAAACGAATAAATAATCGACTTTGAAAAGCAGGTCCAAAACTGTTGTTGTTGTATTAACAGCACTTCGCCCTGTTTAGCCGCATGCTCACGTGTGGCAGGCTAAAGAGGCTTATGCTAATTTAGCAGGCCAAGGTTAGTCAAAAACTATGGCGTTTCCGGCACTTTGGACTGTCCCGAAACACCCGAAAACGGTCATTGATGAACTTTTGCCAACGGACCATACCGAAATTATGCCAAAGTGATCCCGAAAATGGTCAAAAAAAGTTAGCAATCAAGAAATTATTCCGAAATTTTCCGGAAAGTACGCTGTAGACAATGAACCCGAAAATATCATCATAACAATCCCAAAATTATCCTGTAAAAGTCACAAAAATGATCCCGACAACAATCCAGAAATAATACTGAATTTGTTCAGTCCATAAACCAATTACGAAATCATTCCCAAAAAGTTCCGAATTGGTCCCGCAAAAGTCAGTCCCGAAATTATTCTATAATGATTCCGAAATGATGCGGAAAAGTCCCGAAATGATCCCAAAAAAGTCCCGAAAACCATATCGAGATTATCCGAACTCTGACTTATTCTGACACAATTAGCTATTTCCTAAATTCTATGACAATACTCTGCTACAATTTTTTTGTTTTCGTTGCATCCTAAAAAAAATGTCGATCTGCTCCAAAAAACTTAAAATTTCACTCTCAATAAAAACTTTGCATCGCCGCCTAAAAAGAAGTTAACCTCAAAAAAAAAAGGCCTGAAGCTCCAATGAAGAAATACTTTTGCCAGAAAGTTCTACTTGGGCTGGATTACTCAACTGAGCAGTAGAGGACTTTATTTCTCTACTTCGACAAACAAATATCACGGGTCTCCTATCAAAACCGTGCTGATACATGGTCGAAAAATAACGACCCCGGAAGAAAAGACCCTTCGAATATTCCAGAGAAAAATTTTTAGGAAGCTCTATCATAAGGAGATCTCATGTTGTTATTGTTGTCGTAGAAGTAGTTAACTCTTCCCAGTCCTCACGTCCATTTTAATTGTCAACTGACTCATCTAACTGCAGTTCTGTGCAGCAATGTGATGCTGTTTTTAGGGGATATTTCCCCACATGGCACCCGAGTAGTTGAGTAGTGCTGTGCGGGTATGCAGGGGTTAGGTCTGGATCAGTTAAAAGTTCTGTGGTATTTCTATCAACTGTTCCGTGAGAAAAAGAAGAGGAGCTATGATGATTAAATATAACATGCAGGATGTTCTAGGAAAAAGCAATCATTAAAATTGGGTGTGGCACCGCCTACATTTTCACCAATTTCAACATTACATAAGGGGTCTATGTAGTAGCAAGAGTACTTTCAAATCAATGTCCAGCTATCTTTCAAAACCACAGGTTCCAACACTCTGGTGAACTTTCAACCAGATTCGACAGAACCGGTTCTCTAAGCGCTCGTATTGATACAACACTAGCTCTTCTTGTATGTATTTAAATTTTGGCATGGCTCTTAACAGCTTGTTGGTATGTAATTTGAAGCCGATTGGCTTAAGTTAAGCACCGTTCCGCGTGATGACTGTTGAGCTTTCAACAGTTTTTGCTTAATTAACATAAAAATTGCTTTTTTGGCGGATTTTTCAATTTTATGTTTAAATATCTGCATATTTTTTGTTGCGGTATAACTCTTCTCCCTTAGACTATTTCGAGTTATTGTGGCACTTCTACACACTTGTGTATGCAATAAACCCAGGGTTGTCTCCTATTAAGCATCCCTGATTAAAATTGCTCTTTAGTGATCAATGTATACTTTAAAGGAGAGGTTGTTAGTAGTGAGGGTTTTTTTTTGTGTAAGAGTCAGGTCGCTCTTAGTCAGTCTACCATAAGGCTGATGTATGGTGCTGTCCATGGTCCAACTAAAATGTCATGGCATTAAACCAGCTGATTTCTACTTTTTTCTCGAATTTTGACAGTACAATCATTTCTCGGTGCGATTTTTATATAAAACCTATGAATTACAAAAACATAATACATGGAAAATGTTTGTGTGTCTGTATGTTTGTCGAGCTGCTACGACTTTTAGTTGGACCGTGATGCTTTCCGACACAAAAGGTCTCTGGTACTGAATAGACACGGCGCATTCCTTGCAAAAAACGGAAATACTCCGTTCCATCATTTAAAAAATACTCCTTAAGGAGTATCAGAGTACTCCAACATTCATTCATAGAAAAAAGGTGGTCCAATTCACCTAATCCATATCGGAGTACTCCATTTTTGGAGTATTCTACACCAAAGCGTGAGTGAAATAGGTGTACTTTTAAGGACCAGTAATCTGTTGGCAGCATTTTGAAAGTACTCTCACGTAAGTGCTCCATAGAGTATTCAGAAGCAAAGTAAAGGGTACCCCGAGATGGATAAGGTGATCCAATCAGCGGACATCGCCATGTAAATTGGATCACCTTTTTTATAATACTCCATCGTTTTTTACAGGGTTAAAGCGAATTGCACACTATGCTTCTTCATCATCTTAGAATGACTGAGATTTTTGTATGTGTTAGTGCACTCGCCCGTCCTCGTGTCACATATACAGTTGTGTTCAATATAATAATAGTGAAATTAAATTGAAATGGTTTTATAGCACATATAATTTTAGCATCATATAGTTCAAGTTAGAACAACCTCGAAATTTCTCCTGAATTTTGAGAATAATTTTGTCAAGGATGTTATGTATATTTTTAATTTTTAATTAAATTTAATAATTCATGCGTTGTATGGAAAAAATCACTCAACACCCTGGACGAAAAAAATTGAAAAATCAGGGAAATTTTTGAGCGAGTTCTAACTTGCACAATGTTGACTGGTCTGCAAAACGGCGTACTCAAAAACTTGCTAGAAATTCTGCCAAAAAGCTTGAAGATTTTTATGGATATTTTTTAAAGTTTACTTAACTTTCCTGAACTTTTTGTAAACTTTGAAATTTCTTTTTATGTGGTTTCTATTATGTAATTCGCTATATTTAAATGAAAATTATTAAAATCACAGATTCTTCTTATTCCGTTGAAATATATCCATTTTAATTTCGCTACTATTATATTGAACACAACTGTAAGTGTTTGCATTCGGCTATCGGCTATTTTGAATTTTTAAAGCCTTTCGCTACGACTTTTGTAGTGGATTTTCACAAGCTTAATTTTTGACTTTTTGGATACCCAATGGTACTTTCATTGTGTAGAAATTAAATGAATCTTGTTTTCTTATGTATATAACGGTATTTTAGGTGGGACATATGTGTCCCAAAAATTCAGAATGGACATATTTGTCCCAGTTGGCGCAACGAAGAAACGACTGGCGAGCTATGTTGGACGGTCAAAATCGCCCAGGCGGTTAGATGACCATTTAAAGAAGGGTAGAAACTGCACTTGTAAGCAAAACTTGTTTGGCAATATCAAATGACTTGTAATTTTATTTATCTTATGAATGTGATGAACCGAAACATTACATACAGAATGGCAAGTAACAAGCACGGCCAATCATTTTTGTCCTATTCTCAACTTTTCGATTGGCGCATGCAACGCATTTGCGTCTTTTACATTGTTCGATGGGTAAATGATCACCCACGTTTCTCATAGATTTGCATCTATTTGGCGACCTTCCACTTCGACGCGATTGTTTATATACGGTAGATTTCTTTCCTTTTTCAATTAGCTACTCAATTTCGACAAGCACTGGCAAAAAATTACGTTTCTTCCTGTTTAGTTCTAAATATTTAATCCAGGTGTTGACAGAAGCCATCATCATGCCACGATAAAAAAATTGTTTCCACCATTTGTTTGATTTTCTATTTATGTCATATAATCCAGACATTTAATCCGCCAAGTCCACACCACCCATTATAGCGCGGTATGTCGTGACGATGTCAGGACACGGAAACTCTTGCTCAGTTCCATCTTTCATTTTGCGTTTCACTGTGCGCATTTCGGATGTGTGGCAGTTACTGAGCAGCATTACCTCCTTGACGTCCAGCCACTTTACCGCAATGGTACCTGTAATCCAGAATATTGAAAAAGAGATTGTAGTAACAAACCAGAAGTTATTGAATTTGATTTTGTACCTGCCGAATTATCTTTGAAAATGGCTTCGCCTCGCTGTAACTTCTCTGGCATTTTTGGAACATTCTTACGGTTGGGCATACTCGTACATGTTCCCAAAGCTGGATATTGTATGCTGTCTATGAGATGAACCGAGGTAAAAAAAAAAACGATCAAAGCAAAGTGTCACGTCAGGGTTCGAAATCGTTGCTCCAAGATCCTTTACAACTCGTTCGCCAAGTGTCCCTTCAAGTACAGATCCTTCTTTTCCACAATAGATGTTCATGTCATAGGTGTAGCCACTCAAAGAATCACAGCGAAGCCACATTTTGATACCTCGCTTTATTGGTTTTAGGGGCATGTATTGCTTGAGTGATGAGCGCCCTTTGAATTTAGTAATTTGTTCATCGATACTTTGGAAGCTACTGTCATCACGACAGACTTTGAAGGTTGTTTTCAAGCAATTCACGAACTCATCAATGTAATAGGTTCTTCCTGCATCTGCGGGCTTGTCAACTGGAGCAAAATATAGCTTAGACATTATCTGCTCAAAGCGATCACGTGATATGGCTGATTTTATAGATTCGTTGCTCAAAGACTTGTGATTCGACCAGTAGTCTTTTATCAATAGCACATGGTTATAAGAAATGATAAACATGCACCCAAGAATTATGTCGATTTCGCCGGAGTCCGTTTGCAGAAGCTTTTTCTTGTTTTTCCCCGATAAGGGTATTTTTCTGAGCCTCTAATAAGTGCATTGAGCGATGTACAAGGACATGCTCCTTGGAAATAATTTGTGAAAAATTTCATAGGGCGTAAAGTGACGCGAAATATTGTCTGCGATTTTGCAATCACGTTGATTAGTAACTGATTTTCTTGGAATAAACGTATCATCCGGTGTAGTCCAAAGAAACGTGGCTAAGGGTATCGAGCCTGCGAAATTTCATTTTTTGACTTTTTTCGACTTTGATTTTTAAGGTTTTTTTTCATGACCTACTAAAAAAATTTTCGTTTGATTTTAAAATTTTCATGTATACCCTGTCCGACCCAAAAATGTCGGCTAAAAACGTTGGCGATAACAGTTTTTTGAAAAAAAAAAAATATTATTTGGGTTTTGGGGAGTGTTTTGGTCAAAAAATTTACCCTTTCGCCATTTTTAAAGGGTTTTTTCAGCATACTACAATGCGCTAAAAACATTGGCGACAACAGTTTTTTGAAATAAAATTTTATTTTGTTTTGGTCGAAAAATCGACTTTTCCAAAATCCGAAAAATCGCCCCAGCAGGAGCGAAATTGTTTAATCGACGCCTGGTAAACTTGATAAGAGTATTGTTATATTTATTATTATATTATTATATTTATTAAATATGAGAGTAAAATTTAATCAAAAACTTTGACTTATGCGCCAAGCAGATACAATACGGCGATACGTTGAAAAAACTGACAGCTAAGTAGAATGTGTGTGTTTGTGTGCGTAACAACGGATTCGACGGATACGGCAAAGTAGATTTTGCTCTAAATTTTGACGTATGACGGTGAAATACTGTATCTGCTTGGCGCACTAGAACTAAATCGAGTTTAACCAGGCAGCGATAAACTTCCTCTACTAAGTATGTTAGAGCAGCGTTTGCTTCCCTGATATTTCACAAGCCCTTTTTTTTCTCTCTACAAGAAATGTGACGATGAAAATCACAAACAGTTTTTATAAGCAAAACTTCATTATTGACAATTCGTTTCGTTGAAAATGCATCATAAAAACTCGCAAACCAAAATTACCATACGCACGTAACCCATTAAATACGTGGAAGACTTCGTCAAATGTCTATGGATTTGTTGGCTCATTTTACGATGTCATCAATAAATTCGTCAACTCGCACCTTGCGACGCATGTCAAATTTCACTTGCATTAGCGGTACTTTGGGATATATTTTCATTTGTTTGTGAATATGCAGCGGTGTGCCAATGCAAGCGATTGGAGACGCCCCTAAAACGACGTTGTGATGACAGTTAACTGTTGCTAGCTGTCAAGTGTGGCCAATGGTTAGCAGTTGTTTTGTAGATATGTCGGTGCAATGTTTGCAAAGGAAGGCGCATTAAAATAAAGAAGAGTTTTAGGATTGGAAATGTGAAAAATATAAATGAAAAGACATTTACAGTGTAGTTAAAGTCATTGGTGTTCGTTTAGAAGTTAAGGATTTATCTTTGGAGTAAGTTATTATAAATTCTTATTTACTTATGGTGTCGTTCAACTTAACAGGGTCTCACCGTAGTAGTGTCTGAAAGTCGATTTATAGGTTCACTCTACCTAGGCCCCGTGACGAATCATGGAATTGTCCACAACTTCTTCTTTGGGAGTTTTAGGAAACTTGCAGTTTCAACCGGGTTGGTTCATAAAACTGTTGTTAAGCTGAATATTCGCAATGTTACATTTGGCATACACGGATTCAGTTTGGATGGAAAAATTCAAGGTTTTACAGTATCCAGATCGAAGTAACTCAAGGCTTCCTACACAATTGAAATTCTTCTTTAGATACAGCCGCTATAGATCTCCCTTAATTTGCCTAGGAAGACGTTGGGCAGTTATCGACTTGAGTGTAGAGTTTGTAGATATTCCATGGCGGTTCGGTGTGCGCGTGTTGACAGGCCTGCAACTGCGCCAATTTGTGTATGTCTACTATTAAAAGCCACATATAATATTTTAGGATGGCTGACAGTAAGTAACCTGACACGCGTTACAAGTCATGAATGGGCTGGGGGTAGACTTAATATGTATATGACAATGTCAAATTTCGATTATCTCTTACCTCTGAGCCTTTACTTTTGTAGAACTTCAGCCTGCAGTATGGCCGTAGTGTATCCTCTTCATTTCTTTTGCGCGGACCCTCTCGACCTCGCTGAACCTTGACAGCAACTGTATGGTATGATCCGGGAAAGACAACAGAGGAGGAGAATCATATGGTTTTTAAATTTTGCATTTCCAAAATAGACTTCTGAACTTAAGTTGCAATTTTATCCCAGCGAGTGGCTTAAATATATCGAAAATCCATTTGGTTCCTTGGTATTGAATTGGCTGACAAAAAATGCTCATGGCGTTAAGTTCTTCCAGATTCTCTAAGGCGTCTGTGTTCCTAGCAACTGGTGATTTCGGCCCCTGCAGGAAAAACTTTCAAATATATGCGAGTTATTTTACAACCGCGAGGTTTGGATTGAAGGAGAAGAAATAAATGTATGTTAAACCTCTGGTCCACGATATACGCAAGCTCATTAAATACTTAAGGGTACCTTAGGGGTCATCCACAAATTATGCGAGCTCACCAAACCTCACTTAAAACGGGGGTGCAATTGAAAATCTCACGTCAACTGAAAAAAATATATAATACTTCCAATATAAAAGAACCAACGCGTGTGGTGACTCGCCGTGCTTAGGAGCTGCTTTGTGTTTTGAATGGAGGGTACATACTTCCAAAAACAGTCTTCTTGCACTACCGGAACCACAGATGACACGAGTATCCTTGCATCGATCGAACATATTCAGCGTAAATCTCACTTAATGGGGGGATGGGCCTAACTAAATCTCACTAGGTCTCACCGATCGGGGGCTGGGGGTTAACAATTCTTGAAAAACGGCTCACGTAATTTATGGACGTCCCTTATTACCAGTCCCTGTGTGGCTGGTCGGGAAGCTTCGATTAGGGCTGTCATTTCTTCAGTCTTTCTCGGGTTTACTTCTAGCAGTGTGAGAAAAAGAACTGAACAGTTTTCTTTTTGTGTCGACAGGCAGAGTTTATAAGCCTTGATAGCAATTATAGTCAGTCCTCTTCATGCCTAATTTAGGTTTTCCCAATGATAGCAAAGCCGTACTGTGGACAAAAATGTTTAACCCACCAAAAAAGGAAAATCAGAGAGATTAAAAGATCGCCCTTTCAAACATCTAGCGCCTCATACTCGGCTGATTATCTGCCCACCCTGTTTCTTAGAATATAATTGGAAACTTTTTTTTTTAAAACTAATGAGTATTTAGGCATAACACCTCGATACTTCATTTTCCTTTCCACTACCCTTTATAATTATTGAGTCTTGACATAATTTACGCTTGTCAGCTAATCGGCATGCGCGCTCACTCTTTAGAACTGCAAATGCAATATGTCAATCTGTCATTTTGATCTTTATATTTAGAAACAAGCAGTAGATTGCCATTCTTGTTGCGGGTTGTTGGCTTTGTTTCTTCGCCATTGTCGTTATTTGTTGGTACAAACGGAAGTGTTGATGAATTTATTTTCGTTCTAATGATGCCCACGAAATGTGACTGCTTACTAAACGCTTAAATGACTTCCTTGCTGACTGGATGTTTAGCGGGTGTGTTATTTGCAAAGTTGTTTAGCTTTTGTTCTTCGTAAATGAAGCTTTTGCATTTTTAGCAGACGTTCCGCTTTTTATTAGGATTTCAAAAACACAATACATAGTGCAAGGAAAAAGAAGAAAAGAGGACCATAACAGAATGCTGACTGCCTTTAACAAAAGTTTGTACAAACAAAAAAACGATTTATTAAGTCAACTCTGGTACAATATGCTTGCTTTGTTCTATTGCTGACAGTTTTCGTCAACGACATGTGCAACATGTCACGCCAAAAAGGGAGCGAATGAACCGTATAGACCATGCACAAGCAGCACAAGCTTTCGATGTTCCCTATTTACATAGTACTAAACAAAGAAATATGAAAACAACTAAATAAAGAATTAAGTCATTTCAAATAACTTGTGAAAAGGTAACGTGTAAGCGCTTCAGCCGATTTGACCACGCTCGGCTATTGTTTTGCGCATGCGCCAATGACAGCGGAACATCGGATCACAAATAAATCTAAAATGCAAATAATAAGTAAGTATTGAACTGTCTGCAGCTATGCCCAACGAGTTATACCTTTTTTGAATATAACTGAACTATAATTAGATTGAGTTTCTAAGAAGCGAGTAGTTTAGAGAACATAAGTTCTCATATAGGAAGAATCACTTCATGTAAAGTGCATAAATCTTAGTATTTATTTCTGTGGATCTCCATTGTAGTTGTCTCATTGGAAGAGTTACCAAGAACATTCTTAATTTCTGTGCCCTGATTTGGCATAATTAGAATAATTTATTGGTAATGATCAAATAAAGTTGTATTGCTTTAGCTACTTAAATGAGGTATTAATGGCGGAAATTTTAACGATCTGTTATTTGGGAATATATCTTAAAAATAAAAATTTATGTGTGTCTGTGTGTCTTTTATAAGTGTCTCACAGTTTTTTCTTGGGTTCACTGGGTACAGCATAGGCTATACATAGTTTTGGAAAAATGGAAAGTCTCACGCTCCAGGCTACATGAAATTTCAATTCGTCATTACTCTGAACTTATTTGGCTAAATTAATGATATTTCGATATGTTTCTTATTTAGTGAACACTTACATAATTTTTTGAAAGTGGGCGGCGCCACGCCTACTAATTTTTTGTTTTGTTTTTGCTTAATTAATATCCACAGTTTATTGTCGATGTCTCTGAAGCTCACACAGTAGGCTCAGAAGTTCGCTGGGTACGACACAGACCATATCGACTGCTGAGTGGAAGATCAACATATTTCAAAATCTCTTTCAAAATTTTTATTTTTTCCAATAATGGCCTATTTCAAAATTTGATTCAAAAACGCCCTGTCTCAGCTAGAAATGTATTGAGTTTTTGTTCAGATAGGGCGTTCTTGAACCAAATTTTTGAAAAAGGGCGTTATTGAAACAAATTTTAAGGTGGAGCGTTCTTCAAAGATATTCTGATAGGGCGTTTTTGAAAAATATTTGAAATAGGGTGATCTTCCACTCAGCCGTCGATATATAGTTTTTAAAAAAGCCCCCAGGTTATATAAAGCTGCAATTCGGCAATTTAAGATGTATTATATATATATATATTTGTGTTCTATATATGAAAAAAAACATGGCAAAAGTGAACGGTACAAACACCAAAAAAAATCAATTAGCTATATCTTAGAAACTATGTGCATATCAGTATCCGCAGAGAAAAACGGAGAATGAGGTGATAGGAATAGCAAATTTAAAATCTAGAGTAGGTGTTAGAGGAAAATGAAAAAGTTAAAAAAACGCTGCGGGATACGGCGTTGAGGGAAAAGCAAAAGTAGCAAGAAAAAGGAGGTTATAGGAATAAATGAAGAGGAAGCGCCGAGTGGGGAGGAAAGAGAGTTAAATTTTTTTTAAAGTAGGCAAGTAAAAGTAGGCAGAGCAACGTCTTCCGGGTCTGCTAAGTTAGCATATAGAGCAACTGATCCCTAAAAAAATGTTTCATACTTATAGGTGCAAAAATGGTTGATTGTATCTTTTTAAATTAAGGAATCATGGCTAAAATGATCTCATCTCAAAAATCATAGATATATAACATATTTATGGTGTTCCGATCCCACAGGTTGTCACAAACCATTGCTACGAGTAAAGCGCAAAATACATACGTCTACCCCTGCGGGTTAGGGGTTTAGAATATGCCCGAGGTAGGCATGCCGGTCGTAAGAGGCGACTAATGTGCACAAAGGTAATTACGTGCAACTCGATGGTTGATCTACGGATATGATGCCTCTCACCTCTCATTACCCATCTTATCCGTCCTTACGGAAGGAGGGGTGACATGACCTAGAAGGTTTCACTGGTCATAAATCGCTACCACGACAGTCGGGCAGTACCGCAAGGGAGTACCGGAGCGTACCGGGTTCAAATCCGGCCAAGGACTGTTAATTCGACAACACTCCCCAAAACCTTCGGGGAGTGTGTTTGTCGTTACCACAACAACAACAACTCGCTTGCCGTCCTGAGCCATCTCTATGGTAGTTAAAAGTTACACTTTCGTTTGTACCATGTTATTGTATCTTGTTTATGTTACATTATGTCTCTCATCTCCACATATAATAAAATTGTAAAGGTCGATGGCGGCCGCCGTGGTGTGGAGGTAGTGTTGCCGGCCTACCACACCGAAGGTCCATGGTTCGAGCCCTGGTACAGGTAACATCAAAAGTGATTTGAAAAAAGTTTTTCAAAACGGGGTCGCCCCTCGGCAGTGGTTTGGCAAACTCTCCGAGTGTATTTCTGCCATGACAGGCTTCTCAGCAAAAATTCGTCTCCTTTGTAGATGCCGTTCGGAGTCGGCAAAAAACTGTAGGTCCCACCAATTTGTAGGGAAAATTCAAATCGGCACACCACAAATTGGAAGAGAAGCTTGGCGCAAAAATCTCTTAGGAGGTTTATGATGATATACCTGTTGTATATCGCGCCATAAAAAAAAAAAAAAAAAAAAAAAAGGTCGATATCTGTACATTGAAGATATTTAACTAAAATCGATAAGAAGCCAAATAAACAGTTTTTAGAATTTTTGTCTCGCTGTATGTTTGGGCGCGCATCACTCAAAAACTGGTGAATAGAATTCAATGGAACTTTTACTATTGCTAGACGTTTAACTTAAAATTAAAGATATCATTTGTACCGATAGCTGCTTCAGTGTTGCAGATATCGACCGATATGTGGACCAAGGTGACTCAAAATGTGTTAAGTCAAGCTGATGTCAGTGATGTTAAGATAATTAAAGCTTGTCATATCATATTTCACTTTTTTGCCATGTTATGGAACAGTATACCAAGCCCTGCTATGTGACTTAATGCTATGACAATATATTTGAACTAGTAGTGGGACTACTTTCGAATAATATTTGAATAAAGGAATAAAAATATTCGTTTCAAAAAATAGTATTATTCGAATAGTGGTATTCGAATAGTATAATTCGAATAGTGGTAATCGAATAGTATTATTCGAATAGTGGTATTCGAATAGTATAATTCGAATAGTGGTAATCGAATAGTATTATTCGAATAGTGGTATTCGAATAGTTGTATTAAAATGCGAGAGATGTCGGAAGCGAAATTCACTGTCTTCATCGCTTGTACCTATGAGCATGCATTCACGGTTTGTATGTACCCTGCAGTGAAATATAAAACTGGTCAGTATCCAACTATAATTCTTTGGTTGAAATTATACTAGTCAGAAAAGTTCAATCCATACTAGTATATGACTACAATTTTCATAGTATGTGTTTAAGCGACATAAGCTGCAATTATTTCTTTCGTTTATTTCATTTGCAATGCATGCTATTGTAATTCGCAACGAGCTTATGAAATATTCCAAAGATATAGTTTATGTTTTGCAATCCCAAATCGGGGGTTTTCACAGCAAAAATGATGAAAAATGAAAATGATGCATTGATGAGTCCATTTTCTTATTTTAATCCCTGCTAGAGGTTTCGGTAAACATTTGGACTAGTATTCTTTCATCTTTTTCGAACTAGTATGACACTGGTATGATTAGACTGCAATTTTACTAGTACATTTCCTTGCATTTATAACTACTATGAAACTGCTATTTTACGACCCGTATGATACTAGTATATTTCCACCATATACAAACATGAGTAGTAGATGACTGGTATGTTCTGGTCGACATCTGGCAATTGACATCTCGTAGGGCATCGCCATGTTAAAAATACCAGTTTCTTATATGGAAATATGACAGTTGGCTGACTAGTTGGGCTTGGTGCATATACTAGTTGTAAAGTAGTTTGCAACTAGTTGGTTTGACTGCAGGGTATGTACGTATATTTGCATGTACTATTCTGTGCATAAGCTGTAGTGATATTTGATTAACTATTCGAATAGTTAGTTGTCCTTTATTCGAATAAAAGTATAAATTATTCGAATAAATATTATTCGAATTTTTTATAGCCTTCGAGTAAAGGGATTTTTATTCGAATAATAGTCTATGCCTAATTTGAACAAACCACAACATAATACGATATAATTTAACACGGCATAACATAACGCAACATATGAATTTCATATCAAAATATTAAAAAAAAAGGCACATTTTGAACCCGACCTTCTCAGATTTTGATTCAATTTTGCATAGAGATACACTTTACCTATACAAACACAACCTTATTTATAGAAATTGCATTTTCTAAAAATTTTGGGCGTGGCAAGGTATCGAAATATTTGAAATTACGGTAACAGCTACTTTTAAGCTGGGATTATTACGGAATGGCTCAACAAATTTCAAAGATCTTTTTACCATTAGAAAGGTAGTTAAATCAGCTTTCAGAAAAATACACTGTACAAAATTTTATATTACACTGAAATTTTTTTTTAAAACAATTAAATTTTCAACTTTGAAAACATTTCAAAGGACAAACATTTAAAAAACAAAAATTATTTTGCGATGGTCTATTTAATATACATATGTATATAACATATCTAATAACTAAAATTACGTTTTTTTATTTTTTATTTTTCACCTTATTGGTTGTGACATGAGTGAGACAAAGGCAGCCAAAGCTTTCAGATGTCAGTTTTTGCTCGTATAGTCGGTAAATTTAATCGGACTTGAACTAAGTGTTTTGTACTACCATTATGAAAACGGTGCTCAGCCAGAACTACAATTATATCCTGATGATGCAAAGTCTAAAGCCGTTTACTTTTGCTTTCCTGAGTTCTAATGCAGCACTGAGTTGTCTTGTTTCTTCTTCCTTTTGTGCTTTAAAGTTTCGGAGAGCAGACCTATTTTATAATACCGTTTCAGATTCGTGAATGGTATAAAGATAACACTACCATACATTAAGCGCACCTTATAAATTAAATGCGTCCCTTCAGTTTTTTTTTGTTTCTGCGCTTAGCTACGTGTATGGCTTTTGTTGCTGTGGCTTGCTGATTGTTTGGTTAGTTGAGAATTTAAAGAAAACTCTGGTGTTGATACTGTTAAGACTGATATTGTAAGCTCACCTTCTTATCTGCTTATTCATTATGATCTCGCTTTCTACTGCCTTTTTCAATTTTCTTACTAATTTTTCAACGGTTTTGTAATGCGAGCATTGATTGATCACACAAAACTTGACCTATGTTAATCTTATAAATCCGAAATGGGTTCGTAAAGTATTTGACGTGTTATTTCCTCTTATGTATTTGATGTAAAATTATTTTCCGTTGTTATTTTAATGCTGCCTTACCAATAAAATTAAATATTCGAACAAAAACACTGTGAGAAACTACCATGCAACTTGTTTTACAGAGGTTTTGAAAGAGTGCGGCCAAAAGTAGTGAGACCGATATAAATCTTTCCTAATGTATGACTGATTATCATAAATACCCTTGCACACAGATATCTGTTGAGCAGTGGAAGTCTGTAAATTTTTTAAAGATCTGTTTTCGCGCAATTATTCTATTTAGGGATTTACCAATTTTTTATACAAATTCTTTGTTATTGATATCTTTCCTTTCTGATGTCACCTTTTTCTGTTCAAAAATTGTCAAAACTCATTGCTAATGATAAGAAAGTTGCTATAAATCTCCAATATAAAATTACAGAATTCCTCTACGGATATCGTTTGACTACATGTAACTTCACTGAAGGTAAAATTGCATACTTAAAAAAAACAAAATATATATATGTATATATATAGCTCACAAATAACTCAAAATACTTCAGAGCCACCAACTAAGCGAAGCACTAACTCTTCAGATTGTCCATTGCTGCGTGCACATACCTCTACCTTAATTATAAAAGTGTAATCAAATGCATTGTTAGAACTAATAATTTTTATCTGTGTAGTTATATTTAGATTTCGGAATCACGCTCCACAATGTCTATCACCGTGAAATATGCTTTGTTTCTAGACGCCCACGCTACTGTTATGATTTCTTATTATTACATTTTATTATCTTTACGTCTTATTTATCTATTAGTATTCCAAATACAGGCATAAAATAGAGATAGAAAATTATTTAGTCCCGATACCGATGCTTGGGACATTCTACTTTTAATTTTGTTCTACTTAGCTCGAGCACCTTATAAGTTTTATCTTTAAGTAATCTATATCCATGTACCGCTAGATATAAAAATAAAACACAATTTTCGTAAGCGATCAACAGGCAATCTACTAGGTCGAGCTCTTAAATTCAAATTTTAAAATTACATATCTGTACGCGACAAGGATATAGGGTAATTTTTGTCGTGAAATTGTAATAAGTAAATAAGTTTGATTAACGTATTAAGTTTGTCAGATATTCTGTGTGAGATAGTTAGATAGTTTTCCATTGAAGCTTTTGTGCTCGAAGAGTATAGATAAATCATACATTGGTCTTTAGTCTCCTCTCTTTAGATGCTCTTATACCAATGCATCAAAAGTAAGCTCAAGAGAATCAAAGGAAGGGAAAGGGGAGATGAAGAGGTATATGAATAAGTAGTGAAGGATGAACACACATAGGAAGCGGAATAAGTATAGAGGAATAGAAAGTGAGAGATTGGAAGGAGAGATAATTTATCTTGCTGAAAGGGCAAGGTCTGTCGGGTCTACTAGTATGATATATAAGGGAGTTACACAATTTTTTATGAGTAATCGAAGGTAGAGGATTTTAACGGAATGCTTTGGAATATTTCTTTTCACTTCGTTTTGGAATGTTCAAGAAATTTTTCGACAACCTATTTTTCGAACTTTTTTTATAAAAGTACAACAAATGGCGCTAGTCCCGATATGTAATTCCCATCTCTAGACTACAACGCAGAAAATAAGCCATTGAGGGGCTTGTCGGTATGTTGACGTTGTCAATAGGGAAAATCAATCATTCTCATATTCATTTGCATTGCCACATGCAACACGTTCAGGTGGCAAACGACTTTGACTGCGTATAAGCAATGAATGGTAGTAATATTCAATGAAAAGCTCGAAAATGAAAATAAACAAAGACAATTGAAATTTAAAAGAATTAAAAAATAGGAAAATAACAATTGCTAATAGAGTAGTGAGAGCTTTGTGTGGGCGTCATGGGCGGATATAAGCCATTAGATGTGAATGGTAAAAATATTTTGGGAACATTTACTATGAAGAATAATTTATATGTTTTGATTTACACACCTTTGAGTGATTAATTTTCATTATAAATTTTGTTTTTTCTTCTCATTGCAGGTATGTACAACACTTCAAAGTTGTAACTTAATTATGAACTAGAACTTTTATGTAAGTACAATGAGAGTTTTGTCGTGATTGTGGGTACAGGCGTAAAAGCTTGTAATACACATAGTACGTGTAAATACATCCATTCGTTTACTATGTACTAAAATTTTGTTTTTTTTTTTGGTAACGTATATAGTTTAAATTTCTAGTTAATAAAAATAAAACAATTAATAAGTAATACTTTCAACGAAAAACAGCTTTTTTTGGTCCAAAAATTATTCCTAAATTATCGAATATTATTATTTTTATTTCTCTTGAATTTTTATACTAGAGATAATGCATTTAAGCCTTTGGTTTTTATACCCAACGTGTGCTAGGGTATTATAGTTTTGGTCATATAACGTGATTTGTAACGGTACAAAATAATGGAGGTAGGTATATTGTTCCATATATCACAGTTCTAAGAATGAACAAAGCAATCCTTTAAGCCATGTCCGTCCGTCATTTTCGACATTTTTTCGATATCGAAAATTTCGAAAAACGTTCAAAAATAGATTATTCAATAATAAAGGCAGATACAATAATGAACCTTTGGTAGATTTATTAAGTTGCTCGTCCTATTGACAATTTTACCAAAATTTTTGAAAAATGGGCGTGGCTACAGAACCCTTTATGCTAGAATAACGAAATTTCGTAGGAGGTATATTATGGTTGTGGTACAAAATCCCATGAAAAATAAGCGAACTCGCATTTCAACCACGCCTACTTTTTCATAAAAGTTATCTGAAAAGGAGGTAGAAATACTTAACTGCCCATATCTCATTGACTGATACAGGTATAATAATATAATATAATTGGTAGTTACCTCAATTTTCTTATTCTCTATACGATTTTGCAGAAATGTTGCAAAGTGGGCGTGGCACCGTCTACTTCTGAGTCAAGCAAATTTCTAATTCGACTGTTAATAACTTCAGAACGGTGTAAGATAGAATTACGAAACTTAAGACGAGGTATACTATAGACATGTAGAGTACGCCCACGGAAAATAAGCAAAATCGGTTAACGACCACGCCCACTTTTGGACTAAGGTTTTCTAAAAGAGAGGTAGGAGAACGGAACATGCCATGTCTCCTTCACTGATACCGAAAGAGTGCTAGAATTTCGTAGTTACAATGACCTGATGATCTTATTAATGACTTTTTTTTTTAAATTTTGGAAAATGGGCGTGGAATCGCCCACATATAAATGAACAAAATGTCAAATTTCAGCTATTATTAATTTCACAACCGTGTTAGCTAGAATTACGAAACCCACGATACGAGGTATACTATATAGGTTTTCCGAAATTATATACAGTATATTCTGTAACCAGTGAATCCAAGAATCTATTGTGAAAATTTCATAAAGATCGGTTGAGTACCTTGGACGCTAGACACACATTCATTTTTTTTTATAAGATTGCCCACATGGTAGTAGAAAAAGTTTGAAACCTCTATAGGTCGTAACTCTACAACAATTTACCGCTACCATTTTTACACAGCTGGGTTCCACCCAAACTTAGACTTCCTTACTTGGTTTGATTAAATTACAAAAATCATACAAAGAACTATTTTTAAACTTTCGAATGACTGCCCATCGGCTGCAGAAAGGCAAGTTCTAGAATAATTTTAAACAATTTTTTGTACGCTGCAACTAAGCCATTGATAAATTATTTTAAAATAGAGTGACCCACATCCAAAATATTGAGTTACAATTACCCCCATGCAAAAGAAAAAAAAATATTTTTTTTAAACCCACCTTAGTTTACATACTCTTGACTCTATTCTTCCAGCATTTATTCAATCATTTTTACTTTTCAGACCACACAATTACTTTACAGCAATTTGTCGCTTCCTGTTCTATTGGGTTGGCCCGACTACAGTTCACTCTCTACACACAACTCCCACCCATTAAGCGTTTTGCCCTCTCATTAATGTTTATTTTGAAAAATGTGGCAAATGTCAAAATATGACATAAAATGATATTCCTCATGTTGTGCTTTCCTTTGTAATTGATGCTGCGTTGCTTAAACAATTTTTCATTTCTATTCCAGCTACATATAATTCTTTCAACCAATATCCATCATAAGCATACAACCGCCAAGTCATTTCCTCATTGCTGCAATGATTATTCCCAACACAAACGCACGCATATCATTTAAAAGCACTATGCCACATTATAGCCAAACAAAAGAGGCCTTTGATGGTCTAAATGTTAAGAATCTAGCAGATTTGCCATGAGAATATCACGCTACGTTTGTTAAAAATGTAAAAAGTTGAAAGCAAAAATTTTCGAAATGATTAAATCATAATGACATATGTACATACTATGTACAATCTACTTAAGCTAATATGAAAGCGAAAATGGATTTTGGAAATTCATTAAGGTTCCAATCAAGTAAAAATGTAAATAACTATTTTTTTTTATTCACCATTTCGGTGCTAGATAAACAATTTTCTGCTTGCCTAAATCTTTTTTTAATTGCAAGCAACAAAAAAAGAAGTAAGGAAGTCTAAGTTTGGGTGGAACAGAACATTATATACATTATAACACTTTTCAGTTCGTATTATAAAGCCAGCTGATTGTTTTCAATAAAAACACTTCTGTTATGAGTTTGAGTAGGCATGGGACTATTCGAATAAAAACTATGCGAATAGTATTATTACTTATATTATATACTAGTAGTGTTCGAATAGTTAAATATCACTACACCTTATGCACACATTTGTACACGCAAACATATATACATACATACATACAAAACGTGAATGCATGCTCATAGGTACAATCGATGAAGACAGTTTATTTCGCTCCCGACATCTCTTGCATTTTAATGCAACTATTCGAATACCACTATTCAAAAATACTATTCGAATAAACGGATAAATTATTCGAATAAATACTATTCGAATTTTTTTAAACGAATTTTATTATTCGTTTATTCGAATATTATTTGAAAATAGTCCCACAACTAGTTTTGAGTTATAAATTAATTTATTTGTACATATGTAAATAGCTTCCCTGCCAAATTTCAAAACATGCACATTTTATGCTTGACAAACTTGCGTTCAAATAGACAAACAGACAGACGAACGGAGAGACGAACATGGCTAAATAGACTCAACTCATCGTCCTACTCATTGCAGTAAACTTATGGATATATTCTTCTTCTCATAGTTACAAACATTTCATGTTCACGAAAGGTATGAAAATCAAAAAAGGTATATAACTTCCCTATTGTAGTGGGGTATTAAATACTTGAAAGGATATTTTGCTTGTGCGTTATTCGATTTGCCAAATTTTTGGCAAGAGTATACTACTTACAATTAGGAAGCAGCTGACCAATTTTCATTGAAATATCTAGTTGAAATTACAAGCAATCGCCTTTGAAAATAGCAGAACTTTAATGCTGGAAAGTGAGCGGCGACACGGCTAGTTCCCCAAAAAATTAAAAAAAATTTTGTAAATTTTTTGGACTCGAACTTTGCTTAAAAAGCTTATTATGTGTTCAAAATCTTATTGTTATAGCTTGCATGGTTATAAAAATATCGCGTTTTACATTTCACAAACAAATTTTTTACAACTATGTTAAAAAACTAGGCGTGGCCCTAAACCGATTTCGCCCATTTTTAGAGTAAACAGTTATATTTACGTATTCAACATTTTCACCAAATTTCGTATCGATAAATCAATTTTTGCCGGAGTATTGGCATAAAAAGTTTGGTAAAAAAATCCACTGTAAAAGGGGCGGGTCCACGCCCACTTTCGACAATTTATACTTTTCGAATTTCTTCGTTCACGGACACTTTGCAAGTGAAATACAAACGATATAAAGCTATTTTAAGCAAAGTTATTGGCTATTAAATATATCATGATCCTTTATAAAATCTTGCGTATGAAAGTGGACGTGACTCTGAACCGGAAAATTTTTCTCCGGAACATTCCCTCTATACATGGAAATCTGCGTGCTGAATTTCGTTTCGATATCTTGAACGGTTTTTGATCTATGATTAATATTATTTCTAAATTTAACTTAATCAAAAGTGGGCGGTGCCACACCCATTTCCAAAAATTGCTTGAAAAGTTTATTTTCTGCCTTACCGTTAATGTACACACCAAATTTAATCCTTAGTTATTTAGTTTATTATGTACTGAATAATCACTTTTTTGTATTTTCGAAAATATTCTATATATAAAAAGTGAGCGTGGCTATTATCCGAATTCGCCCATTTTAAATAGTGCTGGGAGATGAGTGCCAAGGAACCTGCATACCGAATTTCATTGAGATTTCACAAAATATGTTCAAGTTATGGAGTTCACAGCACGGACATCAATTAATCAATTTCTCTTTTCCTCCTGCACATTTTTTTACATAAAAGTAAATATCTATCTTGATTCTTTTATACATACATACTACCGTTAGCAGAATGAAGTTAATATACCTTGTGTGCGTAGCACTACTTGGTATAATAAGCAATCGACAAGTTTAAAATTGATTTTCAAAGCAAATATCCAATTTTAACAAAAAATTAAATTTTTTAATTTTATTTATAAATTGCTAAGTGCTGACGAAACAAAAAAAAAAAACGGCTGTTGTTGTTGTAATGACAAAAACACTCCTTGTTACAACAACAAAAACAGCAGTTTTTTTTTGTTTGTTTGTTATAATTCTTAACGTCATCATTAATTGGCTCTTAACAGGTTAAGAAATTTTAGCCGTTTGGAAGTTAAGCCCTTGAACTGACAGCGAATAGGAACACCGCTAGAGATAAAGTCTTCCTTCACTTCTTAGACTACACCTAAAAGACTTTTGGGAGAACTTTCTGGAGAGAGTGGTACCTAGTTAGAATTCTGTGATGACATTATTTTCTTGGAAAAGATAATATGACTGCGAAGGCGTTACGACTTTCTTTCTTTGATGCCAATAAGTAAAGCAAAACTCTTAATGCAGCCCAGATTAGGTAGAACTTACGACTTAATCGTTACGAGCAATCATATCAATTCATGAGCATACTCCAGAAAGTTATTCTTAAATGATCATTTCCAGCATCAGATTATAGATATCGCACGATAGGGAGTTTGGTTTCAAATGGAGAGGTCCTTATGATGAGTCTTCTTCCGGATTTCACGTATCTGGTCGGAAATAGAGATATCAGGCCTGAACCGGTGATTTAGAAAACCTTATATGCGACCATACTTATCATCATCAGGAATTTTTATATCATTTTAATCATCTCCCTCGTTATTGAACATTAAAGAGAAGTGCTACCTGCACAATTTAAGTCGCTGCAAAGAGGCTTGCGTTACTGTGTCTCAGCTGCAAAAATAATGGCCCGGGTTAATAGAGTGCGCAAATCTCGACGATTGGAGCTATAACAGTCTTGGCTCACGTTCCATCGTGAGAATATAGCTTAGCATATAGCTTGTTACTCGTTTTATTATGGAGGCTGAATTTTACCACTTTAGGAGTAAATACTCTACGTTTAGAGGAAAACAATGAAACCAAAAGTAATCACCGAAGACTGCTTCCCTGTACACACTGGCATTAAAGTCGACAAGCTCGTTTTCAAAGTCGCAATTTTGCCATAAAAGGTATACTTTTGCTCCTCAATTGGTGGCTGGACGAACACAGACGTTACTTCACGGCGCCACCACAGATCCATCGCTTTCTTCATTGTTTGTTGTTGGGGTGTAACTCAAGGCTCTGCATTAAGGACAACATCAAGTATCTGCCCAGGGAACCTTTCCTTACAAGCGTTCTCATTTACGAATTACCATAGTCGTCATCACAAAAAAAGAATTCTCATCCGAGGTAAAGTGAAGGAACTTTTCCTTGAAAGTGATATTTGCGGTACGTGTTCTAAGTACAACCAATCTAATGGGCCGATATCTCTATCTATCTATCTCTATGGCGCGATATACAACAGGTATATCATCATAAACCTCCTAAGAGATTTTTGCGCCAAGCTTCTCTTCCAATTTGTGGTGTGCCGATTTGAATTTTCCCTACAAATTGGTGGGACCTACAGTTTTTTGCCGACTCCGAACGGCATCTACAAAGGAGACGAATTTTTGCTGAGAAGCCTGTCATGGCAGAAATACACTCGGAGAGTTTGCCAAACCACTGCCGAGGGGCGACCCCGTTTTGAAAAACTTTTTTCAAATCACTTTTGATGTTACCTGTACCAAGGCTCGAACCATGGACCTTCGGTGTGGTAGGCCGGCAACACTACCTTCACACCACGGCGGCCGATATCTCTAATTCATGGGGGGGGGGGAATACCGCAAAATGGGAAATACAGAAGTTGTATGGTCTCTAAATAAGGGACATAGTGAAATCAAATGCTTTTCTTACCTTATATAACTACGCAACCCAAACACGTTCGCAACCGCCTCTAATTTTATCACTTTCACGTAATTTTTTTTTTTGTCACATACGCCTAACTATTAGTCAATCCAAGAAATTAGCACTTAATACCAATTTATCAGTTGAGCTTTACTTAATAGAATTCAACAAGAAACGAGTATACACAGCACATGTACGAACGCATCAACCCAAGGCTGATGGCAAATTAATTAATTTATACACCAGAAATTTGTATTTTTAATGATATGCAATTTTAGTAAAGTTTTGTATTTGGTAAAATAAGTAATGATAGTTGCTGCTATTAGTTGTCCATCAAGAACCGACTCCTGGCTTGAATGACAAAGTTCTATTTTTAATTAACACCACGTCACATCAGCAAACATCATGTGATGTGTCATTGTGTGCTTCAGAGAGTCAAAGTGATCTTGCATTATTATTCATAAGAACGCAGATCATATTTATCGCTTGTCTGTATTAAATGGCGCATTGAGGTGCATTTAATTAATTGACTAGACAAGGAAGGGGTATAATCACTGGGGGAAAAATTGTTAAAAAGAAAAATTATGGAATATTTGAATGGAGCGCTGAATTGTTGGATGCATGAGTGATCCAACGTTTATACGTTCATCGTGCAGTGATCGAATAGACGTGGATGTATGCGTGTTTGCAGTGACAGCGCTATTTAACCATTGAATGTCACAAATGTTCGCGTCATAAGATTCAGCTTCTTAAGCACTGCACACTACTTACTCCCCATTCACCCACACTCGGTGTGCACGCTGCACTTTGTTTGCTGCGGCCTGTAATTATGAAAGTGAAACATGATAATTATGCTAGGTAGACCAACAAAAACGCTTTGTTTTTTACTTTCTAATTTTATATTTTATATATTTGTTTGTGTGTCTACTAATTGCTGCTTTGATATGCATCTTTTGCGCAAAGAGTATGTGATGCTTAGTTTGTGTCTTGTGTGCCTTGGCGGTACAGTATAAATTAGTTTTATGTCAATATACTTTAGACCATGTTCAGACTTAGATGATTTCGGCCCCAAATATTCAAATCATCTATAAAAAAAAAGTAGTTTCGCATTTACAACCTATGCATAATATATCGAAAAGAAACTACTTAGGGTCGTTCTCACAATCTGGATTTTAATTGACGTAAATCGTTCGGTAAGCTGTCAAATCAACCGCCGATTAGCTTTAACCTGTTGTTATGCCAGTAGTCCTTAGTTCATCACAAACCCATATTATTTAAATGAGTTCAGAATTTTATTAGTTTGCCGTCATCGTTGGTCACCTATAAATACCTATAAACTAAGAGTTTTCACCTTTTGAAATATGTTCCTAAAATAAGAACGAAACTACTTAGTTTAAAGCAAACCATGAGGAAACTAGGAAGCTTGGTCCCACTAAATGTTAAACTTGTGTGCCAATATTTCTTATATTAAGTTCACACTTGTGTAGTTTTGGTCTCAATCGCAAGTTACGCGAAAATTAACTATAAAATAAAATGTTTCGCCTTTTGAAATCTGTCCGTATGCTACTAATGAAACCACTTTGATTAAAACAAACCACTTGTAAACTAGAAATGGAGTGGGAACAGGCTTATGTTGCTTTTGGGTATAGCATACTTTAAGGCGCAAGTACACTGTATGTGAGCAAAGTCAAGACCCCAAAACTGTGATATGTATACTGCACAAAATAAACAACTTCGCTTACATTTTAATAGAAATTAAATGTTGAGGATTTTTAAGTATGCGCTACAATCGTTTTATATAATTATTTTCTGCTCTAAGTAACTTTATTTTTGAAATATAATTTATTAACATAAAATATGAATGCAATTGTTAATTTATACGCAACTAAGTAATTTAATCTGTGGTGTGAACAAGGTTTTAGTTTTAAATTTTCAGATTTCTTATAATCTTGTTTTATGGTTTGTAATTATTTTTTTTTATTGCTTTTTGTATATACATTAGAGTGGGTTGAAAAAACGAATTGCCTTTGTTATATTTTCTGTAGAGTAATTATACAAAATATAAAAAATTTTTACTTTCTTGGTTGACTTAATGTTTAAATACATGCTAAAACGCGTTTGACTATAAATAAGCTCAAGACCAGGAATAAGTATTTTTATGACGATTATTATTACTTTTACTTTGTAATAATTTTCATTGACTATTCAATGTTTTCATTTGAATGAAAAAAAATTTAGAGACCACCGCTTTTCTTATGGATCCATTTCTGAAGCTTCTTTATTAATAAAAAGTAAAAAAGAATAGTAAGTTTCATAAATATATTTATTCTTAGTTCCTTGAAACTATTATTTATTTTAAAAGTGAGCCACCTCCAAAAAAAGTAAAAGTGAGTACAAAACTTGTTTCCTTTTGGTAAAATTTTCTTTTCTATGAAGTGCAAATTCTACCTCCATGATAAGCAAAAAAAAAAGATTTCCAACCCACCCCATCTGCTTATTTTTTGGTTTTTTGTTTACTGTAATTTGTCATCTATGTCATTCAGCTAACCGTGACTTTTCATACCCTGAATTTTCATTTAATTTAGCATATTTAAAAAAGCTCGTAAGTGATATGCCTGCCTCTTGCTAGCGCATCTATCACGTAGCTTATGCATTTGTGTTGATCTTGGCACTCATAAACTTGCTAGATTTTCTCCGTACCTCTGTACTTGCATTGCTTAATTTAAAGCTGTGGCTATTTTACTGGTTTTTTATACCCAGCGTGTACTAGTACACAGGGTACACAGGTCATATAGCGGTGGTTTGTAACGGTACAAAATAATAGAGATAGATATGGAGTTCCATATATCAAAGTTCTAAGGATGAACAGAGGAATCCATCCGTCCGTCCGTGGACACGATAGCTTGAGTAAAAATTAAGATATTTGAATGAAATTTGGCACACAGATTGCTTTCCGCCCAAGGTAGGTTTGCTATTTGAATAGATTTATTAATTTGGTTGTCCCATTGACGATTTTATCAAATTTTTGGAAAAAGGGCGCGGAACCGCCCGCATATGAGTGAAGAAATTTTCAAATTTTGACTCTTAATAACTTCAGAACCGTTTACGCTAGTATAACGAAATTTAGGAGGCATGCTATTGTTGTCGTTAATGCACCCATAGTAAATAAGCGAAATCGCTTTTCGACCACGCCTACTTTTTCATAAAAGCCCACTTATGAGTCAAGCAATTTTCAAATTCCATTGTTAATAAGATAGAATTACGAAGCTTAATACGAGGTATACTATAGACATGTAGAGTACGCCCACTGATAATACGCAAAATTGGTGGATGACCACAGCCACTTTTGGACCAAAGTTTTTTAAAAAAGAGGTAGGAAACCTGAACATGCCATATCACCTTCACTGATCCAGATAGAATGCTATCGTAGTTACAATGACCTGATGATCTTATTAAGGCTTTTTATTAAATTTCGGAAAATGGCCGTGGCACCGCCCACATATAAATAATCAAAATGTGTAATTTCAGCTATTATTAATTTCAGAACCGTATTAAATAAAATTACGAAACATGATACGATGTATACTATCATCGTTTTTCAAAATTATATATAGCCTCCAGCATAGGCTAGTGGATCCAAGAATCTACTATGAAAATTACATAAAGATTGGTTAAGTACTTTGGACGCCTATAAAAGATTCAAATTTTATATTGCATGGTGGCGTGGCACCTCCCACTTTTCCAAAATTATATACAGCCTATGCTGTAAAAGTTTAAAGCCTCTATAGGTCATAACTCCACAACAATTTACCCATTTACCACAACTACTTTTACACAGCTGGGTATTTAATGTTCTGTTCCACCCGAACTTAGACTTCCTTATTTGTTTAATGATACTTTTTAATATTCACAATTTACTTTTATTTACATACTAATATTAATTTAAGTGAAAAGGAAATTGTAAATGGAAAAAAAAACTTTGCTGGTTGGCGCCAATTAGTCTTGCTAATTAAAATGTGTTTTTGTGTCACTCTCTGCGCTGCATTGTTAATTAACTCTCAAGGTTAGCAAACTCAAATGTCCAATGTCCAGGGCTGCTGACGGATGACACTTAATTTATTTCAAATTTTAAAAGCTGACAGCTCTGTTAAGACATCCGAAGTGGCTACACTTAAGCAGGCGATCATGCAATGTAGCATGGCTCAAACTTTTTGAAATTATATTGGATATCCACAAAAATAAATATAATGGGCGGTAATCCTAACGGGAAATATTTTTGTTTAAATACGATATAAAATACCTTTCGTTTGATACCGACAATAGTAATGGCATTTCATAAAAAAAATCAGATAGGTAGCAACCCTGAAAACGCATCATAAGTGGAAACAACCGGAAATATTTTTTCAAAAGTAATACACTATCTACCCAACCAAATTCCGTCCAAATCGGATGAGAATAGCTCATTTAAAGTTATGAGATATTGCAGTTGGGGGTTTTAGTTATTTTTAATTGAACTGATTGGAACCTGTACCAGTTTCATTATTTTTCCAATACCGAATTGAAAGTTCTCTGCAATTTTTACCCTCGCATCTCAATGCAATTATCTTAAGAAAATCAATTAAAATATTCCCACAACGATTTCATCGCTCGTATCACAAAAACAAAAAACTAATTCGTCCATTGCAACGTCACTTCCTGTCCACAGCTGCGCCATCGCAACCGACGCGTTTCACACACTTTGTCTCGCTGACAAGCTGTTTCCATATTTTTTGCTTACTACTTAAGCTGCCTGCAAGCGATTGCAAATTCAATGCGCATTTAATGAACTCCTTTTATGTAAAATCTTATAAAAACAATGCAATCCGCATCTGCATTAAAAGTACGCTTTTTTACAACAACAAATAAAAGATTTTAAAATAAAAATTATAAACTCCACTTCTGTAAATTTTCACACTATCAACGCGGTGGCATCGCTAGTGCCAAAGCTACCACCAAAAATGGCAAACACAATGTGGCAAAGCCAACAAAGCCGCGCACGCCGTCAGAAGCTTAATAAAGTTGAAGCTAACTAAACAAAAAGAAAATTGCAAAAATTTATATATGCCAATAAAAATATAAAACAAAACAAAACAAATTGTTAAAATATTTATTGATGGCGCAGTTAGTAGAGAAATATTTGCATTTGCTTTAGAGCCCATGCAAATAAATAAAGATTTCCATTTCCACTGTCAGACTAAGTGCGTTTGCGCATGCGCTCGTCGCTCGTCGAAAAGTCTGTTGGCTGCCAGTATAATTGGACAAGATGTCGACGTAAGCAAAAAGGTAAGACTTAGCTGCAGCATTATACAACAACAGTGCACAATTGAAAAAGCGTTTTTAAAGTAGTTAAGAAGTTAGACAAATAAATAAACAAAGCAAAAGGCGGACGAACGTGTTGTGACGCGTCGGCACAATGGGAGATGCGATTGCGCGCTCTTACATTAGTTTGACTTTTGGGTTCGACAATGGGTTAGGTTAGCCAAACACAGCGGCCCACTTGAGTGTCTATACACTTTAAGCTCAGCAGCACACATGCAAAGCCAAAAGACAAACTCACAGAGACACGCTAGTTTGCATGCGAAATGCTTTCAACCAAGATTTGCATGCATGGTAGAGCGTTTTGCCGCCAATTCGTGAGCCAGCGGGCGGCTATCATTGGAGGGCATCACCGCCTCCAAAAGACTTTGTAGCTTTACTTAAGCTGAGAGGCCAACAGTGCTGCTAGAACACACAACAGCGAATCAACCTCGAAACGTTCAGTGTCAATATCAAGTGAGCATTTGGTACGATAGATGCTATGGCAGCAGCTTGAGTAGTTGAGAAAATTGCAGCTGCGGAAGCTGAAGTCACAATTGAGGTTATCAGGTAAACAAAGAAGAAGAAGATGAAAAGCGTGGGCCATAAAAACGGAAACGAAACTTAACTTTTGCAAGTCTTTATTTTGTTTATTATATTACTAATTTCAAATAAATGTATGCTTTTTATGGAGGCTTCAATATAGGACAAAATAGAAATATTGCCAATGATACCTGTAGTAGAATTTACTTTACTAAATATCGCCCAGGGGTTGAAATTCAACCACCAAACTTTAATCAATTTTTATTATTTTTGTTCCCTTCCTTCGCCTTTCTTTTATTTTCTGTTCTCTCCTTTAGTAAAATATTGCCGTTTCCTTTAATAACAGTTTCTTTTTCGATTTTAATTGATTTAATTTTATTTCATTTTATTGTGTGCTATTGTTATTCTCTTTTGTCCTTTCCTTCTCTTCCATTTACTTTCTTTTCCTGCCCCTCCTTTCGTCTACTTTTCTTTTCCTCTTCTTTCGTTTTCCCTACTTTTCTCTCCTCTCCTTTCCTTAACTTTACTTTCCATTCCTTTCCTTTCCTTTCTTTTCCTTCCCTTACCTACTTTACTTTCCTTTTCCTCTTCTTTCTTTCCTCTCCTTTCCCTTTCTTTCCTTTCCTTTCCCTTCCTTTCTTCCATCTTCATTTTCTTTCCTTTACTTTCCTTTCCCTTATTTTATTTTGTGTTTTATTTTTATTTTTTTTTATTTCACACAAATCTAACCGGGAAAAATACGAAAATAAAACTCCTTGTTAATGACTTTCAGCTTCAACATATTCAACTTGAATAATCACCTATCTTGTTTTTGTAAAACCTGTATGATCCATGAGGTTAATATCTTTTTTCATGTGTGCAAGCAGTAACTTAATGCTTCCAAAAAAGCAACTCTCCGCGCTCTCGGGAGAGCTACTCACACAGAAAGGGATCTATAGTGCAATACATGTTTGGCATTTGTAGTGGTGTCATTTTCAAACGGATTTTTCGATATTATAATTCCTCTTTTCTTAATTTTTTTTTATTTGCGGCACTGCAGCTTGAAAATACTTATCGATACATATGCAATTGTTTATACCTTAGATATATACTTTGGCCGTAATCGGGACAAATTTCTTCAACTTACGTATTTATTTTTTAGATTATATATAAGATATAATAATATTCACGATCGAGTATTTGGCTAAATGATAATTTCAACTCTTTTACTATCGATATTCGATTATCTTTGAGCAGCATTAGCAGTGATAATTTCTTTCTTTAATTTTAACAAAATTGGGGGGCTAATTATAAAACAAAAACGATGCTTTTGTATTTAAATACTCGTACATTATACGACTTTCACTTCAATCGAGAAAAAGTGAATATTTGGGTAGCGTTCCATTTCACATAATGACTCCGTAAATATCAGATCGTCAAGTAAGCATAAGAGCAGCAGGTTAATGACCCATTGTTGAGTGCCTAATGAGTGCAATACTACCACAACATATTAATATTTCCATAAGAAACAAATCTATTCTAATATAGGTGCCGACCACTGTTTCAATACGGAAATCGCTCCGAAGATGAAGCAGGTGTGTAGGTAAGTAGGTAAAAGTGCAAAAAGAAGACTTTCGACATCGTTAGACAATTGACCAAGGAAACACTCCCCGAAGATTTTGTGGAATTCTTTTACAGTCCTTTTGTCGGACAATAAGCTAGGTATATTTTTATACCTTTCATGAACATGAAATGGTATTATAACTTTGGTCCGATGTTTGTAAGTATGAGAAGAAGAAGAGATAGACCACCAATAAGTATACCGAAATATCAGGGCGATGAGCTGAGTCGAGTCTGTTTGTACGCAAACTAGTTCCTCAACTATTTTGTATGAGATTAATCATTGGTCGGAATCAGCAAGATCGGAGCAATACAACGCATAGCTCCTAAATGGGGTTTGGGCTATAAATTTTGCAATTAAAAAGCTAGGAACGTGAAACTTTGCAGGTTTGGTACTTATTATATGTATATGTAATGTGTGTAGTGAAAATCAGCTAGATCGGACCTACATAACATATAGCTCTCATACAATCGATAGTTTCGATAAATGGGTTTTGGGCTATACATTTTTCAATTAAAAAGCTAGGAACGTGAAACTTTCCAGGTTTGATACTTATTATATATATAATTTGTGTAGTGAAAAACAGACAGAGCGGACCTACATAACATATAGCTCCCATACAATAGATTGTTCCAATAAATGGGGTTTGGGCTATGTATCTTTAAATTAACAGTTTTGCAGAGTTTGTACAAATTGTGAGTAAGGATCGGATACTTAAAACCGTGATGCGTATTCATGAAAGGTATAAAGTCTTCGGCACAGTCGAAGACAGCCCTTTCCTTACTTGCTTTTATTTCAGTATAAATTTGTTTACTATGTATCGGATAGTAGCGCCTTCGGTTACCCGGATATTATGCGGATTGATTTCAAGCTGCAGCTTTTGCCAAACGCTTCTACAAAAGTATTTCCGAGTATATACCAGAGACAGGTATGTTTTCCCGCTACTAAAAAAGACAGTTATACCAGATAAAACTTCCATTTTTTGTCAATAAATGATTCGAGAACGTACCAAATCCAATACTTCCATTCCAGTTCTGCCCGCAGAGAAAGTTGAAAGTAAAGTAAAGTTGTGAAAAGATGATTGATGTAAGAAATCCATATTAATTGACATTGAGGTCAATATATAAAAAATATTATTCCACTTTGTTGCCAAAAATCCTCAAGGATTGATGCTAGGTGGCCAGCCAAGTTCTAGATATCTTGGACGGTACGTAGAGCATCACTCGACAGATTAAGAAGTCGCTTTGTAAGTCGTGGCCCAATTAACTTAACCCTTTTTCCAATCGCTGGCTGGATACCACTTTCTAGTTGCTCTACCAAATCTGAAGCGGACACTGTAAAGTTTTACTGAAGCTAGCAGCGGTGTTTAGCACTTAAGTGCTAGCCCTACTTTATCAGAGTTGAAGCAGAGACTGCATTGATTTGACCACTCAGATACATCCAGAAATGCTATCTATTTCGGCTCGCATAGCGCCTCTTTCCTAGATGTTCTACAATGATATCATCGCCGTAAACCATTTTTTACTCATACAGTCCTGGATCTAAGCCAATAGAACCTTCTGTGAATGTTTATAAGAGTATAATTAATTTGAAATGCTCTGTCCGACGTGCAATCCGCCTTTACCAGGTCATTAGTATGTTCCACTTGATAATAAATTGTTCCATCACATTTTCATTTTGATCAACTCTGGGTTTCACGTGAGCTTACTCTGACATGAATTCTACTCACTTTGAAATATCACTTGCAGCGCCAAGATGCTCAGAATATAACTAAAGGGATTCTTCGCATGCCAGGGTGCTAATGGTACAAACATAACCGTGACAAATGGGTGTCAGTTCTAAATATTTAGGCAACAGACTACCGAAAATCAAGATTAGAATCAGCTAGTAAAACAAACTGAGCACAAATAAATTAAGAGCTCGATATGCTGTAACTAACTGAGGTTTAAGGGAAAGCATCAGTCGAGATCGGATCTTAGCATAACTAAAACATGCATTTGGATTTCTGTCTATTAGCCTTAGCCCTAAATGCGACGCTCGAAGCACAGTCTCACAGGCTCAAAGTAGCAAGCAAAGTAAAGCCATGAATATTCACTAGAATTTGATAAGCTTTGACTCACATTCAATTTCACGAATTGACATACAAGTACAAAAACAACCAAAATGCCATGGAAGCTTAAAACAAACAAAAAATGGCGATAAGTGCAAAAAAACCTTTGGTGGTATGCTCCATCAACAACGCAAACGCCCACATATTTTTATTTAATGTGTAATTCATAACACACACACACATGCGCATTCCAATGAAAGCAACCATGCGGATTTTCGGCCTACAATAGGCAGACCAGCTAAATGATTAGGCATACCGGGTTTGACAGTGGTTCTACAACAGAGCTCCTGACTGTCTGGTAAGACGCTGAAGCACAACGGTGTGTACGAAATACCAGCAAACTTTGAAAGCCGACATATTTTGCAGGAAAAGGCGATAAGCCCCTGAATGGTGATATTTTAGGGCGAAAATATAAATAAAATATATTTAAATGATGTGTGTGAATGTAGTGAGTGCACCCACATATTGCTAACTCCATGTGCACTGAGTCACATAACAACAAATTTTGTAGTGGCAGAAGATTTTCAATAAAAATATTTCTAGCCAGGGTTACCACCTAAGTTTGCCACCTAATACTATTTAATAATTTTTCTGCATATCCGTTTTATCTCGAAAACAACTTGACCCATTTAGACGAACTTTGAGTACAAAGAATATTCTACAGTTCAAACTATACTACCCAAGTGTTGCCATTTAGGATATTTTAAAAGGGTTGCCACATGTATGAGTTACAAAACAAGTCATGTGATAAATTATTATATGTCTATCAAACTACCAAAGCTCCGTCGACTATATACCTACTATCTTTTTAAATATAAGTAGCATATCAATTTAAATAAATCATAC
This sequence comes from Merzomyia westermanni, assembly GCA_949987695.1. Taxonomy (NCBI): domain Eukaryota; kingdom Metazoa; phylum Arthropoda; class Insecta; order Diptera; family Tephritidae; genus Merzomyia; species Merzomyia westermanni. The sequence continues at coordinate 61,847,908 of OX465290.1, forward strand.
AAAGAAATTAATTTGAGAAATGTCTTTAACTATCTCTATCGATATCGAAATCGGCAGCCTAAATCAATCCGACATTTGGCAGCATCATCGAAGTTTCGTTACACCCCTAATAAAAACATACCTTGGCATTTGGACCATATGAGCACTCTTATGTTTGCTTGCATGCATTTCATTGTGACGACATCACATGCTGTGCTATCACACCAGGAAGCCATATTGTCACCAATATCGCACGACCACGCGTCCCTGAAATGCCTGTACACTGAGAGAAATATTTAGATTAATATATGCACATATGTTTGTATATAGGTTTATAGTATCGCTCTGTCTGCTGCGCTATGTGGGTTGCCCTCAAAATGCACCGTGCGCACAGTAGGCAATTTTATATAAAAATTCATCTTTTTGTTGTACAATTTTTGTTGTTTTATGCTTCAACCAATTTATTTCATTTACGTGTGGTGCAATTTTGTTGCGGTTCTACAGTTATGCGGTTGATGTCTTTTGCAGTTGTGGCTTTTGTTGTATAGACTTGGCAACAATTTGCAAATGCGGGCGCTGAGTGGCAACAGCTATCAACTATTTGAATACAAAGCATATGAAAATATTTCGCACCGCGGAGGCGTTCACTCTTAATGGGCGATTTGTTATTACAGACAAAATATGCGGGGTGCGGGGTAAAAGGAGTGTTGTTTTGTCATTTAGCAAAGCAGCTGCGCTAAATGTTTATGGGGAGAGAGTAAAAAGGGAAATGTGATATGTGTGGAAATGAAAGAAAAGTATTTGAATGATTTGTGTGTGGTTGATGTGTGGTTTTACGGAAATGCAGATGTCTGACAAACGTTTTGACCCACAACTCACATTTATCACATTCTAAAAAGTACTTATTTGAATTGCGGTAAAAGCAAGGTAATGAATTAGATGCTAAGCGGTTGCTAATGGGTTAAATTTGTGGGCCCGAAAGTAGGTTACTTTAAGATAACGTCTGCTGCTCTTTAAAAAAAAACTAGAATATACTCCTCTTCCTGGGCTTTAAAACCCATGTGGTAGTTGTCTGTTCAAAGTTGACCCTTCGAACAAATTTTTTTATTTAAGATCTCTTTTTAAGTTTAATTCAGTATGGTCAGCGAAGTGCAATGCACACGAAATCACACCACACCCTACCACAGCGTATCACAACTAGTGACTTTAATCAAGCCATATAGTATGACATTATTTATGTATACATGCAACCTTATCACGTGGCATTCATGTAACAGCTTCATATGATATCTATTCGATTACATGATATGCCATCCCATTATACTAAATCACTTAACATATTATTATAATCATGCCTATATTACAGAAAATGGCAACTTCTGTGATGAGATATCATTTATTTAGGTATGATGAATTTTCATGCGATATCATATGTTTATTATGCACGAAACGATAAAATCGATAACTGGTAACTATGATACCCGACAATCATATGACATCGATATCATCATATGGCATCACTTTTATCATATACTACCAAACTATATCACGTCATACCTTTGCAAATGATGTTTAAACAAAATTTTCATTGCATTCATTTAATTGGAGCTGACACAACACAATCCGTAAGTTTCAATTGCACTCCATACAATAAATCACATCACACCAATTTTATTCAATAACATCACGTCACATATATGGACTTCATACGGGTCACAACTAATTTAATGTTACTGAGAGCGGAATCTATTATGTATCTAAGTTTAAGTACTATAAAGGAATCTGCAATAACTCTAGTGTTGCTGACACTTTCTTGCCTTACTTCCAATGCCAATATTTAAATGATATCCTCAAGCTAGTAACAATTTTGTGAAGATAAAACGCTTAAAAACGTTGTTTTACCATTGAGCTCTTTTAAGTTTTTTAATAAAATTCAAGAATAATTTTAAAAGGAAAGCAAAAGCATAACCTCACTTAACGGTGTTAATCTTATCACCAGCATTATTGCCTTACCATTAAATTTACCAACATAAAAATGTGTGTTTTAGTACCATAAAGCCTGCCTGTAAGTATGTAAAAGCACTTTTCCCTATGTATGTAATGAGCACTTGCAAAGCAATTAAAACACAATTGTGCTACAACAGCCACCACACCATATGATTTAAAAGCTGCTCAGAAGTGTTGTTTGTTATTGCTGTTACGTCATAAATAATTGAGCGATTGACCGAAAGACACAAATTATTATTAAAGTGATAAAAACCGAAGAAGCATACAATTAACTAATAAAAGTGCAGCAATAATTTATATTTATTACACATTTGTTGCCACTTACTGTCTTAAGTGATTGTGATGTGATATCAAACCAGCGATAATTGCATATGATTGGCAGTAGGAATACAATAAAAGGGTAGAGTGGGTATTTAAACGATAAATATAAAATTGTATGAGTGTATAAAATATAGCTAAGAGAGAATTAACTAAATATGGCTGGCTGTGCAATAAATTCTCTTTATCAGAACGACCTTGTCTCAAGAGCTCTCTATACTGCAAAGGATTTGACCTCATAGAAGCGTCCATCAAAACCTACAAAAAACCATCATACGAGGTGTGTTCAAAAAGTATCGCGAATTTTGTGTTTTTTCAAAAATTATTTATTTTTTCATGAATATCTATTATGTTCCCTTCAAAGTAATCCCCATGAGATATTATACACTTGTGCCAACGGTTTTTCCAATCTTCGAAGCACTTCAAAAAATCATTTTTTTGTATCTTGTTCAGCTCCTCCTCCGATGCCGTCTTTATCTCGTCAAGAGAAGCGTAACGTCGTCCTTTCATGGGCCTCTTCAGTTTAGGGAACAAGAAAAAGTCACAGGGGGCCAGATCTGGGGAATACGGCGGCTGCGGCATCATTAGTTGTTTTTGGCCAAAAAGTCCCGCACAAGCAACGATGCGTGAGCAGGGGCGTTATCGTGGTGCAAAAGCCAATTTTTGTTCTTCTACAAATCCGGGCGTTTCTGGCGGATTGCTTCGCGCAAATTGCGCATAACTTGCAGGTAATATTCCTTATTGACCGTTCTTCCCTGTGGCAAGAACTCATGATGCACCACGCCCCTGCAATCGAAGAAAACTGTCAGCAAAACTTTCACATTCGACCGAACTTGGGGCGCTTTTTTCGGTCTTGGTTCGTGCGGCAGCTTCCATTGAGATGATTGAGCTTTGGTTTCCACGTCATAACCATAAACCCACGATTCGTCACCAGTTATGACCCTCTGGAGCAAATTTGGGTCGTCGCGGACAGAGTTTAACATCTCATTAGCAATGTTCATGCGATGCTGTTTTTGGTCACAATTGAGCAATTTTGGTACGAATTTCGCGTAAAAATCGAAGACGATCTAAAACACGTGCAAGCAAAGCAGCTGTCAACAATTAACTGAATATTCAAAATGGCCGAGCTTGTCGGCATAAGTGAGAGACATGAGTATCAACTTAACGCCACAAAAAATTCGAAATTCGAATATACGTAACCAGCGAAAATTCAAAATTCGCGATACTTTTTGAACACACCTCGTACTTACTCTTTCTCTTTATGGCGCGATATACAACAGGTATATCATCATAAACCTCCTAAGAGATTTTTGCGCCAAGCTTCTCTTCCAATTTGTGGTGTGCCGATTTGAATTTTCCCTACAAATTGGTGGGACCTACAGTTTTTTGCCGACTCCGAACGGCATCTACAAAGGAGACGAATTTTTGCTGAGAAGCCTGTCATGGCAGAAAGACACTCGGAGAGTTTGCCAAACCACTGCCGAGGGGCGACCCCGTTTTGAAAAACTTTTTTCAAATCACTTTTGATGTTACCTGTATGTATGTATGTATGTATTTATTTGAATTTTTCCTAGCACAACAATTTAGAAAAATTATTTTATAGTGCTAGTCGGTACATCGTAAATTTACAAGATGACTTAAATAAGGTAATAAAGTAATAAATTAATAAATAAATTGATAAATTAAATTAAATAATAGTTATTAATTATTATTATTATTATTATTAATGTTAGTGATAAATAACGAGAGTGAACAAAATAACTTACGTGGACTATGATAGTAATAATAACAAAACAGAAATAGAAATGGAAATAGAAATGGAAATAGAAATGGAAATAGAAATAGCCCAGCTAGACAGTATTATGACACTCAGTCAGCTCTGCAATGCTGCCCCCGAAAACGTGATAGAAAATCCTGTAGTAAATATAAAACAGCTGATATTTACTTCAGGATCCTCCATCACGCCCTCTAAGGCAACACCACTACTAAGCCAACCGAGCGTCATAATACTGTCTAGCAGGGAGTTTTTATAGGCAGAAGAATGTAAAGAGTAGGAAAACAGAAAACATAGGAAAGGAATAGAGTTTTGAATAGCATAATTATCAGTAGGTAATCATAATTTTGATTTTAATTTAGTCGTTATAGAAACTAGTTAACTCATTTTTGAAGTGCAGAGCATTGCATATCAGCCTTAGTCTGGGAGGGAGGGAGTTCCAAAGACGTATCGAAGTAATGAAGAATTGACGATCAGAGATCATCATACGATGTCGGACATGCGCAAGCAGGACAGACCTTGATGAGTGTAGGAAAATAAGCCTTCGGTATAGATAATCAGGCTCCTTCGTGTATATCAATTTGTGTAATGTAATAAGCGTTCTGACTTTTAACAGATTGTCGAAGGAGATGTTTAGCAGCTTCTTTGCATGATAGGAAACGTGATCGTACCAGGGCTCGAACCATGGACCTTCGGTGTGGTAGGCCGGCAACACTACCTCCACACCACGGCGGCCGCCTTACACCTTACTATAAAATGACATACACCTTACTATAAAATTACTGTTTCATAGAGACCTCTACTTCATAGAGAAAACTATTTTATAACGATCTCGTTTTCAAAAAAACTTACATTTAAAGAGACCTCAGTCTCGTATAGGTCTTCAGTTCAACTCATAATGGCCTCAGCCTCACATGGGTCTTTAGTTGAATTCATACAGGCCTTAGTCTCATGGACATCTCGACTTCAAAGTAACCTTAACTCCATAAATACCTGAATTTTATAGAGTCCTCCACATAACAAATACCTAAATTAAATAGAGACCTCCACTTCATAGATACGTCAACTTCATAGAGACCTCCACTCATTCAAGGAGATCTCCCTCTCAAAGTAATCTTCGCTTCATAGATAACTTCACTTCATAGAGACATCTTTTTCAGGGGCACGCCCACTTCTGAGAGACCTCCACCGCTTCTAAACACTTAACAACAACTTCCGTCTCGCAGAAACTAGCGACTATTCCTCATTGGAGTATTTGTTCAACTACTAAGCCATTTCTAAAAACTGAAATCTTCATATTCATTTCAGTCAGTCAGTCAGTTACTGGTTCGGTCAAGCGCCAATCATTTGAACCACACAGCCACTTTAAGTACACCACGCCACAGTTCAGCTTTGGCTCCATACTTAACACGAATGCGGGTGTCTGAGTAGTAGTTGTTGTTTAATAGTAGCTTGAAGCCATGTTACAAGGTTTTCTTCATAATCAGCAACATATTTGTGTGCGACTATTTTTCGTCACACTTTTCTCGTCTGTCATTAAGTATTTTGGCTTTTGTTGTTGCTGCTCACTTTTTTTCGTAACTGTCAATTACTGTCAGCGACCAACAATTGTGCCGGCGTTTAGAGCGTAATTTTCTTGTTTGACTATTTTTTGGTTGGTTTTTAAATTTTGTGTGTGTTAAAAGTGATATTCTGTCGCTCTCTGTGTGCGTATGTTGTTGTGTACCCCATTGTGTCGCTGTGTTGCAACCTGTCAAACAACGGACTAAAGCGACTTAAATCCATTGAACAACACTGAGTGCTGTTGACAACGTAATACATGCAAAACAAACAGTACTGTGCAATAAAGTAGTAGCAAGAAATATTGACAAACCCGAAGTACTTTTTATTACATATATTACAATGACAGTGACTGGAACCAGACACTACCCGGAACCAAGACAGTAAGCGTAACCATAATCAGAACAATGAATACGGGCAGACTATCCAATAGGAGGAGATACATTGTACATGCTTTGAGTATATGAAATTATGGGCTAAACAGCATCTCATCCCCAAATTAAGCCTTTTGTATATTTTATAATATCAAATTTTTTGAATTTTCTTTATATGTAGTTCCTCAATGGAAAGCCAACGTATGAATATGGACGAGTCCCTAACAGTGTCAGCCCATGCCAGGCACAGTAACCGTGTCATTGACAGCGATCTTTAACACACATTCTGCTAGGAGTTCTTATCGAGTTCAGGAAACAATGGTCCTTAATCATAGTCGTTGCTTAACACGCCTTTTAAATAAAATATTTACGTAACTTAAAAATACATTTAAAATGTTGATCAACCATAGTCATATTAAACAAAGATTTTAGCTAAAATGAAATGTAATAGGGCCCCCTTATGAAAAAAAAATGTAATTGCTTGGTGGTATAAAGAAATTGTTTATGTTTTGCAAGGTCACACTGTGTCAACTATTTTATTCACAAACCATATTATACTATGCTATGGTATGTTATATGTCTTGGAGTAAGCAATGTCACAAACACAACCATAGACACATACGTTTTTGTCATTTTAAAATTAAAACTCCGTCTTAGACATAAAATGTATTTTAAGTTGACTATGCCAGACATGAAATGAAGTTTATTCTAGAATCATGTTTAAGTAAATGAAACTAAATTTGAAGAGAGATGCCGAACTGGTGTTGATGTTAAGTGGTCCCATAACACTTCGCACTACAATGAGCTTAATCATTTTGTACTAAAGAGCTCGCACTATAGGGGATAACCCTACAAGAAACTTCGTATAGTATCGAACAGTTCAGAGAGGTGAGCGTCATTTTGCAAAATTAAGCCAAAGCGCTATATTAAAGGCACACTGTTAAAAATTTGAGCCTAAATTTTAAACTGTAGGTCGATTCTGTAACTATTTTAACGCCAGGTGTTAGCATTAACTTCGCTTAACACCTTTTTTAGCGCTTTAACACGAAAAGTGTTAGCTAACGCTTCTCGTGTGGTTAGCTGTCGCGAATAATTTTCGAGACATTGAACATAGTAAACTCTATAATACTACGTAAAACAAAAGATAAAGTAAAAAGTACGCAAATCAAGAACACGGTAAGAACCGTCAAAACTGTTTTCAATTCAACAATAGAATATATAGACAAACAAACGGACTTGCGGTGGGAAACCCAACATCGGCTATTCTTATGGAAGCGTTTATGCAAAACCTGGAAAAAGAGTATATACAGGAATTGAATTCCAAATTAGGAGTGTTATTTTACGCTAGGTACGTGGAACCAACGGCCACCGACACAATAATACATAATACCTCGAACCACCCACAACAACATAAAAATGCAGCGCTAAGGCACTTAGTACAAAGATTGGAAAGAACACCTCTTACACAAGAAGCATATAGAAGAGAGCTTGGAATAATATATAACATCGCTATAAACAACGGATATAAAAAAGCACTAGTAGATAAACTCAGGAGAGACCTTAGAGAACAAAAAAGAAACAATTCAGAGGAAAGTACACAAACCAGGACGACAATGACATATACTGGAAGGGCAACACATAAGTTAGCAAATTTCCTTAGAAAATACAACATCAACACAACGTGCAAAACATCGAACAATTTAGGACGGAAGCTAAGAACCAAAACTAACTTAGAAGATCCGTTTAGCAGCCATGGTGTATACAAGCTCACTTGTGAATGCCAGCACAGTTACATAGGACAAACAGGACGACAAGTAAAAACGAGGTTCAGAGAACACATTAGAGATTACAACAAAAATATACGGAATCCAACCATCATACCAGAGTCCAACTTTGCGAATCACATGGTGGAGAATAAATGCCCCCCCGGAAACATTAAAGTCAAGGTCCTACATGTACAAGCAAAAGGCCGACGTCTGAACGTACTCGAAAACATGGAAATCTACAAACAAAAAAACATTCGACGGTAGAATAATAAATGAACAGACAAACACTGTTTCCGACACAATATTCGAACCTTTAAAATTGGTTTACAAAAAACAAAGCAACTACTCAGGTACAACAAACTCACACGCACCGACACATAAACACAAAACAGCAAAAGATCAAAAACAACAAACAAGCAAAAAAGGTCAAACAACAAAAATCACCAACTTTTACCTGGCTCAGTCAACCACACAAAAACCGATCGATGCAAACCACCCCCGTTTCTGAATTTACACACAACACACGTACACAAACAGACACCCATGCTGACGTTACCTGCTACCTACTATAAATACAAGACAAAGGACGCCAACAGATCAGACGTAAATCGACACTGATCATGGCACAACGCCGAAACCGGTTTGTCTCAAAACCAAATTTGACAAGGGATGACGAAAAATCGTTCGGGGAAAAGAGAAGTGTTGACATTTTTGATCACCATCAAGTGTCAGCTGTTTAGCGGCGTTATAGGAGAGTTACAGGATCGCATTTTCATTAAGAACCAACGCCAAAATTTGGCGATAAGCTTAACGCTCGGCCCGTGGTTAAAAGTTACAGAATCGGGCTACATATATGTCCAAACCTTCGCTTTAAAATTAAAACTATGCCGTAAGATCTCTCAGCTTTATTGTGTTTTAATATGGGTATTACTCAGACCGGTTAAATTTGATTAGTAATTAATTAATTAGATGGTTTTTTAATTGGTAATGATTATTTTAATTGTTTTTCAAAAAAAGCCAGTTATTAATTGATTATGAATAGAAAAGATAAAAAAAACCAAAAATAATCAAAAAAGTGGGTTTGATTACTTTTGATTATTTTCGTTTCTTTTCTTGATTTTTTATTTTTTTCAGTATTTTTGATGTGTATATTTATGTTATTCTACAACAATACTGAAAAAAATCAAAAATAATCCAAAATTTAAAATTATCAAAAGTAATAAAAACAAATTTTTTTTGACTTTTTTTAATAATCGTTAAAAATCATGATTTTTGTTGTGTTCAATTTAACAGTATTGAAATTAAATAGCATATCGTTCGATGAAACAAATAAAACCTGTTTCTAATAGTTTTCATTTAAAATATAGCAAATTCCATAACAAAAACCATATAAAAAGAAATTTCAAAGTTTACACAAACTTCAGGAAAGTTATTTAAACTTGTAAAAATTTGCATAAAAATTTCAATATTTTTTGGAAGAATTTTGCGAAAATGGTGAGTATGCAGTTTTATAGACCAATCATTTTTAGTATAACATTGTGCAAGTCAGACCTCGCTCGACAATTTCCCTGAATTTTCAGAATTTTTTACGTCAAGGATGTTGGGTATTTTTTTCTATACAAAATTTTGGGCATACGTTGTATCTGTTTATGTGTACTCTATTACAGATTTCGCTATATTTTCAATGAAAATATTTAAAAAACACAGCCTCTTCTAATTTGGTCGACCGATATCCAATTTAATTTCACTGCTGTTATATTGAACACAGCTGTATATTTGTTATGCCAAAATTGTCACCGATATCCAATTTAATTTCACTGCTATTATATTGAACACAGCTGTATATTTGTTATGTCAAAATTGACAATGATTTTGGAATCGTCTTTAAAATGGATTGCGTAAAACATATGTCGTTCGAATGACAGAAAGGGCCATACATGTTCGGGAGAACTTTTCTCTCGAATGCTCCAAGAGCTATTCCATTTTATTTTGGTACCGTCATTGATTCCAAGCCACTTATTGGAGCATCGTCATGATATTACATTGGCTTATGTTCATGGTATCTAATTCCACCTAATAGCTGATGTATTGATATTAATGATAACCTAATTCATTCAGCATTGCTATTATATTGCACACCACTGTACACACATGCAAGCAGTCAGTGTCGCACTCTCGCGTATTTTGTTGTTATTAATGATGTTTTATGTCATGAGCTCTTTTTCCAGCTTTACCATTACAACCACACCACCAATTGTATGTATGTATGTGAGCTTGTCCGTCTATTCATTTGTTGCACTATCTGTCTATCATCTATTGATATTTAAATTAACATTCTTTAGCGTTGACATAGACAAGCGTTGCCAAAGCTTATTGTTGCCGTTTTTTTGTGAATTTTTATTTTTATTTTTTTTGTTGTTGTTGCTGTGCAGATTACTTTATTCACTTTACCGTTTACTTAGCCGCAATCAGCGCACAAAAATATTCATCGACATACATATGTACATACGACTTTAAGTGGTGTTATGTGCATTTTTGTACGCTTTTACTGTCACGCTGCAATTTATATGGAAATCAGCGTCAGCACATGCTCAGCCTTTATTTGGTTCCATCAATGTCCAAGCGGCTTGCAGCTTATGTTGACGTGATATTCTGTCAATAAACACAAAATCGTGTAGCAGCACTTGCTTATGTTTTTTCTTGTTTTTGTGGTTTGTTTTTTGCCATTTTGTTGCCGCATTTTTCTCTTCCCCCACTTCAGCTTATTAAAATTGTTTGGATGCTGTTGGCAGCCATTGGTTAGGTTTTTTTGTTTTGTTCACAAAAGTTGCTTTTTGTTGCTATTATTCTTTTATATTTATTGCTGTTGTTGTTAATTTTGTTGTTATTGCACTGTGCTGATGCGATTTGCATGTAAATATGACAGTTGGCAGTTGTTTGCATTTTTATTGCTTGCGATCAACATTTGTGATATGAAAATCTTTTCACAACTGAGATTGAAATTTACATAGTCTTGATAAATATTCTCTTTTCTTCTAAAAATGGAAGTAAAAGCTCTTGAAACTGAGATTTTACTTGCGACTGATCGGTGCAATATGTTAAATGACGAAGGGGAGATATGTAATAATGCCACCGCCTCCCGCACAGTTGGTGTTGTTTGTTGAAAGTAAATTCTGCACTCGAAGTCCATAAAAAAACTATGTTTAGGTAAAACACGTAACAAGCATTTGCAACATAGTTAAAGATGTAGCTGCAATTAATGTATTGAAATCGTGACCACCTAAAGTGTGTAAGGCCGACTATGCGAGTCCCAAGAACTTTTAGACCTATCAGCATGATGGCATTCCTACTGTGGGAGCCGATTTTTTCAACTTTAACCATCCCGGAATTAGTCCCGAAAACCTTGGTCATGAACAAACAAAAAAACTAAAATAATTTTTATGAATAAATTCCCCATCCCGAAAATCCGAAGACTATGAGAAAAAAATTCGGTGAATTTTGGCACCTAAAAAGTACGGGATCCCGGGATTGGCATCCCTAATTCCTGAAGTTATTGGGTGAAGCTCCAATTCGTAGAAATTGTCATTACACCCCTTACCCCCATATAAAATGCTCACGATTCGGAGAAATTTTATGATACGATTTGGAAGTTTTTGTGGACATAGGCTGCTCTGCCTACACTGTCGAGAAGAAGTCAGATACTTTAGCGTAATCCTAGATATCAAACTGTTATGGAAGTGCCATATTCAGAATCCTTGGCAGTTTCGGCAATGAAGAAAACTTTTTGGTAAAACATGTTATCTGTCTCCCTGAGGGATATTTTGGTATAATGGTGCAGACTGTCAAAGAACGATTACTATGTGCTATACTGGAGCTTTCCATTATCCTCTGTATGTGATCTGTAGCTACCGTCTCTTCCCGTCTTTATAGATGGGTAGAGCCTAGGCGCCTCCTACAGAATTTAAAATAAAATATGGTGGTACAACAAGAAGTGGGTGTAATGTATATTGCTGGAGGCTGCGAGGTAGATACTCATGTCTTTTCAATTCCACAGATTTCCAAGTCTCCTTGCCTTTACTGAGCCTTTAATACTATCCATTATGATGTGGAGATTTTAGCCCTCGGACTACTTCAAAACTGGTTCGACAATGTAAGTTCTGGCCTAATCATATTGCCATATATTATAAACTTAGTTTGCTATGAGTACCTGCTCACACTGGGCCTACTATCAGTTCCAGCTCCTCGTTCTTATTCCATCAAAGCCACGATCAGAAACTTTGTGAATATTTCACTTAGTTGTGACTGGGATGCGGCGTTTGGCCTTAGGTGGTCAAAAATGATAACACCATCAATTTCAGCAGGAGTCTGCTCCGGAACTGCAAACAACTTGTAAGATGCTTGTGGGTGACGTTAAATGTGTAATCACATGGCTGTGATGAGGATACAGGACGATATAACTTGGCCTTCCTGTCTTATAGATAATGAATGCCTGAACATTTTCTAAAGATCTTTTCGTATAAGAGCTCTTTTACAGCAAAAATATAAGGAGATAATTCTATGCGCAACAACCAGTTTGTCGTGAGTAGGGTTTTGAACCTGCCCAGTTTACTAAGGACAAAATGTACACGAGACCAAATTTTTTGAGTTACACCACAAGTTCCATGACGATTGGAAATTGTTAACATGCGTTGATGATGTAGATATTATCTGTATACACTATGGTTCTACCATTTCCGGAGGTGATTATGAGGCTAAAATAATACAGCTGATGGAGAACGTGGATTATGAAAGTCTAAGGAACACGAAATGGAAAAGAGTTAGAGCCGAAACCTTTAAGTACTTCTGTGCAGCGTTAAGGAAAATTATCTTGATATAAATAAACAAGCTTTTGTATGAAATCTTCTGATTCAACTTGCTCGCTAATTTCCGATTCGTAATCCAACTGGAATGTGCAAACCTTTCGAATGAAAAAACCGAGCTATAAATAGAAATATAATAAGAATAATTATTTGTTTTCGAGCGGAAATGCGTCATAATTTCGAAATACAAAAATGCACCACTAACAAATTTCTCCAGTAGCACTCCCCACATCTAACGCTCGCGCCACAGCTCGCAAGCAAACAAATAAATGACCCAAACGTTTTACGCAAATGACCAAGATTAGAGTGGCAGTGGGTGCAATCACGATCCTCAGTGCGAACTCCACTGCAATCAACACTTTCAAAGTGTAAATAATGTTGATTAAAATTTTTTTTTATAGACAATTTTACCAAAGTGAGAGTTGCGATGCAGTAATTAACACAAAAATAGCTATCAAAAATTGTTTATCCCCACAACAGCAACAATTACGATGTTGTTAACCTAATCATTGAACATGCAACGGAACATAGCGATTACAACAACTGCCATAGCCATTGATTTGAGGAAACTGGCGCATAAAATGCAATCACCGTTATGCTAACACCAAAATTTGTGACGAGATAAACCAAACAACAACAAAAAGTACAAACCAATATTGCAAACGATTGTTTAATAACTCAATAAACACCTGCAAGCAACAGTTTCGTATGAAGCAAATTTCGAATGACCGTTAGTAAATATAGCTTAACAAATATTTATTGTTGTTGCAGGCAGTGTGTTCACTACATTCGTTTAACGGTTTGATCGGCGAATGTAAATTGCAACGCTTCAAATAATTGTGGTATGCGATTGATAAGCGTGGGTTGAGTTGTTGTAACTATGTAATTATTTATTTACATAAATGAATGTACAGCTTTGTTCAATATTAAAATAGATATCGTTCGACAAAATAAGAAGAAGCTGTGATTTTAATAATTTTCATTTAAAATATAGCGAATTCCATTACAGAAACCACATAAAAATTTTTTTGAATTATACAGAAAGCTCAAGAAAATTAATTAAACCTTAAAAAAATTTACAACAAAATTTCAAAAGTTTTTGTCACATTTTCTAGAAAATTTTTGAGTACGCAGTTATGTATACCATTCAACTTTAGTATCACAATGTGAAAGTTGGAACTCGTTCAAAATTTTCTCTGAATTTTTAGAATTTTTTTCCTCAAGGGTGCTGAGTGATTTCTTGCATACAACGCATGAAGAAAAATTTATTTTGTATGAAAAGAAAATACCCAGTATCCTTAATAAAATTTTTTAAATTCAAGGGAAATTTTGATGTACTTCTTACTTGCATATTGTTATGCTAAAATTTAATTATCTGTAAAACTGCGTACTTAAAAATTTTCCAAAATTTTTTAAAAATTCTTCCTAAAAATATTGAAATTAATTAACTTTCCTGAACTTTGTGTAAACTTTCAAATTTCTGCTTACGTGGTTTCTGTTATGAAATTCGCTATATTTTAAATGAAAATTATTGAAAACATAGCTTATTTTTATTTCGTAGAACGATATCCAATTTAATTTCAATGCTATTATATTGAACACAACTGTATGTATATACATATATGCATTTAAGCATATTTAATTAAAAGTTGAAAAATATGATTATCCATAAAATATTTGATTTAAGACAAATAATCGGGGATAGCTAAGCATATTTTTTATTGATTATTGAACTGACCTCCTTATTAACTAATACTGCTTGGAAATTTATGTACTTACCCAACAAACATTTAGGCTTGTTTCTTACTAGAGTTCAGGTTGATAACTAATGTTCCTCTCAAATCGCAAAAGTTCCTTTTCAACACCAATGCAACTTGGGAATCAAAGCGTTTTCAACAAAAAGTGAACTTTTTTGGTACGGCAATATATGGTCTTCCCTAAGTTGGGATTATCTAATTGAACTCAAAGGTAAGACTTCGCGACTGAAAAAATAAAATAAAGCATGTTGACATGATTTTAAATTCAAAAAAGGCCATGAATAAATTAATTTCAATTTCATTCTCGTTTTTTTTTTTAAATTTAATACTGACACCTTTAAAATTTTTGGTTTGCTTTTTGAGAAATACCCTGAATATGAAAAGTTGAAGAAATATTTCTTCCGCTGTTTGCTGGGTAATACATACATATATAATGTGAATCTTGAATTTATTTAACTCGCGCAGAACTTAAAAAAACGGTACGCTACAAAGATAGAACCATAACTATATGTCTCATCTTGATTCCAATCCGTACACTAGGACTTTATAATGAAAGATTTATGGAGCGTGATCTTTGTTTGGCGAAAGAGGACTTTAATTCTCAATTGCCTACTGAGTCCTGACTTGTTTCTTATTTGAATTTCTCTAATGACGAAGTCCTTCACAGCTTCGAATTTGTTACTATGGATATCGCAGCTGCCGAATCTTTATTTAATGCCAGAAAGTACTTCGTCTTGTCCTCGTTCTTCTCAATATCCCATGTCTTAGCTTATCTATCCAGACCGCTGCCATGGCATAATTACAAGTGGCATGTTTCCAAGCAAAAAAAAGCGGATTATGACACGGTAGATGGAGTCTCAAAATCAAAATTTTTCCCATTTGGAATTATGCCACTTAATATCATGTCATGTCACCACCCAGACCAGGGAAGCAGTTAAGGAAAACGCACGATAAGGAGTCGCCGTATCCCAATTTCTGTTTC
The DNA here is from genome assembly GCA_949987695.1 of Merzomyia westermanni. Taxonomy (NCBI): domain Eukaryota; kingdom Metazoa; phylum Arthropoda; class Insecta; order Diptera; family Tephritidae; genus Merzomyia; species Merzomyia westermanni. The sequence goes on from OX465290.1 coordinate 61,863,284, forward strand.
GAATGGCCGTTCCAATCCTGACGAAGATATTGGTGTTGCTCAACGACATTTAGAAAAGCCGTATAAACTTTGTAGAAAAGCAAAATTCAAACATGCCAGCGTACATTTAGCTTCTTTTCGAACTTTTAAAATCTGCATTGAAATCTTTAAGAAGATAATGCGCCTTCGGCAAGATTTGGCGCCTTGAAAGACTCAGGATATCACTTTATCATAGAAGGCCTTTCTTCGTCATAATTGTTACCTGGCGTGCACCATAGTACTGTGCAGTCCTTTCCCGTCGTTTTACTGTTTATCTGCCCACTTTAGGACAAGCTGCATGCATTTCCCGGTCATCCAATTTCCTCCAGAGCGGTAATGTAAGCCTTTACATCAGTGAGGACTTCGACCAGCCGGGCAGCAGTATCTTCCTTTAAAAGGGTCTGAATATTTTAATGTATAAAACGTAAAATCTTCGCGAATTTAGCATGGCCATGTCTTAGGTGGTGGAGATTTTATGAATCACCCTTTCTGTAGTTCCAAACTAGTAAAATATTTACAGTCTCGATATAGTTCGTTTATTAATAATATTTAATTGGTTTGACTTCATAGTTTTATACCTTTCATGAATATGAAAGGGTATTATAACTTTGGTCCGATGTTTGTAAGTATGAGAAGAAGAAGAGATATACCCACCAATAAGTGTACCGAAATGATCAGGGTGATGAGCTGAGTCGATTTAGCCATGCCCGTCTGTATGTTTGTACGCAAACTAGTCCCTCAGTTTTTTGAGATATCTTCATGAAATTTGGTACGAAGCCGCCATTTTGCATGTGATTAAGCATTTGTCGGAATCAGCAAGATCGGAGCAATACGACGCATGCCTCCCATACAATCGATAGTTTCGATAAATGGGTTTTGGGATATAAATTTTGCAATTAAAAGGCTAGGAATGTAAAATTTTGCAGGTTTGGTACTTATTATATATGTAATGTGTGTAGTGAAAATCAGCCAGATCGGACCTACATAACATATAGCTCCCATACAATCGATTGTTCCGATAAATGGGGTTTGGGCTATGTATCTTTAAATTAACAGTTTTGCAGTGTTTGTACTAATTGTGAGTAAGGATCGGGCACTTAAAACCGTGATGCATATTCATGAAAAGTATAAAGTCTTCGGCACAGTCGAAGACAGCTCTTTCCTTACTTGTTCTTTTTTTTTTATTTGTTTAAACCAGACCTGTTAAAATGGAATTACGATAAATAATCGGTGACTTACATGCCTCTCTTTGTGGATAATGATTATTTCAATTGTTTGCAGAAGGTTAAATTTTGAAAAATATCAAATAAAGTTAAGAAAACCCGAAAATAATCAACGTGAAACTTGTGTATGTAGTTAAATGAACAAAAAATTTAAAATAATCATGGCTTTTGATCACTTTTGATCAATTTTGATTTTTTAATAATCAGTAATAGTCATGATTTGTTCATTATTTATTTTTCCAATAATTGGAAATCCCACAAATTGTAATTAATTATTAAATAGCTTCTCAAGAAAATAGTCAACTAAAATGGTAATCGTTCCGATTAATAGTCGTTATTTAACAGATTTGGTTCAAACATAAGACTTAAACAACTTCGACTATTTATTGTGAAATATAAATAGCAACGGACATTCTGTGAGAATGATTTCTCTTTCAAAAAGTTTTAATAAAAAAAAAAATTGAATTGCAACAGCGAAATTTGTAATAATGGCCGAATTAAGATTGATGCCCTGCATGTCTGGTGCAAGAACTGCCATTCACTACCACTTTCTCTACTCTCAATTAAAAATACAAATTGAACTACTTTCAAAAGAAAAGCACGTCATCATACTAAATGTCTCGCCTTAAAATTTCCAATCAAACATTTGTTAACGATAGGCTCCGCTAATTTTCCTCAGAGCTCTTAAAGATGACTTCCCATCCAACTGCCAATAGCTGGAAAGCTACACTGCATCAAACGGGATTTCGCAAATATCAATAGATTTCTAGCGAAATTCCAACCAGATTTCAATGTAACTAAGAGAAATGATGGTAGTGTAATGTAACGATTAGAAAAGATGACTTTGAGTTGTGACACAAAAACGTCACTGACGCTTTTCACGCGCTACTGCCTGTATAATTGCATGACAATACAAAAACAAATATGTGAGTATGTAACCAAATGAAAGTTGTAAGCGTGCGCATGCGCAGTCTGACACCGAAACTGTGCATCAACTTTGTTGCTTAGAACCCAAACCTAGATTCTTGTAACCAACAAAAAGGCCAAATATGAAAAGAAGCAGCAGCGAGACAAGTGCAGACAAGGTAATCAAAAAAAGAAGAAGAACATGGTGAAGACCTCGACAGCAGGCAGACATCGGTCTGCCACAGCAACATGACCATTTTAACGCACTAATTGCGCTTTTCCTGCAGCTCGTCTGGTTAGTGTGACTTTGGTAAAAGCGACTAAGCGACTGCGCGCATCATGTGTGTCCATATGCGCTAGTTGGCTAGGCTAAAACTAACTCAAATTGATAAAACGCTACGACATTGTGATCATAAAACAAACACGCAGCGATTGTGAATATGTTGGCGTTGGCTGCAAAAGTTTGTAGACAAAGATGACGCTAGTGGAGCACAACGACTCGTTGGATATTGACGTGTGTTTTGTGTGGGTCTGCTGTTGTTGTTGTGGTAACGACAAAAACACTCCCCGAAGGTTTTGGGGAGTGCTGTCGAATTAACAGTCCTTGGCCGGATTTGAACCCGGTACGCTCCGGTACGCCCTTGCGGTACTGTCCGACTGTCGTGGTAGCGATTTATGACCAGTGAAACCTTCTAGGTGGGTCTCCTCTTGTTGTGTAGTTTTAGTTGGCAGTGGTGCTACATATAAATCGCGTCTCATTTATGGGTGAGTGTTTGTGAGGAGTGGCTGCACACGAAAAGGTCGCATCGGATGTTTCCCCGTCACATGTTTGCAGGCAATTTATTAGTTAAACCATAACATATAGCTGAATATACCTGTGGGAATCCACGCGGTCCTGAAATTCTAAAACCAAATAAATATCGGTTAATTTTGCTTATGTGGCTATATTCCCAAATCTTCAAAGGTAGCTGAAGGTTTCTTCATGTCAACGTCGTCCAAGGTCTCTAGTCGTAGATAAATAGTAATAAGTCTGTCCTAGTTCTTCATAAAAGTGCTGTATTACTTGATTGATCTCCAAATATTACACAAAATTCCTCGAATTCAATCCCCCTTGTCCTGTAATTATTTAATGTAACCAGCAGTTCAACTTACTGCCTGAATCTACTAGCCTGTTCGAAATTCCACTAGGGAAGGCCCGCCATGAACAGTAGAGGAAAATTCTCCCTAGGAGACATAAAGATGTTGTTGTTGTTGTAACCACAAAAACCCCCGATGATTTGAGGGAGTGTAGAGGCTCAGATCGGTGCTAGTCGACTGCAGTCAGTCCCATCTAATACCCACCTACCCAGCCACGCTGCTATTTTTCTAACTTTATATTAAGGCACTTTCTTCTTTGTCCGCTCATTTCCATACGAATTTTCGCAATGTTACAAAGTCTTTTTAGGAAACTTCCCGTAGTTCCGAACTCCTTGACAATGCACGAAAAAAATATCCGATAGGTAGCCCACGGATCGAGATAATCGCAAAATTTATTTAAAATTTGGTATTTTGCGATGGATTTTTAAGTACTTTCCCGGTAAGCTAGAACCATGAAACTCAACACAGAGATCAGAAATGAAATGCCATGATATATCTTGTACACAAAATTCCGCTAGATGGCACGCTTACCAAGAAAACTGAAAATCGCCGATAAACGGTGGGGAATCTTGCGATCGATTTCTGAGTAACTTTTCAATGAACTAACCCTGTGACAATGCAATATTTCATAAAAAAAAATTCGGTAGATTGCGCACGGTACTACATATTTTTAAAATTCGTTTGAAATTGGGAATCTTGCTATCGAAACTTCCCCTTGACCAAGGGACCTTAAACTTAGCAGATAGTATAGGACACGATCACAATATAATTTGCAGAAATCGAAATAGCTTAACTCGAAAATGAGGAAGCCAATCCCGAACAATGCCTCAGAGCTCGACCCCAATTAATAAATACAAGGTGTAACAGGTGCCCCGCACCCCTCGTTCAATAAGATCAAATAATTTATATAAATAAAATAATTAAATAAATATTACTCAAAGGTTGCCCCTATGCAACATGTGCTCCCCACCCCCCGTTCTACTCACTGAACAAATAATAAAATAACATATAAACATTAACTTAAAAAAACTACTCGCCGTCCATAAAGCTTAGACATCGAAATAGCTTAGAATCTTTGAAAAACGCGCGGAATCTTGCGATCGATTTTTGAGAAACTTCCCAGGGGGAAATGTAATATTTGATTGAAAATTTTCGTCAGATGGCGCACGGATCTACATATTTTGAAAATTCGTTTGAAATTGGAAGTCTTGTCGTCGGTTTTAACTAACATCCTCTTGACCTAGGGTCTTGAGACTTAGCACATAGGTCAGGACACGATGACAGTATGAATTGCTGAAAAGAAAATTCTGCTAGGTTGCGCTATGATCGAGATAAGTGAAAAACGATTTGAGAAACTTCACAATAAGCTAACGGCTTTTAAATTTAACATATGACCATCCATATTACAGAACATATCCAGTAATAACTGCTAACAGTGTGCCAACTGTGCTGTTCACTATTTTGAATGAATTTGATTTCTTTGAATACTTAGTAGGCTGTAAAATATTTATGTATATGCACCTATAAATGCTTCCATCAAATATGCACATCCACCAAAGGTAATGATTCACCGGCTTAACCAACTGAGATAATTACCACCAACAAGGATCATATGCTACTTTCATCCTCTTTGTCCAATCCCCGACTCCACCAATATTAAGAACATCGAACAGTGGATACGATTTCTCCGATCTATATATCACACAAATGCACCTAAATAACAGTAATCTAAGCCGCATATAGATGTAGTCGCACTACGTCCGAGCAACACCGAGCAAGTAGGACGATTAAAGTTTCAAAACTGAAACTCCCAGATACCTTGTCTTTGTTTAAGGACAAATTTGCTGCTTTATTTTGGCGACATAAATATAAAGGTATTTTTTAAAATTTGTTTGTCATCTTTTTATTCTAACTTTGTGAAGGTATTGCAACTCTTACAAGTTCTAAGGGGCTCAGAAGAATAAAAATATGTTTTTAAACTATTTCTAAGCTTTTGCTCAAGAAAAACAAAGTTTTTCAAAATCTGTCTACCAACCCTCGTATATTATATACATGAATGTTAAAGTAACTAGAACCACAAGTGGCTCCCACACCAACCAAGTCAAGAGTGCTCTTTAACCAGTTGTCAATGTCCGGTGGCGACAACAATACGCCTTCCCTTTTGATATCGCCTTTACCAGAATCAAATCAATATCGGGATGAGACGCAAGCCGCCACATAGCCGCTTCTTCTTACGTCCCGTTCAGCTTATTTGCTTGCTTTGTTTTAGTCGTTTTGCGTCATTAGTTGCTCTTTGCCAACAGCGATTTGTTTGCACACCATATTTGGTATTTTTTGCCAATTAATCGTGCACAATTTTTTGTAAAGCAAGAAATTGCCGGCTGTCTGAGAGAGAATAAAATAAAATGAAAAGTAAGATATTTGCTGGAACTTGCATTTTTAATGCCCGCTTCAGTATCTGCGCCTGTGCTGTGTTCCTACGATTCGTCTCAGCCCTGCCACGGCGGTCACATGGAAAGTTTGTTGTTATGCGCCAAACGCTTTGGATTTTTCACTTTTCCACTCATCAAGCAAGCATTTGCGATGGCTTTCCGCTAAGTCGTGAGCGCCACAGAAAAACAAACTAAGAAAATACTTAAATTTCAGTGGTAGAAGTTGCAAAAGTCTATGGTCTTGATAGTTTATTTTCCTTTGAGTCCAAGCTTAGGTATCTTTTACTTAATTTTTTATTGGGGATTATATTAAGCTGCTTTTCTGTGTGGTTTTACGGGCCCCGGCTTGTTCTATTTCTTTAGGAGTATAAACCTTTTTTTCAATTAACTTGCCTTCGTTAGAGACTCGAATTACGATATCTTTGATATCGATGGTTTGGCATTTGCAAATCGATATTTTTATCCACAATACTTTCATAAAGAGGTTTTTAGGAGGAGAACTGTTGCACCTTTGTTCAAGAAGAGGTATATTAAGTTTCTGGCAATTCAGCTTATTGCCACATTTCATTTTTCTTACCGGGCTTATTTATAATCTTTAGAATATCTTACTCATCTCTCTGCCACAGAACTTATTACAAAATTTTGTTTTATTTTATTTTAATTTCATTTTATTTATTTAATAAAATGTTTCTCACTTTATTTTATTTAATTTAATAAAAAGATGTTCAATTTCATTTTTTTTATTTCATTTTAATTACTTTTTCTTGCCGAATAAAATTAAATAAAATAAAATAAAATGAAACAAAAAAAGTGATTTTTGTTGGAACGATTTTCCGTCATCCCTTGTCAAGTTTGGTTTTGTGACAAACCAGTTTCGGCGTTCTGCCATTTTCAATGCCTAGTTTCGTTCAGAACGACAAGAGATGACGGAAAATCGTTCCAACAAAAATCAGCTTACTACCTTGTCGGAAGATCAACACAACAAAATGAAACAAAAAAAATAAAAATTGTATTTAAAAAAGTATATTAAATAAAATAAAATAAAATAAAATAAAATAAATTTAATTAAATTAATGAAATAAAATAAAATAAAATAAATTTAATTAAATTAATTAAATAAAATAAAATAAAATAAAATAAAATAAAATAAAATAAAATAAAATAAAATAAAATTAAAATAAAATAAAACAAAATTTAGTAATGAGTAATTTTATAAACTATTGTTTACAACTACAACTCCACGTTAAACAGGACAGACGTGTAATAATTTGACCCTGAGAACGACTACCGTCGGTAGCCGAAGTATATTGGTAAAATCAATATCTTTCGGTTTCAATTTTTAAAAGATCAGCAACCTTAAGCCGACAAGAAGAAGTAATTAGAAAGCAGAAAGGTTGCGAAAACGAATAATATTTCATTTTATTTCATTTTATTTCATTTAATTTTTTTTATTTTATTTTATTTCATTTTATTTTATTTACTTTTATTTTATTTTATTTTATTTTATTTTATTTTATTTTATTTGATTTTATTTCATTTTATTTTATTTAATTTTATTTTATTTTATTTTGTTTTATTTTATTTTATTTTATTTTATTTTATTTTATTTTGTTTTATTTTATTTTTATTTTTATTTTATTTTATTTTATTTTATTCTATTCTATTTTATTTTTTTTTAATTTTATTTTATTTTATCTTATTTTATTTTATTTTATTTTATTTTATTTTATTTTATTTTATTTTATTTTATTTTATTTAATTATATTTTTTATTTTATTTTTCGTTAGTTATGCTGGCTCGTGGTCCGTGTTTTTATATTAAAACACTGTTTTTTTTTTTCAAAAAACCAATATATTTCGATGAAGTGTCATACTCCACGTCGCACAGGGCAGACGTGTTGGTTTATATTGGTTTTTTGAGAAAGAAAAAAGGCCAGCATAACTAGCGAATTGAGGAAAAAAGGTCGCCAAAAACTACAATTTATTTTATTTGATTTTATTTTACCTCGTTTATTTTATTTTATTTTATTTCATTTAATTTCATTTTATTTTATTTTGTTTAATTTTTTTAGTTTTATTTTATTTTGATTTATTTTATTTTAATTTTATTTCCTTTATTTTATTTTATTTTACATCTTTTGTTTGATTTTATTTTATTTTATTTTTTTAATTAACTTTATATAATTTAATTTTTTAATTCATTTTATTTTATTATATTTTTTACCTTGTAAAATTACTATCGAGTTTTTTATCTATTTTATTGCAACATTTTTATTTTAAGAGCGATACTTAAAATCGATTATAAAATCGATACTTTTCACTCGACATCGTATCCCTATTTTTGGCCTACTCTGCACTTACTTTCGTTGTCATCTCCCGCCAGTCGTTGATTTCTTGACTTTGACTATTGGCCTCGTTAGCGCATTCTTTTGCATTAAAGTAAAATTGCACATTTTCTATTTTTACTTCCTTTTTTAACTCCTTTTATGTTTATGCTTTCCGCACTGATTGGATACTTTATTTTTTTAGTGCTCCTCTTTCTTTATTGTTGTCACATTTGAAGTTCCATCTCGTTGTGCTTGTTACTCACTGATCGATTGCTCGTTAAGCTTGAATATTTAAGTGACTTCAAGCGAAAGAGGATGACAGTGGGTTAAGCATGGTTAATTTATACACATTTTTTTTAACAGTTTCTAATTTTCCATAAAATAATCCATTAAAAGTATTTGACAATGTCGGGTTCAAAGAACTAACAAAATCGGAAGCCCTCCTCAATGTCCTTAGTTTGTTTTTTTTTTGAACTTTTCTTATATTTTCGCCTCTCACCTTTAACCAAAAATCTCTAGTACCAAAAATCTTTACAAATCTCAAAAAGCATTCCATTTATCTCAGCACAGTTGGATATATGTAAGTACATTCATGAAAACATTGTTATTTACACACAATATATCACTAAACCGACCACTACTACAATATCTTACGTACTCTAAGGCTTGCGCATCGATCGCACTTCGAACGCGTAACTCACCCAAATAAGGTTACGACTGCCCCCAAAGCACTTCTATTCGCACGGCCACTACAAGCAGAGCATTGAGTCTACAGCCCAATGCACGTTCATTACTAACCTTCGGCATTGCATCCAAACAGCTAAGGTTGTTGTTTCGGCTGTGGACTTTTAATGAAGCTTTAAAAGTGTCATTGATGAAATACTTTGTATGTTTGTAAGCCGCCTTCCTGGGTGCACATCCTTACGAACGTGGTATTTAGGGTTAATTAGGAATTTTCGCCTAATTGGATTTTGAAGTTTGGCATACCAAATGTGGTCTGACGGTTTTTTTTGCGCTAGTTGGGCAGTATGAGTACATACATTCATATCTCAACTATCTTGGATTTATAAGGTTTTTGGTTGTGATGCGCTGATAAAACATGAACTTATGAGATGCTGAAGCTTGTGGACATTGCCGTACATATATTTGTCTAGTCGTACGACATAAATTAAATGTGGTTTTAATATGCGAGGAATTTTAATGAAGACCCTACAAGGGAGTCTGTAATTACTACTATTTCTGGAAAATATATTTAGTCGCTTGATATTTATTCATGCCCAAGGCTTTAAATATAAATATTTTAGAAAATCAAATATGCGGTTGGCAGTGGGAAAACTAATAGCCTGCTTGATAATAATCTAAACGGAAAGAGTTACGGCCTACAATTGAAGAATTAATGAAGAAATGCAGTATGTCTTTTTGCGTGCCTCTCAATTACATTTTTAATTTTTCGCTAGCGGCTGGTCAGTTTATTGATCGTTTGAAAATAGCCTCAATCATTCCAAACTTTAAATCGGGCAACAAAAACAATTTAACTAACTATAGACTAATTTCGAAACTCTCCAACTGCTCTAAACTTTTCGAGAAAGTGGTTAAAGAGAAGCTTGTGTTTGCAATAAAGGGTTCCATAGATGAGTGCCAACATGGCTTTCTTAGCGGCCGGTCCACGGTTACAAACCTTGCTTCTTTTTCACAATTCTGCATTTCTTCTTTCAAGACTGGTCAACAAGTAGACGTTATCTATACCGACTTTGCAAAAGCTTTTGATACTGTTACTCACAGTATATTATTGCACATGTTGGAAAAAATTGGTTTCCATTCTACGTTTTTATGTTGGATTTGATCTTATCTCACCAACAGAATCTCCTTTGTAGAAATTGGAGTGCCTCCGGGAAGCATTCTTGGACCCATTCTATTTCTTCTTTTTATCAACGATATAGGATTTTGTTTTAAGAACTCTAAGTATCTGCTTTATGCAGATGACTTGAAAATTTCAGCACCATCGCGAGCATGTCAGATGTAGCGCTGCTGCAAGATGATCTTAATCATTTAACTAATTGGAGTGTTATGAATCATTTATTTACACCTTAATATTAAGAAATGCTTTCATATGAAGGTTTCGAAAAATCTCAATATGCCTATGCCAATTTATAAACTTTTTGATGACAACTGTTCTACTATTAGTGAGTTTGTTGATCTTGGAGTAATGTTTGATTCGTATTTTACTGTTGCAAATCACGTAAGCTTCATAGGCTACGAAGAATAAAACAAGGGGTGCCGCAAGGTGGTGTTCTCTCTCCCCTTTTGTTTAATTTCTATATTTCGAGACTTCAGTCTGCCAAAACACCGCCATCAGAACTGCTACGGGATGTCTGCTTATGTCATCTGAGTCTCACCTCCATCAAGAGGTAAAATTGCTCAACGTTCAAGAGCACGCGGAACTCTTGAGTAGACAGTTCCTTCTGAACTGTCATACACCCAGTCGTCCAAATCGACATCTATTGGAGGTAGTCCGTTCCTCAGAGACATAAGGAGACATCTTCGTAAGCACTACGATGAGATCCGGCACCATATCTCTTTGCCGTTTGATCTGCGGAACCATAGATGGGCTCTAAATGACCTCCACACCGAATCGGTAGACAGATCCCTCAGATCTCGGCCTGTGAATCTCGTTATCAATACTCAGCCACCTGAATTGGCTGAAGAGGAGCGTTTCTTCCGAGGGAGACGAGAGTCATGCTAGCACAACTTCGTTCTGGATACTGTAATAGGTTAAGCTCTTACTTATCGAGACTGAACCCCAACATACCAAACACATGCCCTGCATGTGGTATGTCCCCTCATGATACCAAACAACTCTTCTCCTGTTCAGTCGAACCCACTCTTCTAACACCTACGTCACTCTGGTCCAATCCTGTGGAAACTGCGCGTTTCCTCGGACTTCCGTTAGAAGAGCCTGATGACAATTTAGAGTGTCGATCCCATTTGCAGGGCGAAGCACTGTTAACAACAACAACAACAACGTAAGCTTCATTTTACCCAAGGCCTTCTCTAATTTGGCTTTTTTGCGCCGATACGCCAGAGATTTCAAAGATCCGTACACTAGAAACATTTTATGTAATGTTTAATGCGTTCAAAACTATAATACACATCTAAAATTTGGAATCCGATTTATTCTGTTCATTCGCATAAAATTGAAAGAGTACAGAAAAGTTTCATTCGATTTGCTCTTCAACCGCTTCGCTTTACTGATCCATTAGCACCTTACAATGTCCGTTGTGCCCCCATAAGCATGAAGTCGCTGTCGTCCAGGCGTTCTATTCAAACTTAGATGTTTATATATGACTTAGTTTGCGGTTTGGTAGACTGTCCGGAACTTTTAGCCCATATAAGCTTGAATGTTCCATGCAGAACTCTCCGTGCGCAATTTTCGTTACATGTCAAGGTAATCCGTGCTGAATACCATAATTATGACCCTATCTCGAGGGCCCTCGCAGAATTTAATAAAATATTTTGTAGTCTTGATCTGGACTTTGCACTCCCGAAATCATGTTTTGGTTGTAAACTATCTTCCCATTATGCTTAAATGTATATATTATATTTAATTTGGCTAGGATTAAGATTTGGATTTGTATTTCTAGTCTGTAAGATTAATAGAATAGGCATTAAAGTCCACATCGACCCCGACTTACGGGACAATGATCTCGCTACTGTGGTAGCCCGGCTGGTGCTGCAAGCTGCTTGTACTAAATAGCGCCGGATTCATATCTGACAAATTGCTCTTGACCTGAGGGCATGCATTTGGAATGTAGGGCCACTTTCTGGGAAGTTAACGCTGTCTATCTGTTTGATGTTCCTGTGAATACAATATCTCACACTAGCATACTACAAACAAGCGGGAAGTTAAAACAAGATGGCTGGCATTTTTGGACATCGAAGAACTCGTTCTAAGGCTGAACATAGTTTGGACTATGCTCTATTTTAATATAGTTCAAATATGTTCCAATGGAAAGACTTTGATCGTTTCTCTTCGCCCCTAATTAGGAAGCGCCTAAATAGTGCAGAAGAATAATTAGCACGATGTATACCACCGAGGAAACTAAGGCCGATCTTCTCTACGAATTTGTGGTGTGTTGCTTCTAATTTTTCCTACAAATTGGCGGGAACTACAGTTTTTTGTCGACTCCAAACGGCATGATGAATTTTTGCTGAGAAGCCTTCCATGGCAGGAATACACTCAGAGAGTTTGCCAAACCACTGCCGACGGGCGAGCGCGTTTTGAAATAACTTTTTCAACCCACTTTTGATGTTACTCTTAATCATAATCTAACTATATGTTCCTCTTGATCATTTAAGAAAGAAGTTGTTGTTCTGTTTTCCCTGTGACCTACTTCCTGTGAAAGGTAAGGTAAGAGGAGAAGAACTAAACGAACGGAAGACAGTCGGACCTAAGTTTAATGCGCTAATCATATCAATGTCGATAGCGATGAGGAATCGATCTACCGTTAACTTTATCCACACATACATACCTTCAAATAAGTCCATCCACCAATTACAGCTCTTTGTTTCTTATTCAGCCTTGCAATAAATCCTAAGAAGAATACCTATGGCTACACTTCAAAAGACGCATCTTGATGACAGAGCCTCCAATGAACAAAAGGCTACATTGTCTGCCAAAAAGGCAAACCAACCGCAAAACAAAAGTGGGCACTACTTGAGAATTTCTACAAAAAAAAGAGAAAAAAATTTAATAAATCTACACTTTTGTGAAAAGAAGAAAAAATCAAAAAGCAACATGCCATAGACGCCACTTGAATGTAGCCAGTTCATACAATGGAAGACGATTATGCCACAAGAAAGAGCATATGCGCCAGCCGATCTTGAAACGGGGCTAACTGACCCGTGCCAAATGGCGGCAGGAGTCCTAAGAGTAAAACGAAGTGAAAGAATAGATTGTTTATCAGCTAATGAGCAAATAGGGAGACAAAGACCTAATTCAAGGCTAAATCCCCACGAATATGGCTGAGTGTGTATGTAACTCATGTAAATGACAGCTGCTCACAGACGACGCAGGCGAAATTCAAAAAAGGATACTTTTACAAATGTGGAATTGCGGCATATGTGAAAGTGTGTGCGTGGGCATTTTTGAGTGTGTAATTTTTCATTGTACGAGGGGTCACTTAGGTCATATAATGGAATTTTTCATTATATCTATACACATTGTATGTAGCTACATATATGTATATATATACAAAGTGCGAATTCCTGTTTGTAATTTGATATGGATTTTAAGCAATTGAACTCGACCATATTTCATCAGCTTGCAGCCTGCTTCCAAATGAGCCCTCTGATAATTAGCTTGAATAAACACAATACACATTTTTAACAGGGCATTCAGGTCCTAATGAGCCGTAGTGAAAATTGCTGTTTAGGTTCAAAACAAAAAGGACAATAATAAATCTAAGAAAAATAGATAATAAAAATAGATCAAATTATTGCAGGAATATCTAAGCGAATTTCTCGTTCAGCGCAAAAGTGCAATAAAATGTGCACATTTGTTGTGTGTCAAAGTCACAATGCTACAACAAAAACTACTTTATGCACAATAACAAACCGATAACAATTAGGTCAGTTTATCACGTCAACGTTTATCAAAAATACGCAGTTGCCCACAATGAAAATGGGACAGCCTACGATTTCTGCAAACTTTTACAGCGAGCTCCTCTACCCTTTCATCCCACTCTTCGTGATTTCCAAAGTCGGTAGCTATTTTTTCAAGAAACTTAAGTACGATTAGTAAAGTTTGCTTAGTTTGAAAGCTATCCCATACAAAATTGTTTCAAAGAGCTAGGTCGTACTTTATTTTGACCATGAATATGTGACATGTGTTTATGAAATAACCCTTTAGTATTTCCAACAATTGGCGGCCGCCGTGGTGTGGCGGTAGTGTTGCCGGCCTACCACACCAAAGGTCCAAGGTTCGAGTCCTGGACAGGTAACATTAAAAGTGGTTTGAAAAAGTTTTTTCAAAACGGAGTCGCTCCTCGGCAGTGGTTTGATAAACTCTCCGAGTGTATTTCTGCAAGGAAAGCTTCTCAGCAATAACTCATCTGCTTTGCAGGTGCCGTTCGGAGTCGCAAAAAAACCGTAGGTCCCGCCAATTTGAAGAGAAGCTTGGCGCAAAAATCTCTGGAGATTTATGATGATATACCTGTTGTATATCGGGACATGGATTTATTTATTTTTATTTCCAACAATCGCTTGCATAGATTTCATTCAGTGGGCAATTGCATACATAATTCGTAAACAGTTTATAATTCTCGATTTCTTAAGTAAATTGGTCCCACCTTGACATTTTAGCCAAAGCGTGGCTTCTGTAAGGTATGGTGGTTTCTGTAAGGTATAACAAATTCATGTATATGAAACCCAACCCATACCCTACAAAAACTCTTCCCTATTAGGTAACCAACTAGTTTTGATATGTCACAAGGGTAGGTGGATATCTTCGACCTTTAAATAAGTGTTTTAGTCCTAGTCCTCACGACTCGTGGCTGATCAGCTGTCATCCGTTCAAATCATCCCAAACCTGGATACCTACTGGGGCAAGTGTGCCGAATATATACAATATGATTTTATTTGACTTCTTTGCCAATACGACACCAGACAACCACACACAATTTAACTATAGCTTCGGCACGGCTCAACCATTCACTGATTGCATTTGACCTTTCATTGATTACTCCAATGAGCTATGCACAGATTTGAGCAGTAACTTGAGAACGGGTTGACTGTTCAGCGATATCTGACTCCATCGAGGGCCCCGTCACTTTCTATTCTAACCCAATTCCACTGGTCAACCGCATCCTAGTTCCAGAGACCATCTCACCTCACCGTCAATCGTGGATTTAGCAGGCCAACACTCATTGCCTTTCCAGCCTACTCGACAAGTTCTAACGCTCCATAGTTGGGTTTGCGTGTATATTCCATTAAAAACTACTAGCAAATAACCGAGTTATCATTAGTAGCTCATAGGAATACCATCTGAGCACGATCACCTCTCTCTCATAGTAACACAAAGCCAACAATCAACCCTTTTGTTCAGTTTTAATATCTCTGTAAATCACGTACAGTCCATTAACGAATTTGTTTAGGTAAACGTAATTGGTATTAGGGGAAGGCCTCCAAATTTCGTATTCTATATGGGCTATCCCATCTTCTTTCGGCACCATCCATGGTTTCGGGTCATACGTCGGGACAAGCGGAATAAAGTACTTTTAAAAGAGTGATTTTTTCCACTCAGTCGCTTACTCAGTCAAAAGCAGCAAGTAGACGAACTCCCTCACAATTTAAACTAGTTCTTGCCAATAATTTTATGGCTGTCAAATCGCCATTTCGCGTACTCTTATTTGGGGGACATAAAATACTTCGTACACTCCTAGTTATTATCATCACACATTCCTCTACTTTTGCTTTTCGTCTTTCTCTAATTTTTGTGTTTTATATTTTCTTTTCCCTTTTACCTATTTCTTATTCTCTTACTTCTCCGATTCCCCTAAAGAGTAAGAAAATGTGTTTAGTCATCAAAAATAAGTTGTACCATTTTTACTGTGGCTGACTGTACAGAGTCATAATCAAGTTGTTGTTGATGGTATTGTTAACTGGCCAGCTGCCGCTTATCGCCTTAAAACTACGCTGCAATTCTGCGATATTAAACATTATATAACAACAATAATGACTTAATATGCTGAGCTATGTATCAGCAAGTTGATAACAATTTTATGCATACTTTTTAGAATTTTTTTATTCCAATAAAGAAAAACAATCAAATAGTTTCTAGTTTGTGGGCGTTGAACAATCGTTATTTAATATTATGATACATTTTATTTATCAACTATATACTGTAGGTTTCCACAAATTTTTATAAAAGCCAATTAACGAGTTTGTACAGCTGCAAATTTTCATATAAAAGCAAAATGGTGTTATTTGTGTTAGAAAAAATATGTTTTATTTTGAAAGTTTGAAATGTATCATTATCGTATGCAAATGTGTATCATGCAGGAAGTACACTACAGCGTGCTGAGGTAAACCTATCGCTTTGGGAGCTAGTTACGGTACTAGTTCTAAGTGTCAGCGCGCTACAGATAGAAATAATTAATCGAAAATTTTCCAGATAAAGATGGATATTGAAATCAAAATGTGGTACTTTACTTTAAGTTAGAATAAAATAACTAAAAGTAATAAATTTTTAATATTTAAAACCTAACGAGTTGGCCACTTTAATTCTTCATGAGATCGCATTTGATATTGCTTTAGTTCAATAACGAAAAATTACTGAAAAGAACTGTTGTTTTCTTTCTCTGCCTGCAATGTTCCAAAAATATTTTCGATAGATCCAATCTTATCGGTTTCGACAAATGATTATAATATTTCACCAACATACCAAATTTTAGACAGTTATCAATTAATCCGAAATACAGTTTGAGATCAAACAGACAGTCGGACGAACGAAAAAGCAGAATCCGATCAGGATATTCCATATGTTACTACTTAAATACTAAATATGTTTGATTTAACTCTAAATCATACCGTTTTTTTTAGTCAATATGTATAATTTTGTAAAATTGTTTAACTTTCTTTGTTGAATGCGTTATTTAAAGTAACATGAGCCTTTCTAGCTACTAACAAGAAACTATGGTATTTAATATTGGGCCTTTTTATTACCTTTATATAAGCATCAAAACTTATCACATAGTTCAAAACCCGGTGAAAATGCAATATATGACCCAAAAAAATCGCTAGGTGGCGCACGGATCTGCCTTTTTTGAAAATTCCTTTAAAATTTGAATATTGCGCTTGATTTTTAACTAAGTTCCTGGTGAACTAGGAACATGACGATCTAGCACATAGTTCAGGACACTGACAATATAATTTTTAGAAATCAAAAAACTAAAGATTTTCGAAAAACGGGGGGAGGATTGCGATAGATGTTTGAGTAACTTCCCGGTAAGTTAGAGACTTGAACCTGGACACATACTTTAGAAACCAGCGACAATGCAATATTTGGTGAAAAAACTTTCTACTTTGAAAATTAGTTTGAAATTGGGGATCTTGCGATCGACTCTTAACCGATTTTTTGGTCACCTAGCGGCTTGAAGCACATAGGTCACGACACTATGAAATAATAGTTTGCTGACAATAAAATTACGCTAGGTGGCGCGCTGATACATTTTTGTGTAACTTCCCATTGAGCTAAAGACTTTAAACTTGACATAGCTCAACCAATATTACAAAACATTAATAACTGTCATCATAGTAGTATTGCTGTGTTACTCGTCCATAATATTTTGCGAGAATAAGAATAGTTTGAATGCGAATGCACGTTTTCAAGCTGAGACAATACATTTTTAGAATCCCAAACGGAAGTTCGGCAATTGACGAAACGTTTAAAGTTTATTGATTGCACTCCACCTCTATATTTTTAAATTTCAGAAACTGTTTAGAATTGGTATGATTAAAATTTCAAAACTAAAACTTCTTTTTTAAGGACAAATTTTTTGCTGGTTTTGGGCAACATAGAGATAAAGGTAGTCTTTAGAAATTTGTATCATCTTTTTTATATTGATTTATATTGAAATGAGGCATGTTCTATAAAAAAAATTACTTAACATGAATGTCTGGTTTTCTTAACTCTATTTCAATTTTGGTCCCCTGGTAAACGAAAATTTTGATTTCAAGAAATTTTCAAAATGCCTTGATTGCAAGAATCGAAAAATTTGACATCCCTAAGTCGCTAACAAAGTATTTAAAAAATTGCCAAGACAGGACCACTTTTTCAGCAACCACTTCCTAACGAATAGAATCATCCGGGTAGACCTAAGTGAACCATCATAAACATTTTTGTTACGCGTGGTACCTCCCATGTTTGAGCTCGAACTTTAGGTACATAATACAAATTTCTTTTGACAGTTCTATAAATTTGTGTACTTACAACTGTGTTCAATATAATAGTAGTGAAATTAAATTGGATATCGTTAAAATAAATAAAAAATCTGTGTTTTTTATAATTTTGATTTAAAATATAGCGAATTACATAACAGGAGCCATATAAAAAGAAATTTTAAAGTTTACACAAAGTTCAGGAAAGTTAATCAAACTTTAAAAAATGGCCATTAAAACCTTTAAAAGTTTTTGGCAGGATTTTTAGGAAATTTTTTAGTACACAGTTTTGTAGACCAATCAATTTTAGTACAACATTGTGCAAGTTAGAACTTATTCAAAAATTTCTCTGAATTGTTTTTCGTCAAGGGAACGCATAAAAAAAAATGAATTTTGTATGGAAAAAATAACCAACATCCTTGACAAAAAAATTCTAAACATTCAAAGGAAATTTTGAGGTACTTCCTACTTGCAGAATATTGTGCTAAAATTGAATGAGCTATAAAACTGCGTACTCAACAATTTTTCGAAAAACTCTAACCAAAAATATTTCAATTTTGATGTAAATTTTTAAAAGTTTCATTAGCTTTTCTGAACTTTGTGTATACTTTGGTATTTCTTTTTATGTGGTTTCTATAATTGATTTAGCTATATTTTAAATGAAATTAAGTGAAAACACAGCTTCTTATTATTTCGTCGTCCAATTTAATTTCACTTCAATTATATTGAACACAACTGTATATCCTTTATCTTAGATAGGTCCGACCTAAGGTTAGGTTAGGTTAGGTTGTGCTGGCAGGCCAACGCAGTGGCCTCACATAGACGCATAGCGTCCGTAGTGTTACCAGAAAAACTTTGACGACCTCTTGTTATACAGTTGACACTTCAGTGTCTATTTTACAAAACAGTAATGTTTTCTTCGCAAAAACCAGAAGCCTACTTGGGCCTATTTCTGTCAGTGAAGCTAGGTTGGGCAATTGTCCCTTTCCAAATGTTTGAAGCCGCAGTCTGGATAGAGCGGGGCATGTGCACATGACATGCTCCACAGTCTCCGTCTCCGCTTTGCATTTCCTACACATGCTGTCGGAAACAAGACCGATCTTGTGGGCATGGCCTGCCAGAAGGCAGTGCCCTGTAAGGATACCAATTAGCAGTCTACAGTCTTCCCTTTTGAGGGATACAATTGTTTTTGTAAGTTTCATGTCGTACGATTTGCACAGGATTTTGGAGATTTTACAGCCTTGCACTTCTTCCCATGCCTTATCTGCTTGTTTAACCATGTGTAAATAGCACCTACGCTTTAATTCCCTTAGCGGGATGGGTACGTTAATACTGTTGCTCGCATCTAGTGCCACTCCACTCTTTGCTAGCTCATCAGCTTTCTCGTTTCCCTCTATACCTTTGTGGCCTGGGGTCCAAAAGATATGTACTCTATGTTCTATACTAAGTTTTTCAAGACTTCTTTTGCACTCTAGTACGCTCAAAGAAGTGCTACTATTTGAGATTATGGCCTTGATAGCCGCCTGACTGTCGACGTAAAAGTTCACCCGCTCTCCGAGCGCTAGACTTTCTACAGCTATTTCTGCTCCCACTTTAATGGCTATGACTTCCGCCTGGAATATACTGCAATGATCTGGCAATTTCAATGATTTAGTGATCCCCAAGTCATTACAGTACACTGCGGCTCCTACTCCTTCCGTCATTTTGGAACCATCTGTATATATGTGTACCGTGTTTTCCGTCATTTCTGCACCTCTCCTCCAGCCCTCCTCCTCTATAGTGGCTTCCAGAACCTCTTCGAAGCGCAGGCAAGGGACCGTGTAGTCTACATGTCTTATCAAGGAAGACGCTATACTACTATGGCCAAATGATCTGCACTCAAACTGCCCCGTGGCATATAGCCTGTTTGCAGTTGTTAACGCTATGTTCTTTGCCGTTATGTTTGCGGGCGGTAGATGCAAAATGGCGTGTAACGCTGCTGTCGGTGTGGTTTTAAGCGCACCCGTTATGCTTATCATAGATGTTCTATACACTCTCTCTATTGACTTCATATACGTTTTCTTCGTTAAGGCGGTCCACCAAACCAGGACCCCATGGAATAAAATTGGTCTAACAATCGCATTGAAAACCCAATAAGACAAGGCAGGCGAAAGACCCCAAGTGCAGCCCAGCATCCTCTTACAGATATACAGAGCTGCTGAGGCCTTTTGCGACCGTTCTTGTACGTTGAGTTTCCAACTCAACTTGCTATCCAGTATAATACCTAAATATTTGGTACTAACCTTCGGTTCTAATACCACATCTCCTAGTTTTGGCTTTACCCAACTTGGTACTTTGCATTTTCTGGTAAATAATATTAGGTCTGTCTTATCAGCATTTGTGCTCAGCCCAACCTCGCAGGCCCAGTCATGGATGACCCTAAGCGCCTGGTTCATCAGCGAGCTGAGCGTCGATAGACATTTCCCGCTTATTATGACTGAGACGTCATCTGCATATGCTGTCAGTTTTACTGGCCCCCCTTCGAACTGCTTGAGCAGTTTGTTAAGGGCCAGGTTCCACAGCAGCGGCGATAGTACTCCACCCTGCGGGGTGCCTCTATGTACTACTTTTGTGGTTTCGTAACCGCCCCAACTGGAAGTGATCTTCCTGCACCCCAGCATGCAGTCGATCCAATTTTCCAAGGCGGGATCCACCTCAATGTGTCGTAGTCCGTCCATTATGGCTCGCTTTGAAAGATTGTTGAATGCTCCTGCTATGTCTAGGAAGACACCTATTGCAAATTCCCCATGTTCTAGGGCTTTCTCTATGTGCATAACGACCCTATGCAGAGCTGTGTCCACAGACCTGCCCTTGGTGTATGCGTGTTGTGTATTGGAAATTAAATCCTCCTTCACATTTAATTTAATGTGAGTGTCTATTAGCCTCTCGAGGGTTTTTAGTATAAATGACGTCAGACTAATCGGCCTGTAGTCTCCAGTGTACATGTGACTGCTCTTGCCTGCCTTCGGTATGAACACCACACGGGCAGTTCTCCATACTTCCGGCACGTGCCTCAGTCTTATGCAACTTTCGAATATTACACTAAGCCATTCTATGGTTCTCTTTCCGGCCATTTGGAGCATGGCGGGGAAGATCCCATCTGGGCCTGGCGACTTAAACTTGGAAAACGAGTTTAGTGCCCACTTAATTTTGGAATTTGTTATCAGTCCTTCAATATCACGCTCCTGTATTGATGAGCCTATGCTATTTATTTGTCCGTCAATGCCTTCTTCTGATGGAAAGTGAGCATTGATGAGTGCTTCGAGGGATTCTGCACCATTACGCGCCCATTCCCCATTTTCCGTTTTAATAAGTCCCTGAACTTGTACGCCCTTCGAAAGAACCTTTCTCAATCTCGCAGTCTCATTGGAACTTTCCATGTCACCACAGAACTTTTGCCAAGAGATTCTTTTTGCTGTACGAATTTCTTTCTTGTACATCTTTAGCAGATTTCTGTACTCGTCCCAGCACTCAGCTGAGTCCGCTAGCTTTGCTAGCTTGAATAAGTCTCTAGTCTGGCTCCTTAGGGCACCCAGCTCTTTACTCCACCATGGTGGTTTCGTTTTGTTCCTGGGTTTCCTGAGGGGACAGGCTGATTTATAAGCTTTTGTTAGTGTTGTTGTTAGGATATCTGTGGATTTCTCCAGATCCTCAACATTACTAATCGTCTCTGGTTGCCGAAGCTTTGATTTCAGATACCCTTGAAAGCGGGTCCAATTTGTTGTTTTGGGATTTCTAAAAAGTTCCCCTCCTTTAACTGTACTTAAAGCTATGTTATAACCAATGTACGCATGATCCGAGAAGGAGGGTCTGTTTAGGACCCTCCAGTCGGATACGGCTGTACTTGGTTCCGAACAAAGAGTGATATCTAATACGTTTTTGGACGTTGGTCCCACGTATGTGGGAGTGTTCCCTCTATTAACTACTTGTAAACTACTTTGGAGTAAGAAACAAAAAAGCGACTCACCCCGTTCATTGATGTCATCACATCCCCATACATGGTGGTGTGCATTTGCATCCGCGCCAATGACGATATTTCGCCCTACGCGCCTGTAGCCTGCCTCCAGCATCTCTAACTCACGCGGGGGAGCGTCAGCATCGTGCGCCATGTAGCAGGATGCTATGACAAGAGCATCCCCCGTTCCTCGTTCTATAGCTACTACCGCAAGGTCTTCAGTACTGAAATTAGACAACAAATATGAGTTAAGTGTTTTACTTACCATAACAGCTGCTCTAATCCTACCTTCCACGTTTGCGTGATACGTCTTATATCCATGTGCGTTAAGTCCAGATACCCTTCCTCCGGCAGAGAGCCATGGCTCCTGGACTAGCGCCACATCGAACGACTTCTCCCCTAGAGCCAGGAGAAGCTCGCTCGACGCTACTTTACTGTGATGGAGGTTTATTTGAAGGACTCTTAACATCATCAATGTTATTGTCCCCTCCACCTCCATCACCTTCGTCCCTCCTTCCCCTTCCACGATCCTCAGGCTCTCGAGTTCCTTCTCGACTTCCCCTGCTTCGATCGTGTTGTGGTTACCGTCTTTCGGATTTCTTTTCCTGAGGCGCAGGAAAACACTACCAACGCCCCAAGACATCTTCCCGAACTCTGGATATAATAAGTCTTCCGCCTCTTTGTTGATTTGGAGGAAATAGCACTGGCCCTCCTCCGTGGGCCTAGATACGTGAAGTACCTTCCAATCCCGAGTCGGTATATTCGGGTTTTGGCGCTGCAGCAAGCTCAGCGCATCCTCCGACTGCACCACACTCGGGATCCATACCTTTGCCTTAGGTATCGACGGGATCAGTGCTCTTTCCACCACTTCGAACTTGGCACTATTCTGCTTTTGGAGGTTTGGTACCACTCCCTTCAGCCATATCAGTGTTGCAGCATCGTTGTATTTTATGAGTTTTACCCCATTGTACCAGCCTGCTGCATCAAAGCTCGGTAGGGGCTTGTTTGGCTCATCCCGCATCATTTTTATGATGGCACTGAGCAGCTCCCTCTCCACAGATCGCCACTTGTCAGCGGACATCTGTCCATAGGGATCGGAGCGGTCAAGCAACGCCACCGTAAGGTGCTGCTTTGCCACTTCGCTGGTCCTTGAGGCCGGTAACCCATCCTTGCCTCCTCTTGGCCTTGCTTTCGCCGCCTCAGATGTTGTCGGCTTTTCGCCGACTACCTGACTATAGCTGATGCCCGGTTTTGCCTCTCCAGCTGTTGTCGGCTTTGAGCTGACAGCCTGGTTATAACGGCTACTCCCTGCCCCGTCATGGCGAGTAGTCCTCCTCGCAGCCCTGGAAGTGGATGGCCTGAAGTCATCCTTCCGCCGCTTGAGGTCAGACCTCTCACCCTCGGCCGAACGCTGCCGTTTCTTACTGCCGCTAAGCTGTTTTTCCTCGATACTGTTGCAGTATCGAGAACTGCTAGCGGCGTAATCCGGCCTGTCGAAGTGCTTTCGACCTGCAGCAACTGCCCCACGGGCCCATGCCAAACGCTCGCTTTCCCGGTCAGTGAGTTCGACCACGGCTCCCAAGCGTTGAATAATTTTAAGCGCCGCCCGGTATTGCGATAGGGCTCTCTTCCCCTCTCTGTTGCGCGCTTTCTTCTTTTCCTTTGTCGGGGTTTTCAGCAGCTCTCGCTCCCGCACTGAGCTCACTGACTCCGCACTGCTTTCCGAGTCCGAGCCATCGCTGAGCGCTCTGTCTCGAACTTTGGAGAGCATTTCGTCCCCTCCCTTCCGTCCGTCCTTCGTCTCTTCTCTTCCGTCCTGTTTTATTTTTATAGGTGTTGAGTTCATCATCTTGGTCGTACGACCACCTGCCCGACAAGGCGGGCTCAGTGGTCTAAAGTTTTCGTAGGGGAAAGACTTCGTACGCCGCAGCAGCGCCCCTTACTGCGGTAAGGCCACCGTTACTCTCTGAGGCGGCCCGGTATCAGAGAGGCACCGTAGAAATACAGCCGATATTACCCCCTGGCTGCAAACCTTCCAATGGGCACGGTCCGCGTAACACCCTGGATTAGGGGGGGGTGTCAGGGAAGGGATGGGAAGGGGTGAGGAGGGGGAGAGGACAGTGGAAGGGAGGGGAGGGGGTGGGTTAGGAGAGGTGATTTGGCAGTTCTTGGTCACCCACCACCATCGCTCGGCCACGGGCAAAAAGGCTAGCATTTTCCCACATAGCTTTCCTGGCAGATGGGGGTCGGCTTAAGCCTTCGCACCAACGACAAGGTTCCTGCTCTAGCGAAGGAGGTCCGACCTAAACTGCGTACTCAAAAATTTTTCTAAAAATTCTTCCGAAAATATTGAAATTTTTATGTAAATTTTTAAAAGTTAAATTAACTTTCCTGAACTTTGTGCATACTTTTAAATTTCTTTTTATGTGGTTTCTGTTATGGAATTCGCTATGTTTTAAATGAAAATTATTAAAACCACAGCTTCTTTTTATTTCGTCGAACGATATCCAATTAATTTCACTACTAAATATTATATTGAACACAACTGCAAATATTTTGTATGACTAACCTTTTCTGCATAAAAGATGTAAAATTTCTTTATAATAACAATTGTTTTTTTTTTGTGTATTTTCAGGTAAGCATTGCTATAAACTAAAACAGTGACAAATGACTTAATTGAATAAGTAGTCTGTAAGTACAATATATGTTTTTATGAGTTCAAGGCCTTAATTTGAATAAAACTCTTTGTTTATATTCTTAAATGTAACTAAATACAGGGTGTTTTTTTTACAGGTTTGTTTTTCGAATAGAGATAAAACTGGCATTTTGTGGTCAAATCTGGCAACTCTAATGTCATTTATGTTCAGTTTGGTTTGCCATTTCATCATGAACAGGTTGACAAAAGAACAATGCTTGCAAATCGTGCAAATTTATTTCGAAAATAATGGTTCAGTTCGCGAAGTTTACCGTGAGCTCCGTCCATTTTATGGTCGACATAATCGTCCATCAGAGCAATTAATTCGGTTAACCATGGATCGTTTTCGCACTACGTTTACTCTATGTGATAATACGCATCCGCAGAGACGTCGAACAGTGCGCACCGAAGAAACAATTGCCGCTGTAGATCAAAGTGTTGAAGAGGACCCGAATGAATCGATTCGCCACCGTGCACAGCAATTGGAGCTTTGTCCATCAACTTTATGGAAGATTTTGCGCAAAGATCTTGGCTTGCGACCTTACAAGATCCAGCTTGTGCAAGAATTAAAGCCGCGAGACCATGCAATGCGTCGTGATTTTGGTGTATGGGCCGAAAATGAGATTGATTTCGATGCTGATTTTCAGCGCAAAATTTTGTTCAGTGATGAGGCTCATTTTTGGTTGAATGGCTACGTCAACAAGCAAAATTGCCGCATTTGGAGTGAAGAGAATCCACATGAGACCCTTGAAACGCCATTACATCCACAAAAACTGACTGTTTGGTGTGCTCTATGGGCTGGTGGAGTCATTGGGCCATACTTCTTCCGCAATAATGCTGGAGAGGCAGCTACCGTTAATGGAGACCGGTATAGAGCCATGATAACCGACTATTTTGTTCCCGAATTGGATGGCATGAATGTGGATGAGTTGTGGTTCCAACAAGACGGCGCTACATGCCACACAGCGCACGTCGCAATCGATTTATTGAAGGAAACATTCGATGAGCGCATAATTTCGCGGAATGGACCTGTCAATTGGCCACCAAGGTCGTGTGATTTGACACCATTGGATTATTTTCTTTGGGGATATGTGAAGTCGCTCGTCTACACCAACAAACCAGAAACGTTAGGGGAATTGGAAGCCAACATTCGTGGCGTTATTGCCGACATACGGCCCCATATGCTCGAAAAAGTGGTTGAAAATTGGACCTGTAGAATTGGCTTTATTCGAGCCAGCCGCGGCGGCCACATGCCCGAAATCATATTTAAACATTAATGGCATAAAATTATCCTTCCAATAAAGCCAAATTGATGGACCTTAAAACGATTTTCTTGTGTTTTATTTCAATTCGAAGTTCTATACCCCTAAAAAAACACCCTTTACAAACATTTTTTCCTTGTTCAATTTTAAACAAATCAAACATCTACAAAAGTAAGCTGGAAAGTGATGCCAAGTAAAGCCAAAGCCACATTTAAAATACGAAATTCTCAATGTTTTAACCCAAATCCACCAAAAATATGGCATCAAGGTTTAATTCGATCTGGCATTCACCTCCAAAATATAACAACCACGGAAAGCGATAATTCGCTCAGAATTAAAGATATATTCAGAAAACCCATTGGCCAAGTTTCTTTTATGGCAATTCCTCTTATATAATGAAAGCGATGGCCTTTTGTCACCTCTTCCACTTTTAAAACTGGCAAAGGAGACGAAATTCTCAGGCAGCCTATCGTGGAGCCCTAGCTTTACTTGTTTCCATATATGGATGTCTGTTTCTAATTCGAGTCGTTTAAGTCTTTGTAAGCCACCGTTGGTTGGTGGACAAAATAAAGACAGACGTCTTAACTAGGTAGTTATAAACAATTGAAAGCGGAAAAGACATCTTGAGTAGCTACTCGGAATTATATATAAATATGTGCATTAGGGTGCTTCATTTTCAGGCTATAGTTTTTTTATTTTTAACAAATAAAAAGGGATGCAGGAAAATCGTTCCAATAAACAAAAAAAAATCCTGTTTCGAGGCAAGTTACACGGAGAAAATTTGATTTTTGCTTGGAATCTAATTTTCGCGATTCAATATTTAATTTTTTCAAATATGAGTGCGCTGGAAATTTAAATTAATTAAGTCTTCAATTGATCTTTATGAAATTTCCACAGTTGGATTATTTGCGCAAAAGGAATAAAAAGAGAAAGAATATGAGGCAAGTCAGTTTTGGTTCATTCCAACTTCTGCCCGTCCTGTTAATTTTTTTAGGAGAATCAGAATTTTAGCTAGACAAATAAAAAATAGAGATTAAAAGTATAGCACCCTAATATACATACAACCTTACATATCTAAGTAAATATCTACGTTATGGTAAAGATAACGATAATTGTGCATATGTTCTTTGATCCCATTTTCGCATTATGAACTAAAACAAGCGAGATAACAATCTGCACTTATTCCTTATGATTTTTTTCGCATTTCGTTTATTTGAGTTCCACATTCAAAATGTAATGCGATCCTTGCGAACGCCTCTGTGAGCTCGCATATCAAAACTTTATTATGTCTTCCAAAAATTAGGGTAGAATGTAAGAACCTACGAAAAACTGCGAATCGAGAAAAAGCAAACAAATGGATCAGTTTATACAAAACACCCAGACGTTTATATGATTGCTTGAGCGTAAGTGGCTGGAAATATGAATATTTCGAATTTGCTGTGAATCGCATGAGCGAATATGGAATGCATAAACAAAATGCATTGTCGCACAAAGTAGGAAACCAACCAGATATGATAAAAAAAGATTCAGACAATATATGGTTGTGAAGTATTATGTAAATATTTGTAGCAGCGCGTTTTCCGATTTGATTTAACAAAATCTTATCGGTATTGCCCTAGCACAAATGTACAGTTCTGTTCAATATAATAGTAGTGAAAATAAATTGAATATCGTTCGACGAAATAAAAAGAAGCTGTTTCTTTTAATAATTTTCATTTAAACTATAGCGAATTCCATAACAGAAACCACATTAAAAGAAATTTCAAAGTTTACACAAAGTTCAGAAAAGTTAATTAAACTTTTAAAAATTTACATCAAAATTGAAATATTTTTGTGCAGAAATTTTAAAAAATTTTTGAGTATGCAGTTTTATAGCTCATTCAATTTTAGCGTAATAATGTACAAGTTGGAATTTTGCTGAACTTTTAGAATTTTTTTTGTCAATGATGTTGGGTACTTTTTCCATGGAAAGTTCATTTTTCTAATGCGTTGTAGGGAAAAAACACTCAACACCCTTAATGAAAAAAATTCTGAAAATTCAAGGAAATTTTCGAGCGAGTTTTAACTTGCACAATGTTATACTAATATTTATTAATCTATAAAACTGCCTACCCAAAAATTTTCTAAAACTTGTGCCAAAAAATCCTGAAAATTTTATGTAAAAGTTTAATTAACTTTTCTGAACTTTGTGTAAACGTTGAAATTTCTTTTTATGTGGTTTCTGTTATGGAATTTCCTGTATTTTAACTGAAAATTATTAAAATCACAGCTCCTTATTTCGTCGAGCGATATCCATTTTAATTTCACTACTATTATATTGAACACAACTGTATATGCTTTAATGTGTATCTTGCAAAAGGAATCTGTGGTGGCAGGGCAACACCTTGATAAGGAAGACAAAAAAAAAGTAAGAAAGGAATAATAAGATGGATGTATGTAGGTATGTATGTATCAGTGATGTCGCGAATATTCGCATGTTTTTGGACATTCGCATTCGGGAAATTTTTGCGAATGTTTCGCGAATATGAATATTAGAAAAAAAAGTAATTTGAAGATAATACCAGGTTAATAAGACTAAAATCCATTTATTTCCAATGTTTTTTAATGCATGAAAAAGTAACTCAATTAATAATATATGATTAAACTAAAAATATATCATTCAACGATAAACTATAAATATATGTAATCTAAACAAACAAACAAAAAATTGTAGACGCTTAAATCAAAATATTTCTCTCTTAGAAAATAACAATGAGTTTTTTTTAACATATTTTTTCAATGAATCTGTGATTTGTGTTATTTAGATGATACAGGAATGCAGATGCGAATTAAAATTTATAACACAAACAAATACGTGCAGACTACAAAAACGGAAGCTTTTTCGCCAATGATTTTCAATGTTTATTGCAACATGAATTATATTGGGCTTGCTTTAAGTCGAATGCTCAATTTTAATAAATGTGAATATTATCTTTTGGTGTGTAAAAGGAAATTACTTTGGAAATGTCGTTTAAAAACCAAAACTTATATTTATTTTTGGTAGTTTTTTGGAAAGGTGGGTAATTATTTGACTATTGCTATTGTTTTAATTTGATTAAAATTTCTTAATTTGGCAATATTCAAACACTGCAAATAAAGTTGCATAACCGAAACAAAGATAAAAATAGCCATTAGCTGGGTTCGGTGACAAAATTTGCAAATAAGGGTTAGCAAAGAGAATAACGTAAAACTTGCAGCAAAACATCCGTTGCCATTTTGATTGATTAATAGCTCAACTTTTAAAATTTTTGTAGTTGCTTTCCCATGTCACGATCAGCTGTTATCACTCGCAGGTTTTACTGAGTGAAATTCCGCCAGCGGAAACTTGCAACTGTCTCTCTCAATGAAATGTCAAAATGCGCTCTTTCGCTGCAAATTTTCTGTGTCACCGAACACTTTCCAATAAAAATTTTATCCTCACCGAACCCAGCTACTGCTTTTATTCTATGCCTATCACTGTGCAGTCACAATCTCGGATCAAAAAAGCTGCCACTGAGAAATCATAGTCACAAGAACAGTGTTCATAAAAAAACTCATTCTAATTTCAGCAGAGCGCTGTAAAGATACACATTTTTTATACCACTTTGGTGCCACTCGTCGGAAAATTAGCGAGATAGAACTGCTATATTTTCAATTATTTGTGAATTTTATGCGTCAATATTATATTATTTAAATTTGTTTGTTTTAATATTGAATGCAAACCACCCTGTGTTGGTTTGTGTGGTGGGGCTTCGGAGTAAGTTGCGCTACTTGTAGACATATATGTACAAGACTATTTATATATATAAAAACTTCGTAGACGGCGCCATGAAAAATGTCGAGAGGGGTACCCAGAGCATAGCATATGAAGTAGCTTCATCCACTGCCTTCCACTCCGATTCGCAAAAGAAAATGTCAAACTAGTAGGAGTAAACAATGCCCAGGAGTCTTGGCAACATGTCGATTCGCGAACAAAATGCAAACGAAACGCACGTCTATCGACCGGAACTGCATATCCCTACACAATTATCGACAAATTTGAACAAAAACTGAATATTTGCATTCGCATTCGCATTCAGGAATATCATTAGTGGATATTCGCATTCGCATTAGCGAATGTTCAAAAAGTGGCATTCGTTACATCACTGGTATGCATGTATGTACAAACCCTCGCAGGTTACGATCAGTTCCACTAAGAAAGTAGGTGCGACATTTCTCTTCCGATACTGACACACAAAAACGCATAGCATAGATACGAGGGTGGATCAATAATTAAAAATGAAATAATCTATTTATTTTGCGAAGTAACGAAAACACTAATCGAAAAGTTTTCTGAAGAGCTTCTCGTATGACAGTCCTCTGGTGGGTCTGAATTCGGTACCTTCCTACGTACTACACAGAAAGAAAAAGCCCGGTAAAATCAATGAAAATAGGGGTTAATTCCATCGATTTTACGGTTATTTTTTATCCATTGCACAATACGGTTGAATCAACCGAACCAAATTTGTTTTCACCACACTAACCTTTTTAGCAGTTAAATCAACGGGGACGTCTGTTGGTTTACTATCAACACTTGTGCAGTGAAATTAACATATATTCCCATTTACTTAAGATTAACGTCGTGGACAGTTAAATTAACAAAGTATTTCTATTACTTTCGAAATAACAGAGTAGACTGTTGAAACAACAAATATTTCCCTTGACTTGGGATTAACAGTGCAGCTTGCTGAAATAACAAAGATTTCTGTTAATTTGAGATTAACAGGGTAAGGTGTTAAATTGAGTTGTAAATACTGTTGATTTCAAATCTGCAGTAATATCTGTCGAAATAACAAAATGCAGCTGTTTTTTTTAGGTTTGTGATTTATTAATGGATTACAGGATTTTTTTTACATATGTATACATATGTGCTTATAATTTAAATTTTTTTCTTGCAACATACAGTCACAATAATAATTTCTTGAACAGGTACATACATTATAATATTAAATGTGCATATACTATAAGTATCTTAATCTTACGTAAGATAAACCATTAAACAATGTATGAATATTTAAAGGAAAAGTGATATAATTATTAATTTCATTCAAAAAGAGGACTTTTGTATTTTTTTTAGTAAGAAACGCTTGATAATGTTCATCAAAATGTTGAACTTCACTTTCTGATGATATAATATAGATTTTTTTGTGAGTGTCGATAACTATATATTCAATTTTGTGTACATGTAATGTATTATTTAAATCTAAGCATAAATAAAAATTAGTTTTGTACAAAGTTCCTTTATATAGAATTTCTTTTAAAAATATAACATCTTTGACATTTAAATGCATTTGTATAAAAGATCTTATTTGCTCCGAAATTTTATCAAAACTAAACGAACTATTGAAAGTAAACTCAGGTGGGACGCTATTACATTTTAGGAGAAAATTGGAAAATTGATAAGACACTTTTTTGGCAAGAGAAAATGCACCATTTCGCCTTGAAGTAATAACATTCATATATTTATATTCCACACATAGAATCTTTAGACGAATGGCTCCCTAATGGATTGTTTACTTCAAAATCGTCTGCATACAAAAAATATGGTAATATTATTTTATCAAGACCTATTATCGATTTCTTAAATTTGTACAGGGAACCATTGACAAAATTTGAATAATTTGAACTTTTTTCCAAAAATTCTGTGTTTTTTAGTGTATCTGTAAGAAGTGTGTCAACTTCAAAAATTTTCCTTAAATGAAATCTTTAACTAAACATATATGCTTCTGATTTCGTATCTTTAAAAGTTTTATAGCCCAAATATTTTTTTTCTCCTATTCCGTTATTTACAGAATGTATGTTGAACTGCTTAAATAAATCATTTTCTGTCAAATACTGCGTAAATTTATGCTCAGTTTGTATATTTTGAAAAGGATTGGAGGCGATTTCAAAAACGTTTTCAGTTTGGGAAGAGTATAAGGGGTTTGAGACACATAACTTAATATTTGAAACAATAGTTTTACAAAAGTTTGTAATTTTGGACTGAATATCCACAGCATCTTTCCGTGAAAAATTTTCTTTTGCATATAATTCAGATGTTAAAGTCAAGGCAGATTTAAAAATTTCATTTGAAAAGTCGAATTTGGTACTTTCCTTGTTGGCTAAATCATTTCTACCCATACAGTTTGTAGCGTTTGATAATGATATTCCGGATGTGCCACAATCAATAATACTTTGCTTAGGTTCAGATATAAAATTTAAGTTATCATCTTTCTCATGATGTAGTTTTAAATGTTTTGAAAACGAATATTTGCTTGAAAAGTGCTGCAAACAATTTTTTTGGCAGCACTTAAAAATTCCATGATTTTTTAATTTGTGAACATTTTTAAAGTGATTAAGAATTTCCTGTATGCTTTCAAATTTTGCTCTACAGACAAAGCAGATGTACATTTTGAACAATAATTCTAGTTTTCTTTTAAAAGTGAAGTTAAATAAGAAATTAAGCCGGTTATTTTCGATGATTTCTCATCATGTGAAGTATAGATGTTATAAAAAAAATGTTGAATAAAATTCCAGACACCTTTGCAATAAACAGGGTAATGAATGTTGAAAACATGAAAAATTTGAAAGCATACATCTAGACATTTGACGAAAGATGATAACTTAAACTTAAACCCATCACAATAAATATAAAAGTCGCTTAAATTAACTATACTATCTCCTACAACAACTATTATAGGTTGTAGGGTAAGATTTTGCTGCTCGAAACGTTGTCTCATACAAAGAATTTCTTCTTCCAATATTGACGCGGATTTTATGTGCAAAATGAAACATTCCATGGCCTCATTTATGGTCACCTTCTTTAGCTTTCCATTAAATTTGTATTTCGCTGTAGGAGTTATGACTGCATTCAACAATAGTGCAATTATGCAGTTCCGGGAGTCTAAATGTAAATAATTAAATAGTTTCAATTCTAAGATATAGTTAAGCTTTAAAAACAATTTCCCTTACCAGTATTAATTGATTTGAAGTCAATTTTAGATAAAATTTCCTTCGAAGCTTTATCCTTAATGTCATCTCTGTACAACTTAATTATGTGTGGTATAAATTTCTCCCACATTGAAAATTGTGAAAATTCTATAACATAAATAACAGAAAAATTTATTTCAAAATTTGCACAAAGTTCAGGGGACTTAATAAAATTTTGCAAACCGGCCATCTCAGAATATTTTACAAAACTGGCTCATTTTAGCTAATATTATATTCCATACAAATTCACTTGAAATGCCATGCTCTTCAAAAATATTGTGAGACAGGACGTTTTGGAAACGCCACCCGGTTATTGGTCCTTTTATTCTAACTTACCAGTTTAGGGCCTAGTATGCTACTTTTGTAGAGAGGCCATTCTGAAATCATATCGGTTATTGACAAATCTAGAACTGATTTTCTCCGCGCCGCAAATGTTCTCTTCCATTTCTCTTCAACTTCTTCCAATGGTGAGTCGTTGTATTTTAGCCAAGTTTTATATGTTTCAGAAACATTGTCATCTATCTCTTCAAAAACATTTTCGCAAAAAGAATCCGAATCTACTACAGTACTCGAAGAACTTGGTGTCAGTGATAATCGACGCTTTTTGCGTACGTTGCAATAACGGTCATATAGTTTTCCTGATGGCCTCTTTTCACGGCGATAGAAGTACGTTGCCTATTTGAAATTAAGTAACTATGCAGTGGCCGTATTCTATTTTACGCTCTATTTGTTTGCGCGTTAATATTGTATTAAGATGTAGAGCCCAATAACATAGAATGTTGGGATATAAATATACCCAACGTTATATTCAATTGGGCTCTTAAGCTCATAACTCCATGCGCAGGTATCTTTCTATACAAAATTGGAGCGCAATCAAATTTAATATCAAATTTTGCTTATACAAAGTAACATACAAATACTCCATCTCACATTTAGAACAGCGCCCAATTAACAAGTTTTAACTATTTACATACATACACATAAAGTCACATAAATCATTTCATAGTATTATGATGAGTGTGCACATCTGCATTTGCATACATAAACTTTGTAAAAAATTTTAAAAGGCTTATAAATATGCGGTGGAGTATATATCTGTGGTCATAAGCAATAACAGCCTAGGTCGACTCAATAAATTAATGATGATTGGAGTTGGGGCCAGTTGAAAGTTGTTCTGGCTATTTTTAATAACAAAATCGTGTAATTTTGCAAGGCTTACTGGTATTTTATTATTTTGCCTACAAACGACTAAATCTAACATGTTTGGTTAAGTTAAAAAAATCGCCAGAAAAAATTTAAACTGGCCTAATTTCTTAAGTCGGCTTAGGTTGCAAGAATGAAAAAATATTTTGATATATATATATACTCACGGTAAGCTCACCGCAGAATCGCTTGCATATGCATTCTGCTATACTTTGCATGTCCTTCACTTGTAGCGTATGGCCCTTTAAAATGAAATAGTCCACAACACAATTGACAATTGCTTGCTGATGCTGTGGTGTCAAAGTTGAGTTATGCGTATAATATTCCAGAGCATCTCGTCCAATGGGTGTTGCTTCCAAAATTGATTGCAATTCC
The DNA here is from genome assembly GCA_949987695.1 of Merzomyia westermanni. NCBI lineage: Eukaryota > Metazoa > Arthropoda > Insecta > Diptera > Tephritidae > Merzomyia > Merzomyia westermanni. The sequence goes on from OX465290.1 coordinate 61,897,817, forward strand.
TGAAAACAAGTATAGCAATAAAAAGTATATTAATATTTCTAATAAAAGTATTAATTAGCAGATTTTACCTCTATATGAAAAATGCCACTTTGAGCAATTGGCGGCTGCAATGTATTTGCAAAAGCATTCTAAAATAAAATTGTTATGGACAAAAATTTGAAAAAATATGAGCATGTACGCATTACGTAATACTAACATTTTTCAAATTTAGTAGTTTCGAACCAACGCCCGATTCTGCAAAATACTTTGATTTTAGGTCACATATAAAGTTTATTATAAAAACCTTACCTTTGAGAATAGGAAAAATACTTTCTAACGTCCAATCTTTAAGTAAGTTCAATAGCTTTTCATCTTCTGCCATCCTGAAAAAGATATTTAAAATTGTTCATACATTTTTAAATACAAATAATAACTTTATTCTTTGCTACACTTCCATAGCATGTACGTATGTATATATGCTTGTAAATATGTACATAAGTTGTCTCACAATCGTACGCATGCTATGCAGTTGCACTTGAAAAACTAACGGCACTTTGGTTGATGAAGCCAAAGTGGCGTCAAATTCACAATTTCACAAAACACAATTTAACAGCTTTTCCTACTTACCTTTATTTTAAACGAATTCATTAAAGTTGTAATAATGTATTCGCGCAACAGTTTTATTAATAAAATTAATTTATTCCGCGTTATAAACGTTTAAAAATGTGCACAAAGTTCACCACCCGACAAGCGCGTTGACAATTTCAAGTACAAATGAGAATAACTAGGCAAGCGCAAATTTCTTTGTATGAAGGATGGTGAGAGCCGTGAGCGTAAGAATCTCTTTTTAATCTCTTTGTTAAAGTAACTTAACAAGTTAGTTGATTCAAACGGAAATCAGTTTAATTAACCGAAAATCGGTAAATTTTACAGATATTTGTTCAATTAGAAAGAACTATTTCTATTTTGTTCAAATGAAGGGAAAAATTGGTTGTGTTTACATAAAATTTGGTTTAATTAACTAAAATACGATCAATTTGACTAGAATTCTGTTGATTCCATAACAACAGTACCAAGTTGTTGATTTTACTGAAACCATTTCTTTCTGTGTAGAACATGTAAGTACCAGCTCCACTGCGGTGTAAACGATTTAATTTGACCAATTGAAACTTTCTAACTCTTCCACCTAACATGAAAGAAAATCATAATCTTGATAGTGAGACGTGCTTCAGACATAAGTTAGGCTGTGTATATAAAGATGGATGATAGAGAAACGAGTATTGCTGTAAATGTGATGTCAACCCTACATACCTTTCAATATCCTTCAATGCGATTTCCACTTGCCTCTAATTGTCGTCAGGTAACTTATACTTCTAATAATAGGACATACAAATTTGGAGCTGTGAAGGACTTTGTCTATTTTTGACCCACCATTAACCATTCAACTGATAATCATTCCTGCAAACAAAGCCTAAAGGTTTTAATATTCAACCTGATTTTGGCTGCAAAAAGAGGAGGAGATTCCTCGTGAGCGAAAGAAAACCAATGGGGCAGGAATCCGGTGCACTCCTTATGTTCCTAATCCGATTAACAGCATGCATTGGCGTGAATATACTCCAAACCCTAACCCACTGGCGCTAGCATACTGCATTAGAAAATATCGGCTTGCATCAAAAATAATAATTAAATAATATGATGAATATTCGAACGATTTTCCGTCATCCCTTGTCAAATTTGGTTTGTACAAACCGGTTTCGGCAATGTGCCATTTTTAATGCTATAATTAAATAATAATTCTGATCAACTGGTCTCGAGCTGGTCAAATATCGATTTTTAATAAATTGATTATTATACTACGTGCACATACAAAATCAGTTAGGCAATTCACAAAGTCTTATTGACTTATATAGTATTTCTTTCAATACAACTCTTGTGAACACTTCTTTGAGTTGTATGTCGTGTTCATATCAGACTTGTTGAATTTGATTAGTAATTAGTTAGACGGCTTTTTTAATTGTTTTGAAGAAAAGGTAAATGTTAATTGATTTCTTTACAAGAAATACAAAAAAAAATTTTAATTATCAAAATAAGTTGATTACTTCTAATTATTTTTATATATTTTTGATTATTTGTAATTTTTTTTAGTATTATTGATGTGAATATTTATGTGCTTCTGCAAAAAAACCAAAAGTAATCAAAACAACTTTTATTGCTTTTTTATACCAACAATTTCTGTTGATTTACAGCCTGTACATTTTCAAGTATTCACGAAACGAGCTCAAGGCCAAGAATAATAATTTTTCAGTTGATTTGGTTTTGTGTTTTTCCGACAGGGTGGATACTGGATTTATATTGGAACGAATTTTCGTCATCCCTTGTCAATTTTGGTTTTGTAACATACCGGTTTCGGCGAACCGCCATCTTCAGTGCTTGATTTCGTTCTGTGTCTATCCGTTGTCATGTATTTATAGTCTGGATGCTGTATCACGTAGTGTTAGTATTCGTGTATATGAGTCGTGTCTTACGAACGTATCCGAACGGCTGCCTGCAATGAGGGTTGTTTTTAACGCTCGTTTATTAGCGGTGGTGTTATATCAGATAATTAGTTTGAGGATGTTAGCTCAGGTATTGTTAAGTGTATACTTAAGGGTGGGGTTTGACGCTCGTTAGACACGTAGAAGTCATTAGTTGTGGTTTTAGATTAGGTAATAAGTTTGAGGATGTTAGGTTAGGTAATGTTAAGTATATATTTAAGGGTGGGTTTTGACGCTCGTTAGTCATTTAGAAGTCAGTGATTTTGGTTCTCTGATTTGTTTTGTGTGTGTGCTCGTTTATTGTTACTCGTTTTGTTATTGTACCTGCGGTGTTGTTTGGTCCTCTGTAAATTAGTTTTAGCGGTTCAAATATTGCGTCAGAAATGGTGTTTGTTTGTTCGTTAATTACTCTCCCGTCAAATGTCTTAAGTTTGTATATTTCCATGTTTTCTAGCACATTTAAGCGCCGCCCTTTTCTTTGTACGTGAAGTATTCTGGCTGTGTTTTTGATGTTGGTCGGGTTGCATTTGTTTTTGAACATGTGATTTGCATAGTTTGACTCTGTTGTGATAGTGGGTTCCCGTGTTTTTCTGTTGTAGTCCCTGATGTGCTCCCGGAATCGTGTACTTATTTCGCGTCCTGTTTGCCCTATATAGCTGTGCTGGCATTCGCAGGTAAGCTTGTATATTCCTTGTTTCCTGAATGGTTCTTTCGAGTTAAAGTTGGTTCTTATCTTTTGTCCTAAGTTGTTCGATGTTCTGAACGTTGTGTTGATATCGTGTTTCTTGAAGAAGTTTGCCAATTTATGTCTCGTTTTTCCAGTGTATGTCATTGTAGTCCAGATCTTGGATTTTTCTTCTGCGTTGTGTCTTTTTTGTGATCCCTGGTTCATTCGGAGTTTGTCGATTAGGTATTTTTTGTATCCGTTGCTCGTGGCTATGTTGTATATGGTGGTTAGTTCTTTCTTGTATGATTCTTGAGTGAGGGGTGTTCTTTGAAGTCAGTCCACTAGGTGCCTTAATGCCGCATTCTTGTGCTGTTGAGGATGGTTTGACGTAGAGTGAATTATGGTGTCTGTAGTTGTTGGTTTCCTGTAGATGTGGTATTTAAACTTGTTTGTAATTCTGTCAATTCTTATTGTTAGGTCCAGGTAGTTCAGTTCTCCTTCTTTCTCGGTCTCCATAATAAATTTTATGTGGAGACCGAGAAAGAAGTTTAGTTTACTTTTTGAAATTTTGTGGAAATTATTATTCTTGGCTTTGAGCTCGTTTCATAAACACTTCAAAACATTTTTTTTTGATTATTTTTGTATAATGGTAAAAAGTCATGATTTTATTTGACAATGTTTTTAATTAATTGCAATATAATCATTTAAAATTGAAGTAATTGATAACCAATCATTATTTAACAGGTCTGATTCATATACGTCAAGTTTAATATATGAAAACTTGTAATTTGTTGATAGAAAATTTCAAATAAACTTTGAAAAGTAAAATAGCACTCTTGTGTTCTACGTACTAAGACCTATAACCACCCAAAATTTCACGGATTTTGCTCAAAAATGGTAGCTTTTATAGACAAAAAACTATATCTTAATTCCATACATTTACACTACAATTTCAACGTTCAAACCGCTCTACTGAAAAATTCAAAAAAAAAAAAAATACTTTGATAGCTTCCCCTTATTGCCACAGATAGGCTGCTCAATTGTATTGTTACGTATTATTTAAATTTTATATGAGAAACAAAACAAAGAAAATATGATCGTTTCAAAATCATAACACATACGACGAATATGAGACCTTATCACTGTAGGGAAATCAGTTAACTATAAGTCGACTACTAGTTCACTATTTTTCAGCTAGCTTTGTCTTTCCCTCAACTACTTTACATTGCTTTTAGCTGACTAACTTCTACATAGCGATGGCGCCGAGAAAGGGAGGGGTTTTTAAGCTGAGTACACCTGAGTTGACTACTTTTATGTTGACTTGTAGCCAGCTCAATAATAGGTAATTTTTGGTACCTTTGATTCCTATACTTATTAGTTAATTAATATATAAACTTTAATTGTATTCTGGTTAATGTGTGTTCATGTTTATCATGCATAAATATGTGGATGTCCTGCTTTTAAAACAAGGTCAGAAACTAATGACTTAAGCCATAACCATGTTGAGGCATGCACGTTTTCAATTACATCGAAATAAGAAATGAAAATTTATTGATTCTAACGAAAAAAAGTGACACATAAAGAACTACAATTGAGTTTTTTTGTTGGCAAATATTTTTGACCGATATTTCGATTGAACACTCAATGACTAGTCGGCCACAGAATTCCCAACAGGGTATGAATTGCCTGAATTTTAGAAAAAATCAGTAAAACTATGTATACTAATATTCTTCAATGATTTTTACTTCCTTTAATTATTCAGACTATGATATTACTAATACATTCAAAAGACATTATTCGTATTTAAAATCCGTTTATGAACAAAGATCGATACTTTTTTTTGAAAATACCAGTTTTCAATCGACTTATATGCAAACAAAAAAAAATCGATTATTGAGTAGTGTAGTCCATACGTCAAGTTAGGCTGAAGATATCCTCTGTGCCAACCCTTTGTTAATAAAGGATGTTAACTAAGGTTAAATAAACAGATTTATATCTTGATTTTGTTTAGCACTGAGCGAGCATCCCTCGTCTTAAAACGACAACACCAAATATATATCTTTGCATACCTGCACCTTGTTTACATAAAGTGAATTGTCGAAAAAGAAGAGAAATACAACAGAAAATGCTTAAAAACTATAAATCAAAGCAAAATACCCGCTTACTTTGGCGAAGCAAAGTGAAATGGTTTTCGTGATAAATAAAGAAGGTGAAATAAATTATAGCGCCTGTCACTCAAAACTGCACTCGCATGCCTACACACTTCCCTTCATAAATATTTACATACTCGCATACATACATGTGGATGGACTAATTTCAATAATGTTATACATTATTGAGAGGATATATTTTACATTTATGTTTGTTAATGCACATTCATACATATTTACATCCACGCAAATGTACATTTGTATGACAGAATGACAGCAGTGCTCGCAGTGCAATCAGTGAAATCGTGCTCTGCATGCCAATGTTGCACTTAAACGAATGCTAATGATGATGCAATTTCAACTGAGTGACGCGTTCTAGCGCCTTTGAGAATTTATTGTATGTGTATCGGTTGTATATAGCCTACCCACGGTAAACAGTAATTGGTGCAGGCAATTTCTCGCGTAGAACTAGAGCTAGAAAAAACTAAAAAAAAGTAGTGGTGTATGCTGACGACCTGACAATCCTTGTCATTGTTAAGGCTCTGGGTACCCTGGGCGGCATTCTGAAGTTATACCTGGCTATTGTAATTAAGTTGGTAGAATCCTGCAATCTAGCAAGACGGATCTAGTTCCCTCCACGGTTAGCTAGAAGATTCCTCAATTTGTGCTACCTTCACTTGGGGGGTACTGTTTGACAGGGCTTGATTGCTGCTTGAATATTCCTAAAAGGAATCTGTCATGAAAGCTCAATGCGGAGGAGAGAGCTAGGAAGGCTTCGGTTGCTTTGTAATGCTGTCTTGAACCACACTGGCTGGATGTTATAGTGCTGAAGCCGATTCTTTTTTTATGATATATTGGACTTGTGGAGTGCTCTGTACACTGCTTGTACTATGAAAAAGGTGCTTGTCTCTATGGACACTCTAGCAACCTATGTAGATTGGATGCCAGCGCTAACAGGACGGATTACTTAATGCCGGTCTCTGTTGCTATTTCTAACTTGTCAACTCACATACTCTCTTGAGATAAGTGCTGGTCGGGACTCATCTGTATCAGGGGTCTGGCGAACCTGCCAATTCTTAGGGGAGAATTCGGCAGTTTCATTTCAAGAGCTCAGAATTAGCAAACAATTTGGTTACCCGAATTTTGTAGCATCTGTCAGACGATGGTTGATACCATCGAGAATGGGGGAGCATTTAAAACGCTGGCCGCAGCCTACATGGATCGAAGATGTTAAGAAGAGATCGTGGTTGTCCAACTTTTTTGCATTAATCAATCCGATCATGTACTCGTGAACCTTTTGTGGATGGTGGTAGTACCTTGATAAGCCCAATACTTACCAGTAGTGCAATTATGGACTGCTGGAACGGCTCAGAAAGCGCTTGGCTGACACCACCTCTTGCTAGGTGTCTTGATCCTTTTGACTAGTTGTCGAAGGCGAACAACCGTCGGCACTACCAGAATTCGCTAAAGCCCATCTCTCCATTGTAGTTTGAGAGCTGAAGTGAGAAGTTTAGAGGTGCGTATCCCCAGAAGAGGAATCTTGCGATAGTGCAATGTTAAATATCCGTGAATCAGATTCGGGCACGTCTCAAAAGTCCGAATTTCGACCCAACATTTCTTGCATATGTTTGTTGCTTTTTAACTAAATTTTGATTGCCTTTTGCTGTTGTTGTACCATATAAGCACTCCCCAAAAGTCTAGGACAGTCTTCTGCCTGAATGAGTCCTATAAAAGGTGTTTGCTAACGGTGCCACACCATCGAGCATAGAATATTGATAGCAGAGAGTGAAGGGCGTCATGTCCGTACGTTTCCTATCGAGTTACACATCCCTACCCTCTGTGGTACGGTTGCCTTGTATTTGATTTGTAAAATATCACAGATATCAAGCTATTTGAAAGATCCCCAAATTTTTTTGTAGGCACAGAGATCTGCACTCTGAAGAGTTCTCATCTTACCGTAGCTGAACCTTGAACCACTTTAGTAAAAGACGTCCGAACACTGTCTACAACTGAAATGGCAAATAGTAACTAGATTACCACCAGGTTTAAAATCGAAATTTATTTAAATATTTTTCTTGTATTATAATAAATTACAATGAATTATGGTCTGATACCGAATTGAAGATATTGTAATGGTATACCAAGTGGAGCTACCATTTCCACACTCTAGAAAATCGCCATGTTGAATTCGCCAGTTAATTGCATTCCCTACAGGGTATCAATACATTTGTCTTATGTGTGAGTCTAAGTGCTACACGAGTAAGAAACACGCCTTTGTATGAGTGTGTTAAGTGAATTTGGTTTGCTACCGTTTCGGTGAAAGGATCATGCGCAGGTAAGCAAACCAAGTGAAAGGGCGCTACTGATTCGTGCTTAAGATTGCATGCTCCTTGGAAGATCTACGCTGCAATGCTGGCAGATAATTATTATACGTGTGGGAATTCATATTTCTGAGATTAAATAAATATGAGTTTGTAAGAAAAATTTTTAGATATCTTTGAATTGCTTCAGGAAAAAAATTCATGGGAATTAAAGTGAGATGTGAAAATTGTTTGTCACCAAAATATGTGATTGGATCAATACTTTTTCGAAGTCGCAAAAAAAAAGAAGCTGCATAAATTACACAAACTCTTGCTTAAGTAGATAAATACAGTAGCGAGCATAAAAGCGGCATAATATTTAGTTATCTTCTTTTTCCCGAAGTGTCTTATCGAACTCCACAACAAGTTGCTTGATATTCCAACATTTGTGAATGGAACTCTTATTCAAATCCACATGTGACCAATACTACGGCAATGCAATGTGTGCACAGCTGATTTAGTGCTCAAAACGTACTGCTGATATATAAATGAGAAAGCGTTTAAATATTTAAAGAAAAAAAATCCAAGAATAAACCAAACAAGTTAAAGGCAGTATAAAACGCTGCTAAAATTAAAATCAAATAAAACGGAATGAAGAAATGCTAGTTGTTCCCTCCGTCCCCCGCCTTCATAAACTGCTGCGCGTGCATTAAGTGGAACATATTTGACAGGCAACACAAGAAGCAACTGCACTATCCGGATGACTATAAACGCCTCTACAAACGTAGTTGCTTGCAAACAAGTGAAAGATATTGCCGTTGTCGTTGACGAAACTTCGCTGGCCAAAAATATGTACAGTTACTCGCAGTCATAGATGAGACATTCGAGTGTTTGGGCTTCTCACTAGCAGATCCCGCAAAACGTGGTCCTGTCTAGTAATTTTGACATGCGAAATACTTTCATTTAAGATATTTTCTAATAAACTTTAGCTTCAAAAGTACCCCTATGGCGCCTTGTACCAAAAAAGTGTAAATTTAAAACTTAAATTAAGGAAATCGAAGCAGTAGGTCGGCTGTTTCGATCTAATAAAGAATTGAGCTTTAATTTTATAAATATTATTAATGTTGATACTCTTTCACTTTACTAGTACGGCTATGTCCTTTTGTGGCACGAATATGCCATTTTAGAACTTATATAAGAGTAATCGATTTGGGTTGTACCTTTATGACCAGTGTGGTGACATAGTTGGCTGAGTTGGTGCAAGATTCCATGAAGGAAAATGTTTGAACTCTTAAGCCATACATAATTTATTCCAATGTTAAAATCTGAGGGGCTCCAAAATTCTATACATTGAATATATTTATATCTAGTAGTGCTACGCATACAAGGCATATTAACTTCATTCGCCTAACGGTAGTATGTAACGGCATAAACGAATAGAGATAGATTTTGACTTATATATATCAAAATGTTCAGATTGAAAAGAGAAATTGATTACGCCATGCCCGTCCGTCCGACCGTCCGTCTGTTAACACGATTATTTGAGTAAATTTTGAGATATCTCAATAAAATTTTGTATGCAGGTTCCTTGACACTCGTCTCCGAGCGCTATTTAAAATGGGCGAAATCGGATGATAGTTACGCTCACTTTTTATATATAGAATATTTTCGAAAATGCAAAAGAAGTGTTATTCAGTACTACTACACCTATAAAAATAAAATGTATTGTTTAAATTAACATTATACAAAAGATCTTGAGAAGGATCATAGATATACAGTGAAATTCCTCATAACCGGACACTCACGGTCGCAGTGTTTTTGTCCGGTTATGGGAGATGTCCGCTTATGGGGGATGAGGTCAAAAAATATATACTACACATATAAAATTCTTTGTACTTTATTTAAGAAATTTTTCGAAGTAAAGAATATTTAAATACTTTAGTATTACATATACATACAAAAATATATCAATTAAATACATTGTCAATATCGACTAGTTTGATTGAAAAAATTGTGTGATGCTTGTTTGTTTTAACATTGATTCCTTTAATTTAAAATTTTCATTTTCAAAGTGACTCTCGATATTTTTAACCTGCTGAAAAGCTACATGGTCATTTTTTGCATATTGTTTCAAGCGCGCAACAAGTTTTAAAGCCTCATCATATGATGTTATGGGGTCACTTATTTCTTCTCTCATCATATCATCTGGTTGGTCAAATTGAATTTCTATATTGTTGTCCTCAGTCAAAACATTTTGATCTATTTGGAGAAAACCTTCGAAATCATTTGCCAAATCTAGTCCTTCCTGAAGCCTAGCATAGACTGCCAGTGGAATGTCATCTTCGGGATCAAAATCTGAAGGATCCTCTAAAGCTTCCAAAAATCCTGCTTTACGGAAGCAGTTTCGGATTGTTGAGGCTTCCACTTTATCCCAAGATGCTTTGATGAAATACACAGCTTCCAGTACATTAATCGATTTTGATAGCTCTGAGGCTGAACTTGTATCGAAAATTTTAGTTATCAAGTGTTTTAAAACTATACTTCTATACAAAGTTTTAAAATTTTGGATTATACCTTGATCAAGGGGTTGGCTAACTGCCGTTGTATTTGGTGGCAAGAAACAAATTTTTATGTTGGTCAAGTCTAATTCCTTTGGATGAGAAGCCGCGTTATCTAGAAACAAGATAATTTTTCGATTCTGGGCTTTCATTCTTCGATTGAACTGATGCAGCCATTCGCTCATCACTTCTCGAGTCATCCGTGCTTTTTTATTAGACTTCCAATCCACTGGAAGTTTTGCAATTGGAACATGTTTAAAGGATTGAGGACGGGCTGCTTTCCCTATAACCAAAAGCGGCTCCTTATCTCCAGCCATATTAGCACAGAACAAAATTGTGAGTCTGTCCTTTGATAGCTTACCTCCCACACATTTTTCGGATTTAAGAGCGAGGGTTTTTTCCGGCAAGGCACGAAAGAAAAGCCCACTCTCATCGGCGTTGTAAATGTCTTCAGGCTTGTACCCATTCAACAGAGTTTGCAGCTTTGTCCGAAACTATTCGACATCATCCTGATTCACATCTGCAGCTTCACCAGATATGCATTTGAAGGAAACATTATTCCTTAATCGCCATTTATTTTGCCATCCATCCGAAGCATTAAAATAAGGTACACCCAGTTTTCTTGCAATTTCCATTGCTTTTGCTTTCAAAATGCGACCAGAAATCGGAATTTTTTGACTTCTAGCCTTAGCGAAAAAATCAAAAACCATCCTGTCTATTTCCGAGCCGCCTTCTTTAAGGAAACTTCGCTTTTGGTGAATATTAGATCCAGACTCCCATTTAGAATGAATTTTTTCTTAATTTTTATTAATTTCAGCAGATTGCGTTTTGCCTATATTGAACCTTTTAAAGCAAAAGAAACGTGTACCTACTAGTTAAATTTTGGACTCACCATACTTTGCCTTTTTGCAATTCCACGTACTGATAACTTTTCTTTTTCGAAAACATTAATAATTTCCATTTTCTCTTTAATAGAAAGTAGCTTCTTTTACGAACTTTGAACGTAACCACTCGCATGCACTTGACAAACTGAATAGAAAACCACCTTTTACTGGACATGGACGGCTTAAATGTGTGCATACATGTTAAAAGGGGAATCCCCTATTTCATTTTTCTAATGAACAACAAAGCTTGCTTGCGATGTTTTTGAATTTTGTCCGTTTATGAGAAATTTTTTCATGGAAATGGCTTGAAATACAGTGTCCGCGTCCGGTTATTAGAGCGTCCGTTTATTAGAATGATATTTGTATGAAAAAATTATTGAAAAACCTGTGTACACAAAATTTGTCCGGTTATTGGAGCTGTCCGGTTATAAGGTTTGTCCGTCTTGGGGAATTTCACTGTATTTAATACGCAATAACTTTGCGTACAAAAGCTTTATATCATTTCTATTTCACTTTCGGAGTGTCTGTGAGCGAAGAAGTTCGAAAAATATAAGTTTTTGAAAATGGGCGTGGCCTCGCCCCTAGGGAAGTTATATATCTTTTTTGATTTTCATATGAAATGTTTGTAAATATGAGAAGAAAAAAAAGATGGGCCCATCAATAAGTATGCTCAAATTAACAGGACGATGAGCTGAGTCGATTTAGCCATGCCCGTCTTACCGTCCGTCTGTCTATTTGAAAGCAATTTTTCAAACATATGAATGGATTGGTATTTTGAAAAAATATGGCTAGCAGAGTTTGGTAGGGAAGCTATTTATGTAAAAATAAATTAATTTACCTGAAAACTCATAACAGAAGTGTTTTTATGGAAAACAATCAGCTGGCTTCATAAGACGAACTGAAAAGTATTAAAATAGACCGGCGTAAATTAGTATGCCATAACAGATCATAGGTATATAGTGTTCGGTCCCCCGTGAACTTAAACTTCCTTACTTGTTTTTACATAAGAAAATTACAAGTATTCATGAAACGAGCTCAAGGCCAAGAATAATAATTTTGGTACAAATTGTTGGTACAAAAAAGCAATAACAAACCCTAGAGCACACCGTAAGGCAGTTCTGCTGATGATTATAAAACAGATCTGTCAAAAAATCCATCATGATCACACTACCAACTGTCAAATGGCGGAAGTGGTTCATGCATATGGTAAATAAGAATAGAATTAGGACTTTAGATGACATCAAAACCAGCATATTGTTAGCTTGATGGTTAGGAATGCGTGCCAAAATTTCTCTGATGAAGAAGCCCAGTAGCTTCCGAAATGGATCTATAAGAAAAGATATGGTGGTTGTATCTAAAAATTTTTCCTACTCTATTCAATTAAAACAACTTTTAATAACTAATTAAAAATGATTATTGAAAAAATAAAAACAATAATGTTTTTCATAAAAATTAAAAATGTGAAAAATTATTATTCTTGGCCTTGAGCTCGTTTCATAAGTACTTGAAAATGTACAGGCCGTAAAACCAACAAAAATTGTTGGTACAAAAAAGCAGTAAGAAAATTACGGAAGAAAATACTTGTATCGGCTAGTCACCGACTCACTGTACTTAGTTTTCCCTGATTGTTGTAGTAAACTGTTAAACATTGAACTCCAAAAGTTGTTGTTAATATGGCGGGTAGTCCATAAATAAACACAAACACAGTTAGCAAACTGAGCAACCATACGTACCATTGCAATAGCAATAAATAGTGTCAAAGCAACAACAAAACATACAACAACAAAACATAACGTTAAACACGGTAACATCAGCAAAAACAATAAAGTGGTTACAAGCGGCGCAATCAAATGCTTCGCGCCCAACAAGTTACTTAACCTTTGTGAGGTCCGCAAGAATATTCATGTCTGGAGTACTTGAGACTTTGCTTGGCAGGATATCACCTCGGCAAATGAACGCCGGTAGGCGTAAATTCTCCCTAGTGAACCCAAGTCCCTCTGGCACAACTTCGAAACTGAACCCCGACATTACGAGGTATAGCCCGCATGCGGTGTGTCCCACCCTCTCCTCTCCTTACTTTTTCGAAGTCCTTAGAAATACAAAAACAAAATACATTTGAAGACATTTCGCTTTCAATTGCCGCATCTTTAAGCTATTTGGGCCGCCAACGAATCACTTACACAGTGAGACACAAATAGTCAATGTTAAAGAGCACGATGAGATACTAAGAAATAGAGGTGAAAATATATCGTAGATGCTATCAATGTATCGATGGTTTTTATCCATCGATACTACTATCGATGTTTACGTACTATCGATATTAAATAAGTTCACAAATGCTCTAACTTTATTCGTATTTTCGTATTCGTATTTTGCTAAAAATTTAACTAGGGTTTCTCTAAATATTGATACAATCGATATATCGTAGTTCCCATAAGTATAATTGGTAGGTTTCGATAGTCCAAACTATCGATATTCTTCACTTCTATTCAACAGGCAGTTCCTGTTAAGGCCGACTTATCTCTCATGCCAATGGGAGACATTTTTCTAAGCACTGCGATAATATCCAGCATCCATAGATAGTATACGAGTATACCACAAGGCTTCGATACTGCGTTGTACCAGATTGCAATAAACGAAATTCAGAAAAACTATGTAATTTCCACGTAAAGAATCGTGCGTCTTACCTCTAAGGAGACTGCCTAGCTATTATTGCATATCGTATAGAGGGGGCTATAATTGATCCCCATTTGTCCATTATTCTCTTTGCATTGGGATATCTGACTTTCACGGTTACAAAGAGGACATCTCCGAAAGTGCCTGGAGGGGTACGATTAGTCTCTTCATAGAACATGTTCAAACAAAATGGAACAGATCAAAACTGACAATGTTTAACTGCATTTTTTGCAAGGTTCTGAAGCAAAAAATATTGCGTTCTTTAACTAAAGGGTGTTTTTTTTACAGGTTTGTTTTTCGAATAGAGATAAAACTGGCATTTTGTGGTCAAATCTGGCAACTCTAATGTGATTTATGTTCAGTTTGGTTTGCCATTTCATGAACAGGTTGACAAAAGAACAACGCCTGCAAATCGTGCAAATTTATTTCGAAAATAATGGTTCAGTTCGCGAAGTTTACCGTGAGCTCCGTCCATTTTATGGTCGACATAATCGTCCATCAGAGCAATTAATTCGGTTAACCATGGATCGTTTTCGCACTACGTTTACTCTATGTGATAATACGCATCCGCAGAGACGTCGAACAGTGCGCACCGAAGAAACAATTGCCGCTGTAGAGCAAAGTGTTGAAGAGGACCCGAATGAATCGATTCGCCACCGTGCACAGCAATTGGAGCATTGTCCATCAACTTTATGGAAGATTTTGCGCAAAGATCTTGGCTTGCGACCTTACAAGATCCAGCTTGTGCAAGAATTAAAGCCGCGAGACCATGCAATGCGTCGTGATTTTGGTGTATGGGCCGAAAATGAGATTGATTTCGATGCTGATTTTCATCGCAAAATTTTGTTCAGTGATGAGGCTCATTTTTGGTTGAATGGCTACGTCAACAAGCAAAATTGCCGCATTTCGAGTGAAGAGAATCCACATGAGACCCTTGAAACGCCATTACATCCACAAAAACTGACTGTTTGGTGTGCTCTATGGGCTGGTGGAGTCATTGGGCCATACTTCTTCCGCAATAATGCTGGAGAGGCAGCTACCGTTAATGGAGACCGGTATAGAGCCATGATAACCGACTATTTTGTTCCCGAATTGGATGGCATGAATGTGGATGAGTTGTGGTTCCAACAAGACGGCGCTACATGCCACACAGCGCACGTCACAATCGATTTATTGAAGGAAACATTCGATGAGCGCATAATTTCGCGGAATGGACCTGTCAATTGGCCACCAAGGTCGTGTGATTTGACACCATTGGATTATTTTCTTTGGGGATATGTGAAGTCGCTCGTCTACACCAACAAACCAGAAACGTTAGGGGAATTGGAAGCCAACATTCGTGGCGTTATTGCCGACATACGGCCCCATATGCTCGAAAAAGTGGTTGAAAATTGGACCTGTAGAATTGGCTTTATTCGAGCCAGCCGCGGCGGCCACATGCCCGAAATCATATTTAAACATTAATGGCATAAAATTATCCTTCCAATAAAGCCAAATTGATGGACCTTAAAACGATTTTCTTGTGCTTTATTTCAATTCGAAGTTCTATACCCCTAAAAAAAACACCCTTTATTTACTGAGAGAGAATGTCCCACTCAGCAAATGATATGAAACTAAAAGTGGTTCAGATATGACCCAACTTCGTATTAAAGGTTAGTTGGTTGAACAAACATGTTGCAATGAAAACTGTTGTTTCTGCTGCTCGAGTTGCTAATGCCACGGTCGCTGCCAATGTTGTTGTATCACTCTCATATTTGGATGTGCGATGTAACAGCAAAGCGACAATTAAAAGAAGCAGGTGCATAGCCTGATTGTTTTTGCTTTTTGACTGTTGAAAACTATGTCATGTTTAGTGACAGCTGCTACAAGAATAACAAACTTAACCAAAAGGCATATGAGCAGGAGGATTAAAGTGCTAGCAGCGGCACAACATTAGCGATGACAGCAGCTCTAATACTTTAAATAAATAGACAAACAACAACAGCAATAAAAGCAACAACTTTTTAGTTAACAAAACTTGTGGAATTTATGTGTGCACTTTAATATGTTTGTGCATAAATTTATATGTTTGTATGTATGCGTGTATGTGAGCTCAAATATTATGATTGTTGGTTGCTCTGAATATTCAACACCGGCAGCCGCAGCTTAAATATCGTCTGCAACATTTTCTAATTGTGCTAGCAATTTGATGTGAGCGCAGATGAGCTTTCATAAGTGTGCACTGAAGTGGTGGGAGCGAGTGCAGGTTTGGTGTGCATGCGTATGTATGTAATCGCACTAACAACATGCCGAGCAACAAGATCAACATTACACCAGTAGCTGACAGTTTTGTGGCATTTGAAGTGATGGACGGTATAAGCAAGCGCCATTTGTGCAACTTCAACAAAAATAACAACAATTGAGCATGATTTATAGAGTATAAGTATTTGGGTTCAGAAAGCATGTGATGTTGTTGCTGTGCTTTTAAATCGAATCGCGCGCACGCTCAGCACTTAGTGAACAGCAATGTAGATTGCGATGGTCTAAGCATAACTTGGTCGCTGATGTTGGTGTGCACTGGGCAACTTTCTAGTTTGTTATGAACAAAAAAAATAAACAGCTAAAAGTTACTAACGCTTAAGTACTTAGCCGACTGTGGCCATTTTGTATGAAAGCCAGTCGTCCCTTGTTAGCTATAACCGACGCCAATTAAAAACTCCATCGGAGGCCAAAGCATTATCGGCCAAATTTTTCCATCTCAGTCTAAGCCTCTCCCTTCCTGTGCTTCCTAATTCGATTGCCGAGAAAAAACGTTCTGGGAAGGAGCTCAATTGTTCATTCGTATAACATGACACAGTCGGCAAAGCGGAGCCTTGGGGCTTTATTTATGCGCACTCACCTCATTTCTACTTAAAGCTGAAACAACTAATCGTTAAATTTAATTTTTCGAAGAACTTTTCTCTCATACCTAAATTGGAGCGTCAATCGTAAAAAATCTTCCGAAAATCCTCATGTCCATACAACTTGTATGGATCATCCCCAAATACCGCGAAGCTAGCGCTAAGTGACAGGAATTTCCAATTTTGAAAGAGCGCTTGGCCGTGAAGTTGGCTTCACAAGACAAATGTGGGCAGGAGAGAATAAAAATTCCACAGAACATTAGGCGTAAAAAACGCTCCGCTGAGGCGCTCTAATTTAGAGACGGCAGTAATATTACTTCCACTGTTAGCGCTTGTTCGTGCACTTTGGGAAACGCGGATGCTACCTATTGTAGCGCCAGAAAGAGTTTAAGACTCGGTGAGGCCACTATAGCCACGCCGGGGGAAAAAACAAAGAAAGGGCACTCCGAAAATTGGATTTGAAGCGAGGACTAGACCTGTCAGGGTTTCCAGGCAAGTTCTTTATCCTAATTATAGCCTGAATATACTGGTCTTCTGAATATCGCTATAGAACCTTACGCCCGAATCAGGACACCGATACCAGAAGGGTTATGTCGCAACTATTAATTTCTCTTAGCTTTAAGATATAACTCAATGCACAACGTCCTTCTTCGGCTTCGCCATATTCTTCAGTTACCAAATGTTTTTCTTTCGGTCTCGTTGGAGTTCCATAGCATTTCGATAGAGGATACGAATAAGCTGTCACAGAGTGTGAATCCATCTAATCGCTGGGTGAGTAGACTCACTAGCGCAAACTGCTTAGGGGATTCTTTGTGTATCTTCTTAGAGGCACAAAGGATAGTGCCCGTCTTGGCGGTTCGAGTCAGTATTGGAACTCTAATAAATGCATGCATCTAGGACGCTAATGCTATATCCGCCCGCTACCCTGTGATATATTCCTTCATGCCTCAGTTCTACCATGTTGTTGTTGTTGTAACAGTATTTTGACCTGCCCAATCGCCACGTTCATTACCAAAGTCCTAGGAAGCGAACAGTTTGAATAGGTTGGAATGGTAGCGAGTTCGCTGTTAAGAGATCTGTTGTATTGAGCAGTTTGAAAGGAAATTTCTGACATGGAGAAACATCCAGAAGAAGAAGTTGGTAATCAGAGGTGAGAGGCATCATATCCGTAAATCAACCATTGCACGTCATTACCCTTTGTGGATTTGATTCGTCTCTTACGACCGGCATACCTGCCTCGGGCATATTCTAACCCGCTAACCCGAAGGGGTAAAAAGGCCTGCGTCCCATATTTCAATTAAACTCGTTTTATGATCTTGAGCTTCACTGAACTAACAGAGAGACCATCATGGTGTTCATCAATGACGTAACGAACTCAGTATCTATTAATTTGGATAACTTTTAAGTCTGAGCTTCACTTATTAAACACTGTCTAAATGTATTCGGCCATTTTAATACAAAAAACATTGTCATACTTGTAGGAGTACCTACTGATAACGCCATTATTAACTTTCCTACGTTTAGTTTAGTGATCTGTATGCCGAATCATATTCAGACTCTTAAATTTAATTGAAGCGTACTTTCGCGTAACGCCACTTGAAGCTCGGTAATTGAAATACAGTGCAAACTGTTGTGCTCTGAGTCCTCAAAACGAGCATGCGTGTGTGTCTATGGCTGCGGCATGTGCTCCTAAAATTGCCATTAATTTAAAAATTCAAGTGGTTCACGCTTTTTATTTCTCTGCACAGGCGAAACACAAGTGAGTGCCAGAACTGAAACTCTTTTTTATTATTTTTCTTCTATTTTATTTTAGAATGCCTCAGCGAAATTTCCATATATCAGACGATAGTAATAGTTGTTGTTATGTTTGATAGCCCACTAAAGCAACGAACTGGTAAGTCAGTTCTCAGCCAAGCATGTAAAGCGCAAATCTCTTTATCGTTTCCTCGTTAGTTTCATTTGAGTATGAATGGGTACTGCGGGTTTAGAGACAGCTTATCTAGACTCGATGACATTTTTCGTGGCAGTAACACATTGCAAGGTTTTGGCGATTGCTGCAGAGGAGCTTCACCGTTTGGAAAACTTATAGAGACCGGCGACTATACATCAAGATTGAGTGAAAATTTTTAAATGTTAGTGCATTCGGTTGTCCTCATGTCACACCTACTTGCATTCGACTGTCGTCATGGATCTGCTGGCGTTGATTGGATAAAATATAAAATTTTGGATTTTTTAATTTTTGAGGGTGGTAATATTGTGCTGCGCTAGGCAATTGCGCCAACAGCGCAAGCGGGAGTTATTGCGCTAGAGCAATATATTCTGGTGAAATTCCGTTGGAAGAAAAAATTGTATTATTTCTTTTTGTAAAATAGAAATAAATTATGTATACAAAATAAAATTATTATTAAGCAAAATAAAATATTATAATGGAAAAAAATTTAAGAACATAAAAAGTAGGCGCCTCATTCTCTATTTTTTACTTGCGTAAAATTTCTATTATTTCTTCTTTCTATTATATATGATGAAATAATAAAATTTGTTCTTAAAAAATCCAAAATTTAAGATTTTTGCCAAACGACACAGGCAGAGACCCGCCGACAGTCGAACGCAAGTAGGTGTGACACGAGGACAGCCGAGTGAGCTAACGCTTAAAAATTCTCAGTCAATCTTGATGGATAGTCGCCGGTCTCTATTACTGAAATTTTTTTCCGATGCAACTGCTTTGCGTCTGCTTCGAGCGCGTTTTACAAATTTCTTTGTTTAAGTTGCTGCTATTGAAATTCCTGAAAGTTGGCAGCCCTACGCATAAACATTCTTCGCATTCTTTCGGTGGAGCGACTTAGATTTTGCACTTTGTTTATTTAAAAATTTTGTAATAAAAGTTGCTTTGTTGCTGTCTTGTTAATTGAAATGTGTTTTTTACAGCTCGGCGCAGCCACAAATAATAAATGCATTCAAATTTTCAGTCAACAGTGCAACGCCGTATTTAGTTTGTTGCTGAGTTCATCAACAGCTGCCACTATGGTCAAACAGCAACTACACAATCACTCATCTCAACTTCAGTTTCAACTGTTTTTTTTTTTTTGCATTCCTCTAGCGATCTGTCTGGCGTGGCACAAGCACACTCAAGTGGTATTTGCAAGCCAATCGATGCCACCACACGCGGTGACTGGGTGCTTCTTGTTAAGTGGCTTATGTGGGTATGAATATGGATATAATGATCACTGGGAAGGGACTAACAGCTATTCGATTATTAATATTTTAATCAACACTTTTTATTTTTTACATGAGCATCCGACTCTTCTTTATGAGGCGAGGTACAATCGTCATATGTATCAACATTACTTCCCTCCTGCTTCGCTGCAATATTATCGTTGGCAGGAGGCGCGGATCTACTGCTTACCAGGGTTGTAGAGGAAGCACTCGAATGAGAATGAAACCAGTAAAATCACAATCAATGATTTCAAACTTCGCATGCAGTCATTCATTCGGTTTTAGACTAAAGACGTGAAGTCTGTAGTTTTTACGGGAGTCCCGACTTCTTATAAGTAACTTACTTACAACGCAAATTGGTAAAAGAAGCTTGCCGTTGATCTCCCTGGAGGTATATTGTACCAAGTAATTCAAAGTTTGAGCTCTTATAACCCTGGATCACCTTTTATTTTTCAATTGGAAGGCTGTATTACCAGCAGTTCGTTCCTTTTGAAGGAACCAGGTTAGTCGCTACCCGGCAAAGGAAAACTCCTGAGCCGACGCCTTTTTGATGCGCTGTCTTCTGGAACCGTCCATTGTTAGGATGCTGTTATCAGTTTGGTTCTATGAAGTTGTTAATGTGGGTGTTAATGGCAATTATGTAGCTGACTAGAGTTACCAACCTAATGGTGGCGAGAGCTGAGCATTCGCGAAGGTAATCCTCGACTGTTTCTTTTCTGTTATCGAACGGGACCCACATTCTTTCCGCATGTTGTCCCTGCTAACAGTGTGATGTGACCGTGGCGGTAATTCTAATTGTCTGTTCTCTTTTTGTATTAGCTTGGCGAAGTTTTCTGGGTGATCTTTCAGGCGTAGTTGGAGTGCCAGCTAGTTCGTCTGCCTTCTCGTTGCCCTCAATATTCCCATGGTCGGGAGCTCAGACCAGCGTGGTATTTGAGAAGTTTGCAGCACCACTAGGTAGACCCCATGAGCGCACCTTGGCTGTAGGTATGTATACATACATTACGTCCTCTCACTGAGCCTTCGATCAAGAAACCATAGACCCCTAAATCTAGAATTTATTTGCTCTGAAAACCCCACGGTTTAGAGCGACAGTGATTCATCTAAGAACCAGAATCGATATTATAAAATAATACTCCTCTCTTGGCAAATGTTAAAAGATTTATTGGAACCGACTTCTTGCTCTCCCGATATGTAATAGGTTTTTTAGGAGTGATCTTGTGATTAAACGCTTTTTTGTTGCAAGTTTCTTCATCTCCTTAAGCAGCTGGTATAATGAGATGATCTTCTTTCATATAACAAGATTGTGTCGATGTCTGTACATCGTAGATATTTAAGAAAAATCTATAGGAGGGACCATTTACTAGTTACCAATATAAATAAAACAAATTTAGAATTCATTACAAGTACTTGGTAGAACTCTTGTCGAAATCCCCCTTGTTAAGCGCAATTCCTCAATTTCAAATTGCTTCTTCCATATTTTTATTTCTTAAATTTGCTTATTACATATTCTCTTGTTTGTTTTACTTTTCATATTGGTTTAACATTTTATTGCGTCTTTACTTCTTTGTCTCCGCCTGGACTTTCATTACGTTCAGTGCATTGCCTTATGTTTGTTTTTGATTGCTGTGGCATTTTTTAATTACTTCGCGTTGGAAAACAAATAAATGCATTCATTGCCACTGTGCAGTGCACGCCGTACGTATGACTGATGCATTCGCATTTCCAAGTCATTGTCGCAGATATTATACGATAAGTGTGGAAATGTAGTGGTGATACATGGGCGATGCCGAGAGATTTTGAAGTGGTTGCAATTTCATTGCCATAAATAAAATGAAAGTGCGGAGTAATGCCCGACATGTGGCTACTGTTATGCTATCGATGAAGCACTTGTAACTCTGAGTCATTTTTATATCAGGAATTTAGATATATAGTTAATAGCAGTTTATATTCATAAATCATGATCTCATACTCTTCATATTCAGACAATTTGTTGAAGTGTACTAGCCCTTGATTTATTTGCATATAGAAGGTAAAATGTGGCACCAGCATAGTACTCAAATTTCCGCATTGATATTACTCGCATCTCTCTCTCTCTATGGCGCGATATACAACAGGTATATCATCATAAACCTCCTAAGAGATTTTTGCGCCAAGCTTCTCTTCCAATTTGTGGTGTTCCGATTTAAATTTTCCCTACAAATTGGTGGGACCTACAGTTTTTTGCCGACTCCGAACGGCATCTACAAAGGAGACGAATTTTTGCTGAGAAGCCTGTCATGGCAGAAATACACTCGGAGAGTTTGCCAAACCACTGCCGAGGGGCGACCCCGTTTTGAAAAACTTTTTTCAAACCACTTTTGATGTTACCTGTACCAGGGCTCGAACCATGGTCCTTCGGTGTGGTAGGCCGGCAACACTACCTTCACACCACGGCGGCCGCATCGTCTATAGACATATTCCTTAAATTATAAATTTTACCTTGAGTTAAGTCCTTTTCCCACAGACGAGGGAGTCGTTGTAGGCTTAAACTTAACTAAATACTGAGGAGTCCTTCTGATAACTGAATTGAACCTAATACTGAATACACAAAACAGAGCTATTGGATGTTTCGAGGCTTCTTATGTTTGCAAGGTAAATAAGGGTTCGACGTCCGCACTTACAGCACGAATGAACAAGTCTGTAGTTAGTTCGATCATAAGTAACGAACTATCGGTTAAGTGTGCAGCAGTCGGACGAAAAATTCACTTCGGGACCGGGCCGGAAAGCTTAAAATCACACACAGGACACAAAGCTCAATCTATGAAAAAAGGATTTTTGGTTTCTAGCTACAGATTTTAAAAAAGTATTTGAAATTCGAAGTATGGAGTTTTTACATCAAATATACATACAAAATTAAGCCCCGAAAGCAGACCTGTTAAATTTGATTAGTGATTACTAATTAGTAATTAGTTAATTAGACGGCTTTTTTAATTGCTAGTGATTATTTTAATTGTTTTTCAAGCAAAGGCAATTATTAATTGATTACGATTAGAAAGAATAAAAAGAAATTAAAAAAAAAATTTAAAATAGTCAATAAAAAGTTGTTTTGATTACTTTTGATGATATTTGTTTTTTCGGATTAGTTTTGAGATTTTTTGTATTGTTGATGTGAATATTTATGTGCTTCTACAACAATACTTAAAAAAATCAAAACGGAATCAAAAAGTAATCAAAATAAAAATCAAAAGTAGTCAAAACAACTTTTTTGATTATTTTAGATTTTTTTAATAATCGTAAAAATTATTATTTTTTTTAAATTAATTGGAAAAAAAAATCATTAAAAATTTAAAGTAATTGGTAAGCAATAAATATATTGATTCTTAAGAAAATAATTAATCAAACCGATAATAATTACGATTAGTAATCAATATTTATTAGGTCTGCCCGAAAGTAATTTTTTTAAAACTCTTAAATTTATCATGACTATGAATGAGCTAAAGGCCATTAATAATTCTATAGCGAAAATTGTTATTGTTTTTTATTTTTTAATAATTTATTTAATTACTAAAAGTTTTTTTTTATAATTGAATAGAAAAGGAAAATTTTTAGAGATAACCGCTATAGCTTTTCCTGTAGATCCATTTCGGAAGCTGTTAGACTCACTCATCAGAGAAATTTTGGCACGCACTGCTAACCATTAAGCTTCTTGGCTGGTTTTTCTGTCTTTTAATTTGGTACACAGTGAAATTTGTTTAGACAAATATAGAAAAAAAATCGTCTTTGAGGAAACCTTGCATTCAGTTTATTTATACATATATAATATTTAAATTTCAATATCCAACCTATGTCAGAACTGTTTATGGCCCTTATATGCTTTATAAGGCCTACAACATATGAAAGCATCGAAAAAATAATTTTTTTTTTAATACGCAGTGTAATTTGTTTAGAAAAATAGTTACAAAATCGGTTTAGCTAACAAACAAAATTCCATTTAAGGTTGAGTTGTGGGTTCTTTGGGCGACGGTTGAGGCAGTGTAGGGGTTTACAGACGGTCCTCCGATCATGGAGTAGGTCCAATTCATACGATTTAACTGGTATTGGATTATTTCATGTACAAAGATATTCATAAAATCATCATGCTATTTCTTGAGGGGGAAGGAATGCCATTAGGGTGGATCTATCAGGAAGACATTCTGCCGAAATGTATAGCGGTTCAAAAAATATTTTAGGGCTAATATTGTTGAGATGTTGTCGTGAACCATGCTATTTAACCGAAGAGAGAATGTATAGAAATTGATGTATCCTAAAAATCCCGAAGAAAATTGCAGCAACAAAAAGTCTCTATTTGGGCAAGATATTTTACTTAGATAATATACTTAATGAAAACACGATGTGAACATGTCATGAAGAGCCATAGGATATGCCACAAAATAACAAGCAAAACCCGGGTTTGTATCACAGATATTTGATGGTACTTTAGTTTTATCGCTCCACTTTTTGAGTTCATCGGATTCTTTGTACAATAGTTTTTGGGTGAGCTGGTAAGCTACTTTTATTTATTCAAATCTATAATAGCTAATTTGTATTCTTCTAAACATTATAGAACTTGTACTTACGATTTTTTTGAGTAAAATGTTTTAAAGGGAATTGCGGTGCCTAAGTTTTATCGCACATTGTATATATGAAGTTCGAAGTCTTTAGCTAACCAGGAAGTTACTTGAAAATTGATGACAAGTTTCGCCAACTTTACTCCGTAATTTGCGAACAGACAAATAAAAAGAACGATTTAATTTAAAGGTAGCAAAGCGAAACAATACATAAAATCCGGTAGAATAGAAGTCGAGCATAAATTACTATAATTGTGTAATGGGAATGCAAATACATGAATTGTTCTTTTTTTGTTGTACATATTCATAATCTCCGCCGTTCTGGGATCAACTCAACACATGGCTCCTGCATATATCTGTCCTTTTCTCATCTTGAATTCAAATACATATTTCTAATATATATGTTTGCCTTCTATTTACCATTCCCTATAGGCTGGTTGTTTATACAAATCTGCAAATAGTTTTATTACATACATTTCAGTTCTACCTGTTGCCCAATATCCAGTAATTTGCCTACGCAGCATGCCAACAACTTTTGTCCTTCACCTGTAATAATTCAAGGTTTTAGTGACTTTCAAGTTAGCCAGCAGCAGACATTTAACCACTTAAACTGCATAAGTATAAAAATAGCAGTCAAGATGAAACTCACTTATACTTAAGCTGGGGTGAAATTGTCGAGTCATGCATTCGCACCGCTTGAGCTGAGCTAAAAGGCAGTCAGGCAGAAGCCAATGTTTTCGTTGTCAAAGTGATGCATTACCCCCTCTGTAATCGGATGTGTAAGAAAAATATGTATTTATGCATGTAGATGTGTAGCTATATACAGCAACTGGCAACTGGGCGTTTCATTTCGTAGGCAACAGCTGGTCAGAGCTGGCACCTGGTATGTAGCCAGCAACTGTTGCACAACTGAAACTAACTGATTTTTAATAAATTGATCACAACTAATTGCTGACAGTTTACTTGGTTGATGCATTGTTTTTACTGTTGCTGTTTTCAAGAAGCTAAATTGCTGCTTGATGTTCAAATTTGTGCAATAAAAATATTTTTGTTTTGAGTGCAGAACTTTTTTTTTGCTGCATGGCTATATAGCCGCAAGTTCTAAAGGGCAATGCGACAAGGTACAAAGAACCCTAAAAATAAAATTATATATGGAACTGGCACAACAGGTGCATCGAGTTATCATCAGCTACATATTTGGTGAACAGATGACAGCGCGGTAGTATGTATGTGGCGCATGTAATCACAGCGCATGCGGAGAAGCTGCAACACAATACGCAACTGCAGCGTTGCACAGTGTACGTTTTTAAAAGAGTTGAGTAATGAAAATAAAAAATAAATATGATGATATAGCAAAATTTTGATTGGCCTCCTGTGAATACAAAAATTAAATACCGAAATAATATTGATGAAATTTTAAACAAAATGCCAAAAATAGAACGGTATATACCAAAATAATCCCGAGAATATTAAAGGATATCCAGCATCAGTCTTCTTACAATCGCAAAAACTCCTAAAAATTCATAAAAATAATCCCGAAATAATCATGATAGAATCTGGAAAATACTCCTATAAATACAAATATACTGAATTTAATATCAAAACCAATATGCATTGAACCCGACCCCCTCAGATTTTGATGAAATTTTGCATACGGCTACATTTTACCTATACAAACAAAACCTTATTGTGAGCGTGGCCAGGTATCGAAATACTTGTAAAATGGCTGTAATAGGTACCCTTACGCTGTGGTTACTGCTGAATGGCTTAACCGATTTCAAAGTACATGTGTACACACATATGTATGCAAACTAAATAGGGGTCAACGAAAAAAAAAATTTTTGTTATTTTTTGAACGAAAAAAATATTTCTTGGATAATTATTAAAACGAGATATTTTTTTGATAATCAACTAAACGAAATTTTTTCGTTTATATAGTTGTGCAGCCCTGCCTTTAGAAAGGTATTTAATAAAATCAGGGGCCGAATTACGACATCCGTTCCGTGATCGTAAACAGTTTTTTAAGTCAAAATAACTTTGATACTTTCCAATTTTTAAAAAAAGGAATAATGCATAATTGAACCTACTGGCACTCCAAGCCAATTGCTCAAATATGACGTCATTCCGAGTTATAAGTTTAAAAAATTCGCTTTCGATCACGGATCGTATCACGTAATTCGGCCCCAGGTTTCAAAAACATACACTGTAAAAATTTTGAACTTTGTGACCACCCTATTGTATATAAATTTTTGTGAAATTACATTGCAATCACTTTTTGCTTTATTTATTGATCGTGCGGTTTTTTTTACGGTTGCCATACTCAATTCTTTTTAGGATCAAAATTTGTTTTGAAAAGACACTGCCCTATATTGTTCTGACGTCTATATATCTTACTGAACTGATCCAATTGAGAAAGGCTTCTTAGTATAAAGTTTTAGATGCCTTGACATAATGCCAAGTAAAAATACGGTGTTGGACCGGGTTATTAATAAATTCACAATTTTTCGAAATTCGAATTATTTTTCAACTAGCTACAAACTTATTTTCGAAGTTCCAAAGTTTTTGTTTAATTTCTCGCTATTGTTCAGTTCGATATTGCTAATTTTTGAAATATACACCGTGAACAACCCCAACAATAAACGTTCAAATAATTTGAGTCGCTAAAAAGTATTATTTAATTTGAATGTAGTTTACATTGATCCAAGTATTTCTCAACTTGGGTCCCCTAATTATGAAATAGCCATTTTATTTGTAGTTACATGTAACGCGTAAAATATTTTAGTCCAGATTTTGGCTTTGCAAGGAGTATTTTCTGGTAAAAATGAGTTCTAAAAAACCTGTGTGCTTAACAGTAAAACCAAAAGCTAAAATTCTAGGCTTTTTAAAACGTTTTTAGCAAATAAATATAATGTTTACAAATCAACAATTTGTAGCATTAAGCGAAAAAAAGTGATTTTAAAATTCGTAAGCAACACGTATTCTGGACCTGGAAATAGATAATGCACTTTACCGTTGGTTTATCTGAATGCGAAATAAGAACTGGCCAGTCAGTGCTTTATTGTTGAAAGAAAAGGCAAAAGCATTGCATGCTAAATTGAAGGAAAATGAAGCAAACTTCTACGATAGTGACGGATGACTTCAAGGATTCAAAAAAGCTATAGCATTCGACTTTTTCAAATATCAGGCGAACAAATGTCTTCGAAGCGTTAGCTAGTGGATCCGTTTAAAGAAAAATTTAAAGCTAAAATGACCGAATTAGAGTTGTGCAACGATCAGTTATTCCTGCCAGAAAAAAACTTACGTAAACTGCACACGTAAGAAGAGAGCCCCAGGGGTAAATTTGGGAAAGCCACAGAATCCCACAAACTTAAAACCATTGTAATTAGAAAGGCGAAGAGACCACGCTGCTTTGAAAACTTACAGTGCCCCACAGACTATATGAGGTCGAAATCCGCCTGGATGATGTAGGCTATTTTCAAGCAATGGTTTTATGAGTAATTCGGTCAACAGTACAATATTCCTTTTGACTTTGTCAGATTTTTAAGGTTAATTCGTTGTTTTTTAAGGAGAAGGGATTGCCGATTAAAGCTCTCGTCCTAATTGACAACACCCTTTTCACCCAAATGAAGCTGCACTAATAACGGAGAGTGGACAAATTTGCCCCTGCGGGTTAGGGGTTCAGAATATGCCCGAGGTAGGCATACCTCTCGTAAGAGGCGACTAATATGCCCAAAGGTAATGACGTGCAACTCGATGGTTGATCTACGGATATGATGCCTCTCACCTCTCACTACCCATCTTATCCTTCCTTACGGAAGGAGGAGTGACATAACCTAGAAGGTTTCACTGGTCATAAATCGGTACCACAGTCGGGCAGTACCGCAAGGGAGTACCGGAGCATACCGGGTTCAAATCCGGCCAAGTACTGTTAATTCGACAACACTCCCCAAAACCTTCGGGGGGTGTTTTTGTCGTTACCACAACAACAGCAATTGGCAAATTTCGGTAATTTTCATGCCACCAAAGGTTACTCCACTTGTTCAACCGATGGATCAGTGGTGGAATTCACTAACTTATAACGGTGCGATTTTTCGAGATTTTAGTTAACGATTTTGTATTCTGCATTAACGACTGTGCTATTCACTAACTTAGCTATATCGATTCGGGGTTGAGATTTCTCATCCCGCGATAAAACGTACGCTAAGTACTCA
Organism: Merzomyia westermanni; assembly: GCA_949987695.1. Taxonomy (NCBI): domain Eukaryota; kingdom Metazoa; phylum Arthropoda; class Insecta; order Diptera; family Tephritidae; genus Merzomyia; species Merzomyia westermanni. Next base: position 61,926,457 of record OX465290.1, read on the forward strand.
AATGCATTTTTTTGATAATAATATTGATATAATAGTAATATTATTTTAATTTTCGCTAAAAACTTAAAATTATGTGTTGTTTATTTAACGACACAGACAACAATCCCAAATTGTGCGTTGTTTACTTAACGACACAGCTGATCGCGAATAAACGAATATCGATAAAAAATGGTTAGTGAATACCGATATCGTCGATTGCGAATGTCGTTATAGAAGTTAGTGAATTCCACTACAGAATGCAATAAAAATCACTAAGTTGCATAACAGAAACATCCTTCTAGCTTCAATAGCTGCGATGATTTGCTCGAGTCGATGAAGAAAATTAACTCAAAAACAGCTAAAAAACTTTTGGAGTTGTGTTGATGAATTTTAACTTTTGCGGTGAACATGATGATCCCTAAGATAGTGTTTCGTTGGCGGTTTTTAAAGAAAAATGGGTAGCTTAACTTCGCTCTTTGAAAAGCAACACCGTGGATCTCCTTAACAGTTTAAATCCTGGGGTTTGTTCTTGTGCGTAAATTGTTCAAAGATATGTAGGTTATTGAAAATCGTGTTTTTATTAAAAATTTCGGACTTAATTTACGTAACCAAGAGTAAGTGAATGGAACGAAGGTATTTAGGAGGATAATGCAGATGACGATCATGAACAAGAGGACGAATTCGATAATTAACCGTGTATCATGGCAACTGGAGAAAATTAAGCTGACTAAAGCAGTTGAAATTTTCAACAAGGCAATTAGATGAGCTGGTCATGAAGACCCCGATCCAAATGATATAAATGTACTGAGACGTTTAAGGGAGAAAACTGTGATTCAAGTTTTAGAAAAACAGAAGATACAAAAAAGATGACTGATTCTTTTTTAATAAAACCTACATTTTGCATGATATGACTGTAGCGTCAATTAATATATAACGAAAACAAGAATAAAATGTAAATTTAAATGTATAAATATGTATTCAATTAATCTTTTTGGGCATTCCAAAACGTGAACACTTTTGTTAACGTGAACTGCTTTGGTTTCATTCAGGTCACGTTATCGAACGTGTGCTGTATCTACAAAGTGTTTTGTTTCAAACTGTATTAATTATTCTGGCATTTGAATTTTTTTTTGCGAAAAATTTTTCGCGTATTTTTAAATATTTGCGACTTCTTCATAGGGGTAAGATCGCGTTTTAGTATAAGGTTGTTGGATATAAAGTTTGGTAGAAGATGACACCTTGTATATATATTTCAAAACTTAGTGAACTGGTCCATTGGGAGAAAATTGGCAAAAACTAGGTAGAGTCGAAAATGGGCTTATAGCTAATTTCGAAAAACGTATTTTTATTTTGTTGTTGGGAACTATACAAACAAGTTTCAGAAAGAAAGTCGAACTTCGAAAAAAATTGGCCCACTTCACAAGTGTTTACCCCTAAGTGTAATGGGTTTTGGCTACTGCAATAAAAAAGGCCCATCCAGAAAAAAAGGAAGCAGCAGGCCAAACGTACACAAAATGGGAGATTAAAATGGCTCTAGTGGCAACCATGATTGCAGCTGATATTGTCATCTGTGCTTCATGCATTCGTCTTTCCAACACGGCGCTTCTGTGATGTTGAATTGAGTTTAAGTAGACAACATTTGTGAGATTTTGTTCGTTGCACGCACAGCATTCAACGGCTGATTTAAGCTGTCAAATGTTGTAAGCTTTTTTGCTGAGCCTAATTTTATTTTCTCTATTTTTTATTGATTATTATGCTGTTGTTAGTGTTAATGTTGTTGTTGTGGATGTATCATTTTCATTGCGTGTCAAAGTTAAAATGATTCCTTTCACATCGTTTTTCATGCTATTATTCTTTCAACCAACTGTTACATTTCTCCGGAGGCAATGCGTGCCACAAATTGTTGAGGTGAAAAAGTTGGCACACTTATTTATTTTGTTTTTGTACTATACCCAAGTGGCATGTTTGCTTTACTAATACAATACATTTACGAAATTTTTGAGTTGTTCTTTGTTTGAATTTTTGCAATTACTTTTTATGGCTTCTCGCAAATTTGCTAAGCCATAAAATATGTAATTTTCATGTTACAAATTGATCAAAGAGAGGAAAACATGAATAAAGGATGCGAATAAGGGTATTCTGCTTTTTGGATTGTTGCACCAAAAACGTATACCCCACACGTCAGAAAGAACATATTTTAAATTCTATCAGTGCAGAAAAGTTCTTTTGCGTCCTGTAGAAAACTAGATTAGCTCAAAGCTAAGTTGGAGCTCAGCAGTTTTCACTGCAGGGCTGTTTTTTCTCTCTTGTTGTTATAAGAATTAAGCAGTGTTATCGATGTTGAGAGCTATTTTCCAGATATGATTCAAAGAGACATCGGTAATGCTACCTTCTGGACCCAAACCAATTTTTGAGTGGGAGCTACGTCAGACGGTAATCTCTTCAAGTAAATCCTTCCAAAACTTTCTTTTTTCATCCTACCTCTAACCACAATGAAGGAAGATTAGATTGGATTGCTAAACAGGGATTCTGAAGGCTGCCTACAATTCGTGTATTTATCCGAGAGAGTATATCTGTCTAAAAGCTTCTTCACATGCGATTCACCCATCTAGTCCTGCTTCGTAGTAATGAGTGAGTGGAATACATAGTAATTCAGCTTCACGCTATGGCTTCCATGCTTAACAGAGGGAAGCCAAAAACTGATTTTGAGTCTAGGAAATAAAGCACATAGCCGACCACCTATAAGCGAAGTCAAAAGCAGAGTTGAGCAGAGCTGAGAGTTGACAAATATTTCAAACTAGGATCTAATACCAGTCTATAGTCTGGACATAAGTCAGGTGAGATCTACATAATTTTAGATTCCATGACGGCAAGTTCTTTAGATCTCTCATGTAATATTGCATCTTATCGTCGGTGACACTGCAAAACCGCGTAACGCATAAATGCAAAACCGCGTAAGTGATATCTCAGTTTGGCTGTTTTGCCACTACAAATTGTTTATTTTTTCGACTAACATTCACTTTATGGAAAAAGTTCCAGGCTTGAAGTGGAAGGTTGTGAATACGCTCATTGCGCATGCACATTTGTACACCACGACAGGAGCGAAAGATCTACCTCCCTTTTTTCCGAAATATTATAAGTGCCCTCAGAAATCTGAGCCGATTCGTCTGCGTTACTCGATAGTTCGCACTCTTATTACACATTTGTTTCGCCTGAGTAGGAAACTCGTTCTATGCCTATCCAACTAAGGCAGAAGATCTGTAGCGAGTTCGTTCCCCTCTCTCTTTATTCTTTAGTTTTCGTTAGAAGACCATCAACGAAGTTTCCATAGAAATTTTAGTGCCTGGAGACCCATCAAAGACATGTCCTTCCACTTTGAGATGCTCTTAAGTTGACAACGACTCTCGACAATTACTTTTGGTTCTTTATGTATATAAGGCTGTAGTAAATTGCTGGAGCTGTATTACGTCGCTTTGAAAATATTGCTTTTCAATAACACCTTCTCACGTAATAATGTGATCTGGAGTCGGAAAATCAATAATCGATTTTTTTGTTTAGAGATAAAAAAAATAAATAAGAAAAATAGATTTTTTATGTGAAAAAAACTAAACCAATGTAAAATGTCTTATGTCCAAAACTAAAAAAAGTCAAAAATATTCAAAAAAATCAAAACCATCTTTTAATTTTTGATTTTTTGTTTTTTATTTTTTTTTAATATTTTTAATTATCTGTAATTTTTTTCAGTATTGTTGATGTGTATATTTATCAAAAATAAAATATGACTTTTTTTTTAATTTTGGAAAATAATGGTAATCAATCATTAAATGGCGGCCGCCGTGGTGTGAAGGTAGTGTTGCCGGCCTACCACACCGAAGGTCCATGGTTCGAGCCCTGGTACAGGTAACATCAAAAGTGATTTGAAAAAAGTTTTTCAAAACGGGGTCGCCCCTCGGCAGTGGTTTGGCAAACTCTCCGAGTGTATTTCTGCCATGACAGGCTTCTCAGCAAAAAATTCGTCTCCTTTGTAGATGCCGTTCGGAGTCGGCAAAAAACTGTAGGTCCCACCAATTTGTAGGGAAAATTCAAATCGGCACACCACAAATTGGAAGAGAAGCTTGGCGCAAAAATCTCTTAGGAGGTTTATGATGATATACCTGTTGTATATCGCGCCATAGAGAGAGAGAATCATTAAATGGATTCTAAAGAAAATAATTAGTCAAACCGGTAATCATTTCTATTAGTAATCATTGTTGTTGTTGTTTCGAAAGAAAATTTGTTCGCTTTCTAGTGATTCGTACTCTGCAAGAAACTTTCTACGCATTCGTTGTTCGAGTTTCATTCTGTTTCCCTTGTATTTGTTTTATCCCCCCTTCGATTGTAGAAAATTTGGTACTATGCGTAAATGGTCGAAAATAAGAAAATTCTATTCGGCAACAATTAAGCAAATCCACAAAAATGTATTTTCTGATGAATATAATAAAACAATTAGTGTTTTTTTTTCATAAAGAAATGATTCTTTATCGCAGAAAGAGTTAAGCAATCGCTGTTTAATGAAAATAATTGAAGAATGTTAGGTAAAAAGTTTGAAAAATTCAGCAAAAAAAAAGTTAAACTTAGAAGTATTAATATATTTAACAAGTAAGGAAGTCTAAGTTCGGGTTGAACCGAACATTATGTATCTAGTACTGATATATTATGGCCTACCAATTTACGCAGGTCTGTTTTAATACTTTTTAGCTTGTATTATAAAGCCAGCTGGTTGTTTTCAATAAAAACACTTCTTCCCCTCCAATTTGTGATTTTGATTTTTTCCTACAAATTGGCGAGACCTACAGATGTCTGCCGACTTCGAACGGCATCTACAAAGGAGGTGAATCTATACTGAGAAGGCAGAAATACACTCGGAGAATTTGCCAAACCACTGCCGAGGGGCAACCCTGTTTTGAAAAACTTTTTCAAACCACTTTTGATGTTACCTGTCCCAGGACTCGGACCTTGGACCTTCGGTGTGGTAGGCCGGCAGCACTACCGCCACCCATTTTTAAAACAAACATTTACCTTTATATGTACAACATTTTCGCCAAATATCGTTTCTATAAATCAATTTTTGCCGGATTTATGGCAACAAAAGTTTTGTGGAATCCGCCACTATAAAAGGGGCGGGGCCACGCCCATTTTCAAAAATTTATATTTTTCGACTTTCTTTGTTCACGTTCACTTTGAACGTGAAATAGAAATGATATAAAGCTTTTGTAAGCAAAGTTATTGCCTATTAAATATATCTATGATCCTTCTCAAAATCTTTCGCATAAAAGTGGGCGTGGTTCTTAACCGATTTCACCCATTTTTTTCCGGAACATACCTTCTATTAATATAAATATGTGTGCTAAATTTCGATATCTTCAACGGTTTTTGATTTATGATTAATATTATTTCTAAATTTGACTCAATCAAAAGTGGGCGGTGCCGCCCCCATTTTCAAAGATTTCTTGCAAAAATTTATTTTATGCCTCAGTATTAATGTATACACCAAATTTTATCTTTATAGGTGTATTATTTACTGAGTAATCACTTTTTTTGTGTTTTCCAAAATATTCTATACATAAAAAAAGGGCATGGCTATCATCCGATTTCCCATTTTAAATAGCGCTCGGAGATGAGTGCCAAGGAACCTGCATATTTCATTAAGATATCTCAAAATTTACTAAGTTATCGTGTTAACAGACGGACGGACGGACATGGCTTCATCAATTTCTTTTTTCCTCCTGAACATTTTGATAAATATAAATCAATGTCTACCTCGATCCGTTTTTGCCGGTAGATACCATAAAAAAAAAGTGGATTTAGAATGTGTAGTTCTTATAATTGGTTTATTAAAAATATATTTTTACTATTCTTATTATATTTTTTTATCAATAAAGTCATTTTAAAAAAGGCTAAAAATCGATTATATATTCACAACTCTAGTCTGACCTCCAGATGCTCGGAGTGTAGCCCAAGTAGTCACAATTCCCTTATCCAGTTTTAAACCGTTCTTGTAGATTACAACTTCCCTATCATTATCATTGAAAATCCAAAACTTTTTCTGCATAAGAAGGGTATCAAAACCTTTAGGAACTGCGCATTTCATTTTCCCCCTCTTTGCAGTTGATCTGTCTGTTTCTTCATATTCTTGCTCTAAAGTTCATTGTATTGTTTTGTCTTGCGGGCAATTTTATTGGAATTTATTGCTCTCCTTGGTAGAGTAATTTATGCAATTAGTGTATTGCCAATACAACAGCAACAATATCAATAACAACACAAAAATTACAACAACTACAACTACTGCGTGTATGACAACAAGACCAACAAGCACTAAAAATTCCGCTATCAACGCATTGATATCTCCAAATGCCATGGCAAAGTCACTTTTAACCTAAGAAAACAAAAATATTTGCAACCAAAAAAAACAAAAAACAGTTTGCAACAAAAGTCGTGAATCCTTGAAGAGGCTGCTTGCAGCAAATAAAAGCCACTGAAGCGCAGAGGTGATGCCATACCATGCGCATGCGCCTTTTATGCCCGTGTTGCATGCAAATTAAGCATAAATGCAACGAATCAGCAATCAATGGCAAGTTGTTGCAACAAAGAAGCAAAATTTGCTAGCTCACATCGCAAGTACTTGTAGCCGCAAGTTCAATGCACGTTGGTCTAATGAAACCTTGCTATGTGTATGTTTGTGTAATGCGACATTTTGTTGCACATCAATATGCAGTTGATACAGCTGCCGCATTTACTGATTCTGCCTATCGCCTTGGGCAGCAATCAGTGTCATTTTCATTTGTTCGCAATTTTCTGGAATAATGTTGCAACAACCATAATAATCACAATGCAAATTACCAACTAAGCTGTCGAGAGAGGAGTAAGATTTGTAGGAAAAATAGCAGAAGCAAATGTTTGAACGAAAAAGAAGTAACAACAAAACAATCAACTTCGACAAATCGTGTCAAGTTCTGTAATGCAGTATTTCCTGCGGGCAACGCTTTTGGCACCTACCACTAATGGTGGCTGCTGCTGCTCGTGTTGCTCCTGCTGCTGTTGGCAATTGTAGCTCATCGACTGCGAATGCGCGTTTGTTGACGCTTTGAGGAGTGTTCTCGCTCGAAACATTGCCGCCAATAAGTGAACCAATCAAATTTGCATAAAATGAAAAATTGTGATGTTCATGTTGTGATTGTGTGTGGAAGGATTGGGAAAATAACCCTGCAAAAAACGGAAATACTCCGTCCCACCATCCAAAGAAAACTCCTTAAGGAATATCAGGGTACTCCATTACTTATACTCATTCATATAAAAAAGGTAGCCCAATTTAAATGACGATGTCCAGTGACTGAATCACCTAATCCATCTCGAAGTACTCTTTTTTTTTCCCCTATGAAGCACCTACGTGAGAGTACTCTCAAAATGCTTCCAAAGGATTACTCTATGGAGTAGGTGTACTTTTGAGGACCACCAACTCCCCCTCAAGCTTTGGTGTAGAATACTCCATGGAGTATTTTTTTGGCAGCGTTTTGAAAGTAATCTCACATAGGTGCTCCATAGAATACTCAAAAGCAAAGCAAAGGTTACTCCGAGATGGAGTAAGTGATACAATCACCGGACATCGCCATGTAAATTGGACCACCATTTTTATATGAATGAGGATAAGGTTGAAGTACTCTGATACTCCATCGCTTTGTACAGGGAAGTAGCAGAAAATAAGTTCGTAACAGTTTGAATAAATGGTTCTACCTCGACAAATACGTCCTATCTCCGATTTTTAAGAACCCATTTCTCCAATATTTTATCTCTGAACCCCAAATACATTTGAGCTTTTGTGGGTTTGCTTTCTGATTGTCTTCACTTTCAGATTCGGCTTTGCTTTCTCTCGAAACTCCCATCTGATATCCGGTTATGGTTTAGATTCCCCTCACAAATCGGTTGTGGTACGAAACCTGATCTAGCTCTGGCTTAAAATCCGCTATCAAATATTGCTATAATATCGGTTTCGTACCGATCCCGTTCTATTTTCAATTGTAGTTTGGATTCCCCTTTGAAATCCGTTTTCGATTGACGTTTCAAATGCGGTTTCGTTTTCAGTTTCAAATCCAGTTTTGGTTATGGTTTCGTTTCTTGTTCAGCTTATACATATCTTGGCTACTTACGTGCTGTTTTTAGTTTCAGTATATTCTAATGTTGGTAGTAGCAGTTTGGATCTGTGTGCAGTATATGTTTCTAACCTTTCCTTTCTCGACCCGTTTCGGTATCCAATCCTGTATCGGTTCCGTTTTCTTTTATTTCGATTCCAGTTTTGGCCCAGGTTTCAACTCTGGTTTAGATCGCAGTTCCTTACCTTTTGTTTATATTTCAGTTTTAGTTCCGGTTTGAATCTTGTTTTGGTTTCTATTTAAATTTCGATTCGGCTGCAATTTCGGTCTCGATATTAGTTCCGTTTTCAATTAAGTTAGATGTTGGATCTTTACCTTTTCTCTATTCTAGTTTCAGTTTCGCTTTGTATCTTATTCTGGCTCCTATTGAAATTGGGGTTCGGTTGCAACTTCGGTCTCAGTGTCTAGCTTTAATTTCGATTTCAGTTTTGTTTTTATTTCACCTTAGGTCTTGAATCCTTATGTTTTATCACGATTCCAGTTTTGATTTCGTTTCTGGTTCCGCACTTGGCTGCATATCGGTTCCGATTTAAGTGTTGTTTCCTAACACTAAGGTTCCTTAACGTTTATTTAGACTTAAGTTTCGGTTCTGGTTTCCATTCCGGCTAACGTTTTGTTTCCATTCCAGTTTCGGTTCCGAGTTGGATATATTTTTGGTTCCTACCTAAATTTTTTTAGTTGCAGTTTCGGTATCGGTTTATTGCTTTAATTTCTTTTTCTGCTTTGCATTCCGATTCCAGTTTCAGATCCGGTTTCGTTTTCTTTGTGGTTTCGGTTCAGTGTCCGTTCCTTATTTTTTGTGGTTTCGTTCTCGGTTTCTTACTGTGCTGCTCGTTTCCTTATGTTAATCATGTTCTATAAAATGGAAGTATGTAAATAACTACTACCTTTTTTAAGGTCATTTTCGATCCATTTTATATACGTCTTTTATGTTCTTCCTTTTGAACATTTTATTATTTACCTTAAATATTTTCAATAAACTAAATTTATCATATCCCTTTTCGTTACAGGTAAGTGAACCTCAAAGGCGCATGCGCACATAAATTCTCCACAATCCAAAACAATAAATATTTATAGTGAGTACCTTAATTAAATATATCAAGCATGTAAAACATAAATCATAACTTTTCATAACCAAATTCTTAAATTGCAAATCCATCTAAATAGGGCATTCGGCGTCCCGTCAATTAGCTTTCTGTGACATATTCGCAATTTAGGCGACACTTCTCATACCATTTTTGGTGCTCCGGATATTGTCTATAGCTAAAATGCTGATACCTACAAATATGTATTCATGCATTAGTAAATTATATTATTTCCATGCGTAATTTGACTTTTTACTTTCGCAACAAAAATGTTTGATTTTATGGTCGACTACAAAGTTTTTACCCATTTTGTGCTGTTAACACTTGTTAACGGCACTCAAAAGCATATTTGGCCTTGTTGTTGTTCCAAGATAATATCGTTATATATTGCCCAACAAATGACTGTACCATTAGCGCCTAGATGGTAGATCGCTAATTTTCTATGCCACAGGTGTTGACTGTCAAGAAACGCGTGTAGAATTATAATTTTCAAACGAATTCTTTTTTGGCTTTGCTTGCTCGCACTTGCATCCGAAAATTGTGCTGCAAAGTCAAATATGTATAAAATAGATATGTTCGTACATATGTCTAGCGCACATACATAGTTATGGCTGAACGTTTTACAGTCCCTTATCTATTTAAAATATGATTTATGAAGTCTCGTTTGGGTAGTAAGTTCGATGAGCGCTATGATGACTGCCGATCTTAGAACTGACATCTCCATTACGATTTCAAAGAAATGGCGTACCCCGAAATGGAGTAGGTGATCGTCTCCTAGGACATCGCCATTTAAATTGGATCCTCTTTTTTTATATGAGGAAGTATTTCTTGGGAATGGCCTGATACTCTATCGTTTTCGTCAGGGTGATCCGACTACCGGGAAAGTATTTGCCGATCATTGGTGTCTATGTACGAGTGCGTGACGACATACATTTCATTGTTAATCTCTATATACATACCTATATTAGTAATGGCGCCAAATGAAGTTTAAACATTTAATTACTAAAAACATGTACGCAAATATTCCTTGCAAACAAATGCTCAAAACAGATATAATAGCTTGCATAAAATGCGAATAGTCTAGGATGAATCCGGGATGAGTCGCAGAGGAGCATGCGATCAATGCCAGTTTTGATCTCTTTGTCCTATGAAGAGACTAATTGGTCCCTTTAATTCCCAAAAGGGTATTGTCGGACAGATTCCATTTGTTCCATTTGTCGGAGAAGTTTACTTCCAACACCTAAAAGTCGGCTACAGAAATTAAAATCAAATTATCCCAACTATGCCTATAACAGAATAGTTGGGATCAATTGTAGCCCACTGTAGACGAAAGGTATTCATCCCGGATTACTCTCTTTAGAAATCAGTCCCACGATTTTTTTACAGTCTGTAGTTGTTGGTGTGTTATACATAAATTGAGATATTTTCTTTTTACGTAATCATTTGCTACGTCACGTGCCAGCACAAGTGTATGAATATATTTAACATTCAAATGTGCAAATAATAGAATATGTAGCACTTAGTAATAATAAATATGTTCGAGTGGTAATTGAGTTAGTTGAAAGAGCTTTGAGTTTACATACTTCCACACAACATGTTGATTTACATACCTATCGGATTCCTTATGTTACACCCATGATCGTATATAAGGCATATCTTACGTACAGCAGTAATCTGTCAATGGCTTCCGATGTCAATATTTCCAGTCACCCAGATTGTAAGAGAGTTCTCGAGTCAAATTGTTGAATAAATGGGTTTCAAGGCAATCTGCAGTACTCTTCGTCAAACCACTGGACTAGCTTGTATCTCAAAATTTTCATTCACTTCGCAATCATAACTTGTACTATAAGGCCAATGAATACCTTTCCCAGACCAGCCAGGTATTCCTTTAATTGCTACTAACAAATCTGCTTTAACTCGAAACGGTACTGGAGTCCGCTTACCCGCTACTTTAAAGTAGCGGCATGAAATTAAATATAGGATATCCAATACGAAAGTTACGTCATGTCGTTGCAATTTTTGTTTCTTTTACTGATTTTTATGGTGTCATTAGACAATATTGATAGATAAAAACTTTGAGTTACTTTATTATTCTTATCCATCTGTCTCAATATCAATGCGCCAGTTGAAAAATTTTGCCCCGCTTTACGGCCGAACTATACATCTTAGTTATAAGCAATTATATATGTATCGATAGGTCTGGCCAAGCTACAGTGCCGTCAATCCATAAAACTTAAAAAAAAAGTATTTATAATGCAGAAAAATTTCTTCAAAAATTACACCACTACCAATGCCAACCACGTATTCACACTATAGATCCTTTGTTGTGAGAATAAACATGGCATGCATTTTTGCTTTACTTCCTGTTATTATATTGATTACTGGCTACGATGTCCAGTGTCAGCGGCTCTACTGCGAGCACGGAGTTGCTTTGTTGTGATGGTACTCAAAAGTACACCGCTTCCCTTCCTGGTGTTGAATAGGCTGTGGAGTAATCTTTTGGGAGCATTTTTAAAGTGCTCCCACGTAGGTCCACCATGGAGTATTCAGAAGCAAAGAAATGGAGTACTCCGAGATGGAGTAGACGATTTAATCCTAGGACGTTGCCATGTAAATTGGGCCACCTTTTTTATATAATTGAGGATAAGGTTTTGGTAAGGAAAAGAAAGGAAAGGACAGGAAAGGAAAAGAAAGGGAATTAATTAAAGGGAAGAGAAGAAAAGAAAAGAAAAGAAAAGAAAAGAAAAGAAAAGGAGAGAAAAGAAAATAACAAAAAAAAAAAAAGGAAAGAAAAACGATAAAATAGAAAACAACGAAATATATTAAAAATACAGAGAGAACTCTTTTGAAATGTATGAGACTTGGCCAAGTGGCAGCCTTACTTTACTTGCTTAAAGCCAAGGTATACCAATACAGGTAATATAAACTCAATAGCTGATTAGATTTTTTCATTTTAACAAATTTTAGACTTTTTTGCGACCTTTTTGACTATATATAATCATTTGTTGTTGAAGCTGGCTCTAGGTCAGTTGCATTAAAAAACACGCTGTTTTAGTTTTTTACCTCCAATATATTTCGATTTCCAACGGAAATCATCATCAGGGACTACAACAAAAATGTAATATTTATTTAACACTAGTTTACACAGATAGGTATAAAAGTATACATATGTACATGTAAACAAAGATAATTACTATAAACATACATACATTACTTCAGCTGTTGTATGCACAGCAACTGGTCAGTTCGGCATGCTGTTGTGAACTGATTTGCGCGAGTCAAGCAGATGTCGGTAAAGGTGTGCAATGGCTTCCGAATCTTGCTTATAATTCAGTCTCTTATTCTCGTTCGTGTCTATTATGTGGAGCATCTCTAAAGTAAAACGTTTGTTGTAATGTCGTTCTTGCTGTAGTATGCTCACAGCGTCAAAGTCAGGTTTATGTCCGCTCTCCGCACAGTGGGCCGCAAGTGCTGTTTTATATGTGATATTAGATTTTTGACATTTTATATCCGATCGGTGTCCAGCTATTCTAGTTTTAAGCTTATTTTTCGTTGTTCCAACATATTCTTTGTTGCATTCGTTATCTACGTCTCCTGCACATGGTATTTTATATATAATATTATTTTTGTCCATCATTTCCACTTTGCTTTTCATGTTTTTGAAAAATATATTATTAGTGTACGTCGGTTTATGTGCTAATCCAATTATTTCTTTGTCGTAAATATTAGAACATTGTAATCTTTCGGAAAAGCCCGGTATATATACAATTGATTTGTATATAAGTGGTTTTTTGCCTTTAGTTTTCGATTTGGTACCGTTTTCATGTGTATTAATCAGCCTATAAATCACCCCGGATGGAAAATCATTCATCTTCAGGATGTGTTTTATACGTTTTTTGTTCTCAGCGTGGAACATTTCGTCGCTAGTATCTAGAACTCTACTGATGAAGTTTTTCGCCGTGTTGAAAATCATGTTTTTGGGGTGTTTTGAAAGATAGTTAATGATACGTCCTGAAGATGTAGGCTTTTGATACCAATCTAGCTTGATTTTGTTGTCAATTTTACATACTAAAGAGTCTAAAAAGGGTAATTTGTCATTGTTTTCCAACTCCATCGTGAATTGGATGTTTTTATGATAGGAGTTAAGCAGGTCTAAAGTTTCATTCAGTTTATCCTCTTTCACTATCGCAAACACATCATCTACGTATTTACTAAGTAGTCTAGTGTTTGCCGTTGCTTTTCTTAAAATTTCTTCCATTACAATGTCGGCGACAATAGGTGATGCTGGAGATCCCATTGGAAGTCCCTTCAACTGCGTATACATTTGTTCCTCATATTTAAAATATCTATTCTCACATATACAAAATGTCACTATTTCCATAAAAATGTTAAGAGTGCAATAGAATTTAAAGACAAAGTCAACGACTCCTATATATGTGGTAATGAGCGTCTTGTATCGTTTGATGTTGTATCACTATTTCCAAGTATACCAACAGACTTGGCTATACAGACAATACGGGCCAAGTGGGAGGAGATTAATGAGTACACGGAAATCCCAAAAAATCTTTTTATGGAAATAGTGACATTTTGTATATGTGAGAATAGATATTTTAAATATGAGGAACAAATGTATACGCAGTTGAAGGGACTTCCAATGGGATCTCCAGCATCACCTATTGTCGCCGACATTGTAATGGAAGAAATTTTAAGAAAAGCAACGGCAAACACTAGACTACTTAGTAAATACGTAGATGATGTGTTTGCGATAGTGAAAGAGGATAAACTGAATGAAACTTTAGACCTGCTTAACTCCTATCATAAAAACATCCAATTCACGATGGAGTTGGAAAACAATGACAAATTACCCTTTTTAGACTCTTTAGTATGTAAAATTGACAACAAAATCAAGCTAGATTGGTATCAAAAGCCTACATCTTCAGGACGTATCATTAACTATCTTTCAAAACACCCCAAAAACATGATTTTCAACACGGCGAAAAACTTCATCAGTAGAGTTCTAGATACTAGCGACGAAATGTTCCACGCTGAGAACAAAAAACGTATAAAACACATCCTGAAGATGAATGATTTTCCATCCGGGGTGATTTATAGGCTGATTAATACACATGAAAACGGTACCAAATCGAAAACTAAAGGCAAAAAACCACTTATATACAAATCAATTGTATATATACCGGGCTTTTCCGAAAGATTACAATGTTCTAATATTTACGACAAAGAAATAATTGGATTAGCACATAAACCGAGGTACACTAATAATATATTTTTCAAAAACATGAAAAGCAAAGTGGAAATGATGGACAAAAATAATATTATATATAAAATACCATGTGCAGGAGACGTAGATAACGAATGCAACAAAGAATATGTTGGAACAACGAAAAATAAGCTTAAAACTAGAATAGCTGGACACCGATCGGATATAAAATGTCAAAAATCTAATATCACATATAAAACAGCACTTGCGGCCCACTGTGCGGAGAGCGGACATAAACCTGACTTTGACGCTGTGAGCATACTACAGCAAGAACGACATTACAACAAACGTTTTACTTTAGAGATGCTCCACATAATAGACACGAACGAGAATAAGAGACTGAATTATAAGCAAGATTCGGAAGCCATTGCACACCTTTACCGACATCTGCTTGACTCGCGCAAATCAGTTCACAACAGCATGCCGAACTGACCAGTTGCTGTGCATACAACAGCTGAAGTAATGTATGTATGTTTATAGTAATTATCTTTGTTTACATGTACATATGTATACTTTTATACCTATCTGTGTAAACTAGTGTTAAATAAATATTACATTTTTGTTGTAGTCCCTGATGATGATTTCCGTTGGAAATCGAAATATATTGGAGGTAAAAAACTAAAACAGCGTGTTTTTTAATGCAACTGACCTAGAGCCAGCTTCAACAACAAATGATTATATTTTTTCATTTTAGTTTTTTCTAAACTGTCAAAGTTGCTTTCAATAGGTTTGTTTACACTGTAACATGCACTGTGCTGTTTTGACGTTTTATAGGGGCGCTTTTCAACAAGGCCGCCGTGCTATTGCCTGCTTTACTATGCCTTACTATGCTTAAAACGCATTTAATTTTCGAATAACGAAAACCTCTATTTGACAGCCCAATACGCGCTTACTTTGCTTGCTGTGACGGCTTTCGAAGCTTCTATTTGACGATAAAAGATTTCCAAGAAAAGTAAGGTAACCTAAAAAAACATGGCCAAAGCTGAACTTCTACAGTATTTTGTTTTTTTGACTAAGTCTAATCTACGGTATAAACGTTAGAAAACGTTAACTGTGTACCTATTCGCTTTTAAATTTGACTAATTAAAAATACTCTCAAAACATTACCGTAAAAAAACCACGAATTGGCCAACACTGAATAAATTACCGAACTAATTAAATTAAATTTGACAAATTCTCACAGCAAATTGCATAAATTTACTTAGCAAATTAGCAAGCAATTTTCATGAGCACAAAAAAAACTACAGAAACTATAGTAACTGAAAAATGAAAAAAAAAACGAAGTCGCAAAAACAATTCCAAACAATTCGATGGGTGCAGTTAACAATGCAACAATGAATTTACTGGCAAATAAAAACAAGTTTTCGAATAAAAAAATTAAAGTGAATCAAAATTTGCCGGCTTGCGCACGCTTTTTTATTTGCTGGTTTTTTGTTGATTTTTATATTTATTCGTGCGTGCCACGTAACGCCCATATTCCCATAAACGGTTAATTGAATTTGGAGTTGTAAATCAATCAATGGCATTTGTAAGTACGAGGAGGATGTACTTAAGCTATGGTGGTCGCTCCATAACTTCATGTATCATACCAAATTGCTCTCACGACACACGATAGTCGGGCATGTACCGCAAGGAGTCCTCTAACGTACCGGATTCATATCCAGCAAAGGACTGTGTCTTTCGACAACACTCCCCAAAACTTTCGGGGAGTGTTTTTATCTTTAAAAGCAACAAACAAAAAACAACCACACGTATCCACTATCGCGCTAAGCTAATTCTAAGAGACTACGACACGCACCATCTCTTTGTGGATTTCAAACGTGTGTGAAATTCGCTTCCCTCCTAAGCTGGCAAAACAAGGCAACTTCCTGTAAATCCATGTCTTTAATTTGTTTCTAGAGAAGTTAACTGGATCATTGCTGATCATATTGATACCATTGACCTTAATTCTTGGAATAAGAAATGAAAAAGTTTGGTGCTACGATGAGAAAAACGTCTATTTGGATATTTAGCAACAAAAGTAATGTAGTCTAGATCGTCAATAAAACACACTTTGGATTGAGAAGTAAACTAAAAAGTAAAGTCCTTCGCCCCCGAGGGTTTGGAGAGTGTTACGGATATAAGCAGTCCTTTGCCGGAATGAATCTGGCACACTACAGTTCAAGTACCTTCTGTGAACTATTTGACTGGCATACCTAAAGCGAGTATATCCTAGGACCCTACCTTTCGAGAAAAAATTTGATGTTGGACCCACGGCCCACAACGTGCCTTAAAACTCGATGGCTGGTCTACGATTGCCACCTTTCAACTCTCACTATCAATGTCTTCCTTTATTTATATTTTAGAGTTTAAAGTCGACCCGAAATCAAGCCCGCTGCAGCTGGGCTTGTCTCAGAAGTTGCAGTGTCGAATCGTACCATATTCATATCTATAACACTTCTTAAACCTTTGTGGATTCAATGAAAAAAATGGTGGGAGTGATCTCTAAAGAGAGTGATCTGGAATCAATACCTTTCGTCTACAGTGGGCTACAATTGACCCCAACTATTCTGTTATAGGAATAGTTGGGATAACTCGATTTTAAGTTATGCAGCCTACTTTTAGGTGTTGAAAGTAAACTTTTCCTACCGTATCCGTAGGGGAACAAAGGGAATCTGTCCGACACAATCCTTTTAGGTATGAAAGGACATGCTCAAACTAAAGAGATCACATTCTCCTATGCGGCTCATCATGGATCTATCCTATTGGTCTTCCTTCGCCATTACCACATCCTCTGTGGATGGTCGTATTATGCAGAGCTTCAGTGGATGTTGACTAAAACACATCTCCTCTTCATTGTTTCAGCAGCTCGTAATTGCTTTAAAATCATTATTTTAGTTTTGCTTACTACATTTTACCTCTTTAAACTTTTCAAATTTCCAAGTAAAGCAAAAACCTTGAATACAGATTTTCCTACATAGAGTCCATAAATTTACAACCTAATTAAAAACCGTCTCACGGTTTTCCCCAAAATTATTTAATGGTATTTTAAAAATGTCGCTTTATTATGGTGCGTGGGTAGCATGACAACCGAGACAACTTGCAACAAAATTAAAAACGCTGCCGGCACAAAACACACGCAACTGGCACCAACGAGAACGAGGCGGCCAACCTGTTGCAACGGTAAAACAGTGAAAGTTAGTCAATGGAGAAAAAAATTAAAAAAAAGAGAAAATAATGAAAAACTAAAAACCTATAACCACTTGAAAAAAATAACAAAAAGGTCAATAAGCTATAACATGTTTAATGATTTGTCTACAACAAAAATCCCATTAGCCTAAATAAACGAATAATTAATTAAAGTTTTTTTTTTGTTTTTTTTTTTTTGATTTCAATTAAATGCCTCCACCAATAAATTGAGTTGACAAGGTGGGCAGGTTACATAAATGAGGAAGGCGGTTTAGTTTAGACGCCCACTCACAGCCAACGAACCAAAACAAAGAGGTTAATAGAATTTATTTTTTTGATTCTTTGGCAAATCAATCGAACTCTTTTTTCTTTTTTTGAATATGCTAATCACGTTGGACAATAAAGTAAAATGTGCTATAATAAATTCCAGCGACAAAGAGTTCACCGTTTGGTAGCACAAATAACTATAACTTTGAACTAATTAATTTGATGTGAGTGATGAAACACTGAAGGTAAGTTAATGATATTAAATAATCTGAATACAAGCAACATAATAGCGATACATATTTTCAAGTTTTTGTTAAAATTATGTTAACCGAAACGCTATATATTCTCGAAGTTCTCTTATCTATACTTCGAAAGTAGAGAAATCCCAAAAACGAGTGTTAGGAACTAAAGGGTGTTTTTTTTAGGGGTATAGAACTTCAAATTGAAATAAAACACAAGAAAATCGTCTTAAGGTCCATCAATTTGGCTTTATTGGAAGGATAATTTTATGCCATTAATGTTTAAATATGATTTCGGGCATGTGGCCGCCGCGGCTGGCTCGAATAAAGCCAATTCTACAGGTCCAATTTTCAACCACTTTTTCGAGCATATGGGGCCGTATGTCGGCAATAACGCCACGAATGTTGGCTTCCAATTCCCCTAACGTTTCTGGTTTGTTGGTGTAGACGAGCGACTTCACATATCCCCAAAGAAAATAATCCAATGGTGTCAAATCACACGACCTTGGTGGCCAATTGACAGGTCCATTCCGCGAAATTATGCGCTCATCGAATGTTTCCTTCAATAAATCGATTGTGACGTGCGCTGTGTGGCATGTAGCGCCGTCTTGTTGGAACCACAACTCATCCACATTCATGCCATCCAATTCGGGAACAAAATAGTCGGTTATCATGGCTCTATACCGGTCTCCATTAACGGTAGCTGCCTCTCCAGCATTATTGCGGAAGAAGTATGGCCCAATGACTCCACCAGCCCATAGAGCACACCAAACAGTCAGTTTTTGTGGATGTAATGGCGGCCGCCGTGGTGTGGAGGTAGTGTTGCCGGCCTACCACACCGAAGGTCCATGGTTCGAGCCCTGGTACAGGTAACATCAAAAGTGATTTGAAAAAAGTTTTTCAAAACGGGGTCGCCCCTCGGCAGTGGTTTGGCAAACTCTCCGAGTGTATTTCTGCCATGACAGGCTTCTCAGAAAAAATTCGTCTCCTTTGTAGATGCCGTTCGGAGTCGGCAAAAAACTGTAGGTCCCACCAATTTGTAGGGAAAATTCAAATCGGCACACCACAAATTGGAAGAGAAGCTTGGCGCAAAAATCTCTTAGGAGGTTTATGATGATATACCTGTTGTATATCGCGCCATAAAAAGAAAGAAAAAAGAATGGCGTTTCAAGGGTCTCATGTGGATTCTCTTCACTCCAAATGCGGCAATTTTGCTTGTTGACGCAGCCATTCAACCAAAAATGAGCCTCATCACTGAACAAAATTTTGCGATGAAAATCAGCATCGAAATCAATCTCATTTTCGGCCCATACACCAAAATCACGACGCATTGCATGGTCTCGCGGCTTTAATTCTTGCACAAGCTGGATCTTGTAAGGTCGCAAGCCAAGATCTTTGCGCAAAATCTTCCATAAAGTTGATGGACAAAGCTCCAATTGCTGTGCACGGTGGCGAATCGATTCATTCGGGTCCTCTTCAACACTTTGCTCTACAGCGGCAATTGTTTCTTCGGTGCGCACTGTTCGACGTCTCTGCGGATGCGTATTATCACATAGAGTAAACGTAGTGCGAAAACGATCCATGGTTAACCGAATTAATTGCTCTGATGGACGATTATGTCGACCATAAAATGGACGGAGCTCACGGTAAACTTCGCGAACTAAACCATTATTTTCGAAATAAATTTGCACGATTTGCAAGCGTTGTTCTTTTGTCAACCTGTTCATGATGAAATGGCAAACCAAACTGAACATAAATCACATTAGAGTTGCCAGATTTGACCACAAAAGGCCAGTTTTATCTCTATTCGAAAAACAAACCTGTAAAAAAAACATCCTGTATATGCCAATATAGAGTTATTAAATCGGGAATGGCATCGGCTTTTTACAAGCCTCTTTAAAGCGGGGTCAGCTCTGCGAAGTTTCACTACAGCTCTTAAGAAAACAGAATGAAGCTCAGGGAATTCAATTGACGTATTGCTTTCTAATTGCCATATGAATTTCATTCATCCAAAAATTTAGTATGCTATGCAATATATGACGGAATTTTATTAAAAATATTTAAAAAATTTGTATGGTAGCACAGTTCTCTCACGGCTATCTTTGAACTTAGAAACTAAACTTGAAAATCAAAAATCTGTAGTTTTCCAAGTTTCTAAGTTAAGTTATGTTCTGGGTAACTACGTACACGTGCTGCTGATTTGTTAGATGTAGGGTTTTCAAGTCAAGTTAAGTCTAAGTCTAGGCTAATTCGGCCATAAGTGTATTCGAGCTTAATTGAAACAAAAAAAAAAGGAAAACTTTTTCAATTTATTTATTTATACCAATTAAGTTTTAAATATAATTTAAAACTTAAATATAATATTATATATTAATAAATAACTAAATTTAATGAATTATTTATTATACAAAATTTATTAATTACAAATACAATTAACAAGAAAATAAAAATTTTGAATTAAAAACAAAATATCTCTCACAATTCAAAAATTCAATACATTATATTTTATAAGTTAAACCCCAATTAAAGTCATAAAAAAATAATTTATTGAATTTAAAATAATTAATTAATATTCAAAATAAAAATACCTTGAAAACTAATTGATAAGTTTAAAATTTTAAACTTTTTTATGCCAATTAAATTTTAAATAAAATTTAAAATTCAAATAAATATAATAGTATATATAAATAAATAATAAAACTAAGAATAAAAATTAAAAAAAAAAATTTAATACATAAATAACTATTTTTACACTTTCTTAAAAATTGAAATAATTTTAAAATTGTTAACTATTTTGCGATTTTTTTTTTATCATAAAAATTTCAGAATTTTTCAGATTTGAAATTTTGAAAAAAGGTTAATAATTGATTACATTCTATAATTATAATTAGCTTTTTATTAATATTTTTAATTAAAATGAAAAATAAGCTATTTTTATATAAAACTACATTATAATTAAGAGATATACTATAGGGATCAATAAATATCTATATGTATATAAATATTTAATTATTAATAGATGCCTATTAATTAAGGCGTAAAAACCCTTAAGACTCCGAAATAGAGATTAGTTTTGTAAAATATATAAAGGAAAACTTATGGGCGCGTAATTTTGAAGACGTTGATGTATGGAGCCGAATATATACATACGAAAGGGTTTAATTAAAGAGGTTGGTTCATTTCTATGAATTTTTTAATATTTCTTCTCCAACTAGACCGTTATTTAATTTTGACCGTTGCGATTTTATAGGTCTGAATAATGAGCTTAGTTTAATTGATTGGGACTTATCCTTTGAAAGTAATGAAGTTGCAACTTGTTTTAGCACTTTTAAAAGTTTGATTTATGCTTTGTGTAACAAATTTGTTCCTACGTTTAAGAAAAAAGTATATAAGCTTCCCTGGTATTTTGCGGAGCTTAAACATCTAAAAAATTTAAGAAATAAGTTTTTCAAGAAGTGCAAAACTACTCCGAGGTCTAACTTTTATGAGCTGTAGGTTTTTTATAGGAAAAAGTTTAATGAGTTGAATCGTGCCTAACTGAGGTTAACGAAATTAAAGATCTCAGGGTGTATTTTGATGCTAAGTTTAACTTTAATACGCATTTAAATTACATTATTGCTGGTTCCTTTTCAACACTTTCTTTTATCAAACGCCACTCTTCTAACTTCTCAGATCCGTATACTTATAGGATTTTGTATTCTGCATTTGTACGCTCCAAACTTGAATATGCAGCTTATATTGGAGAGAGTCCAAAAGTGCTTTATTCGTTTTGCCCTGCGATATCTTAACTTTTCTGATCCGATTCCGTCCTACGTTTCACGGTGCCGATTAATAAGTTTATTATCACTATCAAATAGGAGAACGCTTTTGTCAATTTCTTTTATTGTTGATCTTGTCTCTGGCAAGATTGATTGCCCTTCTCTTCTACAGCTTATAAATTTTAATGTTCCCTGCAGAAACTTTCGTAGTTTTGAAGTGCTTCGTATTGCTTTTAATAGAACTGTGTATGGAGCTAATGCTCCTTTAAATAGAACTCTATCTGAATTTAACTATTTCTCAAATTTTCTAGATTTGGATTTAACGAGTTCTAAACTGGTAGCTCAATTTAAATTAAAAACTTATTTTTTATGTAACAATTAATGTAAGTTTAATATAATTTGTAATCTTAAGTGTCTGCTGTAGTTTAGACATAAATAAATAAATTCGGTTGCCAAAATCCGTCCGAAAAACACGATCAGTAACATCCTTAGAACGGTTCCAATAGAAGTGGAAGCTTTATCGTAGAAACATAGACAATCTGAGAAACTGGAACTTAAAACCGAAAATAAGAACAGCATATGACTAATTTTTATAGACGGGGTACATCGCTGGCTGAACTGCTCAGGAATCTCTCCTTATGTCATCTGAATATCACTTTCATGAAATTTTAATGAACGACGAAGAATGCGATTTTCTTCGACTTATGTTAGAAAAACTTGATAACGATTCTCAGAGTGATCGTGCTCATTCGGGAGGGCGAAGCAATGTTGAAAACAACAATAACAACAACTAATTTTTATAATTCAAAATCTCTGTAATTAACTATCTTAAATGGTAAATAGTACTTTGAACAGATTTTATAAACAAATTTTGAGGTATACACTTGTTTTAAGTTTAGTTTACCGATTACCAAAACCATATTTAAGAGAATCCACCCATTCCTTCTTTAAAAAGTATGTACATACCGACGGATATATATAAATTGTGGCATATCTCGAGCTGCTACAGTTACTTAAATCAGCATGAAAAGTCCCAACGAACCTCTCTGAATTCATCTCGTATGGAATCGGCAAAATTAGGCTAGTTATTTAAAAAAGTCTGGATATAAAATTAATTTTCAAATATAATTTTAAGTTGATGATTTGTTGTCCAGAAAACACTTTAAGATAGTTAATTTTAAAAGTTTTTAATTCGAAGAGTAATGTGAGCTGTGTTTTCCGATGCCCCCAAACAGTTTCAAATATAATTTTTTTATTTCCTTAAATAAACAAAAAGTTTCAGTGTAGACATAATTTTTGTAAATGTAATGTTATTTACACTTCAATATTAAAAAATTTGAGCCATACTGGTTTTAACACAAAAAATTAAGATTTTATAGGCCAAAAATCAAACTGTAATGTAAATTCTGATCTAAAATTACCATATTAATTACCACTACCATATACTACTACATCTCAATGTCATTGCCATATATAGAGAGTAAGGGGCTGATTATGTAAGTCATTATGACACCTTGCATCGGAGTCACTCAAATTCACCTTCATTCTTATGTAATACCAAACAAATTCACATAGCAACTCCGATTTACTGACAATCACTTAAGTGAGTAAACGCCTTTATATAATAAAAAAATGTCTTTAAACGAGAAGTTATGACTCGTTGTGTTACATAATGAGCCCTTAAAATGTCGATAGATAGCGAACGAATCGGTTTATGCAAAATTGGGAATTTATCGAGATAAATATGGATTTAATATTCACGCAAGTGGCTCAATGGCAAAAATCTTTAGAAAATTAGTCCACAGCTGGGAATTTGCAGATAAAATTTAAACAATTACTTGCTGAGCTAGCGACTTGAGCTTTTGTATAGAAAATCGCCTATTTTTAAAAAGCTCAAGATATTAACAAAATTCTTGCCGAACTGAAAATCTTCTGAACTAGTTTAAAGTAGCTCGCTGGCGAGTTAGATCTTGAAAATTTTAGCATAGATCAGAACCCTGTTGGCAATGTAGCTGTAAATTCATGCTCAAGCAAGGATTGAGTCGTGGTGGTGTGTTGGCTTAGCATACCGAGGGTCCAGGTTCAAGACCCGGGACATATGATATTAAAGAAGTATTTTTTCTTAAAACTTTGCCAACTCTCGGCAGTGTTCGAAAACCCTCGGAATGTATTTCTGCAGTACAAATGCAATTGGAAGTGAGTATCGGCCTTAGCTTCCACGGCGTTATATCACCCCAATTTATTATTGTAATTATCATAAGTGGTAGTATTGATGCATTTCATCATCAATCAATAACAAAATCAAAAACCTTGAGAGGCTACATCTTAGTGAAAGAAGAATTGATTGCTACTTTTTCGGTCCATTAATATAGTTATTTTGTGTTGTTGTAACGGTATAAGTACTCCACAACGGCTAGGGGGAGTGGTATCAATATGGGCAGTTTCTTTACGGTAGGAATACGATCCAGCGCTACAACCTTCTGGTGCTACCCCGACTGCTGGGCGAACGACTTCTTTGCACCCTCGAACCTTATGGTTGTTGTTGTTGTAGCGCTCAGTCTTATTCTGCGAACATTCGATTTAACTCACCTTGCTTATGGTCCTCTAATCGAGTGTAGTGAACAGTGTCACTTAACGTGAAAGTAATCAGGATATTGATATTGGGAAGTGACAGGCGTCACATCTGGAGATCAGCCATCGAGTTGCACTTCAATGCCGTTTGCAGCACCATACAGTTTTCGTACCGTACTTATACCAACCGGTATTAGTACAGTTGGTATTATATGGTTATATGTTTCCATCAGACCTGTTAAATAATGATTACTAATCGTAGTGATCAGTGATGCATACGATAACTTGGGTAAACACTTTATGAAAGTGAATACATGGGTTATCTTTCAGCCAAGGAAGAAAATAGATAAAATTGGATAATAACCACACCCTCTAGTATCGATATAGCAAATTTTGTAAAAACATTATAATAAGCTTAATTATTGAGCAACTACAATGATAAAATTTGTAAGGTTTATTGACTTGGTCATCCTACTGATAATTTTTGAAAATTTTAAAAAAATTACCACCACATTGACCACGAGAAAATCAAAGATTATGTATAGGCGTGGCAGCACTATGTGACCAGTGTGGCTGCAGTAAAAACATACTCTCTAAAGCTTTGCGAAGCGCTGCCGAAAGTTGTAAGTGGGATATAAAAGCGGGTTGTTCTGAGGATGAGCCTTTAGTCGTGTAAAAGTCTATCCTACTCTGGTTCACTTTGATACTTCAACAAAAACTACAGATTTGCAGCTGATGAGGACAGTAAAAAACAAAAAAGCAGGAACCACAGCTGATCACAACGCCTCCTTCAAACCATGCCAAATTGTCGCCAACATTCACAAAACCTTTAATCATTTGCAATCAATGCAATTTTGCATGCCACATATGCGCTTCTTCCTCTGTTTAGATTTATTTTATTTATTTATATTTTTCTCCGCATGCTAAATATTCCGCCTCTATGAAATAATAAATAATGGAAATGGTCATATTGCAGCGCATTTATTTATGCCTTTTAGGTCACAGCCCACTACCACAACGAGTACAGTTAATAATAAGCAAAACGATTCTACAGCGCAGAGTCACTGCAATTTACACGAATGTTGCACGCTGCAAGCTACACGTTGCTCACACTGCGTAGGTGTCGGTGCTAGTCATAATCCAAACGTGACTTCTCACCTTCTGCCACAGTCGCAAAGTTGACTCAGCCCATACATCGCAAAGCGCAAAACTTCATAAAGACATAAAATATATATAGAAATCATAAAATCATAAACAATAAAAATTCTAAGAAATAAATAAATTTGTAAAAAAAGTAAACGAAAGGTGTACTAAATTAGATTATTAAAATAAACCGTTAAACTAAAGTCATGTTTAAACAACAAAAGTAATAAAAAGGTGGACAAAAAAATTGTTTTAACGACTGTTAAAATATATAAGTAACAAACGCTAACAAACGTTATAAATATTATTTTAGTTTCGGCAACGGAAGTCAAATGAAGCGCGTTAACGCTTATGAAGGTTCTATGTGGCTGAAGTTGATATTATGTTACGACCAAATGGTGCACACTTCATGCTTCATTCGCTGCAACTCTGATGTGTGACAAATGTACCCTAACTATACAAAAAAAAAGTAGGTATATACAGGGTGGCTGATGAAAGCCGCTACCAAAAAAAAATTAAATAACTTTTTTTCTATTTAATGAATCTGGTTAATTTTTTTTTTATTTTGCAGATTGACTTTTACATTTAACAAAAATGGATAACTGGGACACTGAAACAAGAATTTGGATTGTCCGCCGCTATCACGCACTGGAGTCCGTAGTTTCGGTTCAAAGAGAGTATAGGCGCACGTTTGGCGGCAATCCTCCGAGCAGATGGACCATAATAAGACTTGTAAACAATTTTTCCGAGCATGGGACAGTCAACAGAAGACCTTACCATCGAAACCCTTCAGTTCGAACGGAGGAAACAAACGCTGCTGTAGCTGCTGCCATACAAAACAATCCACGTGTTTCGACAAGAAGCTCTCATTACAGTCAATTATGCACAAAGAGTTGGACTTATTCCCATATAAAATTCAAATGGCCAACAAACTGAACGCTGCAGAATTGCCGATTCGCTTGGAATTTTGCCAGAAGATGCTTCAAATGGTGGAAGAGGATGGAAACATTTTGAACTGTCTTTTCATGTCTGACGAGGCCCATTTCGATTTAAACGGCAACATAAACAAACAAAATTGTCGAATATGGAGTGCTTCCAACCCACAGATACTCCATGAGACGGAATTGCATCCACTTCGTGTCACAGTGTGGTGTGCAGTTTCATTACGCCGCATTGTCGGGCCCTACTTCTTCGAAGAAAACGGTCACACCGTTACGGTTACTGGAGACCGTTACTTGAGCATGTTGAGAGAGTTTTTCTATCCAGAATTACGCCGAATGAGAATTTCTTTCAACTCTGTGTGGTTTCAGCAAGATGGTGCAGCTCCTCATATAGCCCAACCTGTTATGACAGAATTGCGACGAAAATTTCCCAATAAGCTGGTCGCCTGACCTTACTGCACCTGACTTTTTCTTGTGGGGTTATTGCAAACAGCAAGTCTTCAAAGCAAAACCAACAAATTTGAATGAACTAAGGCAATCCATTCGAGAAACAATTGCGGCTATTCCTGTCTCAACTCTCCAAGCAGTAATGAACAACTTTTTGGTAAGATGCCGCACATGCATCGACGAGCAGGGGGGGCATTTAAATTCCATTATTTTTAAAACTAATTAAGCTATATTTAATAAAATTTAATGAGCTTTAACATGAATAAAAGAAAAATGAATTCCATACACTGAGAAAAAAATTATTTGAGTTTCTTAATGTAGCAAAATTCATCAGCCACCCTGTACATTAGATTGGGTTAAAAAAAGATAAGCGGTATTTATATTCTTTCCGCATACAGCTGTGTTCAATATAATAGTAGTGAAGTTAAACTGGACATCGTTCGATGAAATTAGAAGAATCTGTGTTTTTAATAATTTTCATTTAATATACTCGTATATCTAATTCCATAACAGAAACCACATAAAACGAAACTTCAAAGTTTACACAAAGTTCAGGAAAGTTAATTGAACTTTGAAAAATGGCCATCAAAATCATCAAATTTTATTGAAAGAATTTCTAGAAAATGTTTGAGTGCGCCGTTTTATAGCCCATTAAATTTTTATTATGTGCAAGTATCTCAAAATTTCCGACGAATTTTTAGAATTTTTTTTTCGAGCTAGTTTTAACTTGCACAATGTTGTACATGAATTGATTGGTCTACAAAACTGCGTACTCAAAAATTTTCTACAAATTCTGCCCAAAAATATTGAAATTTTGATGTAAATTTTTAAAAGTTGAATTAACTTTCCTGAACTTTGTGTAAACTTTGAAATTTGTTTTTATGTGGTTTCCGTTATTGAATTCGCCATATTTGAAATGAAAATTTTTAAAAAGACTACTTCTTCTTATTTCGTCGAACGATATCCAATTTAATTTCACTACTTTTATATTGATTTTTGTTGGAACGATTTTCCGTCATCCCTTGTCAAGTTTGGTTTTGTGACAAACCGGTTTCGGCGTTCTGCCATTTTCAATGCCTAGCTTCGTTCTGGTCTGTGTCTATCCGCTGCGTTGTTTTTATAGTCCGTGGGTGCTGTGGCAGGTAATGTCAGTCTATGTTTTCGTGGTAGGTAACGTTAATATGCGTGTGTGTGTGCGCGGTATTGATACGTCCGAATTGTTATCTGTCCCAAGGGTTGTTTTTGTAGGTATGTAGACATACCGCTTGTTAGCTAAGCGGTAGGTTGATGTAGGTAGAAATCGGTGATTTTTGCAGTTTGGTTCATATTTCGTTTTTGCTTGTTCATTGTTACGTGTTTGGTTGCTGTACCTGCTGGCTTGTGCTGTTTTTTGTAAACTAGTTTTAAGGGTTCAAATATTTCGTCAGAGATAGTGTTGGTTTGATCGTTTATGATCCTGCCGTCAAATGTTTTTAACTTGTATATCTCCATGTTCTCAAGTACATTGAGCCGCCGGCCTTTTCCTTGTACGTGAAGTATTCGAGCCGTTGTTTTTATGTTAGCTGGGGTGCAGTTGTTTTCAAACATGTGGTTCGCGAAATTAGATTCTGGTATTATAGTGGGTTTTCGTGTTTTTTTGTTGTAGTCCCTGATATGCTCTCGGAATCTTGTGCTTATTTTCCTTCCTGTTTGTCCTATGTAGCTGTATTGACATTCACAAGTAAGCCTATACACTCCGTGTCTGTTGAATGGGTCATCAGAATTAGTGTCGGTTCTTAGTTTTTGTCCGACGTTGTTGGATGTTCTGAATGCTGTGTTAATGTTATATCGTTTAAAGAACTTTGCTAATTTGTACGTCGCTTTTCCAGTGTATGTCATTGCCGTCCAAACCATTGGATTTTCCTCTACGTTTACTCTTTTTTGTGTTCCATGGCTACTTCTGAGTTTATCCACAAGTGCTTTCTTGTATCCATTATTTGCCGCTATGTTATATATTGTATTAAGCTCTCTCCAGTATGCTTCCTGTGTGAGCGGCGTTCTCTGAAGCCTATCCACTAAGTGCCTCAATGCTGCATTTTTGTGCTGTTGCGGATGGTTTGATGTAGAGTGTATAATGGTGTCCGTGGCAGTCGGTGTTGTTAGGTTTACGAACCTTTTGTTAAATTCGTGTGTTTGTTGACTGTTACTGTGATCGCGTCGGCCCGTTAACTGGTCCAATTTTCGGTTCAGTTTTTCATATTTGCGTTGTAGTTCGCGTTTGATTCCCGTCTTTATGTGGCCATTAGCAACGAAGAAGCGCAACTTCTAGGGAAGGGCCTGAAGCACAACATCGCGGATAGCAATGAAGCAAAAAGAACTGAGCAAGCGATAGTAGATGCAGAGGTTGCAATATCGCTTCTTCCATATGAGGAACAGGAGCACGCAAGGCACATGTGTAGAGAAATCATAAGCAAGGAAGTAAGACCCCAGGAAGCACAAAAAGGAAATAAGGAGCTGAAAATATTTAAAAGGCTACAACGAAAGCTAAAAAATAACAACATCGTCACAACGAAGGCAGACAAAGGAAACACAACGGTGCTAATCAGTAAGGATGAATATATAGCAAAGACAGAGAAGCTCATCGAGGAAATGAAATGCCGCATTATTAGGGATAACCCCACGGATAAATACCAGACCGAAGTTAAAGAGGTTATAAAAAATGCTACCAAAATAATAGACGAGAGGATGGCATATACCCTAACACAAATGAATCCATCTGCTCCTCCATCTGCGTTACCTAAAATCCACAAGCAGGATACGCCGATGAGACCTATAATTAATTTTAAGTCCGCGCCGGGTCATAAACTGTCGAAACATCTAAAAACGATTTTAAAGGACACTCTGAAACTAGGGCACGAATACACAATAAGCAATACGATAGAACTACTACAGAGACTTGAGACCGTTAAACTCACAAGGAGCAGTAAACTCGTATCCTTTGACA
Organism: Merzomyia westermanni; assembly: GCA_949987695.1. Taxonomy (NCBI): domain Eukaryota; kingdom Metazoa; phylum Arthropoda; class Insecta; order Diptera; family Tephritidae; genus Merzomyia; species Merzomyia westermanni. The sequence goes on from OX465290.1 coordinate 61,956,502, forward strand.
TAAAGGACTTATACCCGTCAATACCACTAACAGATACAATGGATATAGTCAACAAAACACTACTGGACAAAACTGAAGATAAGGTAAAAACTGCGCAAATTACCAACGCGCTAAGAACAACGCTGCGGCAAAACTATTTCCGGTTCAACAACAAAATATATAGACAGACAAACGGACTAGGAATGGGTAACCCAACATCGGCCATTCTCATGGAAACATTCATGCAAAACTTGGAAGGAAAATATATACAGGAGTTAAAAACCAAGTTAGGCGTGGCATTCTACGCTAGATACGTGGATGACATCATCTGCATCCTAAATGACGATAACGAAGAGCAAATACTAGAGTTCCTCAACAGGCAACATAGCAACATAGAGTTCACAATAGAAGTAGAAAAAGATGGAAAAATGAACTACCTGGAGCTAACTATAGGGATTGACAAAATAACAAATAGGTTCAACTACGGGATTTATAGAAAACCGACTGCCACGGATACCATTATACACTCTACATCAAACCATCCGCAACAGCACAAAAATGCAGCATTGAGGCACTTAGTGGATAGGCTTCAGAGAACGCCGCTCACACAGGAAGCATACTGGAGAGAGCTTAATACAATATATAACATAGCGGCAAATAATGGATACAAGAAAGCACTTGTGGATAAACTCAGAAGTAGCCATGGAACACAAAAAAGAGTAAACGTAGAGGAAAATCCAATGGTTTGGACGGCAATGACATACACTGGAAAAGCGACGTACAAATTAGCAAAGTTCTTTAAAAGATATAACATTAACACAGCATTCAGAACATCCAACAACGTCGGACAAAAACTAAGAACCGACACTAATTCTGATGACCCATTCAACAGACACGGAGTGTATAGGCTTACTTGTGAATGTCAATACAGCTACATAGGACAAACAGGAAGGAAAATAAGCACAAGATTCCGAGAGCATATCAGGGACTACAACAAAAAAACACGAAAACCCACTATAATACCAGAATCTAATTTCGCGAACCACATGTTTGAAAACAACTGCACCCCAGCTAACATAAAAACAACGGCTCGAATACTTCACGTACAAGGAAAAGGCCGGCGGCTCAATGTACTTGAGAACATGGAGATATACAAGTTAAAAACATTTGACGGCAGGATCATAAACGAACAAACCAACACTATCTCTGACGAAATATTTGAACCCTTAAAACTAGTTTACAAAAAACAGCACAAGCCAGCAGGTACAGCAACCAAACACGTAACAATGAACAAGCAAAAACGAAATATGAACCAAACTGCAAAAATCACCGATTTCTACCTACATCAACCTACCGCTTGGCTAACAAGCGGTATGTCTACATACCTACAAAAACAACCCTTGGGACAGATAACAATTCGGACGTATCAATACCGCGCACACACACACGCATATTAACGTTACCTACCACGAAAACATAGACTGACATTACCTGCCACAGCACCCACGGACTATAAAAACAACGCAGCGGATAGACACAGACCAGAACGAAGCTAGGCATTGAAAATGGCAGAACGCCGAAACCGGTTTGTCACAAAACCAAACTTGACAAGGGATGACGGAAAATCGTTCCAACAAAAATCAGCTTACTACCCTGTCGGAAGATCAACACAACAAAATAAATCACTTTTATATTGACCACAACTGTATATTGATTTTATCGTTTTTGAAAATTTCGGAAGTAAAAACGTGAAACCGGAAACCATATCAATGTGTAAAGCTTGATTACTCTAGAAGGGCCGAAAATTATAATTGGGAACTTTTATTTGAGCACATTAATTTCTTAAAAAACTGTAAACAGTTTAAAAAACAAATTAGATTAATCCAAAAAAATCTAAACTAGATTGAAATTGAACAAGTAAGGAAGTCTAAGTTCGGGTAGAACCGAACGTTACGTACCTAGTAGTGATCTATTATGGCATCTCAATTTACGCAAGTCTATTTTAATACTTTTCAGTTCGTCTTATAAAGTCAGCTGATTGTTTTCAATAAAAACATTTCTGTTGAGTTTGGAGGCGTAAATTAATTTTAAAAAAGTTATAAATGTATGGCGCAATATAAAACAGGTATATCATCATAAACCTCCTAATAGATTTTTGCGCTGAGCTGACACTACCGCCACACCACGGCGGCCGCCATTAATTTATTTGTATACAAATAGCTTCCCTACCAACAACTGTTAACCACATTTTCTCAAAATACCAATCCATGCACATTTAATGTTCGAAAAATTTGCTTTCAAATAGACAGACGGACGGAGAGACGGGCATGGCTAAATCGACTCAGCTCATCGTCCTTAATATTTCAGTTTACATATTGATGGGCCAATCCCTTCTTCCTCTCGTACTTACAAACATTTTATGTTCATGAAAGGTATGAAAATCAAAAAAGGTATATAACTTCCCTATTGCAGTGGGGTATTAACAACTTGATCGGATGTTTTACTTGTGTACTACATACTATTGAGAGGCAGCTGACCTATTTTGATTGAAATATCTGGTTCCAACTACAAGCAATCGCCTTTAAAAGTAGCAGAATTTGCATGCCGAAAAGTGGGCGCCGACACGCCCACTTCCCCAAAATTCACTAAATTTATTTGCGGTTGAGTTTTGTTTAAGCTTAAGCTTAAGCTTATCATGCGTCCAAGATCTTGTTGATAAAGCTTGCATGGTTATAAAAGTATCGCGTTTTACATTTTATAAACAAATTTTTCAGAACTATGTTAAAAAACTGGGCGTAACCCTTACCCGTTTTCAGCCATTTTTGCAACAAACAGTTACCGCTTCATATTCAACATTTTCGCCAAATATCGTTTCGATAAATCAATTTTAACCGGAGCTATGGCATAAAAAGTTTTGTGGAGTAATCCACTATAAAAGGGGCGGGCCACGCCCATTTTCTAAAAATTAGTTTATATTTTTCGACTTTCTCGTACACGGACACTTTGAAAGTGAGATAGAAATGATATAAAGCAATTGTACGCAAAGTTATTGTCTATTAAATATATTTATGATCGTTTTCTAAATCTTTCGTATAAAAGTTGGCGTGGTTCTTAACCGATTTGGACCATTTTTTTCCGGAACATTGTATTAATATAAATTTGTGTGTTAAATTTCGATATCTTGAACGGTTCTTGATTTATGATTTATATTATTTCTAAATTTTACTTAATCTAAAGTGGGCGGTGCCACACCCATTTTAAAAAATGTCTTGCAAAATTTATTTTCTGCCTTAACGTGATTCTACACACCAAATTTAATCCCTATAAGTGTATTACGTGCAGAATAATCACTTTTTTGGTATTTTCGAAAATATTTCATATATGAAAAGTGGGCGTGGCTATCATCCTGTTTTTTCAATTTTAAATAGCGCTCGGAGATGAGTGCCAAGGAACCTGCATACCAAATTTCATTAAGATATCTCAAAATTTTTTTTTTCCTCCTGAACATTTTGATATATATAAGTCAATATCTATCTCGACTACGCGACTAAAGTTTATATACCTTGTGTGCATAGCACTATTAGGTATAAAAATAATACCAATATAATTTTCAAAATATTAATTTTGTATTTAGCCCAGTCTAATGTACATATGTATGTACACTGTAACTTATAGGTCGAACGAACGGTTTGCTAGTCTGGAATAAGCTTGCGAAATAGTCCTAATAGTTTATTCCCAAGAAAATAAGGAACTGCTCATTTTCATAACAAAAGATAAGATTCCTGTCTTCAGACTGACCTTGATTGGGAGAATAATACTAGAAGAATCTGTTTGGGTTATACTCCTCGAAAATATTCTTAGAACGTAACGTAGAAGATTGGTTACGGGTATAGGCGTTCCTTTGAAGGAATGAATCTTACAACATAGATATCTTACTGGGAGTGTTTACTACTGCGACGGCCCTTCAGCAAGAGCTGCGTATTAAGGCAAGGGTCGTACACTGGCTTTACGAGATACTGGTCAGACAAATAGTTTTCAATGGAAAGCTCGTTGATGGAAGGCCTTGGATATGGATATTATTACCTTGTCTTTGAATGGGGACGGATTACAGTGTCTATGTGATTGCTCCTTGCCTTTTTTAAAAATCGTCATTGCATTGAGAGAGGAGTTCGGCGAGTTACCCATTTAGAGAGATGGACGGGTTACTGGTTCAAGGATAGGCTGACGTTGTAAGTCAAGGTTGGAGGGCGAGTTCGCTGTCCGGTGCTTGGTGCAGAATGCAGGCTCAAGTCAATGTGATGGTACCCAAGCGGCTACTAAGGATCTGAGCTCATTAGTAGTGCGGTTGAGAGTGCTCTAGAAAGTCATGACGTCTATCTCGATTGCCTGGAATATAATATCGCACGGGTTTATGGGCTGATGAAGTGCTTGTGCGCCATACTTTGGGATCTGTATTAAATTTGTGGTTACAGTGGGTATCTGTTGTTTGATCTTCCAAAGCTTACTCTGATCTTGCACTAGTTAGACAACCAAGCGCTCGTCTAATTTCACTTCTCACAGGTTAGCGAGCTCCTTTTGGTTAGAGGGGGATAGTGGCACTAAGGCTCATCTATCCATTGTGATCGGCGTTCTGAAGAGACACTGTCCAATTGTAGTACACGGCATATCGAAGAATGCTGCTTGCTCCAGTTGCAAGAAGGAATGAAACCAAAGTGTAGATAATTCGTCTCCATCCGAACTCATTGAAGAATCCATATGGTATTTCCCAAAGAGGGATTTCAAATTGTACTTAGTGTTTGATCTACAAATATGACCCCCTACACCGTTCCCTCTCAATACCTTGCTTTCGCTTTAGTTGGCTTCACATATATTTTGGCGGTAAGGTGAACACAAAGCTCGATGAGGTCAAACAAAACCAAAAGTAGGGGTCGTACCAAAAGGTGATAGTAACTTCATAAAGACGGCTCTTTTAAACGAAAGTCGAGAAGAAGAAACCTAAGATGGTGGTCGCCGTACCCTAACTTTTATAAAACCGTTCAGATGCAAAATGTTGTTCTTCCCAAATTATTGTGCAACAGTTTTGCGGGGAGAAAATGTGATAAAGTTTTCCTGGGACCTGCCTTAATTGTCCCCTTAAGATCATGTTTATTAATGCATGTTAAGACAGGGCCTGGGTACTAATGTCTATCTAGGCACTGCATAGTTTTTCCAAAGAAAGGATAATTTAACAAAAAAAAAATTGCATTGCCCCTGAGGGAGCATCGAGCCCGGGCCTCCACTAGACCGGCCCTGGATTGGACGAACTAAGAAGTCACAAGCTATAAAAGGCTAGGTAGAACTTTTACAGGCTTTACGACTTATTGCACCCGAATTGAACAATCGTGGAGAAACTAGGCAGGCCCTTTGCCTTCCCTGCTGCATTTTCCAATCAAGGCTTTACCTGGGAAAACCCAAGCAGGGCATCTTGCAGAGTATACGAGAAGTTGCCTGTAAGAGCCCTGGCGGGCCCGTAGCGAAGTTGCCTATTGTATGGAAAATCTACCCTGGGCCTAGGTAAGGGTAAGAGAACGCGCATGGGATATCCCAAACTTCCACTCGGAGACACCTATGTCGATTGTGAATGCACTCACATACTATTCGAATAATACTATTCGAATAAACGCATAAATTATTCGAATAAATACTATTCGAATTTTTTGAAACGAATATTTTTATTCGTTTATTCGAATATTATACGAAAATAGTCCCACTACTATTTCAAATCCATTTACATTACCTCATTTGCATTTTGTTTGACATTTCCTTTATGCGAAACTTCAAACGCAATGCGTTCGAAAAAAATGTCATGTTGTAGCGGCCCAAATGCGAGCAAATGCGATGAAATCAGTCATTTAAGAAAACCATTTGTATTGGGAAATGCGACGCATTTGGATCTTTTCGCCCAAAATTACTCATTTCGTGCAGTGTAAATGTAGTATTAGAAGTTAAAACTTTAACTTGAAAAAAGTGGAAATTACACACACATTCTCAGAAATTAAAATATGTCTGTTGCCGGCGCAATATGCGCACCACTCCAATAACAAAATATGTAACAAGCAAATGAAAAGCGTCTAAGACAACATTCATTGCATAAATAAATAAATAAGTGAGGGAAATCTGTCGAACGCCCAACGCAACATGTTGTAGCCTACTAGATACACATCCGCAACTTCCATACAACAACAAACAACACTACGAACTTCATACTACATTTTATATCGAATATCAGTTCACAATAATTTTGATCATCATAATCCCACTTTCCCTTGATCATCTCTCTTCCCCACATTGCGCTCTCGGCCGTTTCCCTGCTGAGTTTGCACATTATTGCAAGCGCCTAAATATGAGTTTGTTTATAAAGTTGCAATAAAATTATGATTTCAAAAAAAAAAGAAGAAAAAAAAAAAAGTGCCGTCAAAAACTGTGCACTTTTGTTTATTTTCATAACTCAACTCCAAACCACATTGCAGCGCTGTAGTGGTTAACTCCCAAGAAAATCCCACACGCTCTCATGAGGTGCAAATGGAGCGGTGTACGAAATTAGATTTTTCTTGCCTCGGTTCCCACTTCCTTCTCCGTTCTGCTTGATTTTGTGTACGATAATCTCCTCTGATTATATTTTGGCTTGCGAAAGCGTACGACTGCAATATTACTTTGGCTGCTCGATGTGATTTGCCTGCAACGATAAAAAGTTGCTCCATAAATCTCACTTTACTCGCGAAGCCCACCAACACTGCTTGTGTAGCAAGCGTTGGAATTATCGTTGAATGCGTATATGTCGACTTTTTTTCTTTGGTGATGCTTTTAATGTTCGCCAGTGGTTTTTGAGTGGTTTCCTTTTGGCGGCAAGACAACATGGTGATGCGTCTGGAAATATATTTCTGGCAGTGGGTTTGGCATGTAATATTTGTTGCCAAATTTAATATTTGAACTTTGATTAAAGTGTGAATAAGGAATTTTGCATTTAAAGAGCATGAAGTAAGGTAAGATACATTGAGATACATCGAACTTGTTTGAAAATAATAGATTATTGTTATATCTTTGAAATACACAAATCACGCAAAGTAAATATGCCTAAAACATCACTTGCCTACATTTGACAAATTGTACTCTCTTCCCTTCCCACTCGGCGGTAATTTATTCCTCTATTCTTTCTGCTTTTTCTTTCCCCCAACCCGTAGGCTTTTTTTACATTCTTCATTCTCCTCTAACACCGCCTCTACATCTCAAATTTTCTATACCTACTCCCCTTCTTCTCGCTTTTCCTCTGCTTGTATTGATATGTCATAGTTTCGAAGATAAAACAATTTGACTTTTTTTTGGTCTTGATACCGCTTACTTTTTCCAAAGTTTTTTTTGATGTGTAGAACACATATCTATGTATGAAATATCATTAACTTGAACCAAATAAATTTCTAGCTATGCCTAATTGCAGCTTTATATAACCTGGGGCTTTTCCATAAACTATATACAGCATGTGTGGTGCCCAACGATTTCCCGAACTTACCGTGAGAGTTTCAGGGACATTAATAAAGCACAAGGATAAAATTTGGTGTGCACATTAACTTTAAAGCACAAAATAAAGTTTTGAATAAATTTTTGAAAATGGGACTGGCACCGCCCACTTTTGATTGAGTTAAATTTAGAAATAATATTAATCGTAAATCAAAAACCGTTTAAGATATCAAAACAAAATTAGCACACATATTTATATTCAGACAACGAATGTTTCAGAAAAAAATGGTCGAAATCGGGTAAGGTCCACGCCCACTTTTATACGAAAGATTTTAAAAAGGATCATAGATATATTTAATAGGCAATAACTTTGCGTAAAATAACTCTATATCATTTGTATTTCACTTCCAAAGTGTCCGTCCACGAAGAAATTAGAAAAATATAAATTTTCGAAAGTGGGCGTGGACCCGCCCCTTTTATAGTGGATTATTTTACAAAACTTTTTATATCATAACTCCGCCAAAAATTGACTTATCGATACGATGTTTGGCAAAAATGTTGTACATATAAAGGTAAACGTTTGTTGTAAAAATTGTCAACGGCCACGCCCAGTTTTTAAACATAGTTCTGAAAAATTTGTTTGTAAAATGTAAAACGCGATATTTCTATAACCATGCAAGCTATATCAATAAGGTATTGCACACATAATAAGCTTTTTAAGAAAAACTCAGCCGAAAAAGAGTTTTGTCAATTTTGGGGAAGTAGGCGTGGCGCCGCTCACTTTTCAGCATAAAAATTCTGCTAATTTCAAAGGCGATTGCTTGTAATTTCAACCAGGTATTTCAATCCAAATTGGTCACCTGCTTCTCAATAGTATGTAGTATATGCCTGCCAGAAATTAGGCAAATCGGATAACACACAAGTAAAATATGCGGGTAAGTTGTTAATACCCCACTGCAATAAATAAATTACATATCTTTTTTGATTTTCATACCTTTCATGAACACAAAAGGTTTGTAAGTATGAGAAGAAGAAGAGCTGAGCCCATCAATAAGTATGCTGAAAAGATTAGGACGACAAGCTGAGTCGATTAAGCCATGCCCGTCTTTGGGTCTGTCTGTTTGTCTGTCTATTTGAACGCAAATTTTTCAAACATAAAATGTGCATGTATTGGTATTTTGAAAAAATGTGGTTAGCAGTTGTTGGCTATTTATATACAAACGACGGCCGCCGTGGTGTGGCGGTAGTGTTGCCGGCCTACCACACCGAAGGTAGAAGGTTCGAGACCTCGGACAGGTAACATCAAAAGGGGTTTGAAAAAGTTTTTTAAAACAGGGTCGCCCCTCGGCAGTGGTTTGGCAAACTCTCCAAGTGTCTTTCTGCCATGGAAGGCTTCTCCGCATAGATTCACCTCCTTTGTAGATGCCGTTCAAAGTCGGCAAAAATCTGTAGGTCTCGCCAATTTGTAGGAAAAAACAAACAAAACAGCACACCACAAATTGGAAGGAAAGCTCGGTGCGAAAATCTCTTAGGGGATGATGATATACTCGTACCTGTTGTATATCGCGCCATACATTTATATTTTTTTAAAATTTATTTACACCTCAAAACTCTTAACAGAAGTGTTTTTATTGAAAACAATCAGCTGGCTTCATAAGACGAACTGAAAAGTATTAAAATAGACCTACGTAAATTGATTTGCCATAATATGTAGATCACTGCTAGGTATATAATGTTCGGTTCCCCCGAACTTGGACTTCCTTCCTTGTTATTTATAAGATTAAGTCAGCTATTACACTGCTATGTCAAAAACGGCTTTGCCAATTTGGCCTAAATTTTATGGGTATCAGTATACGAAATTCTAGGTCTTGCTTTTGAGATTGTTTTTACGAAATATTGGTACCTATTTGCAAACAAAAATTTTGAGATATGCCAATATTGGTATCAACGGGAGGAATAATGAAAAATGTAGATTTATTACGTCATCTTTCCAAAAAAATATTTCTAAGTAAGGTTACCAACTGTGTCAATACTACACTATTGTCTCGAAAACGTCAACTAATTTGGATGCATTTTTGAAAATAGGTCATATCCTGCCCCTTTAAGCTCCCCTCTTGTGTTTTGCAACAAAGGATGTTTTTAAATCGTTCCCATCTATCTCAATTTTATTAAACTAAATGAGATATGCCAATAAGGTTATCAAGCTAGCAAAGCTCCTTCACCAAGTACTGAGTAATAAACAGTATTCTTTGAAACTCTAGTGACCCCGATGTAAGCGTTTGTTAAAACAAAAGAATTTGCTACAGTCAAGCTGACACTTTCAGCGGTCTTTCATGTGCCATACTTTCATAGGTGTTTTTGCCAACAGCTAGGGGTCTCCAATGCTCTCCTTGGCATCAGAGTTTGGAAGAAATTGGGTTTCTAAGTCACAAAGTTGACACTGTTTTACATCAAAAAGTCATAGCTTTCTATTCGTTGCTCCAATGATCCAAGAAGCACTCAGGGATATGGAATAGTTTCTTCATAGGTATTCCTATCTCTCAACCGCTGATCAAAGATCGTTTGCTGCACTCTGCTAAAGAACCACAGTTGTCAACGACGCGTTCCTTTCTAGTTTCTCACTTGATTTAACCAACTATCTTTGCCTGACAGTAGAAGAAATGTCTGGTTATTTTTTAGCGAATACAAAGGAGTACCTTATTATACCAAGCCTCAATCCCCAATTGATTTTGGTACAAACATTTTTCATACACAACCACGGAATGTAAAAGCGACTGCTTCTAAGGCAGATGAAGTTTTGCTGAGAAAGTTTTCGATAAACTCGAAGGGCTTATTATTATTATTATTATTATTATTTGTGGAATCGGCGAACACAAGTAGTAAAAGAAAGTGTTAGAAGATTCGCTAATTTCAAGAAAATCATATTTTCCTACTGACCGGCCAGCCTGGATTACACTACCCTGCGGCTGTGAGTCATTTTCAATAACCTAATGTCTTCCCTCTGCCGGTTCAGGCTTCTGGGTCTGCCGGTTCAGGCTTCTGGGCCCTTCTGAGTGAAGCGTTTGCTTTCTTCAGTCCATTATTTTTTTTTTGCTCCCAGATATAGAATAATCGTAGGTGTTGGACGTCGTATGCCTTTCGTTGCAGCAAAGAAATATTTACGGTCCAAAATTCTTAACTGCAGCCCACTTCATTTGTACACTTTCGCACATTCAGCCTTTTCATGTTGCAATCAGTGGCGATACCCGATCATGCGATCATCCACGCACATTTAATAACACATGCGTAGCCAATTCGAGCAATTGAACCAATATATGTGGAGTATGCTATAAATTAGGAGTGCTACGGAAGTGAGTTTATCCGACAATTCAATTTATCGAAATCGAAGTTAAGAAAAACCAGATTTCTCTATTTGAAGCAGATATCTAACATTTGGTAGTCAGATCTTATACAAGGTGGCGCAAAAGTAAGCTTCCGATGTTCAGCATATCGGTTGTGGCACGTGCAGTGTGTGCTGTTGCATCGTCTTGTTGGAACCACATGTTTTCCAATCCCAATTCATCAAGTTGCGGCAAAAAGAACTCGTTGATCATTGCTCTGTAGCGCTCACCATTCACAGTAACCGTTTGGCCCCGACCGATTATTGGTCAAATAAATAGTCAGCAATATTCCGCGTTCTGGAGCAGTGTAGCGTAACATTGTTTATTAACGTGTATTTCGCATGTGTTTACTACACAAATGTCAAAACAGAACTGACTTTAGGGGCCAATCGCAAAATTTATAGCATTTTCTGATAGGAGGATTACTTTTAGACCACCTTGTATATAGCACAGTATGAGTGGAATAGTATAGAAATAGAACTGATAGAGAGTGAAGCGGTAGAGACAAACAAAAAGAAGAAAAGAGAATTTAAGGAAAGAGAAAGTATTGATGGTAGAGGAAAAAAGGGAAGTATAATGAAGGCGAAGATGAATAGGTAGTTGGAGACGCAGTGAAGGAGGAATTATAATCGAGAGATGTGCTAGGGAGCGGAGAGTTTTTTCCTTTTTTTTCAAAGGAGAAATCCTTAAAGTCAGTGTGGGACTTAAACCAGCACTAAAACTCCTACCGTCTTGTATCTATCCCCCCGGTACTACCGTTAAGTTTTTCGACGGGATGTGGTTTGAGCAGCCGTCTCAACGTCTATTGGTCAGCGTTACTGTACTTCCATTTTAGTTCTAAGCTTGGGATATTTTGTAAGATTTGCATTCCACTAGTCTAGAGTGTTATTGAAACAACATATCCCACAACAAAAAAGCTTATAAACGTAACTATATAGCAACTACATCAACTCTTTCATTTTGTCTGATTAATTCATTTGAAGCTAGGCGGATGGAAGGGCCGTGTTTCCAACCCGCATCTGTGCCACCTACGTACGTTTCCAATCAAGCTTTTATTTGCCCAATGTCTTCAATTACAAGGCTGTTCAGTGGAGAGACCACGCCTCCAATTTGAGCCTTTTGGTGTAGCTCAAGTGGACCAGGTAATTGGAAGGGCCGTGTTTCCAACCCGCATCTGTCTCACCTACGTACGTTTCCATCGAGCACTGGCGTATTTGCTTCCACTACCGTGAAATGCAGTTGGAGAGGCAGGGTCTCCAATCTGTTCCTTCTAAGACGTATGTTTTCGAACTGAAATTCGCTCTGATATATAGGTCAAGCAGGCTCTCTTTATAATGTCACTGTCTGACGGGTGGATCGACCTTGTCTCCCATCCGCTCTTCATTCTTCGCGTTTTTTGCTCTTTGCCTTAGCCTTCCCTGGTGCGCCGCAACCGTGCCAGACTTCTTAGCCACTTCATGGTTTCTGCGATCACTTCGCACGCTGCCATCCATTTTAGTTTACTTTGCAGCATATGCCCAAGCAGTGACTAGGGAGTGTAATCCTCATTCACGATGCTGCGTAATTTTCTTCTAAAGCTGTTCGATCTAGGGCATCCAAAGAACACGTCATAGACATCTTCCACTGCTTCGCCTCCACAGTGGTCGCATACATTGTTGCGTTCATGTTTGAACCGATGAAGGTCATCTTTAAAGCATCCGTGGCGGCTTAAGAACTGGGTCAGATAGATGTCTACCCCGTGTGTTCTCGTTATCCAGGTTTAAATATCTGGGTTACAACGATATGCCCAGCGCCTCTTTGTGGAGATATTCCATCTGTTCTGTTATTTTGCGTACTAATCTCTCGTGCTTCGGACCGTGAGTTTCTGTCCTCTGCTTCCTTTGCCAATGTGTCGATTGGGTACATTCCTGAGATTACCAGTGCAGCATCGTCTGAGGCTGTTTAAAGGCGCTACAGATAGGATTATTGAATGAGATGAACTGCATATAGATTTTCATTTTGCTCCTATGAAAAAAAAATTAGGGCCGAAATCGAATTTTAACGTCTAAATAAATCGGAAATTCCGACCGCTCTTCAACGTAAACAAAGCTTCGTTACAACCCTACTACAAACATGCCAAACTATGGGATTTTACTACTAACGAGCATCATACGGATTTCGGATTTTTTTTTGCTCTTTTCTCTTATTCTTATTCTTTCCCCCAAAACCATGTGCGAACGCTATGATCGCATTGCTGATCGCGGCAATTGTGGTTTTTATTTACGCATGTTGCAGCAACATTTGTACACATCCAGCCCATGCACACGCCACAAATGTTTACACGCTGACTTATGTGTTGCATATGGAAAGTAATAGCGAACGCTTGTGGTTGAAGTTTTCTCATTTCTCTAGCTTCTTTTTTCGGTTTTGTTGTGCTTGCAACGATTACAACATATATTTTCTGAGCTCCAGCGAGTATGTTAATTTTCACTTAGCCCATAGGCAATTTGTCATTGGACACCATTGGCAATTTTTCACAGCCAAGAAAAACATTTAAAAGCCAAACAGCTTTTTGCAAACGTTTTCCTTTACATTCGTTCCTTGGCAAGCGCTTGAGGCTTTTTCTTCGGATTGCAATTGCTTTGATTTATTGATTTACTTGACGATGCAGCGAAAGAAGATCACTCAATGTAGTTCGCTAGTGAAAATTGGCATACCACAATGTACACCAACGAGATCTACAACAACAAGAACGTTAACAGTGGCTGCCTATTGGCAATGTAAATGAGAGCAAACGTTACTTCTCAAGCTTTGCTGTCTTATTGAGCTCGAGTTTTGCAAACCGCATACTCAAAGTGGTTTTGTGGTCGAATTTATCGTATTTCGTGGAACACCTTATGGCGTTTCGTAGAGGTTAGGATTAGCGCTAACTTACATACGAACTTGATGTAAGTAACTTTTCTTAATTTGCATATGTACGTAAGTATTTACTTTTGAATATATTAAGTTGTATAAAATTTAAGCTGATTGCAACTTTTTCTTCGAACCAACCACACTCCTCGTATAAGCCTGTTTTCCCTGTTTTTGTTTTTTTTTTGGCTAGATTTTGTATTACAGATCCAGATTCGTGTTTCTGTCAAGTCAACTTATCTGACTTCCGATAAATCTGCGTTGTAACGCTGATCGCACATTTACTGCCAATGTTGGTTTGTTAGTACAAGTATTTACAACCAACGTGGATCCGTTTTAATTTACGGTGAAAACTCGTCTAACGCATGCGGCGTTATCTCTACATACATATAATAAAATTGTAACAGGATGATGTCTGTAAATTGCACATTTTCCAAAAAATAGACGAGATCATTATTTAGCCAATAGAAGCGGAATCGGCAGGTTTTGGAATTTTTCTCCGTCCGTCTCTCTGTCTGTGTGTTCGGCCCCCGTATCCCTTGTTTCGAGACCTCAACCAGCTTCGAAGTAATGTCCAATATGTGAACCAAGGTGACCCAAAATGTGTTAGTACAATATGGGTATCAAACGAAAGTTGATAATGAGTGCTGCAATAAGTGATGTGATTAAGTTACATATATCAACTGATTTCGGAGATATAATGATTATAATCAGACTCAGTCTCTTATAAATTCTGAGACGCAGCGAAGCGTTTTTACTAGTATATCATTTTAAACTGACGCACCTTGTCAGGATACACCATTATAAACTGACGCACCTTGTCAGGATACACCATTATAAACGGTGCTTTAAGATCCGGCGATGCATAAAACAGCCCCTCACCGTTCCAGCTACCGCCCTAGAATACCGTAATTGGAGCTCTCTGAGCAAGGTTGTTAAAGATCGATCATCATCTTTAACAACCTTGCTCAGAGAGAACCGCCAACATCTGGCGCAACATCACTCTGGATGCTGTAACACACTTAACTCTAACTCGTTAGGCCCTAAAATAAGCAATACGAGTATATATCCCGCTTGTGGAGAGTTCGAACGTGTGTCATGTATTAAGAAAAACGGCCCCTTAAATAAACTCATATAGAGAGACTCTTTATTTAGCCCCACCTTGTCAAAATCGCATGTTTCCTGGGCCTAACGTTAGAAGTTCTTGCTGAAAATTTATTCATGGCTTTGTCAGCTGTGTAAATAACAAAGCTACTTGAATAAACTTTCGATTATACCACTGAACATCTCTTCAAAAGGGGTTTCCCCCCGGGAGGGTGATACTAACCTGCCTTATAACAGCATCGACCAAAAGTTTAAGAAATGTTAACCGCATTTACTTCGCCAAGATATAAAAGGGTCACCCTAGACAATGATTGGAGTTTCTCGACAAAGAAGAAGAAGTTCACTAACGTTACGATATGAAACCAACAAGCAAAAAAATAGCACAATTAACTCATTTCTTTGCTAGATGATTTCACTTCACCTAGGTACATAGCTATATCTATTAGGGTGGGTCGATTTGTATGGACGAAAGTTAACCGATATCACGCCATCGATTTTTCGATAGGTTTTGGGTTCAGGAAAAAAAAGTTCCACTATGCATACCCAAAAAAATAATTTTCGTGCCTACCGAGCTTTTTTCGACTTTGATTTTTAAGGTTTTTTTCATGACCTACTAAAAAAAATTTCATTTGATTTTAAAATTTTCATGTATACCCTGTCCGACCCAGAAATGTCCGCTTAAAATGTTGGCGATAACAGTTTTTTGAAAAAAAAAAAAATATTTTTTGGGTTTTGGGGAGTGTTTTGGTCAAAAAATTTACCCTTTCGCCATTTTTTTAAGGGGGTTTTCAGCATGCATGCAAAAATGTTTTCGGTGGAAACGGATTTGTCTCATATTTCCTGTCCCATTTAAAATTATGCGCTAAAAACGTTGGCGATAACAGTTTCTTGGAAAAAAATTGTATTTTCGGGTTTCGGTAATGTCGATTTTTCGACCACTCGACGGACTTGTTTTGTTACTGTTATCGCCAACGTTTTTAGCTGGCATTTCTGGGTCGGACAGGGTATACATGAAAATTTTAAAATCAAATGAAAATTTTTTTAGTAAGTAATGAAAAAAATCTTAAAAATCAAAGTCGAAAAAAGTCAAAAAAATTAAATTTCGCAGGCTCGAAAATTAATTTTTTGGGTATGCGTAGTGGAACTTATTTTCCTGAGCCCAAAACTTATCAAAAAATCGATGGCGCGATATCGGTTAATAAATCGACAAAGTCTAATATCTATAAACTTAAATTTTACGTTTTTATAGATCAAACTCTCCTCAAAAGACTGCTTTAATACTTGATACTCTCATAATACAAAAGTTTCTCATCATCCCACGCCAATTTTGATCTCAAGACAACCCTGTTTACTGTTATGCCACCTTTACGAAAAGTACTCGTAAGTAATCCAAAACGATGCATTGCGATTGTCGCGAAATAGTTTTATTATTACAGAATTAAAATGACATTTATATACAAACTTTAAATTGTAAGAGCTTTTTTTATTTTTGATGAATATGGGGGTAATAAAATATTTTAATTTTTTTCATTTAAGGTATGTAATCCGTTAAATAAGTTTGCATAAAGAGCCAGTAAGTAAATTAACACTAAACAATTTGAGTACCGAGGTTGTCTGGGTACGCTTATACATATGTCCTCTAAACACATTTTTTAAATCTGTGTGGTACAACCAACTGTTCGTCGATTTTTGCATTCGATTTTAAAATAATTTTCCTTTGAGTTGGGCTTTTATCATTGTTAAGGTAGTGATGAAAATAGGCGGTCGCTATATTTGTAAAAAACTGATTTATGGTTCGATTAGGCTGAAATTCGGGACATTTATTACTAACATCGAAACAAATATTCTCTTTAAGAAAATCCCCCTGGATCGGGATAATGAAAACTTAAAATCGAATTTATGAACTTCGTTTTCCTTTGTTGATTTATAAACCGATTTGGCTGATATTTGGAGCATGTATTATTTAATTTATATTAAAAGATGGAAAAATGGACCCGCTCGGTGGCGAATATCCATTTGGGGTGTTTTTGTATTCGTTTTTTAACTAACTTCCAGTCAAGCTAGGGACTCAAAACTGTTAAATAATTTCTCTTTTTAATTGAATTTGAATTCTTAACAGGTATAAAAAACGTACTTGTAACTTCTTGTTATATATATCTGCTACAAAACATGGACACTTTTCGCTTCGTCTGAGAACTTATAATAGACTAGACCGAAGCCAGTTGAGATATGGAACTGGATCATTACCACTTTTCGTTTGACAATCATACTGTACTAACATATTTTGAGTCACCCTGGCCCACGTATTGGTCTATAACTCCGAAAGCGGTGAGATACACGTCTAGTAATGCAATGGTGAAAGTTGCATTGAAATCTATTCAGCAGTTTTTGAGTGATACGTGCCCAAACAGACAGATATGCAGATATTCTGAAACCTGTTGCTTTGGATTCTTCAGTATCAAATAAATTTTTATTATATGTAATGATTTGAAGAATCGTTTCAATAATTCACTTTTGATAATAGCGTTAAAAAATCCTTCAGTAAATTGCTTTAAATGATATCTCTGAAAGCAAATGAGCTGCAGCATCGACTTATTCAGGGAAGAATAACCTTAATTTTATGTGGGCGTGGTATAGCCATGGAACACGCAACTACTATTTTCACCTGCTACTAACGGCTATTTATCAAGATATCATCACTTTCATATATTGCAACCAGAAAGCTGCCAAATAACAGGGTGAGAGGAAATAGGGAGACAGGTAGATTATTATAGAGAACGGGATGAATGAAAGAGCCATGGATGGGGGGATTTAGAGGAGAAACAATATAAAGAGACATAATAGAAGAGGTAAAGTTAGAGTACGAGATAGCGGAAGAAGGATAGCAAAAGAAAGGACGATAGGAAGAGAAAGTGTAAGAGTTGATGAAAAAGGGAAACAAAGATAGAAAAGTGTTGCTTTTTATACCTTTCATGAACATGGAAAAGTAAGCATGTGAAGAAGAAGAGATAGAACCACCAATAAGTATACAGAAATGATCAGGGCGATGAGCTGAGTTGATTTAGCCATGTCCATCTGTCCGTCTGTCTGTTTGAACGCGAACTAGTCCCTCAGTTTTAGAGAAATATCGATGAAATTTGGTAAGAGGCAGCCATTTTGTAAAGCATTAATCATTTGTTGGAACCAGCATGATCGGATCGATTGTTCCGATAAACGGAGTTTGGCCTATAACTGTTGCCATTAAAAAGCTAGGAACGTAAATTTTTGCATATTATATATGTAATGTGTGCAGTGAAAATCATCCAAATCGGACCAACATAACATATAGATCCCATACAATCTTGTTTTACTTCAGGAAGGATGCCGTGGACTACTGGTTTTTAATACATATTGACGTATAACGTGAAGTGGCATAACACCGCACTGCTAAATGTATAACGTTCGGTTTCCAGCAACCACCGTGGTGATAGTATGCCGGGCTACTAAGACTTCCTTACTGACTTCAAAATAAGATTTTCTAAGTTGATTTCATATCTAACAATATTTTGAAAATAGTAAATGTTTGCTCTGTTCAACCCATCCACTACATAATCCTCTGATTTTAACTTTGTTATAATTACGCTGTCACTTCTTAATTGACAGAACAATAATAGCAGATAAGTCCATAAATATGTACACATATTTTATATAAATGTAGATATGTTTAGATAGCCCGATTTCCTGTTTACAAAACCTATTTGACACGATTTTATCGCAATCGCTTAAAGGCTGAGAAAATGAGAAAATCAACAAAGCTTGCGGTAGGACACAATTCAAACTGAATTCAAAGACGCGTGGTAAACAATAAAAAAAATATAATAAAAACGCAATGTAGGCAAAACGTGAAATTAGAAAACGACATCAAAAACCCTCGCATCTCAGCTTATGTAGGTGTTGCCAACAATATTAAGGTTTTCCACTGCAACCAGCAACAGCAGCTTATTTGTGCCGGCAGCATCTACTTAAGCTTTGTACCTTTTCTTATATGCCACACACCCGCTCAAATTAAATGAAATAAAAAATCACGATTAAAATGAAAATGATCGTGTTAAATGCGGTCTAAAGTCGAAGTTGAAGCTGAAATCAAACTGACGAGCGTTAGTCGTATGAGTTTGGTTGTTGTGCTTTTTTGCTTTTTTGCGGATACGCAACATTTGCAGCTGCAGCAATATGAGACAGGCCAGGCCGAATGCTGGCAAAGCACAAAAACGAGGTCTGGCTATAAATCAGACACCCACACTTTGATTATTTAAACATTTTGACATTTGCTTGAAAACGCTGCGGCATCGCACATTAGTACGGACATTTGTGATTGGGGTGTGTGATTTGTAATGATTGCGCTAATGTTTAAGTACCTTGCAGTGTAAAAACAAACTAGTCAGTAAACATACTAGGATCAAACTATAATATTCTGGTTGAAATAATACTAGTCAGAAAAAGTACAATGCATACTAGTATATGACACAATTTTCATAGTATTTGTTCAAGCGACATAAGCTGTAACTATTTCTCTCGTTTATTTCATTTGCATTGCATGCTATTGTAATTCGTAACCAGCTTATGAAATATTCCAAAAATATAGTTTCTGTTTTGCACTCCCAAATCGGGTTTTTCACAGCAAAAATGATAAAAAATTAAAATGATGCATTGATGAGTCCATTTTCTTATTTTAATCCCTACTAGAGATTTTGGTCCACATTTGGACTAGTATTCTTTTATCTTTTTCGAACTAGTATGATACTGGTATGATTAAACTGCAATTTTACTACATTTACATTTTCTTCCATTTTGAACTACTATTAAACTGGTATTTTACCACCAGCATGATACTAGTATATTTTCACTATACACCGACTAGTATTTCATGAGTAGTAGATGACTGGTATGTTCTGGTCGAAATTTGACGATTGACATTTCGTAGGACATCGTTAGGTACCAGTTGCTTATATGGAAATAATGCAGTTAGCTGACTAGTTGTGCCTGGTGCATATACTAGTTGTAAAGTAGTTTGCAGGTAGTTGGTTTGACTGCAGGGTATATACCTAAATGTAAATATGTATGTATGTACGTATGTTGGAGCAAAAATCACAATACAGCAGCAATAACAACATGCAAAAACATTGCCGCAACAATTGTTGCTGCAACAATCACTTACTGCCAGTTAAATCGTCAGTTAATGTTGCTGTATGTTGGCAGCTAATGTCGTATTTGTTCTTGTTGTTGCGACATAGATACTTGTAGTTGTAGTTTTCTTAAGTGACTTTTATGTTGTTGTACCCATATTGTGGTTGATGAGTGTAAGGTTGTTGATTTCATGTCAGCTTTATGTCGATGTCATTCACATCAATGTCTTAAGGGCACCAAGTCTTTTGCAGAAATTAATTTTAGGTTTGTACGAGTGCCTAAAGTGTTTGAACGTCAAGTTTGTATTACAAGGGAAACTTATTTATCGATGTAAGGTTTTCAAACCCGTAGATACTTGCTGATCAGCATGAAGATACTTTTTAAACTTCCTTCAAAATTCTAGGACCATTAAATAAGCTGAAATAAAAACAAGTAAAAAAGTCTAAGTTCGGGTGGAACAGAACATTACATACCTAGTAGTGAATTATTCTGGCATCTCAATTTATGCAGGTCTATTTTAATACTTTTCAGTTCGTCTTATAAAGTAAGGTGATTGTCTTTAATAAAAACACTTCTGTTATAAGTTTTGAGTGGTAAATTAATTTATTTCTATATAAGTTATGGAAGCTATTTATAATAATTTCAAAATGTCGATACATGCACATTGTATGTTTCAAAAATTTGCGTTCAAAGAGACAGACGGAAGGAGAGACGGAGATGGCTAAATCGACTCAGCTCATCGTCCTGATCATTTCAGAGTACTTATTGATGGGCTCGTCTCTACTTCTTCTTATACTTACAAACATTTCATGTTCATGCAAGGTATGAAAATCAAAAAAGATATATAACTTACCTATTGCAGTGGGGTATTAAATACTTGCCAGAATATTTGGCTTGTGTGTTACCCGATTTGATTAATTTTTAGCAGGAGTATACAACATACTATTGAGAAGCAGCTGACCAATTTTCATTAAAATACCTAGTTGAAACTTCAAGCAATCGCCTTTGAAAATAGCAGAACTTTTACGCTGAAGAATGGACGCAGCCACGCCTACTTCCCCAAAATCCAAAACGTTTTTTTGGGCTCGAGTTTTGCTAAAAAAGTTTATTATGTGAGCAAGATCTTACTCATATAGCTTACACAGTTTTAGAAATATCAGGTTTCAAAGTTTAAAATTTTGTTTAGAACTTTGTTAAAATCTGGGCGTGGCCCTGCACCAATTTTGCCCATTTTTGCAATAAACAGTAACCTTTATTTATTCAACATTTTCCCTGAATGTTTCGAATGTTTCGACAAATTAATTTTTGCCGGAGTTATGGCATTAAAAGTTTTGTGGAATAATTCACTATAAAACGGGCGGGGCCACACCCATTTTTCAAAATGTATATTTTTCCAATTTTTTCATTCACGAACACTGTGAAAGTGAAATAGAAATGATATAAAGGTAGTTTACGCAAAGTTATTGCCTATTAAATATATCTATGATCCTTTTCAAAATCTTTCATATAAAAGTGGGCGTAGACCTTAAGCGATTTTGCCCATTTTTTCCTGGATCATTCCTTGCATTCAAGAAAATCTGTGCCGAATTTCGTTTCGATATCTTGATTTTTGATTTATGATTAATAATATTTCCAAATTTGACTTAATAAAAAGTGGGCGGCGCCACACCCATTTTCAAAAATTTATGGAAAATTTTATTTTCTACCTTAATGTTAATGCACAAACTAAATTTTATTCTTATAGGTGTATGATGTATTGGATAATCAGTTCTTTTGCATTTGAGAAAAAGTTCTATATATAAAAAGTGGACGTGGCTATCATCCGATTTCGCCCATTTTAAATAGCGTTCGAAACTAATTGCCAAGGAACCTGAATACTAAAAGATGAACCCGACCCCACATTGGGAAATGATGGATTTAGTGGACCTTATCAGTGCGGTTTCAGACCTGGTAAGTCTACCATCGACCAGATGTTCACTATGGGCCAAATCTTGCAAAAACCCCACGAGAAAAGAATCGATACACATCAACTCTTTGTTCATTTTGAAGACGCCTTCGACAGCGCGAAAAGATGCAGCCTATATGCCGCCATGTCTGAATTTGGTTTCCCAGCAAAACTTATACGCATGTGCAAAATGACGTTCAGCAACACCACCATCTCAGTCAGAATCGCGAAGGACCTCTCCGAGCTGTTCGAAACTAAACGATGTTTCAGACAGGGTGACCCCTATCGTGCAATTTCTTTAATTTGATGCTGGAGGAAATAACACAAGCCGCGGAACTACAACGCTCAGGAACCATCTATTACAATACATCATTGGCTCAAATTAGCGCGCCGTAAGTTCCGCCTACTCCAAATTAGAGAAAGAAACGAAAAAAGTGGGTTTGGAGGTGAACGAGTCGAAAACGAAGTTCCTTCTGACATTATGCAAAGAGTGTCAGCGCATTTGTGCCTTGTGACCCATGCCACTGTTGGCAGCCATAAGTTTGAAATAGTAAAGGACTTCGTTTACCTGGGAACCAGTATTAACACCAACAATAATTCCAGCTTAGAAATCCAGCGAAGAATTAATTTGCGAATAAATGTTACCTTGGACTTAGTAGGCAATTTAGAAGCAAAGTCTTCTCTCGACGAACAAAAAACGCGCCCTATAAGACGCTCATAATACCCATGCTGCAATATGGAGCAGAAGCATGGACGACGACAATTACAGATGAGTCGGCCCTTAGAATGTTCGAGAGAAGGGATCTTCGAAGGATTTATGGGCCTCTACGCGATACCGACGGTGTTTACCGATGAAGATTTAATGATGAGTTGTATGAGCTCTACGCAGACGAATTAAAACCCAGCGGCTACATTAGCTTGGCCATGTAATGCAAGTGGAAGAAGATGCCCCAGCCGGGAAGGTATTCTTGTCGGGACCCACCTATGGAAGTAGAGGAATAGAGGAGCCCCCACTCTGTTGGAAAACCAAGTTGAGAACGATCTGCCATCCGTTTCTAATTGGCGTCAACTGACAAAGGATAAAGTCAGGTGGTGCAAATTGTTGAAAGGTCAAAATCGTTTAGACGGTTAAACAACCAGCTATTAAGGGATTTTGACCTACATATGAATGTATGTACGTATTTAGTCCCGCTCTAAAGCATCCTTCTTGACTGAAAATCAATAATCTAAGGAAGTTATGCTAGAAAATGCACTCCATATTTCCTCTTGCAATGCTTACTATGCCATCCAAGTAGCCTTGGTGGCAATTCCTTGTCCATCACTATACTTCACAGGAGCGCTAAGAGTATTCCGCCTTGTTAATCTTGAAGGGAGTGTGGATTGAACACTACTTTCTGAAAGGTAGACGATTTTTGTGCTGTTTCTCTGTGGGTATATTGTGACCACCATTACCCGTTGGGTATTGTTATGTTATCATAGCCTTCATCTTTTACTTCGCTTTAGTCTGTGTCTTTGTCATTCTGTTTCTCCTGAAAGTAAGTCTACCTACTTGTCATTGAATTTGTTTTTACCTCTTACTTAATTTCCCTCGTAGTCTTCCAAGTTCCTTCTTTTTTGTCTTCGTCTCTATCAGTGGCCTTGGTGTTAGTTTAGCTTCCTCTTTATCTTCCCCGACATATTCATCCTCATGGTCACATTCATCTTATTTTTATTCGAGAGCCGTCACATTCGATACAATTTGCATCCGTGGTAACCTGGCCCTCATTTAGAGTGTGTTTCAAATATCTAGTAAGCCAGTCATCACACAGAGCAACAAAGGCTGATTGCGATGGTGCGGTTGGCAGTGGCGAAACCCAACTCTTGGAAAGAACTTTTGTGCAGAATTGCTAACGAAAATCTCTTAACAACCAGACAATTATTTACAAGCCATATTAATCTTCATTAGGCTCCAATAGCATTTGCAATAATTCTCAAAACGCTTATTAATTGTAATTCTTGCTGCAATTTCATAAATTTTTCGAAAATCATACGAAACTTGTCTGATTTTATGATTTATCTACATATTCTATTACTCAAAACTAAAACTGACTAATCCAAAACCATTAAACCGGACAACGCGTTCTCGTTTATCGTGCCAAAATTCTAATTCTAAATATAAATATAACAAATTGTCTTTTGGAATTTCGGTCCTTCTGTTAATACAAATCAAGTTTGTACATTTTCCCACTTTCAAAATTGCTTGCAATTTTCACTCAATGTTGTTTTTGCCTATATTGCTGGGCATGCTTTCAGCTTTACTCCGGTCATGTTAACGTATTGATTTGTTTATTTCTGAGTATTACGCCTATGTTGTTTGTGCTGGTATATTATCGTATGTTTTTGTTTTGTTTTTTTTTGGCATCAACTTGCTGTTTGTTCGTCTACTTTTAGCTTAGTTTTAACACGCGTTATATATTTTTATTTCGCAGCCATAAATCGTTTGTTGACCTGATTTTATTTTAACACTATTTTGGGGCATCAGCCAAGCGCATTTTTATGCCACCACCACCACCACCAGCTATGTTGCTAACCACGGCCCCTTTTCGTTTTGCACCAAAACTGTGTATCATTTGTTATTTTAGTTGATGCTGTCAGCGGCGCATTGTGAGATGTTTTGAGAAAACTTGGGGCAAAAGAAAATACAACTACTAGAGGTAGCACACAGAAACAGACCTGGAGGTCAAATAAGTAAAAATTCAGAAACTGAATTTCAAAACACGATTTTGAAAAATATCACTTTAAATTTGTTTAGGGGTTTTTTATTTGTAAGAGAAAACCAGAGATTATTTACACCTGCAGATGCCAATTCCTTTGAATTTTTAGATGCTGTTATCGAAAAAGTTAAGAAAAATTTTAATCTTTGTTTGCGAAACTTCTGAAGTTGGTTTTCTGTCTAAACATCTATGGACCCTGAGGCTTCGCAGAAATACCGGTTAGTCCATAGTAAACTTGTTGTTTTAAAAGAATGCTGATCGATTTTCATAAGCAGATCATCAGCTATTTCGTTTCCATTAATACCGCGGTGTCCGGGGACCCAATACAGCGAAGTGTTGAGATGATCCAGAGCTTTTAGCGAGGTTCGGCACCTTCGAACCATATCAGATTTTATCGCATTTGATTTGGTACTAAACAACAGTACCAAAAAGTGAGTTTGCATGGGGAGATATTCATCCTGAAAAGTGAGTATGGTATTGATATTGAATATCTCCATACCAATTTTCAGATCCCTACCATGAACAAAGAAACAATCCAACATGAGCAAGTCTAATTAGCGCCAGGTGTCGCTGCTTGCACAAAGTTATGGTAAAGTTAATATAAATAGGAATTTAGCTGGCAGAAAAAACAGCGTTTTGATGGTTAACAGGGTGTGCTTCAATTTTTTTAATAAGGAAGACTGGCAGCTTCTGAAATGGATCTATAAGAAAGCGGCTGTCTCTAAAAGTATAAAAGACTATAACAATTTTAATAGTAATAAAAAATTATTATTTTTCGACTTGAGCTTATTTATAGTCATGAATACTATAGCTAATAAAAATTGTTAAAAATAATAACAGTTTTAGTTTCATTCAGTTACAATCTTGGCCTTGAGCACATTTAGTGTAGTCATGAATACTGGTTTCAATTTTTATTTTAGAAAACTTTCGAGCATGCAATTTTCTAGTTTTTTTGGGGTTTTAATTAAATCCCGTTTCTTATAGATTTTAAGATACTAAAATCAAATTAGTAAAAAAAAATGTTTAACCTTACTTCCAAATATTTTTAAAACTTTTTTAATGTTTTCTGTTTTTGAATTGTTCTTTACAAAAATTAAATATAAATCGAAGAATTTAAAAATTGTTTTTCAAAATTTTATTCAACATTTGGAACTTTTCAAAAATTTTGGCGAACTCGAGAAAATTATTTATATTTCAAATATCCTAAATACATATTCAAAACTTGTTTCAAACATTTCAGACATATAGGTAGATTTTCTAAAAGAAAAACCAGTAAGGAAGTCTAAGTTCGGTTGGAACCGAACATTATATACCTAGTAGTGATCGATTAAGGCATACCAATTTAAGCAGGTCTATTTAAATATTTTTCAGTTCGTATTATAAAGCCAGCTGATTGTTTTCAATAAAAACACTTCTGTTAAGAGTTTTGATGTAAATAAATTTAAAAAAAAATGTAAATGTATGGCGCGATATACAACAGGTATATCATCATAAACCTCATAAGAGATTTTTGCGCCGAGCTTCTCTTCCAATCTGTGGTATGCCGTGTGCAATCGCCTTTGAAAATAGCAGAATTTTTTAACGGAAAATTGGGCAGCAACATGCCTAATTCACCAAAATCCACAAAAGTTTTATGCGATTTAGTTTTGCGTGAAAAGCTGATTATGTGTGAAAGATCTTATTGATGTAGGTTGTATCTTCTTCTTCTTTAAATGGTCATCTAACCGCCTGGCCGATTTTGACCGTCCAACATAGCTCGCCAGTCGTTTCTTCGTTGCGCCAACTGGCGCCAATTGGAAACACCGCGGGATCGCAAATCGGTCTCCACTTGGTCCTTCCATCGGAGTGGTGGTCTCCCTCTTCCTCTGCTTCCACCGGCGGGTGTGGTTATAGAAATATCGCATTTTTCATTTTACAAACAAATTTTTCAGAACTATGTTTAAAAACTGGGCGTGTCCGTTGACCGATTTCGCCCATTTTTACAATAAAAATTTAGCTTTGTATGTTTTTTTTTCGGCAAATATCGTTTCCATAAATCAATTTTTGACGGAGTTATGGCATACAAAGTTTTGTGGAATAATCCACTATAAAAGGGGCAGAGCCACTCCCGTTTTCAAATATCTATATTTTTCGACTTTTTTCTTTCACGGACACTTTGAAAGTGAAATACAAATTATATAAAGCTTTTGTACGCAAAGTTATTGCCTATTGTTTAAGAGACATAAGCTGTAGTCATTTCTTTCGTTTATTTCATTTGCATTGCATGCAGTTCGCAATCAGCTTATGAAATATTCCAAAGATATAGTTTATATTTTGCAATCCCAAATCAGGGGGTTTCACAGCGAGAATGAGAAAGCCAATCCTGAGCAATGCCACAGAGCCAACAGTGCTTGCCCCCAATTAATACATACAAGGTGTAAAAGTGCGTCGCACTCCCCATTCTATATAGAACAAATAATTATAATAAAAACAAATAATACTACCCAAAGGTTGTCCCCTATGCAACATGTGCTCCGCACCCCCCGTTCTACTCTCTGAAAAAATAATAAAATAATATACAATAAATTAACTTAAAAAACTACTCGCCCTCCATAAAGCTTAGACCTGTCGCATTTGTTCACCTATTAAATATATCTATCATCTCTTTCAAAATCCGCCATATAAAACTGGGCGTGGTTCTAAGCCGATTTCGCTCATTTTTTTTTCGGCACATACCTTGTACTGATATAAATATGTGTGCTAAATTTCGTTTTGATTTCTTGAACGGTTTTTGATCTATGATTAATATTATTTCTAAACTTGACTTAATCAAAAGTGGGCGGTGCCACTCCCATTTTTTAAATTTCTTAAAAAATTTAGTTTTTGCCTTAATGTTAATGTACACACCAAATTGTATGCTTATAAGTGTATTATGTACTGAGTAATCACTTTTTTGTATTTTCGAAAATATTCTATATATAAAAGTGGGCGTGGCTATCATCCGATTTCGCCCATTTTAAATAGCGCTCGGAGATGAATGCCAAGGAACCTGCATACCAAATTTCATTAAGGTATCTCAAAATTTACTCAAGTTATTTTGTTAACAGACGGACGGACGGATATGGCTTAATCAATTCCTTTTTTCCTCCTGAACATTTTGATACATACTCGTATAAGTCAATATCTATCTCGATCCGTGTGTGCCGTTACATACCACCGTTACGCGACTAAAGTTAATATACCTAGTGTGCGTAGCACTACTAGATATAATAAACATGATCTCAACCTCAAAACTCTTTTTTTTTCTTATCAATTTTAACATTTTAAATTCATAATAAATAAATAAAATAATAAATATTTTCTCTAAGAAACTGATGTTTAAAGTTTGAATAATATTTGGTATGTTTTTTTTGGAAACACATAATTAAAAAGAAAAATGAAATTAAAGAAAAAATTATCATTTTGGAAAACATGCTAAAATATCCAGTTTTAAGAACTTTACAGATATTCTTCATATATGCAATTATTTTAGCTTAAAATTGTTTTTAATTACCTTCTCTAGCTCTTACCGTGACATTTTATTGGGGCACAATATTCTTCAAAACATACCACAGTGCGACGCCAATTTTCCGGCAACAAATTTCTTTTCGCTATTTTTCTTTTAAATTTGTTTTCCTTTTCCATCTGGCTTTCAGAAATGCCTGTGCTCCTTTCTGACTTTTATGATGGAACATTTTTATCTCTAAGCTTTTTCTGTTTTTATTGCTTCGTTCAATGTTTTCACTACGTGCGCAACTTTATTGATCCGGAAGCTTTTCCTGAAAACTACTTTTCCAATTGCCACTGTGCACTCATAATTTGGAACAATGTGTTGTAAATATGTAATATTCATGCGAGTTGATTATCTTAGGAATATAATTTTTTGTTGCTGCTTGTTAAATTTGCTCTAAGTGAAGCGCTTGCTAAGTGCAAAGTACTTATGAGAGTCCGTGGCATGTCTTTTTATGACTTCATAAAAAAATTTTGTGCCTCAGATTTTTCAATTGTTTTTCGGTAGTGTGGGTTATGCACTTTTTAGAGTTTTCCACTGAACTTTAGGCAAGTGTCTATAGAATTTTCCAATTTGATTTGTTTGAATGAATTTGATTTTGGTCAAGTCCAACAAAGTTTCTTTCTCCTATGTTCCAGCAAAATCATCTTTTTGATCGATTTCCCAAAAACGAATGCTTTGAAGAGCATAAGTAGTAAAACTATGATTTCAGTCAGAGCTCCTTTATCCCCCGAAACTAAGTCGGTACTCCTTCTTCAAACCGGTTTAAAAATCAAGCCCCACAAAAGAAACTAAATTGGAAAATACAAACCAGTTTTATGTGCTTCGTCAACGAAATCTTCAACAATGCATTTTTAAGCATCAATTTACATGAGTAAATATGTATTTCCATATACATACATACACACATACATACGTATGCAAACATATCTATATATTATCAATTACAACAGGTCTTTATACCCACATTGCTGCTTGAAATGAGCCTGCTGCACGACTCTGCCACATTTCATGTTTGAGGATTAAGGCGCCAAAGTGACATTCATAGTGGGCGGCTTATCAACGTATCGGCGGCGTGGCTCTTACAACCGGATTGGGAATAAACGTATTGGAACATAAAACGAAGCAAAAGACGATAAGCGATGTAGTACAATGATGACGTGCAACAGAGAAATACATATCTTTGAGGATTTATAGAGCAAAAACAGTCTGATCCATTTCTACCTGGGTATCATATCATGATACATGTCCCCACTATAATTCCTCTGACCCCACCTTGCTGACAACTCTATTTTATTAGGACCCGTTGTGATACCACATAAAGACATGGTTACTCCACCTCTTCGAACCATTTTGAAGACTTGATGAAGGCCACGAAGTTTTTGACGTCATAATCCGCGAGTTGGAACAGGTTCTCCCACGCCGGGCAATTGCAGATGAGATGTTCTTTCTTCGTCATATTTACAACTGCAACATCATCGACGACAGCATACACCAGCTCAACTGCGTGTTAACTTAAAATTTCAAACTTTCTTGACAGGATCCCTTTAGATCACATTTTGACCAGATTTGCTTAGATATCCGACGCCTTGGGCTTTGTACACATATTTCTCTAGCTTTTCTGTATACGTGATCGCATTACCTAGCACGTGCCGAAGGATTTAACTAAGTGATCTTTATCAGGATTGAATGAGTAAAACCCAAGAGATTTGATGGTTGCTTCACTTTCGCTCAAAATAAGGATTTCTTTGCCGATAGTGTGTTTTCCTTTTCAAACCGCGTCTTCCATGATTTCTAAAACCTTAGTTACCAAAACACTATGTATCAGGTAAGGATCAGCTAGTCTAAAATTCTAAGTCTCGGTCTTAGGAAAACACCCAACCTCCAGCATTTTTGAGTTTTAACCACAAGCATTAAGGAAAAATAATGGTAATTTGTTGATATACTTGAATACTTTCCACTATCCGACTACGCGAAAGAAAAAATGTCTATGCCTTGACTCAAAAATATTAAAGCACTGGAAAATGAAGGCTTATCGCACGAGCGCATGACTGCAGATTTGAGTTTAGGTGCGCTCATCCCAAACCCCAAGAAAAGCGATCGCACAAGCTATGGTTTTATAACATACAAAAGGTTTGACCTATCGTCTTGTCAAATAGACTGAATGCTCATTGTCGAAAAGCTGATTGCACCACATAGGTACGACTTCAAAACCTACCTACTATCAAACAGACCTTCACTATACGCCACATTCTGAAGAAGGTCACGTTAAGAGACTCGTCATGAACTAGCTCTTTGTAGCTATGAACAGTTTCAAAAGGAAGCGCAAAATATAGCTGAACAACGCTCGATGTCTGCTCTACGGACAAAAAGCCTTTCATACGCGAATCTAAGCAAGACAAGCTTTCTCTTCTAGGTCCTATATAGCAAAATGACAATTGCTTGAAACTGATTCACAGCTACGAGCAATTAAGTAAACATTGTCGAAATTAGAACGACGATTCGGCATTTAACAAGGGTCATCGGCAGACCCTCCCCTATATCTACACAGAGTAGATGAACTTAATTGGCACTTTGAACGCAGTTATCCAACCCACAGATACCGCCTCTAGCTGCAGAAAACGCTATCTCTCGAGGGAGGTGCGAATCACAGTTTCTTAACTTCGGTCTAGATACTGGAACAAGTTAGCCTCGTATCTATGCATGACACAAATCCTTTTTTAACTGCTCGAAGACACTTCTAAAGCGAGCTTAATATGCCTAATTGAAAGTGTCAGTTTGCAAGGACTTAAGTTACAGAAATTATGCAAATTTGATGGAATTCACATGCCATTTAAGCAAGCCGAAGTACTGTTTCAATAACAAGAATCACAAATTTGAACATCAGAAGAGAATTTGAGTTCGCAAACCAGCCAGGATAACTATCTATGATATAAATGCGCAAGTTGAAACTATATATCTAAGGTATAAAAAATTATATATGTATGGATAAATATATACTACTGCTTGTTTAGTCAATCAAACAAAACATTAAAAAAATGAATTATGAGATAGAAAAAGCAATTTAAAAATGACACCACTACAAATGCCAAATATGTATTCACAATATAGAGAAGTGGTTGTGTGAGTAGACATGTCATGCATGTTATTGTATTACTCGTGAGATCGGCTCTTACTGTGAGTGCGAAGCGTTGGTAGTGGACCAATGAAAAGGGCAGGACAGAAAAGGAAAGGAAGGGAAAGGAAAGGAAATGAAAGGAAATGAAAGGAAAGCAAAGGAAAGGAAACGGAAACGATGGATAAGCAAGAAAATGTAACAATAAAGTAGAAACCAATAAAATATATTAAAAATAGTTAAAACAAAATAAAGTTTTGTGGTTGAATTTCAACCACTGGGCGATCTTTAGTTTGTTTAATAGCTCGATTACAGCGTGTACCAAATTACTCTGCTTGATTTGTTACTAATTATCTCACTGCAACTTTTAATATATATTTTCGGAGTTTTTAGCGCTTTTTTGTGAGAAATATATGATTATTTTTTAACGGTCCACTTGGAACAGTTTTCTTTAATTATTTTTAGTTTAATACACAAGCAAAAACAATGTCATCTAACAACAAATTTGGCCATCTAACTCTTAAAGCATATCTAGTGGTTACACCAAAAACAATTAATAACTAATTTTTAGCAGCAAAAAATTTTATTTCAAAACTGAAGTGTCAACCACTTTTTGATTTATGGAGACGCTTTTACTGCCGTTGCAAGATTATTTGAGTATTTTGTCTCTTTAGTTTATTATTTTTTTTTTTTTGTTTATGATAAAAGTCCAGTTTTGTTTAACGCTTGTCAATGCTGCAAAATAGGAGCCAAGCAAAATGTTGTATAATGAAATTAAAATCATTTCTTGTCTCCTACGGAAAGTTACAACGAAAAAAAAAGTAAGCTCATTTTGCTAGTTGGCGCCAAGCATGTTCGTTGTTCGCGTTTTGTTTACGTTAATAGCATGCGTTGCATAATTTCTCACAATTAGCAAGCAAACGCCACACGATTGCATTTGTGGTTATTCAAAAAACCAGTCAGCCTTAGTAGAAGCATAAACATAGGCGTGCTACCCAATTATTTTTGACATATCACACAAATGCAATGAAGCAAATATCAAACATTCGTGTATGAGCGTGAGTGAGTGTGAGCACTTCTGCGAGTACATCGTAGTGGTTCGGTTGTATGAGAAATGTCAAAAGTTAGTCGTGTTAGATTTTTTTTTTGTGCTTGATCACTCTGTAAGCGGTGTGGTTAATGTTTATGCACCATTAGTCATTAAGTTGTACCTTTAAGTGGACATTTTGTTTACTTAAGTGCGCAGCCGGAACAGGGGAATGGCGCAACATGCAATGTGCAGCATTTGCTGAATGAACAATTAAATAGCTCAAACGCTTTTCATCACATCAATGTGTGTTTGACAACTGATGGCCAAATGGTTCCGATTTATAAGAAAGTTGCAACAATCGTGTTGTTGCTGATATTGAGAGTTTCATTCGCAGACAGAGTGAGCGTTCGGCATTCGCTATAATCAGAGGAGGCATTTTTTTATTGGCCAAATACACTTCTGAGCCTGAATAAATCGGGGTATAATCCGTGGTAAGGGTTCTCACCGGACACCCTTGATAGGGCACACCCATATAATGGGCATAAGCTCTTATGATTACTGTCGAAACCCCAAATGCATCGACAAGGAGGAGAGCGTTGAGCATCCCCTATGTCTATGTCCTGCACTAAGTAAAAAAGTTTCTCATTGCTCTTACCGAAGCTTGATGACAGGCAATTCCGGTTCAATTGCTGCAAGCCGCAGCACCCGAACAGGCGCCTGCTTGACGAAAATCCGCCTCCCGGGAGAATAAGGAGTCATCTCCGTGAGCACTATGATGAGATCCGGCATCATATATTTTCGCTGTTTGATCCAAAGGTGCATCGACAGCCCCTCAAACTCATCCAAACACAGTAGCTAGCTCGCGTCCAGCGCACGCCGTCATTAAGGCACAAGCTCAACCTGTTGCCGAAGAGGAACGCGAACTGCCTAGAGGGAGAAGAGTCATGTTGGCCCAACTGCGTTCTGAGTACTGTAACAGGTTAAACTCTTACCTATCCAGACTGAACCCCGACATTCCAAATGTCTGCCCGGCATGCGGCGTGCCTCCCCATGATACTAACCATCTATTCATTTGATCAACTGAGCCTACAGTTCTAACAGCAATTTCACTATGGTGAAGCCGCGAGGTTTCTAGGACTCCCGTTAGAAGAGCTTGATGCCAATGTTTGGTAAGGGGGGTGACGAGGTAGGCATACCTGTCGTAAGAGGCGACTAATATGCACAAAGGTAATGACGTGCAACTCGATGGCTGATCTACGGATATGATGCCTCCCACCGCCCATTACCCATGTTATCCTTTCTTACGGAAAGAGAGGTGACATGACCTAGAAGGTTGTCGTTACCATAACAACAACAACAACGAGTAGGCAGGCAAAACTATCGCTACAACAACAACAACAGGCATCAAAATCTCTAAATATAATAAAATTGTAAAAGTTCGATGTCTGTACATTGCAAATATTTAAGAAAAATCGATAGGCGGTATCATTATTAAGCTAATAGAGTGAGTTTTTAGAATTTTTGTCCATCTGTCTGTCTGTCTGTATGTTTAGTCGCGCATCACTAAAAAACGTCTGAATGGAATTGAATCAAACTTTTACCATTGTATTACTAGACGTTTAAGATGTAATTTGTACCGATAGCTCGATTAGCTTCGGAGATATCGACCGAAATGTGGGCCAAAGGTGACCCAAAATGTGTTAGTAAATATGGGTATCAAACGAATTGTGACAATGAGTGCTGCAATAAGCGATGTAATTAAATTCCATACCTTATCTGTTATGGGCTATAATGGTTAAAATCAGACTCAGTTTATTATTAGTTCTGAGACGCAGCAAAGCGGGCCGGGTTTACTAGTTTGAAATAAAAGCGATAGCTAGAGTTATTTACTTCACTAATATTCCCTATAAGGAACATAGAAGTGGGTAGCGACCATATGGTATAACAACGGGTGCTTCACCAGCCTAAGTGTAGGGCTGATTAATTTTCCTAACGTGTAGCCCAGACCTTTCAATATCACTGTAACTATCACTGTCACGGTTCCGCTCATGTCCACATTTCTGATCACTGTCATTATTCTGTTAATAGCAACTGTTAGGGTAAAATCTCTTTGACGGTGACGGTCACTACGCTTTTATATACTTTTACTTCATCTTTCCCCGCCGTTCTCCATATTCTACAGCTACTTTTTCCATTTATTATTTTGTTTTTCTCTTAGTTCTTCGATTTTGTTTTTTTTTCTGATTTAGTTCCAGAGCCATTCACTTGGAGACAGACTTAACACACATCAAAAATACTTGAAATTCCTTAACCGAAACTCGGGTTTTTTGTAGCACCCAATCCAAATGTGTCAGACAAAGGGGCTGTTAGCACATATCAGGCGTAAGTTGTATAAAAATCAGAATGTCCTTGGCTTTCGTATGATGCCCTTTCCTCCATATTCATTTCCATCCGCGTGTATCTAAAATTTTACATTCGCTACATCCCTCAAAATTAGTTAGAAGGCAAAATATCAGAGGCGATCTAAAAGGTTTACATACGTTGACTTTAATTTTAACAAAAGTTCAGTGCAATGACTCATGACCGCTTAATTCATTAAAAGAAAGAACTAGGAAGTGAGTCAAAATTAGCTCAAAATGCAGACATCAAGAAAGCTTTATAACATGCAACCAACGACTGACCCTTCACCGCGGTTGCATCGCATTTCACGCAGTTGTAGTTGGTTGATGAAAAATATGCCACTAATGAGCTTGTGGCACGTTTTTCCGATGTAATGTAAAAAAATATAAATACCTGAGGCCACAAGAAACCGAACTTCATATACCCAGTAGTAACTTCCAGGATAGTTCAAGCGCTAGAAACAAACGACACAAGTGTTTATCACGCGGTTGAAGTGGCAGCAAATGCGGAAGCGACTTTTATTAAGATTTATTGCAATTGACCTCTAAGCTTATTGGTGTATGTGGGACTGCCCATATACATATGTATATTTAAGTACATCCTTGTTTTAAATTAAGAAGAG
Source organism: Merzomyia westermanni (assembly GCA_949987695.1). NCBI lineage: Eukaryota > Metazoa > Arthropoda > Insecta > Diptera > Tephritidae > Merzomyia > Merzomyia westermanni. The sequence continues at coordinate 61,991,905 of OX465290.1, forward strand.
AGGGTTTGTCTTGCAAGAGAACTGCATTCGCGAGGGCTTTGTAAATATGCTAGATTTAGCTTACCACGGTGATAGCGTAGACCATAAATTACGTGAGCTTAAAATGGGGAAGGGGGCCTCCAATAAAGTCTCACCAAAAATCACTTAACCCTTTCGAACCTGAATTCATATTTCTCTTCATATTTTTGTAGTGAAAGAAACTCACTTCCACACATTTTGTGATATAAACACGTGGATAAAAACATCAGCTGTTAAGCGGTCAGCTGTTGCGCTTTCTCTCGCTATCAGGGTTGCCAGGCAGCACATTTTAAACTTAGTCTTAGCCAAATATAAAGCGTTTAAGGTACCTAAATAGGTGATGGTACATATGTGTACCGACCGGACCGAAAGGGTTAAACTACTATAAAAATGAAACATTTCTTTCAGCAGACATTTATGTCGCTTCGAGTAATAAAGCGTAAGCAGCATAGAACGGCTCTTCATGCAGTTCAACGAGAATCTTTCATCAAGATTCAACCAACGCGTGGTGACTAAGAAGCTACTTTGCGTTTTGAATAGGAAGAAACGTTGGCACTTTTGAGCACAGTATTATTGTACTGCCGAAATACACAGATGACATGTGTTCGATTATTTCAATCGAAACTTTACACGAATATCTTTGGATCGATTAATTTAAATAATGGGGAAAGTATTGGTTTTATCGTTATTTTCACTTCTATTCAATTCAAATGCACAGAATAAACAAAAAATTTTTATTTTTTTTCAAATAATCCAAAGGAATTCAGTTTCAAACATGTTTAGCGTAAATCTCACTTAAAAAAATCTTCGAAAAATTGCTCACGTTATTTATGGATTTTCCTAATAGGGTCCCGTATAGTACAGAGTAAGAGCTCGAAGGTTTTCTCTGCCATTTTCTATTGCACTGAGTTCTGCCTGAAAGACAGTAGTATTACGGATGTCTACACTCGGCTCCTAAGTTTTCGCTCCTAGTAAAAAACTGTTAATGGTAATACTAATTGGATGACCATTGCTGAGTTGTCACAGGTCGAGTTACTATTTTTTACTGGCAGCGCTAAAATTGTAAATTTTTACTTACCACCCTACCTTACCTAACATGAACTGTGGTCGCGTAAAGTTTATGGTGAGCTAGGTAGCTTTGCCGAAAGAATTCACTACACTCCGCAGTAGGCGGACCGATCTCGAAAAACGGAACATACGAGGTGTGTTCAAAAAGTATCGCGAATTTTGTGTTTTTTCAAAAATTATTTATTTATTCATAAATATCTATTTTGTCCCCTTCAAAGTAATCCCCATGAGATATTATACACTTGTGCCAACGGTTTTTCCAATCTTCGAAGCACTTCAAAAAATCATGAAGAACATTTTGTACCACCGATAAACGTTGCTTCGGTCCAAGGTAGCTTCTCCGTATGCCACAGTCAACATTCGGAATGCATCCGCGGACTTAATTTCGTTTTTCACACAAAATTTGATACAGGTTCTTTGATCCATTTTTTTGAATAGGTAAAAATCGAAGACGATCCAAAACACGTGCAAGCAAAGCAGCTGTCAACAATTAACTGAACATTCAAAATGGCCGAGCTTGTCGGCATAAGTGAGAGACATGAGTACCAACATAACGCCACAAAAAATTCGAAATTCGAATATACGTAACCAGCGAAAATTCAAAATTCGCGGTACGTTTTGAACACACCTCGTATATGTGTTCGGTATGTGTAGGAACTTGATATATAGCCTTCAAAGAGCAGCTTACGTTGCGATTGCTGGCGATCCGCTCCGCCTTGCTCCATACAGCATAGTAAACGATAAAAGTGTGACAGCTGCAGCTTTTACCAAACTACCTACCTGTTTGCTACGAATGCTGGGTATATAAAAATATTAGCAACAAGTAAGAACAAAACAGAAAACACAAAATTACCAACAACAAGACTGTCGTTCAATTATTTTCCAGTTACACAGTACGAGTACTTGCACTGAACACATTTTTGGTAATTGCATTTCCACCAACAACAACAAGCATTTGCCACCATCATTGTCTCATAGTTAAAGTTTTAGTGCTCATGTCCAGTGCCCATTTTTGGTGTTTGGGAATTTATTCACTTTTAATTGAACGTGCCACAAATTTTTCCGCTAGGCGGTGAGCCAAAATGTGGCTAACAAGTGAATTGGACAAGAATTCAATGAGTAGCCCGTACTTTGGGAGTACCATTTTTGGACAAATAGGCGGACGGCAATATTGCTGACAAGAACAACAAAAATTGATTGTCAACATTTTGATTAATTAAGACTTTAGGCGAATTAGGCGAAGCAACTTCATAATCAATTAAAGAATTTTGGCGCCACTTGAAGTGCAATTGCTGTGGGATGTGTGGCAGTGAGGGTAGGTAAAAGAGTAAAATAAATTAGCGAAATATTTTAATAAGCTGTAGCACATTAATAGATTATGACGCTATATATTTTTGCAACAAATTAACCATGGTTATCCTAAGAAAGCGAACTTTGTGCAGATAACTTTTGCTCAATATCGTTATATTTTAGCACTTCTGAGGGCTTTCAAAGTTAAGTGGGGTCACAAGGGTTACACCTTTTGAAAAGTAAGTTTGGGTAGCATGATGATTGGATGATTGCCTTTTACAAGAACAGGCCAAACTTTTTTTTATATTTTCAGAGTATCAGACAAATTAAAATTTTTAAATGACATATTCATGCCTCACAAGAAGTGAGAGGGATACGGAGAAATAGCAATAGGAAAAACAAAAATAAGAGGAGAATTATGAGGAGAGTAGAGGGGGGAGTTCAATATAAAGAAAAAAATGTAGAAAGTAGCAGTAGATCAGGAGGAATAGAGGCAGAAGAATCGGTGATGGGATATCAAAGGACCAGAGAGTCAGTTCTGGTACTACTTTATAATTGTATCAACAAATAGTGTTCACAATACTCGTAGCAGCTGAAAATTTTAATACCGAAACATTTAATCTAAGAAAAACCAAAAAGTTGTTTTAATTATTATATTTTTTTAAAGAAAAATCAGATTTTAAGGACAAAGAAAAAAATTCAGCTGGATGCGAAACAACCGAATATAAGTTTGTAAAATCTCAATTAGTTACTCGAAATGTGTCTTCCACAGTCTTTCCTTATATAGAGCAGGGACAACGTCTACCGAGTCTGCTGGTAACTATACTAAATATTTCCTTTAATAGCCTAAATATCAGATAAATAGTAAGCCAATATTACTTTGTCTTTATGATAAGAAGTTAAAGCAGTCATAAATGCATGGATTTCTCATATTTCATAGTCCCGACTTTAATAATACCGACAAGATGCCAACCAGAAATGTTTATGAAAACCAGCCAATACAAAATCCCGACCAGACGATGTACCTATAACATAGTATAAAGATATGTATGTTGAAGTCCCGACAACTTTAAATACCGTCGAAACAACTGTACATAAATTTGATTAAATTAGACCTCGCCCAGTGGTTGAATTTCAACCACAAAACATTATTATATTTTAGTTATTAGCTTCTAATTTTTTGGCCTTCTTACCCTTCTCTTCTATGCTCTTTCTTTACTTTAATATATTTTATTTTATTTGCTTTCCTTTTTTTTTCAACAGTCTCTATTTTAAATTTACTTTATTGTATTACATTTTATTGGTTCTTTTTCTTGCTTCCTTTTCTTTCCTTTCCTTTCCTTTCCTTTCCTCTCCTCTCCTTTCCTTTACTTTACTTTTCCTTCCTTCCTCCGTTTCTTTTCCTTCCTTTCCTATTTTAGTTTATTTTATATTAGTTAATTTTTTTGCATTTCATTCCATAAGTACAACTACAAAGATTACACAAACAAAACAAAATAACTACCATCTTGAGTATTCTGAGCTGAAATAAATTAAAAATGGATAATCACTTATTTGGTTTTTGTGAACACTGTGTATATTTATGACAAATGCAGTTGCCTCCTTTTTTTGCCGATTGATAACATTCATCGTGTTTAGGCACTATTACCGAATAAGAACAATCAGAAAAACACTTGCATAAACACACACACCCACGTAAGCAGATCGTCACATACATATCAGCAAAGCATTCAAACAAGATTTCTATACAAGACTTCTTATAGAGAAGCAAGATTACAAGCAGCGGCAGTGGATTGCTCTACCGAACCTAAAGATGTTTCCATATCAACAAGACACCGGCTGAGGCACGATTACAAGCAGTGGCAGAGGCACGATTACAAGCAGTGGCAGAGGCACGGTTACAGGCAGCTATGCGTCATTTTGTTGGACACCCCCCACCTAGCCCAAAGATGTTTACACATCAAAAATTATTCAAGTAAAATATTTCGTTGGTTTAATCGGTTTTTTTAATTGGTAATGATTATTTTAATTGCTTTTCAAGAAAAGGCAATTATTAATTGATTTAGATTAGAAAAAATCCAAAAATTAAAAAAAAAATCTAACGTAATTCAAAAAAATTGTTTTTATTACTTTTGATTTTTTTATTGAGTATTTTTGATTTTTTCAGTATTGGTCATGTGATGTGCTTCCATAACAATACTGAAAAAAAATACAAATAATCAGAAGATAATCAAAAACAATCAAAAGCAATCAAAACCAATTTTTTGATTATTTTTAATTTTTAAAATTTTTTTTTTAATAATCGTAAAAAATCCTAATTTTTTTTTATTATTTTTTTAATTAATTGGAAAATAATCATTAAAAATTTAAATTTATTGGTAATCAATCATTAAATGGATTCTCAAGAAAATAATTAATCAAATCGGTAATCACTACGATTAGTAATCATTATTTAACTGGTCTGCTTTTACGCTTAATAATTAACTTCGTGTTGTGCCCGAAGCGAAGTGGTGCAGAGTCCTTAATGAAGTCCGAAGCAAACAAATTTGTCATTGCTCCAGATGTTCTTCCGGGCTACTTGGAGTTCTAAAGCTTGCTAAGAAGTTGTTCTTGTAGTTTTAACTCAAAAGAGACAATTGAGCAAGTTGCTGAAGTGAAAGTCCTTTGTCGGATAAGAAATCTGTAAGTTCTGGTGCCGCTCACTGTACTTAGAGGTGACGAGTAACTTGAAAGCAAAGCAGGAAAGTGAAAGTAGGAGTGAAAGCAGTCATATCCATGGCTCTTACATTGAGAAACTTTTGGGGTACTCCATCCCCTTCATAGGGAACTTTATGTATTTATACTCGAATTCGGTTGAGACTTGGATTAGTTAAGCTATGTATTGCTGTTATCTTCATCAAAACGAATGATAATAAATTTTTTCTCAGTGTACCATAATTTATTCGTAGTGCATTCATATGTAGATAGTGTCATTTACAAAACGTTCCCCATTGTCTTACTATATCACCAATACCTCAATTGCCGGTAGACACCACCCAGCAGCACCTTGGACATACTGGAGATCTCAGATCAGTAATCTAACCACAAATTAGTACACATTGACTACAACACCATTAATTAACTTCTGACCGGTTCCTACTTTTCAAAGCATTTCAAGCCAGTGCATTTCCGTAAAATGCTAAACAAGCAACTGGAAAGCTAAAAAAAGTCGAAGCGAAATTCATAGTAAAATTAAGTGCACACATTTGTGTTATCGCTAACTGTCACATATATTTGGTGGTGATGTGGTGCAACAAGCGGTAATCTTACACACCAACAAGAAACAAAGATACTACTTACACCCTTGAAAAAGTAGTGGAAGCTGTTCTTAAAGGAGAGGCAGATGAGTACCCACCAAAAAAGTTTATCTTATAAAGGACTTATGTCGTTTAGTCGAAAAGCTTATAACATCACAATTTAATTATATGCTGGTGTGGGTATTGTCTCATTGAATAGTCCTTTGGCTCCCTGCACTGAAATATCAAACTAGTCAGTAAACTTACTAGTATCCAACTATAATTTTCTGGTTGAAATCATATTAGTCAGAAAAAGTTCAATCCAATCGACTACAATTTTCACGCTATTGTAATTCGCAACCAGCTTATAAAATATTCCAAAGATATAGTTTACGTTTTGCAATCCGAAATCGGGGTTTTTCACAGCCAAAATGATGAAAAATGAAAATGATGTATTGTTGAGCCCATTTTCTTATTTTAATCCCTACTAGAGATTTTGGTCCACATTTGGGCTAGTATTCTTTTATCTTTTTCAAACTAGTATGACACTGGTATGACTAGACTGCAATTTTACTACATTTATATTTCCTTCCATTTTTAACTAAATACTATGAAACTGGTAATTTACGACCAGTATGATACTTTTATATTTCCACTCTATACAAACTAGTATTTCATGAGTATTAGATGACTGGTATGTTCCGGTCGAAATCTGACAATTGACATCTCGTAGGACATCGTCATGTACCAGTTGCTTATATGGAAATATGAACGTTAGCTGACTAGTTGGACTTGGTGAATATACTACTTGTAAAGTAGTTTGCAACTAGTTGGTTTGACTGCCGGCTCATGTTAATGCGTTACGCACGAGTACTAGCACAAACGATTTTATATTACCTTTTCGAAGCTTCTAGGTCAATCGTGGGTCTATAGACTCCTTTGTTTTTGGTGGGGTTGAAAAAATGCCTCATGCGCCGTAGCTGATACCGTCGCACCTGCCGTGTGTCCCTGGTCTAAAAACTCGTCCCCAAAATTTTGGAGCCGTCGTCCACCCCGGAACCACTCTCGTATTGCTTCAGGGTGGCGTTCCATATTTCTCATTCCTTATAAGCCTTATATTGTACCTGCGTCCAGGTCCCGCTTTTGCTCTGAATGTAGTTTCCACAAAGTTGGTGATTTTTAGCTTGCCATAGTATTTTTCTTTGCAGCGCCAATAGGTCGATAAGGATCGCTGCGGTTATCACCTGAACGGCTCATCCTGATACGGTTCGATAAGCGGAGGTTACTCTCAAAGCTGCTGTTCGATGTACAGATGTAAGGAGTTTACAGAGGTTCTTTATCTTAAGTTATCGTCGGGCATTTCTTGGATGTTCACATACGGAGTTCAGGGGAGCCAGCGCCTCACTTGCTACATATATGTATGAATATATATATTTGTTACAGGATTCACCTTGCAATATTTTGATTCGAGCGGAGATGTGGCTACTAAGCTGCACTTAATAAGCCCTTGAAGCCCAGCTTTAATCTCTAAAGTTTATAAATTGTATGCGACATCGTACCCGGCTCATGCTTACTGAAAGCTTGTAACGTACTTCCGAATCCGATGGCGTAGTGGCGCATACACCGTGCATTAGAACATTCGTTCAAAATTGGGGAGCCATGCCATCGGCTTAAAAAACGATTTTAAAACAAACTTTGACAATAGCTTAAAACATAATGAAGATGCTGTAAAATAATCGGCAAGTAGCAGCCAGTTCAGAATTAGAACGTACATTAGCCAGAGAGAAATATGTGATAGAAATGGCCACTAGGTAGCGCTGGAGTTTAAATATTTTCATAATATAAATTTTTGTTCCAACCTGCGTGATATTGAGAACATGAACAAGCCATGAAAAGTAGTAGAAAATAAAAATTTGATAAACAATTTGCTTAGGTTTTCTTTACAAGTACTCACATCATTTTTTACTGGGTACCTAGTAAATCGTCTGGCTAACTTGTATTCGCAGTGGTACAAATTAAATGACTAGGCTTTTAAGTGCGTTTCATGGACTTAAATGTTGCACTCAATTTTGTTGCACGCCACAGGTATTCCTCACTTAAAATTATACTCGTTCTTAGAAGGTAATTATCAGAACCGGTTACATGAGTGTACTAACTTTCAGGATGGGAGTTTTATTGCCATACAAATAAACTGTTAAGTGTACATACATTACTTGTACAGAGGGAACAATAAAATAATATAAGAAACTCAAAAAATATGCATCGTAAAACCTTACTAATCCGCCTGTCGGAAGAGGTAGTAAATTTAATAATTTCCGCGAAACAAGCTTATCCATTCTCTTCGTTTCCGCGCCCTTTATTGCTGCGAAGGTGAGCAAAACTTCCACAACGCTTGTGTGACAGTCGTTGTAGTAGCTGCCTTGAACATGACCGCCACCAGCGTAGTGTCGCCATTTGTTGTTGGCCAATAACGTGTTTATAGGTTTTTTAGTAAATCAGCTGGGGTAAACCAAGGCGTCGTCGCTGGCATAATCTTATTAAGTTAAATAGCACTGCAACCAAAATAAGATTGTTTTAAATAGCTAAAATAGCAAATAAAAGGGATCATCCAAAGAAAACATTCCAGGTTATGTTCAGAAAAACATTCACACCTCGTTTGATATGCCAAACGTATTTTGGTTTTATTATTTTACGTCACTGATTTGGAGGACTTTTTGCAGCTTTCACGACCCTTTCCATATATTTTAATCAATTTACTACATGATAGACATACTATTAAGGTTCTATATTGATTTAACTTGGTCCTAACGATCGACATTAAGTTACACTAGAAATTGTCCAGTGGTTTAAAATCAACCACAAAACTTTATTTTATTTTTCTTCCTTTTCTTTTCCTTTAATATATTTTAAATTTCTTTGCTTTATTCTTCTCTCTACAGTCTCTATTTCTAATTTATAACATTTTTTTTTTTAATTTCCTTTGCTTTACTTCGCTTTATTTTATTTTCCTTTTATTTCCTTTCCTTTCCTTTTATTTCCTTTTCATTCCTTTTCTTTACTTCCGTTTCCTTTTCTTCTTTTAATTTCCTTTTCTCTCCTTTTTTTTACTTGCGTTTCCTTTTGTTGCCTTAATTTCCTTTTCTTTCCTTTCATTCCCTTTCTTTTCATTTGTTTTCTTTTCTTTTCTTTCCTTTTCTTTCCTTTTCTTTCCTTTTCTCTTCTTTTCTTTTCTTTTCTTCTCTTCTCTTCTCTTCTCTTTTCTTTTCTTTTCTTTTCTTTCCTTTTGTTTTATTTTCTTTTCTTTGCTTTTCTTTTCCTTTCCTTTCCTTTCCTTTCTTTTCCTTTCTTTTCCTTTCTTTTCTTTTCTTCTCTTTTCTTTCTTTTCCTTTCTTTTCTTTTCTTCTCTTTTCTTTTCTTTCCTTACCTTTCCTGTCCTTCCTTTCACTTTCTTTTAATAAATTTAATTTAATTTTATTTTATTTCAATCCACACAAACCCAACAAACAAATACAAACACAAAACTAAATCCTGTGTTGAATACTCTTTATAAATAATCAATTATTTTTTTTTTGTAAACACTAATTTTTTACATTGCTTGTTTAATGTCTGCAACAAAGCATCTCTTCGAGCTCTCAGGAGATCCGCTTACACTGGGCATCGTAGCCAGTGGTCAATACAATAACAACAACTAAAGCAAAAACGCATGTCACGTTCACGCACACAACAGTGGCTCTATAGCGCGAATACTTGTTTTTCATTAGTCCGCTACTAACTCTTCGCACTCACATTGAGAGCCGATCCCACGATTAATACAATAACATGCATGACATGTCTGCTCACACAACTACGGTTCTATGGTGTGAATACATGTTTGGCATTTGTAGTGGTGTCATTTTCAAACTGAGTTTTCTATATTATCATAAAATTTTTTTTCAATTTTTTTTTATTGACGGCATTGAAGCTTGTCCAGACCTATCGATACATATGCATTTGTTAATATCTTAGATGTTTAGTTTGGCCGTAAAGCGGGACAATCTTGTCCAACTTGTGCATTTATATTATAGATGTTGCAGCAGACTCCGATAACTCAACTAAAAGATGATCGGCCATCTGCATGACTACAGTTTTGTCAAACCATTGCATTCAAAACAACCATGGCTTACCTTGTGATGCCTTCTAAACATTATTTTTATGGTAAGCTTTGTGGTTTTTAAGTTAGGGAGCACATCATTCTTAGCAACCAAAGCTTGTTTGTATGCTATAGCAGTGATAATTCCTGCTAACACATTTTGTCTAATGAAAGTCTTAAAACGGCACGCGATTGTCACACTGACACAGTTCAGATTCGGGTAATTTAAAACCTTAACAGGGGTCTGATCCTTTCCTAATGAGTCCTCTACATGATTGTAATCACCTCCACACAATTTCGTTTTACCTAAGTATCTACCAAACTTTTAATGGGTCAGCTGGCGTTAAATAAGTTGTAACCTGTCTATGCTACTCCATATGAACCTTCCAATATCGTCAGGGCCGTTTTGAAACCAAGTCATCTTGCATAATGTAACAATGGTCAGCCCTTGATGAAACAGCGCATTCCTTAGGACCAGCAATAATGAGTTCTTAATTGTTTGGAATTGTTTCTTGCTAGATGCAATAAGTAAAGTCGCGAAGTTGAGGTAGTCAGATTTTAGTCGCCCTAGGCAAGTGGTGTTTTTTCCCAGCTATAGTGGGTGATTGAGTAAAACGGTTTTTATGAATGCCATTGATGGTCTGCCGATACCCCTCCTGATCCCATGCTTAACAGCGTCAGTAACTTATTATTTCGCTTTAATGTATGCTAGGCGAACCAAAGTACCGCTCTCTCTTACCGGTAGAAGTATGGCAATGCTCCTTCTGTTCTCTTTAAAGATTAGTACCTTGAGTTGCACGCCTCATTTTCGTGATGATACTGTCGTCTAATAACCACAGGTATTAGAGACATAATCACAAGATCAAAAATCGTAGTAGTGTGTGTGATTAAACGTGAAATCTTCAAAATCCCGTCAACCTCATAAGCCTCAGAGGTATTTACATGAAATAAATATCCCAAATGTTACTGCAATGGCAAAAAAGAAATGAGATTACTACTGGTCGACTATGCATTCATCATGTCATAAACCCAAAAATTCACACAAAACCATAAATAATTAACAAAAATTAAATTGTGCCGAATCTGCAGCTCTTTCAACGCATCTGCGTGGCAATCGATCCACGCCACTTGCAATTTAGTCGTTTCCGATTCACGCCAATAACAATTTTTTTTATTTCATCGTAATTTAGGCGATCGTAAAAAATCAATTTTAAATTTTTTTATTGCCAGCAATTGAAATCTTAATCAGGTACAATAATTCAAAATCATTCAGTGGCAAAAGGCGCGAGGCATTAAATGTGCATACATTTATACATACGTACCGAACATAAAAGCTCTCAACACAAGCCGGGCTCGTCCTGGTGTTACACCGTCAAATCAAACACTCACCGCGTTGCTACAAAGTCCGTTAGTCATTCATTGAATGACTGTCGTTTGCACAGTTACTCGTAAATGCTGCTATTAACTTCATTACGAATGCAAGAGGCACAAAAGAAATAACCATCAAATAATAACAAAAACAAAAATATAGTACAACAGAGTTTAGTGACATACAAAAATGCAGGTAGCGTGGCCCTCGCTAGATTTATGTACCGATGTTTGCTGATTATTTTAACGCGCTCCAATAGTAACGACTTGGACTTAAATATCTATATACTAGACATCCTGCCATATAAGGCGTCGTGCAAATCAAGTGACAAGACTGTCTCGAAACCCAGACGTGCTGGCTTACGCTGTGTGGGCAATTGGAATAACGAAAAAAAAGAACACTGGTACAATGGAAAGGTTAGGGAAATTACTAGAAAAAAATATATATAATATAAAGCGCAAGTTATAGAAGTTTGTCCCGCTTTATGGCCAAGCTATACAACTAAGGTATAAACAATTATACATGTATCGATAGACCTGAAACAGCTGCAGTGCCGTCAAACAAATAAAATTAAAACAAAATTTATAATAATATAGAAAACTTAGTTTGAAAATGACACCACTGCGTATGCCTAACATGTATTCACACTATATAGCTGTTGTTGTGGCAGTAGACATGGCATGAGTTGTTATTGTATTCACCGCTGGTATGTGATGTGTGTGAACGGCTTTCGTGAAAGCACTAGGAGTTGCCAAGCAATATCAAACATGATAAATCTCATTGATCATTCAGGTTTTACAAGAACAAAATAGGTGATTATTAAAGTTGGTACAAATATATAAAGGTAGTTCCACTTCTTCTTCTTCCCCGCCATTGCCATCATTTGACATAAACTGTGTTTGTGACATTTCCTTTTGAAAATGAGCTACCGTATTTTTGTACCAAAAACGAACTGATTTTTACTTCAAACGGAAACAATTGTGAAATTGAATAAAATAATTGATATTTCTGAATTTAGTTTTTTTATATGTTCGTAAAAAAAATAAAAAGGTAAGTAAAATATTGGTCTACTTTTTGCACGGGCATAAATAAAGTATTTATTTACTTTAATCTATTTTTAGCAACATGAGCTGCATAGTTAGAAATTGCACAAACAACAGATCTACGTGCAAAGAAAACAAAGTAAAGCTTTTCCGACCCCCGGCGGTATCGTTTATGAGGGAGAAATGCCTAAACGCATGCATGATAACTGCAGATGCGGTACCAAAAGAACCATTTGTATGTTCAGACCACTTTTCCGCTGGAGATTGTAGCCCGAGGAACCGATGTGCTCAATTGGACCGCAACGCAAAAAAATGAATTTACAAAACTATTGCTACAGAAATTTCGATGAAGTCAAACAAAATTATAGCTATATTAATCTTTTATCTGAGGGCGCCTTTGGAAACCCCCAGAAGAGCTCATGCAAAATTTAAAAGCATTAAACTCTATTTTTAATAATTAAAATAAGAATGATTTGACGATTCCCCTGGATATATGGAAAATTTAATTTCTCATGGTAAAAACTTTACAAATTTAGAAGATAAAATTTTGAAAGGTTTCTTTTGGGTAGGAAAATATCCTTAATGTCTCAATCTATTCATTCATTAACATACTTATTTCTACGCTGTGATAACCAGTGTTGCCATTTTAGCTGTTTTCCAGCTAGATATAGCTTTTTTTTGCCGTTTAGCTGAAAAAATTCAATTTAGCTGCTAGCTTTTTTTTAGCTTTTTCCAGAAATTTTTTTTAGCTGTTTTTAGCTTTTTCCACCGGCGTGGGAAAAGATCACATTCAACTTATGAGAAATTCTAATATGTATGCTAATTCAACGGATGATGAAGAAAATTGTGATATTGACATATTTTAAAACGTATTTATTATATATTATCTCTCATTACTACCTTTTATATTATACATACAGGGTGGCTAATGAAAGCCGCTACCAAAAAAAAATTAAATAACTTTTTTTCTATTTAATGAATCTGGTTAATTTTTTTTTTTATTTTGCAGATTGACTTTTACATTTAACAAAAATGGATAACTGGGACACTGAAACAAGAATTTGGATTGTCCGCCGCTATCACGCACTGGAGTCCGTAGTTTCGGTTCAAAGAGAGTATAGGCGCACGTTTGGCGGCAATCCTCCGAGCAGATGGACCATAATAAGACTTGTAAACAATTTTGCCGAGCATGGGACAGTCAACAGAAGACCTTACCATCGAAACCCTTCAGTTCGAACGGAGGAAACAATCGCTGCTGTAGCTGCTGCCATACAAAACAATCCACGTGTTTCGACAAGAAGCTTATCTGCTCAAATGGGTGTAAGCAGACAGTCATTACAGTCAATTATGCACAAAGATTTGGACTTATTGCCAAATAAAATTCAAATGGCCAACAACCTGAACGCTGCAGACTTGCCGATTGGCTTGGAATTTTGCCAGAAGATGCTTCAAATGGTGGAAGAGGATGGAAACATGTTGAACTGTCTTTTCATGTCTGACGAGGCCCATTTCGATTTAAACGGCAACATAAACAAACAAAATTGTCGAATATGGAGTGCTTCCAACCCACAGATACTCCATGAGACGGAATTGCATCCACTTCGTGTCACAGTGTGGTGTGCAGTTTCATCACGCTGCATTGTCGGGCCCTACTTCTTCGAAGAAAACGGTCACACCGTTACGGTGACTGGAGACCGTTACTTGAGCATGTTGAGAGAGTTTTTCTATCCAGAATTACGCCGAATGAGGATTTCTTTCAACTCTGTGTGGTTTCAGCAAGATGGTGCAGCTCCTCATATAGCCCAACCTGTTATGACAGAATTGCGACGAAAATTTCCCAATAAGCTGATATCCAGAAACTCCACATTCCGTTGACCACCCAGGTCGCCTGACCTTACTGCACCTGACTTTTTCTTGTGGGGTTATTGCAAACAGGAAGTCTTCAAAGCAAAACCAACAAATTTGAATGAACTAAGGCAATCCATTCGAGAAACAATTGCGGCTATTTCTGTCTCAACTCTCCAAGCAGTAATGAACAACTTTTTGGTAAGATGCCGCACATGCATCGACGAGCAGGGGGGGCATTTAAATTCCTTAATTTTTAAAACTAATTAAGCTATATTTAATAAAATTTAATGAGCTTTAACATGAATAAAAGAAAAATGAATTCCATACACTGAAAAAAAAATTATTAGAGTTTCTTAATGTAGCAAAATTCATCAGCCACCCTGTATATAGTTATTTTGCATTGTATGCCATGAAAGTATATTTCGTTTTAAATCGTATGTGGCGCACTTGATAATGGGACTTTTTATCGAATAATACAGTGATCTGGAATTTAAATTTTACTCGTTCTACCTTTTTTATAAATAGCAACTAATTTATATAGTAAATATAAATATTAGCCTTTGTTTGATTTAATTTAAAAAAAACATGTTTGAATTGTTCATTATAATTTCAATGCTCGAAAGTGCATATTCTAATTAAAAGCATCTGTGCAAGAAACTTTTTTATTTTTATGAAATTGGAGTACAAACAACTTTATTTTTTTGTATAAAATATTACTTAAATTTTGAATAAAAAAACGAATAAAACATGTAAAAAGATGTCTTCATTTTTTAGCTGTGTTTTAGCCCTAAATAATTTTTTTAAAGTTTTTTTTTAGCTTTTTTTCTCGAATCTATCTGGATTACTGAAAAAATTCTGGCAACACTGGTGACAACGCGTGTTCTTACCACATGAACCATAAATATAAAGCTAAAAATCGCGTTGCAAAAACATGAAAAGCTTTGTCTCTGCGTTAAAACCCCTGAAAATGTTTTATTTGAGTATTAAAGAAATAAAAATATATATGTTGACTTGGAAGCAGAGATATAAAATTTGTACCATTTACAATTTTTAAAGCAGTTGTATGAATCCCATTTTGTAAGTGTTTTTATTGTTTTTATATTCAAAACATCCCCTTGATTATTACAAAAATTACCAAAAAAAATATTTCTGAGGTGGCAACGCCCTTTGCACAACTGACAAAAGGTGCGAATGGCAACCAACACAGTCTACGTCAAAGTGGAAATACCTTGATTTTCTTGTACCATGGTTGAAACTGTTGGAGCTAAGAGTATTCAACAAGGAGTAGGTTTTATAATAAAATGAAATAAGAAAAAAATGCAGTAAAATAAAATCAAACAAAATAAAATAAAGGAGAAAGGAAAGAATAAAGGAAAACACAACAAAATTAATTTAAATTAATCATATTCGAAAAAGAAAGTGTATTTTAAAGGAAAGGAAACTCATAAAAAGGAAGCAGAAGAGGGATAGCAAAGAAAGGAAGGAAAATAAAGGCGAATGAAAGGACAAGAAAATAATTCAAATAGAATAAGGTGCCGTGGCTGAATTTTAACCACTGGCGATATCTAGTTATCATAAATTCCCCTGATGGCCTCGTCAACTATATTGCTAGAGATCTCATTAGTCGGCTCATGGATGTACCTCTTTAAGCGCGATGGAGGCAGTTCCACGTCAAGCAAGTGTCTGTTGATGTGCATCACAAGGCAACAACAAACCAGAAGCTTAATTTTTCAATGTGCTCGATGAGCCAAAGCATTTTCCACTCTATATGAAGGTGATGTTCGGATACTTGAGGAAACATCCAGTATTAATTCTGAAAGCCGTGTTCTATATCTTCGACCTTTGGAAACTAACAGGGTTGAGTCATGAGTTTGCTGTTAGAAGAGTCTGGTCAGTTGAGCATTTAAAAAGATGTATCATGTCATGATGTGACACACTCATTGTGGACGAACACATTATCACATTATCCACATCGTTGAGACAAAGTGATTCGTGTAAAAGCAGCTTATGAACTTTTTGTGGATGTTGTTGAGGTCCTACCGATACGCCTTCGTGTCTGTTGAAACTGCATTTCCTTGGTCTTTCGTTAGAAGAGTTTTTTGACGATTCTCAGAACACTCGTGCTCTTTAAGTAGGGCGAAATATTGTTGACCATAATGGTAAAACTTATCTCAGGGCCGGCTGTCCGATTTCAATCATATTGGCTTTGCTTACATCAAATCAGACAGCCGATTCCCTTTTATGTTTGCTAAAAACGCCTTCTTACCTTAGGGCGACCTCTCACGCCTGCTTCCATATTTTGGTATAATATTATATACCAAACACGTATTAAAGATATTTTGGAAAAGGTTTTGCAAACGGGAAGGCATTTCACTTTTAGCGCAGGGAGTCCATATGTGGCGAACCTAAACGTTTTGTGAAACAACTTTAGCAATTTCCTCAAAGCTTGGACCACTACAACGAAGAAGAAAGTGTCGGCATTCTCACGCGCAATGCTTCAGGTCTGACTTTGTAAAGCCACCAAAGAGAATATAACAATCGTTGAGTGACAAATTAACCTATTTTAGAATTTGGACGAAAACCCTATCCCAGAATTGTTTCAAAACTCTCTATTTATGAGTTTTTTTAACGCCCTATTTTAGAATTTTGTAAAGAGACAGTCGCTTTTCAGCATTTGATTTTAAAACATCCTATCCCAGTTGAAACTCATTCTGATGTCAGACGTTTTACATTGAAAAGAATTTATCGCTTTCCATCACATTTATTATAAAACTCTATACAAACCAGACCTGTTAAATTTGATTAGTAATTAGTAATCAATTAATTATACGACTTTTTTAATTCTCTCTATCTCTATGGCGCGATATACAACAGGTATATCATCATAAACCTCCTAAGAGAGATTTTTGCGCCAAGCTTCTCTTCCAATTTGTGGTGTGCCGATTTGAATTTTCCCTACAAATTGGTGGGACCTACAGTTTTTTGCCGACTCCGAACGGCATCTACAAAGGAGACGAATTTTTGCTGAGAAGCCTGTCATGGCAGAAATACACTCGGAGAGTTTGCCAAACCACTGCCGAGGGGCGACCCCGTTTTGAAAAACTTTTTTTCAAATCACTTTTGATGTTACCTGTACCAGGGCTCGAACCATGGACCTTCGGTGTGGTAGGCCGGCAACACTACCTTCACACCACGGCGGCCGCCGGACTTTTTTAATTGGTAATGATTATTTTAATGGGTTTTCAAGAAAAGGCAATTATTAATTGATTACGATTAGAAAGAATCAAAGAAAATCAAAAATAATCAAAGAGTAGCAAAAAAGTTATTTTAATTACTTATAATTTTTTTTGGATTATTTTTGTTTTTTTTTTATTACTTTTTATAATTTTTTATTATTTTCACTATTGTTGATGTGTCTATTTATGTGATTTTACAGCAATACTGAAAAAAATCAAAAATAATCAAAAGTAATCAAAACAATCTATTTGATTATATTTGATTTTTTTCATAACCGTAAAAAATCATGATTTTTTTGATTATTTTTTTAAGTATTCATGAAACGAGCTCAAGGCCAATAATAATAATTTTTCACTTGTTTTGAATTTTTATGAAAATTATTATTGTTTTTACTTATTAATAATCATTTTAATTAATTATTATTTTTTTAGTAAATTGAAAAATGATCATTAAAAACTTAAACTAATGTCTATCAATCATTATATGGACTCTCAAGAAAATAGTTAATCAAACCGGTAATCATTACGATAAGTAATCACTACTTCACAGGTCTGATACAAAACTCCAATAAACAACCAATACGCTATTTCATAGAAATAATTAATCAATATTTTATGCATTCCGACGACACTGTGCCGTCACGCGTTGGAGTGACATTTTCTCGCTTGTCAACGCCATATTCAATCGTTCATTCATGCGGATGGATGTTAGTAGGTTCCGCGTGTTGACTGCCTACTCGTAGTTGCCTATTGGAGTGGCCATATGTGTCGATACGTCAACAGCATACGAGTATCACGCTCTTGCCCCCATTCATCGTGATCAATTTGCTTTTATTTTATGCTATTTTGTGCTGATAGTTTTTTTGTTGTTTTTGCGATTTCGCATTTCTCATTATGGCTCCGCGTTGTCTGCCATGCCCGCTAATGTGATATCTGTTCAATTTTTATTTTGTTGTTGTTGTAGGTATACTATTATTTATGTGGGATGTATTTAAACCACACCATAATTCAGCTTAAATAATATCAGAATGGTGCAATCACTTGAATTTCAAATTATGCTTCTTTTCTTCCTTTTGGTTCTGCTTTGTTTTTGTGCTAGAAGATTGCTGGCTATTTGTTATATAATTAGCTCATGAAATACGTATTGTTTGTGTTTATCTTAGAAGCCATTTATAAATTTTACTACCTTTATATAAGGTCGCTTTATAGCTTGTCCGACCCTATGGCAATGCAAGGAAGAGGCAAAGAAATCCGAGAGGGGGCGCAATCTTAGATATATTTATAAATTCGTGGAAAAATTTTGAAGTTTGAGATAAAACTTAAAATAACTTCTCGTTAAGCTAAGCACAGAAATCTTGGATCATAGTTGAGGAACCGCTATTTGGAGACTTAATCTTAAAATGGGTAATTTTGCAATCGACTTTACGTAACTTTCCGTTGATCTATATTTAACCTTGAATGAAGAAGAGAACGCTGTAAACAGTTACTACAATACTAGGTGATGCATGAAACGAGATGTGTTGGAAATCGGTGCGAAATTGAGGAACATTAAGATCGATCTAAAAATAATTTTCCAAACATCGGTTAAGGCTTTTCCCTTTTATCGAAACAATCGTTCGTATGCCTTCTATATGTTATACTGGTCCGATCTTGTTGGTTCGGACAAATGGTTAATATAACTCAGTATGCTGCTGTTCTCTTTGATGGCACTTTGGCTTATAGCTTGTACTTCCACCTGAAAGATACTCTGGTATTCTCCTCGCAGTATGGACATAGAGTGATTTAGAGCCATGCGTTTACCGCACTAGTTCTCATTTCTGATGGAATCTTTCAACTTTAGTCGACCCAGACGCATTTGTCTATTTTGTATTTCTTTTCAAAGCTGATCCTCTTATCGATGTAGTTCCCTAAAAAAATTCCAAATCGCTAGTTGCTTTTCTGCTTCAATGGACGAGTTAATTAATCCTCTGCCGACGTCATCTCTCGCTATATTCAGTACGGTTTGCTGAGATATCTGTTTAATTACGTCGGGTAAGCTTCCTCACTACCTATGGCTACTCTGGAATCCCATGCAACCACCCCTATCAGTCATCTCGTTTTAGCCATAACTGACGCCAATTGGAAACACCAAGAGAGTTTAAGTCATCCTCCTCACGGGATCCACAATAATTCTTTCGATAACTCAGCCGTAAACCAGAACAATTATGAAGAGAGACTTATAGGGCCGGTTTCACCAGCTCGACTTAACTAAGTTAATTCGAGTTTTTCACTTTTTCGGTTTCACCATCTAACTTAACTAAGTCACAACTTAGTCAGCCTGCCAGCTGACTTATTCTCGACTAAGTCAGTGTTGCTGTAGTTCAAAACCTAAATGTCAGTAATGCTCCAATTTGTTTTGTACAATGTCCCAGCCGGAAAATTCGTCAAGCATGACTTTAACGGCGTATGCGTAGATGCATGTGAACGCTTGTTTTCTAGCATGCAACCATTACGGAACTATTGTTTTTATTTAAGCGCTAAATTTAGTACCTTCCAAATAAAGAGAAATGGGTGTAAAATCAATACATTCCTTCGTGTATGGCCATACATGTCCATTTCGCACTGGGGTATTGGGATGCGCAGAGTTGTCTGGTATAAAAAAATACTACTATGCATAAAACAGCTGATCGGGTTGTTGTGTTCAAAATTATTTAAGTCACTCAGTTGGTGAAACCCAAAATTAAGTTAGTCTCGAATCTGTGCTAACTTAAGTCACGACTTAGTTTTAGTCTTAGTCGCGTTGGTGAAACCGGCCCATAGAGTATATGTCAATGCAAGCTAGGCTTATAGAGCATCACAGTTGTGCATCGAGAGAGTATATATTTCATTTCTCAGTGGCCTACTCAGTCCAAAGTAGCACTTGTTGGCAAAAGTGATTTTTCTTTGAATTTTTATCTACGCTTTCCCAAATAGGCGAAGTTCCACAGTTTCGAATTTGTATCTATCGCCATCAATTACTTCGTTCACCGCAAGACATTCTTCGCTTCTTTGTCCAGGCCAGAGAAGGCAGAATATCAAAATCGTTTTATGAGTGTGACTGTCATGGTGTACATTCAACTCCTCTATCCTCCCAGAATATGCACATCCATATATTGCATAAGGCCTTCATTGTTCTTGTGGCTTGTATGTGGGGGCTTAGACCTTAGTTTAGATCATGTTATATAGTGAAAGTAATTCCGCTGTTGCGCACCTAAAGCGAGATATTTGCAAATTCGTATTTTTGGGCCAATATTCAGAATTAACATAAGACCTAGGAAACGTAGAAACTAAAAAAAAACTTTTATTAGACTACGTTTATATAAATATAATGAATTGTAGCATCCAAACAATTTTAAACCTAAATTTCAACATGATTATTTCTTTGTTTAGCTAAAAATTGGCAACTACCTTATGGCCGTTTTATATAAAGGTAGTCTTATAAATTTGTTTATCATATTTTTATTAGTTGTAGTGTTGTAGTTACAGCTTTTATTATCAATATCGAATTGCAAATTATGCAGTAGCGCTTTTTCCGCTCATTCAACTATGTTTATATGTATCTATGCATGTATGTACAGTGTGCGACAAAACTAAAGCACCGAAATTCCCTTTAAAACATTTTACTGAAAAAACTCAAAAGTAAAATTTCTATAACTTTTAGTCCTTCTTATTCAGAAAGAATACTTATTAGGTATTATAGGTTTGAATAAAAAAAAAGTAGTTTAACAGCTCATAGTAGTTTAACAGCTCATCCAAAAAATTTTGTACAAAGAGTCCGATGAACTCAAAGTGGAGCGACAAAACTAAAGCACCATCAAATATCTATGGAACAAACCAGGTTTTTTTTCATTATTTCGTGGCATATCCGTGGCTCTTTATGGCAGGTTCACATCGTGTTGTCATTTAGTTTATTATTTAAGTAAAATATCTTACAAAATAATTTGCTCTACTTGTCCGAATAGAGTTTTTGTTACTGCAATTTTCCTTCTGATTTTTAGGATCCCTAATTTTCTATAGATTCTCTGTTCAACTTTATTACCCTAAATTATTTTTTGAGACGAATCGCTATACGTGTCGGCAGCACGTCTTCCTGAAAGATCCATCTTAATGGCATTCGGTGGGTAAGCATTGTTCTTAAGGCCTGGGGACAACCTTCAGAGCGTCCTAATATTTCAGAAAATTTTTATTTGACAGAAAATAAGATTACTCGCCCTATTGTACTATTCTAATTCATGTGGAATATTGAAAACCCTTATTTCTCTTCATTTGAAATCAAAGGTGTGTCAAAACTCCGAAGTGAACTTATCGGTCTTAAAGACCACGTCTTTAAATTATTCTTATGGGGTGGATATCACAAAGTCTTTCATAAAACTTCTTGTGAAAACAAGAAGAAATATTTTTAGTCCACGAACGATTGTTAGCTCGTTACTATTCGATGTTTTACTTGCACTAGCACCTCCCTCTACAGTGCTAAGGGAACCAGTTGAGTGTAAAAACGTTTGTAGTAAGACCATCAAAAATGTTAAGACATTTTGAAATAGTATTTCCTGATCCTCTGATTTCCATTGAGTAAAAGTCTTTCACAAGTACCACGAAATAATTATTTCCAACAAATCTTTTAGACATCTACAGATTATCCAACCTCGTTTAACGGCTAAATAAAAGTAGGGAACCGTTGTTTGAAATGTTTCGAAATATATCGTCGTGGTTGTTATGGCTCACGTTTACTGCGATTTTATGCTTTTTACAACACATTTTTACAACCCACTTTGATTTGGTGCTTTAGTTTTGGTTTTAGTTAGCCTGAAAAGTGCAATTAATTTTTTTGTTTTAATGGACGATGAAGAAAGTTTTTTGTTTAATATTTTAAATAACTAATATGTGGCCTCTGTCAGTAAAAGCAAATAAAAAATTTAAAACCTGCACATAAAATTTTGTTTAATCACTAGTAAACCTGTCCCCGCTTCGCTGCTTCTCAGAACTTATAATAGACTGAATCCGATTTTAATCATTATATCTCCCACACATACTAGATAAGATATGGAACTTAATAACATCGCTTATTGAAGTACTTATTATCATCTTTCGCTTGATACCCATATTGTACTAAACACATTTTGGGCCACCTTGGTCCGAAACTGGTAGAGATATCGGAACAAATGATATCTTAAGTTTTAAGCTAAACGTCTAGTAATATAACGGCAAAAGTTCCATTCAATTCTATTAGGTAGTTTTTGAGTGATGCGCGCCTAAATTTACAGACAGACAGATAAAAATTCTAAAAATGATTGAATTGGCTTCTACTGGCTCAATAATGATCCCTCCCATCGAGTTTTTTTTAAATATCTGCAATGTACATACATCGACCTGTTACAATTTTATTATATGTAGAGGTGTTTTGCAGAGGGACTTTTGGTGCTATTGTTTTGTCGTACATTGTATGTATATCTGTACGTGTGCTGTAACTTCAACTTATTTGTTGCTTTGTGCCGTATTTTCTTAGTTATTTGTTTATTTGTAATTTGTTAAAATGCAACATTTGATTGTGACTTCACGTTCGACTGGTTGCATCGGTGCAATTATTTGGTATTTGGTTTAGAGCGCAGCCGTCGCGCCTGGGGTATTGGATTACCATTAGAGCTAGCTACTGTAATTTGATTTGAATGCAAATTAGTGTTCTACTAATTTGGTCTACTTACTGGTTATTTAAGCACTCGTACATGCAAATTAAAATGTGGTTTTGAGTGGCTGCAGTGAAACACACAAAAAAATACTAGTTTGCACATTGATCGAACTAGTCCGAAATATAACTAATTCGTATCAAGTAGTAATACGAAATTCGCTGTATCCCGGTGTGTCCACAGAAGTGTGACCAGGTTAGCCTTTCCGAGGCTAGATTTAGCCTTTTTCTTTATCCTTTAGCCTCATAATTTTGGTGTTAGCTTCGTGGCTTTTTCCTAGCCTTTTTTTTACATCAAACCTTTTATGGTTCCAACACCAAATTTTTCATACAACTTCGAGGAATATATAAAATTAAAGTTAAATGAAGGTAGTATTGATGCCGAAATACAGAAAATTATTTGTAAAAATTGTCAGCCATTTTTATGGAGTTGATAACCCAATTGCACCAGCGCCTACCTGATAATATGAACTCTTTACAAAAGGTACATTTCTTTCAGTTGCTAATTCTTTGAAAGTTACAAAGCCGGATGTATTTTCTCACTTTCAAGAAGAAAAGTCTAGGTATTCTCCAAGTGAAGTAGCATTGATTGAGCTGCAGTGGCGAAAGATAATAACCGTACAGTGGACAAGTGTGACCTCTAGCGTTGAATTTTGCGCGGAAGTCCAAGAACATAAAAATTCATTAAACGAATTAGAACTGGTCGAATTCGTATTTAACTTTTCGGTATAACCTGTCAGTAATGTGGAGGTTGAAAGAATTTTTAGTGCCATGAATATTTTAAAAACTAAGTTAAAAATGAAAATGCTTAATTCGCTGCTTAATATTGATGTTCGTAAAACGCTTATCCAAATGTTGCACTGATTTTGAAAGCACAAACTCTTCTGATTCATCGGACGAAGAAAATATCATAAAATTAATTAGTTGGTAGTAATTTTTCTATGGTATGTATTTCTTTCAAGGAAAATGTGTCTGTTATGTGTTGAAACAAGAATAGTTCTACAGCTTTATATACAAATAGTTTAAACTAAAATAAATGAAATAGATTTCGTAAAAAAATGTCCGACTTTTTTTAGCTTCTTTTTTTTTCTTAATTTTAGCTTTTTCTAACCTTTTTTTTTGCCGATCTAGCCTCTTTTTGTTCTATCACCTGGTCACACTGGTCCATAGTTAGATGTTTCGAGCACCAGTATCATGCTCTCATTTGAAAAGACAGTTGGCTAACTATAATCATAAAGTAAACGCTGGGATCCATACCAGACTTCAGATAGTTTTCAACTAGTTGATTTCATTGCAGGGTAGGTAGATATTTATAGGTATGTTTATTTATGGGAAACGATTTTTTCAACCATGGCGTGAACTTACAAATTAATTACGTGACTTTTGCACAATGCGGTTTATGAAAAACTTCCCGACCAAACGAATATCAAATTGCATGTCATTTATTTTTATGCTCGAGTAAAGGGTTCGACATGGGTTGGGCTAATTTTGAAAATGGTAAGGATAAAAATGTTTGCATCTAAAATTGTATTTTTGACTAACTTTAAGATTCTTGTTATTGTTTCTGTTTGTTTAAGCGACATAAGCTGTAATTATTGCTTTCGTTTATTTCAGAAGTACTCAACCCCAATTAATACATAAAAGGTGTAACAGGTGCCCTGAACTCCACGTTTTATATTGAACAAACAATTCGTACATTTTTGTGCAAAACGGTCGAATATAGCCAGAATAAATAGACTGTTGTAATTCTTTCGACTTTTTTTTCCGACAGACAGGAACGCCGAATTCAATGGTGTTATGGGCATTTGGTCATCAAATTAGTGCTGATCATGATGCATAAAATGCTGCCTCGCTTGCATATCCTGAGAGTTTAGCCCTACCCCGTTCAATTATCCATTTTTGAGCCGTCCTTGGAGATTTCAACTTCTCTACCAGTAACTAAACCCTCCTACCATGCTGTTTGGAAGTCAATAAATAATGTGATATACTCTGTATTGACTGCTAAATAAGTTTTGTCCTCGTTTAGTTTCTCTCTGCCTTGTTATGTTACATGATTGAGTGTACATAGTTGGATGACTTGCAAATGTTGGATTAACCCAACCTGTGAGCTCCTATTGCTGTCAAACTGTGACCGAACAAATCCATATTAGGTGAGCTTCTTACCGCGTCTGATTTTCCTAGGTAGTCTGTGGATCTTTCCAACTTTTACTTGATTGCTCTTTTTATCTACAGCCTTCCACCAGACTACACTACAGCGCCATATGTTAGTATCGGTTGTACATGGCGTGGATTATCTACGTTGATAGTCGCCAGTTGTACACGTAAACTAAATTCAATTTGGATTCAGAGGGGAACTTTATCGGCACGGCCTTCAAATTTTTGGAGGAGTTCGGTTTTTGTGGGATGGGAAACCTGGTGTTGTCTCCCTGACCTTACTAGTCGTAGGGAGGAATTCACCCGTGATCACTATCATCAAATTTCCAAGATTTCGTTATCCACCAATATTAATAAAAAGGGCCACAGCACTCATCTCTGAGCTGTGCCCATTAAAGTAATTGTATTAACTTACTTACGGCAGTAAATGTCATTCTTATTGATAGACGGCTTCTACTTAATTAGAAAGTTCTGTGGAAGTCAAGTTCTTCTTCAACCGTTATTTCCTACAACATAGGTGTTTTCCTTTCCTTAAACTTTCGGGTGACGATATGGATGCTCTCTAGTGCGGATCTTTTTATCCACTTTCTTAATAGCTAACAAATCTACTGCTCACTTGTTGACCAAAATGATTTGCTATTGAAAGGCTGGCATTAGAAATCCCCACAATTTTAACTTTGTAGCTATCAGACTAACCCACCAAAGCTCCCTCACAACAGAAACACACACTCTCCATATCGCAGTGGCTTTGCCACGGTTGTCGCTCACCACTCTCATCAACAAACATATGCACCATCCCAAAGGCAACCAAGCTTTAAATAAATTACAACGCTGGTCCAATACCTCCAAACTCCGTTACATTTCGCCACTGGCACGAACAACTGAGAATGCCCCGTTAAATTCTAATAAAATGAAATACCGTCCAATATCTTTCCAGTTCTAATTAGAAACTCCTTTCAATGAACTCATTTGATTAATTACTCCAAAAACTGTCAGTTGGCTTACAGTTGGAGTGGCCACAGGAATTTGGTCATCTCGTGACTAATTAACAGCTGTGTAGGAGCAACCTTAGCAAATACAAAATGCCATTTATTCCCGAAAACAGCAAGACAACAAAAACAAGAGAATTTTGGCCAAGACAAATGTGAGCTATTTCACGAGCTGACGCCTAATTCAATTAACGGTAAAACGAAAAAAAGGAAATTTAACCAAGCAAAACTGGCAGCAACATGCAATGTTAACAACAACAAAAAATGGTGTTAGAATGTGGCACACTGCAGCCGTTCTATGTGCCTGTGCTTTGACGCATGCAGATGGTGGCACCGCAAACGGACCGCAAAAGTGCATGCCACAGGCTATGCCGTTCACTTTTAAAGCGCGGTAGCATGCCGCATGCCATCAAACGGCAAACACACAATCACCCACTCACACACTTACCAATGCACGGAAGCTAGAATGCAGTCAATTTTGCAAAATTGAGTAAGAACCGGAGTCCTGGTTGATAGTTTGGTGCGGCAAGTAAACAAGACACGTTATAAATGGGCGCATATGCGGAAAATTAGTTTGCGAGATATTTGGAAAAAAAGTGTGGAGTTGTATTAGAGATGAGCGCTGAGCTGGATCTTTAAAGAGATCCCGGCTAGTTCCCTGGAGACCCCGGTTTACGTACAGGAATAACGCGAGTTTATGCGACCCATTGTTGTTATTTCAGTTTAACTCTACTTAGTACACATTCATGAGTAGATATGCCGACTAAGTTGTGGAAGTGCTGTTAGGTTAAGTAAGGCGTCAGCTACCTCCGTTGAGTAGGGCACCAAACTTGGACACATTTACCGTCCGTTGTGATATCACATTATCTAACGATGACATAAAAAAAATTTATATTTTTCTCAATATACAGTTGTGATCAATATAATAGTAGTGAAATTAAAATAGATATCGTTCGACGAAATAGAAAAAAGCTGTGTTTTTGATAATTTTCATTTCCATAACAGAAACCACATAAAACGAAATTTCAAAGTTTACTCAAATGTTCGAAAGTTAATTGAAGTTTGAAAAAGGGCCCTCAAAATCTTAAATTTTTTTGTGCAAGTTCGAACTAACTCAAAACTTTCCCTGAATTTTTAGAACTTGTTCCGTCAAGGATGTTGGGAAGAAATCACTCAACACCCTTCACGAGAAAAATTCTGAAAACTCAGGGAAATATTTGAGCGAGTTCTAACTTGCACAATGTTGTACTAAAACTGATTAGTCTACTTAAAAACCTTCTACAAATTCTGCCAATAAAAAATTGAAGATTTTGGTGGCCATTTTTTAAAGTTTAATTAACTTTCTTGAACTTTATGTAAACTTTGAAATCTCTTTTTTATGTGGTTTCTGTTATAAAATTCGCTATATTGTAAATGAAAGTTATCCAAATCACAGCTTCTTCTTATTTCGTCGAACGATATCCATTTTAATTCCACTACTGTTATATTTAACACAGCTGTACCTCCAAGGAGATCAGAGCCAGGCTTCTCTATCAATTTGTGTGGTGCTGCTTCTAGTGTTTACCATAAATTGTCGGGACCTACAGTTTGTTTTTTGACTCTGAACGGCATTTTCAAAGCAGGTAAATTTTTGCTGGGAAGAATTTCATGTCAGAAATACACTCGGAGATCTTGCCAAACCACTGCCGAGGGGCGGCCCCGTTATGAAAAAACTTTTTCAAACCACTTTTGATCAGGGAACGTAACTGTTAAGAGTTTTATTATCATTATTTTAAGATTTTTTAATAAAAATCAACAATAATAGTTATCTTCGAGTTTTATATTTTTTTATCAAAAATAATTATTATTTTTTGTTTTATTTTTTTTTTATCGAAAATAAAACTCATGTGTGAAATAAATTTTTTTGGTAACACGAAAAACTTATTCCTTGAGCGATATTTTAAATTTCAAGTTTTAATTTTTTTCACGGATCAAAAAACTCAAAAAGTGGCTTCGGCTATGTACATATAATACATATGTATGTGTCTATAAATATGTTTGAATTATTAAGTACATATGTTGCCGAGATTATACCAACCAATATATATGATCAATTACTTGCCAAAAAGGCTTAGCGGCTTTTTGAGTTTTTCGATCAGTGAAAAAAATTAAAACTCAAAATTTAATTTTTATTCTTGAGGAATTCCTCGCTCAAGGAATAAGTTTTATTTGCACTCGCACATGAGTTTTATTTTCGATGAAAAAAAATAAAACTCAAAAAATAATGATTATTTTTGATCAAAAAAGTAAAACTCAAAAAAGATTGATAATAAGTAATTTATATAGGTTTCGCTCAAATTTTCTTCAATCAATGGATATTTCCGTTGAGCATGACGAGACATGCACGTTCATATACTTTGAACTGTCCTCTGATACCCGGAAGCCTTTGATTTTTTTTTCATTAAAAATATAAAAATAATCATTATCGGGGGTCTCTGCTTTTGATGTTAACTCTCCCGTCAACATTCCCTCAGGCCCTTAGTGAACCCTAGTATTGCGGTAATCGTCTACCATCAAGAATTGGGTAGAAGAATCTCGAAACCTGGCGAGAGATGGTAGAAGCCCAAAGCTTACTTAAGTGATCCGAAGCCCACATGTCCAGAAGTAGACTGCGTGTAGCAAGCGGATTTCGCAGCTTACCGAAGGAAGCCACGATCTGTTCTAGAGTATCCGATCAGACCAAGAAATCCATATATCACACATCATCTGGTTACAACAACAGCAAGTAATCTTACCTTTAAGACATTCAACTTGCAAAGCAACCAACTAACTACCATTATGTATTTTTCATAATTTGTACCACGACTAAGACACGTATCTATGGTGTCGGGTGCTTAAATTTACCAATAAATCCGAAAACACTTAATTATACCTTTCATGAACATGAAATGGTAATATAACTTTGGTCCGATGTTTGTAAGTAAGAGAAGAAGGAGAGATAGACCCACCTGTAAGTATACCGAAATGATCAGGGCTATGAGCTGAGTCGATTTAGCCATGTCCCTTTGTCCGTCCGTCTGTCTGTTTAAACGCAAACTAGTCCCTCAGTTTTAGAGATATCTCGATGAAATTTGGTATGGATCTGCCATTTTGTAAAACATTAATCATTTGTTCGAACCAGCAAGATTGGACCAATACAACGCATAGCTCGCATACAATCGATTGTTCCGATAAACGGGTTTTAGCCTATTACTTTTGCAATTAAAAAGCTAAGAACGTAAGATTTTGCAGGCTTGGTACATATTATATATGTAATGTATGTAGTTAAAATCACTCAGATCGGACCAACATAACATATAGCTCCCATACAATATATTGTTCCGATAAATGGGGTTTGGGCTATGTATCTTTAAATTAACATATTTGCAGAGTTTGTACTAATTGTGAGTAAGGATCGGACACTGAAAACCGTGATGCGTATCCATGAAAGGTATAAAGTCTTCGGTACAGTCGAAGACAGCCCTTTACTTACTGGTTTTTCCTTCTTTTTGTGAGTTGTTGGGTTGAGAGATACCACCAGTAGAGCCCGAAAGAAGCTCTTAGATTTTTTTAATATTTGGAAGCTTACTATATACTCCGATTTTTCAAACCACGAACTCCAGCCAATTGGGAAGTTATTACTGGCGCTCCCATCTCTAATACAAATCTTTAAGTACGCACTGCTTACACATGGAATATATATATATATATATATATAAATAGAAAATATGAGACATGAACGTTTGCTATAAATAACGATCCTTCCACTGGCATCTCGTGCTCAATACGTTGCATGCTTCAACTTTGGTTTTACCTATTTCCATTGAAGACTAGCAAATTACATAAGAAATTGTGGCAGAAACGAGCAGCACTTGGACCCTCTCGCTATGATTAAGTACAGATAACTTTGCAATGACAAAAGTCAAGATGTTAACAAATTACGCTAAACGAGTTCCATTTGTTTTGGCATGGCATACTGATAAGAGCACAAATGGAAAAGAAAATAAACAAAAATGCAAAAGAAGGATTTGCTTAATTATTTTGAGTTGAATAGTGAAGGATTTATATGTGTATATATGTAGACTGGGTTGGTACCCATACAAACAAAATTTCAAATTCCGCCCCTAAATTTAGAGCTCATGTTGAGAGGGTTTTGGGAAAATTATAAGGCCGTATCATGAATTTCATGTAAAGAAAATATTCCCGAAGTTTATAAAGCAAAAAAAAAAAGAAAATGTGAAAAATTGTTTTGGTTTTGCTTAAATATTTTTTGGGAATTTTGTTCACATGAAATTCGTAATACTTTTTTTTTAATTTTTTAATTTTCCTTAAAAAACAGCCAAAATTGTTTTTTTTTTCTTCCCCTAGTTTAGAGAGCTAAGCTAGTAGTTATAGATCCTTAAAAATTTTTTTTTATTTTCACCAAACGACAAAAGGATATGGCAGGAAAAAATCTTTAAATATCGATTTTAAAAATCATATGTCGAATAACACAGTAACAAAAAAACAAACCTTTTGGTTATTTTAGTGAGGATAAAAAAAAACAATCGAAACGCTCTCAACATGAGCTTAATTTAAAAGCGTACTTTGTATAGTAAAATATTTTAATGCTTGGATGTATTAACCTAGATCTATCAGGTTTTTAAGAAACAAAGTAAAGTTTGGAGAAGAATTCGAGTTATATTAAGCTTCCGCCCTTAAAAGTCCTAAACGATAATAAAGATCGCAAGAATTAAAAGAAACCCTTGATTCCCTAAAAACAATATTGCATTTGCAATATTAACATATCAGCTAAGGAAAACAGCGTGTCTTTAGCACAGACCTGTTAAATAATGATTACTCGTAATGATTACCGGTTTAATTAATTATCTTGAGAATCCATTTAATGATTGATTACAACTACTTTCAATTTTAAATTATTAGTTTCCATTTAATTAAAAAAAAAATATAAAAAAAGTCATAATTTTTTACAATTAAGAAAATCAAAAAAAAATAGAAAATAATCAATAAGAATTGTTTTTATTATTTTGATTATTTCTGATTTTTTTCAGTATTGTTGTAGAAGCACATAAATATACATATCAACTATACTGAAAAAAAAATCAAAAATAATCAAAATAATAAAAACAATTTTTTTTTGATTATTTTCTATATTTTTTTTTGGATTTTTTTAATCGTAATCAATTAATAATTGTCCTTTCTTTAAAAGCAAATTAAATAATCATTACCAATCAAAAAATCCGTACAATTAATTGATTACTAATTACTAATCAAATTTAACAAGTCTGCTTTAGCAGCACGAGCAAATCGTTAGAAAACATAAGTAAAACAATCATTGAACTCTATAAGTCTCTATTTCATGTCGCCTTGGCATTTCACGGAGAAAGAGAAGTAGCCCAACTGCTTCCTTTTTAGGATTAAAAACATAGCCGAACTTTTATGCAAAGTCCTGCTGCAGTATAAAGCTACGTCAGGGATATGAAATGTTATACAAGTCCTTTCAGCTAAATTCCAGCGGATTACAGTAAATCTAACTTTTCCAATTATATTGTTGGATTCAATAAAGTTTTCATTTGGTTAGTTTAGCAGCTGGGAAGAGATGTAAAACAACAACAATCTATAAACCCCTGCGGGTTAGGGGTCTAGAATATGCCCGAGGTAGGCATACCGGTCGTAAGAGGCGACTAATATGCACAAAGGTAATGACGTGCAACTCGATGGTTGATCTACGGATATGATGCCTCTCACCTCTCATTACCCATCTTACCCTTCCCTACGGAAGGAGGGGTGACATGACCTAGAAGGTTTCCCTGGTCATAAATCGCTACCACGACAGTCGGGCAGTACCGCAAGGGAGTACCGGAGCGTACCGGGTTCAAATCCGGCCAAGGACTGTTAATTCGACAACACTCCCTAAAACCTTCGGGGAGTGTTTTTGTCGTTAATACAACAACAACAACAACAACAATCTATACGGGTATGAACAAAAAGTTGCAATCACTCTCTCTTCGTGATCTCTGACACCAATTAGAAACAATAACGGTGTCGAAGTAATTATAGAACGAAGTAAACGAACGAAACTAGGCATTGAAAATGGCAGAACGCCGAAACCGGTTTGTCACAAAACCAAACTTGACAAGGGATGACGGAAAATCGTTCCAACAAAAATCAAGTAATTATATCTTCACTTTCCTGTGCTGCAACGCAGTTGTCTTTTCATTGCTTGATCTGCTGGTACATCTCATTTCGTATTAGTCTTGGAGCGGTTAAAGCTATAAGAATCTTCCGACGAGCTTTTCTTCCAAGTGTTTTCAGAGCAGTTTTTTTAAATAAGTTCTTAGGGCTTATGTAAGCATGGCTTTAGCAGGTAAACCAAATTCCAATATAGGGACTTACATAGAGTTTGTTTCCTACATGGGCTCCCATTTCGCGATAGTTGATTAATAAGGAAATATGGTCAACCGAAAAACGAACGAGAAACTCAACTGAGACCCACTTTACTCTCGCATAGCTTGTTTATGCTTCCATATTAGATGGTATGTTCTACTTGTGAAGTGTCTCCACAACACCCAAAACATCTATTTTTATGACTCATAAAACAAACTTATGAAACACAAAGTCCACATGAAGAAAATTTCTACAGTTTTGGAAAATTACTACATTTCTCATGATATTAGTATATATTAAATAATAATAATATAATGAATTGAAATTGATTAAAATTCACTATCAGAAAAGAAGGTAGGGTAATATAATTGCATCGTGATTAAGATGGAGTGCGCGTATACACTCAAATTATGGCTGAGAAAAAATCAACAAAAAAAGCGAATTAAACCAACACAAAAACCGTTACTTAATGATCGTAAAAGAAATTGAAACAGAATTTCCAGCGTATAAAACTAAATGAACATGACAGAGGAAGGAAAGCACTATAAAACTAAAAACAGCAAAGTCAAACGAAGTGAAGCCAAAAGCGACCTCTGACAGGGAAACAAAAACTGTAAAAATAATAAAATAAATAACAATAAACTTAAGGTTAGGTGCTCAATCTTACCAAAGCAAGGCAAGTTATACATGCATGGATATTGTGCAGTTAGTGTCGCACAGAACACGAAGAAGAAGAATCAGTTAAGCACTAATGCATTGCACAAGCTTCCTGTTGACGGTTAACTGCCTTTAATATGCGAATGAGGAGCACCCACGTCGTCATCAAAGTTGGACTACGTAGGTACATAGCCTCACTGCAAAAAAAGCGAATAGTCTAGGATGAGTTCGAGATGGTTCCCCAAAGGAGCATGCGACCAATGCCAGTTTTGATCTCTTTGTAAAGGTTGAAGTAATCCCTTTTGTTTGAGCATGTCCTATGAAGAGACTAATGGGTCCCTTTTATGCCTAAAAGGATAGCGTCGGGCAGATTTCTTTTGTTCCCTTGCGGGTATGGTCGGACAAGTTTACTTTCAACACCTAAAAGTAGGCTACAGAAATCCAACTATGCCTATAACGGAATCGTTGAGATGAAACGTAAGTGACTGCAAACGAAAAGTATTGATCGCGGATCACTCTCTTTAGAGATCAGTCGTACGATTTTTTTGCAGGAAAGGGTATCCATTCACATTCATGTTTACATATCTCCACATATATATATATGAATGTTGGCTTATATTCGTATATAGGTAAGTTAAAAACCATTATGGTTTGGTTGTAGAAGTAAGTAGTTTAGAGTTATTATATATGTTTTGCCTGCCAACCAGCTCATTTTGACACGTCTAAAGCCACACAGGCATCCTCGAACCAGGATTGACAGGCAGTGTAGAATGCAGACAGACAGCCAGACACACAGAAAAGCACTCCTGTAAAATTAGCAAAAAGAAGTGCACACAGAGTTGTAATTATGTTTGTACATGTTAGAGATGTTATGGAAATTAGTTTCACAGAATCGGATTTTTAAATTTGTTTTAGAGGAATCGGAACCGAAATCGGTAGTCGAAGCATGATACAAAGAAGTTAATAATAAAAATTTCTTTAATCAGTAGTTAAAGCTGGTATTATGACTTACGAAAACGAAATTATCTTTACTCGAACCTATTTCTGAATTGATTTTCCCAACCAGGGTCAAAACTTTTAATACCGGTTAAAATAAAGACCACATGTTCACGGTTCGGTGTCCAAAATGGAATGATCTCTCTTTTTATTCCCAAAATGGCGTGTGCATTCTGTTTCTTATTCGCTACTTTTACAGTGACATTCTTAAGCTGAAGTTATTGGTGCGTTTGCCGTATCGCTGTAGTCGTATCCTTAACGTAAGAGAAAACCCAACATGCAATTGGTCGGTGAGCTTACGTTACGGATAGCGAATTACGATGTAGCACCAATAATCGATTGCATTGTTTCTCATAAGGTTGGTCGAATCAGCTGTTTTATAAGGTTACCGATAACGCACCAATAACTTCAGCTTTACTCGCTACTTCATAAATATAACTTAAGGTGCAGTTAGTAATCTTTTGTACTTAATTCTACACTTAAGGCGTGATCAGCCGCAACGTAGTCTACTCTAAAGTAACATAAGATTCGGCGTTGTAATACTACAATGTTAGTAATTGTATTCTTACAGTAGAGACATTTTTTTAGTGCTGAAAATTACTTACTTATTTGCGAGAATGGGCAATTATATTCAAATCATAACTGTCAGATCCATCCCAAATGCTGCTACCGTTTGACACAGATATTTTTACAGATTTGCTTCCGGAAGTTCCAACTTTTCGAAATCGGAATCGAATTCCAGCAAGTCGGTACACTAAAAAAGTAGCAGATTTACGCTAGACTAAGCCAATTAATAATTTTTTTTTTTCATTATATTGATATTTATTTTTCAAAATGGTGAATAATATACTGTGAAGTTTTCAAAATTGAATATAATTTTTTAGAGGTCTTTCTTTGCTACTTTAAATTTTTGGTATTGTTCTCATTTTTATTAAAGAACCGCGAAAACATTTTAAGTAAAAACATTTCGCTTTTCGGTTTTGTAGGAAATTAAGTTACCTTCTAAAAAGTTTTGAATTCAAATTTAAGACAGGTGGGATATTAAAGAGTACTCAAGCTATACAATCTTGTTTTTATGGTTTCACGTTTTTACTTTGGAAATTTGTCAAACACTAAAAATTCAATAGGAAAAAACGATGAATACACATTCATAAATTGAATTGAATGCTTAATGCCAATCCGCTCTCAGAATTTAGTAATGTTTGGCCTAAGCCCCAAGAAAACCTCGCTAATGCTTTGCTTTCGTTTTTTGAGGTTAGAGCCCAAACCATTTCTTGCTAAGAAACTTCTGAGGCGGACTTGTATTCAGCGCCTTTAAATACATGGAATTATATAAAGTGGATGTGGTAACTATCCGTCTACTTTTTTTTATTTTCGCAGAGTAAACAGCCATTAAGCAAAAATAAACTTGAATGGTTTGTGAATTTCGTATATTTTTAGTCATAAATTGATAAAATAATAAAATTGGACCACGAACAAAAAAAAAACATTTTATTTCTTTATAACTTCAGTAGTAAATAACTCTAAAAAAGTATTTTTATATAAAAAATATCTTTTGACTTTTTTGTATTTATATGTTTTCTATATTGATTTTTGCGCTTTTTAAAAATTTCCAAATTAAGAACTTGAAGTCAGAAATCTGCACCAAACTTGATTGCTCGGGAACTAAAATTTTCATAAAACCCCTCTTTTAGTGAGGAATTTTATTTCCTACAAAACTATCTATATGCAGCTAATTTTTTTACTTTAACGGCTTAGCAGTTTTAAAGCAAAAGAAAAAGCTTCTAAAATTAATATTAAGTTTTGAAACTTTTACAGTATTTTATTCTGACTGAAATATAATTTTCGTGAATTTCGGTACAGTCTAATGCACACCTACGCAGTTGCAAGTAAAACAAAATGTCAGAATATAAAAGACATGTTTGCTAAAAAAAACATACAAATTCACATTAAAACTCATGTAAAAGGCGTAACATTAAACAGCAAACGCGCCCATTTGTGTAAATGTAAATTTTTATTTTTATGTCTATATGAAACCTTAATTGTATGTCCTCGCAAATATCTTTTACGTTTCTGTATATTCTGTTATGGCTTATGCTTTTTATATTGAGTGCGTCCATATAAATATATAGTAAAATATAAACAAATGTGCTAGCTTATCGTAGTCGTTAATTCGCACATTTGGAACGAAACCTCAAGGCTGGTCATTGCAAATGTTTGCATTTTTATGTTGGACTTGCTAATGATTTCCGCTCATCCTTTCGTTATTTTCGATATGTTTTATTTTCCTATCTTCCGTTTGTTTTATTTGGCACTGCAGTTCACTGGGTATCGAGTACTACAGGGCATCCAGTGTTGTTGTTGTTGTTTGTAACGAGTGTTGTCGAAAGTGATAGTCCTTGGCCGGATTTGAACCCGGTACGCTCCGGTACTCCCTTGCGGTACTGCCCGACTGTCGTGGTAGCGATTTATGACCAGGGAAACCTTCTAGGTAATGTCATCCCTCCTTCCGTAAGGAAGGAAAATATGGGTAATGAGAGGTGAGAGGCATCATATCTGTAGATCAACCATCGAGTTGCACGTCATTACCTTTGTGCATATTAGTCGCCTCTTACGACAGGTATGCCTACCTCGGGCATATTCTAAACCCCTATCACGCAGGGGATGGCATACAGTGTATTTATTTTATCTTAAGCTTAGTATCTACGTCCGCAGAAATGAAAAAAGTAAAATTTTTATTTTCTTCACGAAATTCCAACAACAAGCTCATGTTACTGAAATTTGTTGTGAGATGACTGAGAAAAGAGTGGAGCTTTGGAGATCTAAAATAAAGCTTAAAAAAAATTATTTCGGTGTAGATAAATCACCTTGATGTTGACAATTAGGCTCTCCTCTCTCTCCGAGCGTTCCATATCAAGCTAGATTTTCGAGAAGAAGAGTAACTTAATGCTGCAGAAGATCTCAGAGATGGATATAGAGAAAAAAAGTTGTTGCCAGTACACTAGGACAAGAGAAACCACTTCCTCTCATGCAATAAATGTAAGTTATGAGGGAATATGTTTATTGGGGGCCTCAGGCGAGAATCACTCTCATCCGCAATTACTTTTTTTGACCTGGTAAGTAATTGAGAAATAGAATGGTCTATCTACGAACAGAAATCATGGCTTATACGCTTCTTATCATACCCGTTCTGATATATGGCGCACAATTATAGTCAATGAAATGGGCAATTCTAGAAAAGGTTCTTTCCGAATTCTTATGGAACGAACGATGAGTAAGGAAGAAGTTCCAAGCCAGAAAGTGTCTCTAACGCAACCCACCATCAACACCAACAATACAAAATGCAATGGCCTGCAATAACATTGAGCTGAACTTGACAATTGCCAAACACTTCTGACTGCCAATGTCGTGTCATTCGAAGAACTTTGCTTCCTCATTTATTGATTGTCTTCATTGCTCGTCAGCTTTTATGTGCGCTTTTCATTAAAATTCCGTAAATTGCCTGGACACGAAATGGTCATAAAAAATTCGTTTATTCACGCTGACACTCGAGCAAACGCGAAATGTCACAACATACAAGTTCGAGTGTGCTCATGTCTTACTAAATGTATGTGGGTATGAATGTGCTGCCCCACGTGCCAATATTCACAAGTGGAGTTTGACCAACTAGTAGACTCAAGTATTCGACAAAGTTGCCTTATTGTTTGTCAATATAAAGCTGGGTCAAAGAACGTGTATGAATGAGAGGCGTTATTTACAGTCTATGACTGGGCTATTATTTGTGCTTTGGGCCAACATGAGCCAAATCAACAACTGTCAAACTTTACACTTCAATGCTGTTATGAGAGCAAACATTGACAGCTTAAATGTCAAAAAATCATTTTTCAGCAAAACTTTTCGTCTGTTTCATTAACTTGAAAAACTGTTTTCTTTGGTTCACCTCTGTAGTCGCGTAACTTTGTTTGTTTTGACACGAAAACTTCTTCTTGATTGTTTTTTGACACCATCTAGGTTTTACACTTTTCTATTTCTGATAAAAAGCAGGGATAGGCTCAGAACTTCAGTGAGTGTCACTATCACTGCAACGAGTTGCGTCCATTCTTTCATCAGCTAGTTGGATGGTCGGTCTACATCGCTTTGTTTCTTGCTGATGCATTCGCTTTCTTACCAGTGTTGCTTCTGAGAGAGTCGTGCTGCTGTTGTTCTCGTTGCACTAAAACCACATTCATGTCATTATTCTTATTGTTGTTGTTAATGCACCCTTAAGATCAACACGACAATCAGCGTAAATTACCATTTTGGCCAGCAATTCCTTGTCGCTAATTCGATGGTGGATTCTCTGAACAATCACTAAGGTTGTTAAGTTACGTGTAGATTTTTATGTTTACAGAACAGTAAAGGGTGCTGCAAAAGTGTAATTAAATTTTTTGAATTTGTGCCACGCCTACTTTTGAAAAGATGTATATGTTCAAACTCATTATTTTTACAAAATATCGCTATGCAACTTTTAATTGAAATGCGAATTACAAAAATATAAAAATTATTATAAAATACTATTACTACAACCAGACCTGTTAAATTTGATTACTACTTAGAAATCAATTAATTAGACGGCCTTTTTAGTTGGTAATGATTATTTTAATTGGTTTTCAAAAATGAAAATATTATCTAAAATAATCCAAAAAAAATTGTTTGATTACTTTAGATTGTTTTTTTGATTTTTTTTTTAAATTCTTTTGATCATTATTTTTAATTGTTTTCAGTATTGTTGATGTGTATATTTATGTGTTTTTACAACATTACTGAATAAAAAATCAAACATAATTATTTTAATATTTTTGACTACTTTTAATGTTTTTCAGTATTGTTGTTAAAACACATAAATATACACATCAACAATACTGAAAAAATCAAAAAAAAAGTAAAATAAAATTTTAAAAAATCCAAAGTAAACGAACCACTTTTTTTGGTTTTATTTTAGATTATTTTTGATTTTTTTTTGGAAAACAATTTAAATAATTATTACCAATTAAAAGAGCCGTCTAATTAATTGTTTAATAATCACTAATCAAATTATTTTTGATTTTGTTTAGTATTGTTGATGTGTATATTTATGTGTTTTACAACAATACTAAAAAAAATTAAAAACGATCAAAAAAAAATTTAAATAAATCAAAAATAATCAAAAGTAATCATAATAATTTTTTTTGATTTTCTTAAATAATCGTAAAAAACCATGGTTTTTTTTTGATTATTGTTTTAATTAATTGGAAAATAATTATTAAAATTTGAAAGTAATGGTAATCAATCATTAAATGCATTATCAAGAAAATAATGAATCAAACCGGTAATCATTACGGTTAGTAATCATTATTTAAAAAGTCTGAACAAAGGTCAACGAAACTAACCTACATTAATTTAATATTTTAATATGGAATAAATTTTCAAACAAACTTCTGTGAAAAAAGTGGGTGTGGTCCTTAACCGATTTTTCCAAACTCATTCTGTATGTAACTAACAGGAAAGTTAACTCTGCATTTATAAAGAAGTCTTAGGTCAATTAAAACATACAATTTGGTCAGCTGTTTGGCATTATTTAAAAAGTCATCGCATTTTTTTCGAAATTTTTTACATAGAAAAAGTGGTCATGCCAATCATCCGGTTTCGCCCACATTCAGCACGAAGCCATCCTGGAGGCAGATAAAGCTTTAAAATGAATTGGAAATAATTTTAATATATAAAAGAAAAAAGAATAACTTTTAATAATTAATTAAAAATCATTATTAAAAAAATAAAAACAATAATTCTTTTCATAAAAATTCAAAAAGTGAAAAATTATTATTCTTGGCCTTGAGCTCGTCTCATGAATACTTGAAAATGTACAGCCCGTAAATCAACAAAAATTGTTGGTATAAAAAAGCAATAATAAAAGAATATATATTAGAGTGGGTCGATTTATTAACCGATATCGCGCCATCGATTTTTCGATAGGTTTTGGGCTCAGGAAATAAATGTGCCACTGCGAAATTTAATTTTTTTGACTTTTTTCGACTTTGATTTTTAAAAAAATCTTCATTTGATTTTAAAATTTTCATGTATACCCTGTCCGACTCAAAAATGTTCGCTACAAACGTTGGCTATAACAGTTTTTTGAAAAAAAAAATATATTTTGCGTTTTGGGGAGTGATTTCGTCCTAAAATTTACCCTTTCGCCATTTTTTTTTAAATTTTATTTTCGGGTTTTGGGACTTTTTTTTTTTCAAAGACCGTTATGTTTAAATAACATTCTATTTTAGAATTTGATTTAATAATTCCCTATCCCAGTTAAAAATTGATTAAATTTTCGTTCAGATAGGGCGTTTTTGAAACTTATCCAAACCAAATAAAATTTTGAAAAAGGGCGTTATTGAAAAAATTTTTGAGCTGGTACGTCCTTCAAAGAAATTCTGAGATAGGGCGTTTTTGAAAAATATTTTTAAAAAGTGTGATCTTCCACTCAGCCGTCGTTAAACTTGTATAGAAATTTTGAAACATTTTGCCTCACCCTGTATGCTCGCAAATAATTTAGCTTTTACGATCGCTCTATGCCAAGTCCCTCTGTTAAGCCATATTGCTGTGTGAAGGTCTCACATAACTTTGTTGTACCAAGAATATTGGTTCGTGTCACGACTGTGTAAATCT
The DNA here is from genome assembly GCA_949987695.1 of Merzomyia westermanni. Lineage (NCBI taxonomy): Eukaryota > Metazoa > Arthropoda > Insecta > Diptera > Tephritidae > Merzomyia > Merzomyia westermanni. The sequence continues at coordinate 62,032,761 of OX465290.1, forward strand.
GTTTGTTTGCCTTTTATGTCGCCTTCCAACCCAACTCATGTGCTTTTTGTTCTTGCAACATGATTCTCATTTACGTGCAACATAGTGTTTTAGCTGCCACCTAAAAGCTTACTACATCGATATATTCATTTTTCTTCTGCTTTGTTGTAATTTTTATTGTTAACCAATAAAAAACTAAAAAATCTTGCAGAGCATTTCCCGCGCTGCCAACCTCGTAATCGTTTTGAGAGCATTGCGCTGCTGTTGGTATTTAATGATGCTACATACGCTTTACAGTAGTTGCTTTCTTGATGTCCTCTCGTTGTTGTTTTTGGCAGGTATATCGAAATTAATGTTTCTCTTGTTACTGTGCGCTTTTTGGTATTACAGTTGTTATTGTTTTGTTGCATGCTTTGGTTGTGTAATGCTCCTTTTATTGTTACTGAATAGTCGAATTCTCACACCTAAAGCGTGATTCCTTCTGGTTTCGTTACGCTTTATTGCACATTCTCTAAGAAACATTTTATTCTTACCAACTTGCGGTATACTCGTATGCATGCTGTGCTTTTTAGATTGCCCGGTAATTGTTATTGTCTATGAATGGTGCGACCAGAACACTTTCCTCTTGTAGGCATTGGCTTGCTCACGACTAGACAATTGTTTGTAGGTTATAATTTGATAAACGTTTACAGTAGGAAGTGAAGATAACGGATTGAACTAGATAACTAAATTGATAGCAAACGACCGAGAAAACTCTAGAGGGTAGGGTTAGGCGGTGTTTTCCCACGATCAAACGCTTTCTGAGGCGATTTGCTTTATAGCTTGAGACTTAAAGTAAATTTCAAATGACAAATATGCGCAGTTTGACTCTCGTATGCTATTGGGGTTTTAATTTTTCTTTCTAAGATCCCCTATTACTTCATTCAGCTACTATCACCTTCAGGCAAAAACCCTACTGTCGCATAAACTATTTTATATGACCACATCGATCATTGCATATGTTACAGTCCCTTGAATCTTTTCAATTTGTCCTAAGCAGTGATGTCCTCTAAGTTGTTTTTCGTTTTCCTATTGTGTTCGGTTTGTTTTATATCCATTCTTTGTGCTTGTTCTATATATAGTATTCAAGCACGAGTTATTATGTTACAGACGAATTACTTTCGCTAGCACCCCAAAAGAAGAGATATGGATAGCACCGTACCTTATCTGAACATATATCTTCTATTCATTTTTTCATGAATACAGATCGCCATTCAATCCCGGGAGGCCAGTTTTCACATGTTATTGGCCACGCTAGCCCAGTGCAAGGACATCCTTCGTTTGTGAAGTATTAACAGCCAATTCAGGCCAATTTATCTCATCGGCTATCTCGTTTCCCTCTTTTTTATGATTCTCCTGCACCTATAATAAAAATTAGATATGTAGACTTGCCAGGTCATTTTCCGCTCTCTGCGTACAGTAATGCCCTGTATGACTCCTCTATAACCAGATCTCGGATTGAAAAAGTCCGCCAGACACATAGTGGTTCTTGGAAATCTCGACATTACTTGCCTAAATGCTCCCTCTTTCGATTGGTGTGCGTACAATACACATTATCACAGTCGATCACCGTGAACTTTATATATATCCCATGCTCTGTTTTATTTGTACCTTTTTTATTCTCCTTTCTATATTTTCATGCTGTTTATTCACAAAGTCCACCAATTGCTCTTTATTATCTCTTGTTATAAGGCATACTATGTCATCGACATATTTATAGCAGAAATAGCTTCCTAGTTTAGATGTAAGATGTCCCCTACACATTTCCTCGATCCTTTGTGTAAACACTTCCATTACGATTGCTAATGTTCGAATGCCTATTCTCAGTCCACTTTTTTAATCAAACGTTACTGAAACTGAATTATTTCTAGTTCAAAGTAATCTGTGATGTGTCCACAATTTCCCTTTCTTAGTTCTTCTTTGTTTCGTTTACCAATATTTTGTGCAGATTGTTCATTGTTTCAGAAAATGTTATCGAGGGTGAATATCTTTTGATTTATATTGAGAGCGTCCTGAGAACGAAACTAAACACTCAAGAAGGCGGAACCCCGAAACCGGTTTGTTACAAAACCAAATTTGACAAGTGACGACGGAAAATCTTTCCAATATACAAGGTGGCGCAAAAGTAATCCTCCTATCAGAAAATACTATAAATTTTGCGATTGACCCCTAAAGTCAGTTCTGTTTTGACATTTGTGTAGTAAACACATGCGAAATACACGTTAATAAACAATGTTACGCTACACTGCTCCAGAACGCGGAATATTGCTGACTATTTATTTGACCAATAATCGATCGGGGCCAAACGGTTACTGTGAATGGTGAGCGCTACAGAGCAATGATCAACGAGTTCTTTTTGCTGCAACTTGATGAATTGGGATTGGAAAACATGTGGTTCCAATAAGACGGTGCAACAGCACACACTGCATGTGCCACAACCGATATGCTGAACATCGGAAGCTTACTTTTGCGCCACCTTGTATATCAACTTTCCATCCTGTCGGAAAATTAACAAAGCAATATAAATGCATATCTTTTATTCCAAATTATACTAGGTTGCTATTATTCGTGGGACATAAGTCTTACATTTTTTCCAACAGCTATGCTAAGTTTCTTTTATATATTTACTCAGTAGTTCTAGATTGTATTTCAACACAATATTGCTTCAAATAAGTCAATCCCGCCATATGACGGGCTTTTTGCCTTTATTGACTAATTGGTATTTCATATATCATTCTATATATATATATAAGGTTTGGTTTTATTCTTACATGTAGCTTTCCGAATGGGTTTTATCTCTAATCTCTTAGTTGAACAGCATTTTACTTTAAATAGAGACCCAATATAATAGCTTAACACATTCCTTTCAGAACACCTAACTACTCGTACTAATAGCAAGTGTTACTTATTATTGAACAAAGCTCGCCCGCTATCGATGTTTATGCCTAATAAATATTTAAAATCGATATTACAATGTGTAGGGACAAACGCTTCAACTTAAGTGTAAATATGATTTATTAGTTTTAGACTTGCTAAGCTACAAATAAAATTCCCGTTTCCCTTTGCTGTTTCCTTATTCGTATGGATCATGATTTCGAATTATTTACTCGCTATCAGAAACATATCAGCATTATTAGAATAAAGGTTTGGAAGAAGGCGCACTGTTTAGAGCCGATAAAACTCATAAATCTTGTCGCCTTGCTAAATATGGTCGAATTGGGCAAACACTACAATTTGTAAAATAGAAAAAAAAGATTGTAAATGCTTATCTATGTATTTGTATATTAGGGTGGTAGGTACATAAATGAATAAGTACCTGGGCGACCGAGCTTTGCTCGGAATTTTCATAGGTTGCCATACAATTTAGTTTATTTAGATAATGATCAATAAAGATATTCTGGTTGTTTGTATGAATAGTTTTACTTACCAGCAGTAAAGCGTTCTAAAGACATATCTTGATAATAAAAATATGTTTTAAATTATTTTTAGTAACAAAGTTTGAACACACATAATTACTCCTTGGTGGCTGCTCAAACAAATTTTCGACAAGTCTTTACAAGATTCCTTGCTGAATTGTATGGTTAGCAGCTGTCGATTGTTATCAAATGATCGAGAAAGATTAGGATTACATGGGTATATTTGTGGGTTAGAGCTCTATATATTTGTCAACATTCTGTGATTTCTTCTTTATTTTTAATGATAGAACAATGCAAAACTTTTTGTATGCAATACATACATATGAAATCTATTGCAACACTTCCTTCCAAACCATGTTCCGAGTACGTTTCTTTTTTCCGGAAACATTACTTTAAATGTATTTGGTCACTTAACTCCTGAAACGCCACATATAACATACAATGCATGAACATCGGTGAATTTAGCTCCACTCCGACAAACTCAAAAGTTTATCCCTTATGTTTATGCGCAGACATGGCAAATGTTGGCCTTACTGGAAGTTGCACCTTAGCGATGAGTGCGATTCTCGGTATATGAACTTCTTTGCCGGAGTTTTCTTGTCGAACAAAAGTGGCAACGCTACTTAGAAATATTTTTTTTTTTCAATAATATACTAAATAAAATAATAAAATACTTTTCGTTTGATACCCATATTGGCATAATTCATTTCTTTTAAAAAAAATTCAGATTGGTAGCAACTCCGTAAAAACTCCTATAAGGCAACATCTAGATAGGAATTCTTAGAATGTGGTACCCTATGTACATAACAAATTTCATCCAAATCCGCTAAGCCATTTGCGAGATATTCGAATATACAAGTATATAGGAATAGCTCGTTAAAAGTTCAAAGATACTACTCAAATGGGAACAATAAGTTGCAATCCTACTTAGAAATGTATTTTTATTTTTTTTTTTCAAAACGCAGGAACCCCCCTTTCTTTTAATACCCATATTGGCATATTTGATTTCATAAACAGATAAATTCAGATAGGTGGCAACCCCAAAATATAACCTATATGTCAACACCTACACCTTTATACAAAATTTCATCCAAAGCGGTTGAGCGGTTTTCGAGATAGTTGTTAAGTAGTTACCCTAAACTAAAAATGTATATAAAAACCTCAATAAGTGGCAACCCCACTTAGAAATATTTTTTTTTTAAATACGAATGAAAATATCTTTCGTATGATGTCCATACTAGCGTATTTTATTTCTCTATCTCTATGGCGCGATATACAACAGGTATATCATCATAAACCTCCTAAGAGATTTTTGCGCCAAGCTTCTCTTCCAATTTGTGGTGTGCCGATTTGAATTTTCCCTACAAATTGGTGGGACCTACAGTTTTTTGCCGACTCCGAACGGCATCTACAAAGGAGACGAATTTTTGCTGAGAAGCCTGTCATGGCAGAAATACACTCGGAGAGTTTGCCAAACCACTGCCGAGGGGCGACCCCGTTTTTGAAAAACTTTTTTCAAATCACTTTTGATGTTACCTGTACCAGGGCTCGAACCATGGACCTTCGGTGTGGTAGGCCGGCAACACTACCTTCACACCACGGCGGCCGTATTTTATTTCATATACAAAAAAATTCAGATAGGTGCCAACCCCAACAAATAACCTATATGGCAACACCTACGTAAAATTTCTTAGAATGTGGTACACCATCTACATACCAAATTTTATTCAAATCGGTTGACCGGTGTTCGAGATAGTTGTTAGGTAGTTGCCCTAAACAAAAAATTTATATAAAAACCTCAATAAGTGGCAACCCACTTAGAAATATTTTTTTTTTTGAAATACGGATGAAAATATCTTTCGTATGATATCCATATTGGCATATTTTATTCCATATAAAAAAAATTGAGATCGGTGACATCCCCTAAAAAATTACCTATGAGGCAACACCTACGTAAAAATTCTTAGAATGTGGTATACTATCTACATATCAAATTTCATCGAAATCGGTTGAGCGGTTTTCGAGATAATTGTTAAGTAGTTACCCTAAACAAAAAATTTATATAAAAACCTCAATAAGTGGCAACCCTACTTAGAAATATTTTTTTTTTTGAAATACGAATGAAAATATCTTTCGTATGATATCCATATTGGCATATTTTATTCTATATAAAAAAAATTGAGATCGGTTGTATTCCCAAAAATATAACCTATGTGGCAACACCTACGTAAAAACTCTTAGAATCTATTACACTATCTGCATACCAAATTTTATCGAAATCGGTTGAGCGGTTTTCGAGATAATTGTTAAGTAGTTACCCTAAACAAAAAATTTATATAAAAACCTCAATAAGTGGCAACCCTACTTAGAAATATTTTTTTTGAAATACGAATGAAAATATCTTTCTTATGATATTCATATTGGCACATTGTATTCCATATAAAAAATAGGTGGCAACCCCAAAAAAATAAACTATGTCGCAACACCTAGGTAAAAATTCTTAGAATGTGGTTCGCTATCTACATGCCAAATTTCATCCAAATCGGTTGACCCGTTTTCGAGATAGTCTGGATATACAAATATACAAGAATAGCTCGTTTAAAGTAATAAGATAGAGGTATTTTATTTAAATTTGTCTTATTTTATTTTATTTCATTTTATTTTATTTTATTTTATTTAAATTTGTCTTATTTTATTTTATTTTATTTTATTTTATTTAGATTTAAAACATATCATACCTTACCATAGCTAAACATAAAATAACGTGGCAATATTTAACCTCCCTAAGTTGAGGTACCTCAACTCCGTAGGCTAAGCAAATATTTATTTATTTGTTCATTGCACAATTGCTTGCATGTTTTCTCTTCGTATTTTATTATTCTTATTAAGTAAGCACAGATATTTGTTAAAAAGCCGCAAGCGTGCGGCACTTTTATCTATTTATTTATTTTGGTTTTTTAGTTTTTCCAATGCCTTTCAGTTGAGTTTTTGGTATGATCGAGGCGTTGCTTGTGGGCCACCGATTTTTAGGTGGGCAAAATTGATGCAACTACGCCAACAGAGTTTAGCCGAGTTTCCGCTGCAGCGCTTTTAACTTTAAGAGTGAATGAGTGGTTGCTTTGATGGTTAATAAAGCCTCAAGCAAATATTACAGACAACAATAAATGTTGAGTGTCTTCCTACTAGCAACTGGCTAACTAACATAAAACAATAACAACAAAAGCTATAACAAGGAAAGCGGTAAAATAACAATAGCTGCTGCAGTCATAATAATAATCATAATAGTACAAATGGCAATCGGAAGAGCGATGAACAGTCAAGCTGGCAAAGGAATCAAGCATTTGTACTGCACATACATATGTGCGGAGGCATGCAACATGCGACACAGCAATGCTAATCTATGTTGCACGATTTACTGCCGCTTTGGGTTAAATGCTACAAAATGCTACAACACCGAAAACGAAAACGCAAACGAAAACAATAGAAACAACAATGGTAACAAGCGCCTGTGACCGCTGCATGATTTAGCACATTTTGACCGGCAATAAGCGGCTATTAGCGGTGTTAACGGCTTGACTGCTAGTTAATAAATGTTTGTGTGTGTGCGTATGTATGCATACGTGTGTGCTGCTTACGTTCGTATGCTCTGAACCATTATATAGCATTGTGCTTCTTTTCTTGTTTATCATCTTTTCGAGCTTTTATGCTTTTGTAGCCGTATTTAATGTTCAGATTTACAAACATCAATGTTTCAATGCGAAAAAGACAATCTCGTTTCTATGACTTTTTCTCCCCATAGTACGACGTAGCTTATTTTATTTACACATCTTAACACCTTGACACTTCAACTTTGAGCTGCACAAGCTATGTATTTGTTTTTAATCTGATCTCAATTACACCTGCACACCTTCTCAGTCGAACTTTGGTGTCAAATATTTTGTACGTGCTAATCGGTTTAAGTTGGTTTTGAAGCGCTTGGTTTAGCATTCTTTATTCACTGTGTTTTTAGGTAGAATTTCCGTTTAGTTCTCCTCACGATATCATTCTAATGTGTTCGTCAAAGCTACCTGCATTACCCAAGTTAAATTCTTTATTTACCCTATTTCAGAAATACTGTTTTTTGGCCTATCCGTTTTTTAACAACGGTTTATTTCGACGACGTGCTCTCTCACTTGTATATGCATTGGATTTTGATTCAGATAAGTCGTTTTTAAAACTCACCTGGGATAACGTGTTCTTCAAACAAATGTTAAATTAAGGCAATATTAGGAAAAACTCTGGAACAATGCATTCTCCAAAAACGATTCAAGAACGGGTGTTTTGTAAGATTATTTTGAAATTGGTTGATCCTCCAGCCAACCATCGTTATCTAAGAATTTTTTCCACTCACTCTATGTACCTCAGCATCTGATGTTTATGGATAATTTGCGATCATAGCATGAATTAAGAGGAAAAACATCAGCAGATGGCGCTGTTGTCGTCCTGTTTCTATAACCCGAATTTACCTAACCGTTTTTCTCATATTTACACTGCAGACCCGGCGGACTTTGGTTGCAGTCTCCCCAAAACTTAACTTGCCTGCATGTAAGAAGTTTTAATCTATCCATTCTTCTGCCCTGCCATCACCCCCTTCTTTCTCTTCTTCCTCCTCCTCCTTTTCCTCTTTCATATCATACGTATTTGCATTTTTTACTTATACCGATCCGTTTCTTTTTCTCTTTTCATACTTCTATTCCTATCCTATTTATATTTCTATACCTATCCCTATCCCTATCTCTATCCCTTCAAAATGTTGTGTTTGTCGCTATTACGAAGATTCCTATCACGGGTTTCTTTTCAAAAGGGGGTGCCTATCTATCAAAGATATTTTGTTCTAGATAGGTTGCCATGCCAATTCAAATGTTATAGCCACTAGCTCCTGTGGCCCCTTCATTTCTAAATTTTATGTAAATATTTGAACTCATTTATTAGAGTTTGTCTCGTTGCCATTCAATGCCGCCTTTACATATTTTCATCATAACATAAACTTAATTTCCCCTTCTGTTATTTAATCAGCTCTTCCCTTTGTTTGTTTTGTTTTCATTTTGCTTTTATTTAACTCATTAGTGTGCTTTTTGTTTCCATCATCTTTGAAACTTAATTAAAAAATACAAATTTTACTAGTTTACTTTTTCATTTATAAATATTTATGAACTCTAATCTTTTTCGCTGAACTAACAATTTTAATAACACCAAGTCAGCTGTGCTGCTGCTGTCAATGCAGACGCCATTATCTGTGTTCGGTGACAAAACTTGCAAACAAGTGTGAGTAAAGTGAGAATGACGTAAGTCTCCCGAAACGTATAAAGTTTCCGCCAAAGAGGAATCAGTAAAAACTTGCAAGCAAAACGGCTGTTGCTTTTTTCATTGGTTAATAGTTAAATTTTTTAAGTTTTTGTTGTTGCTCTCCTATGACACGATCAGCTGTTTTTCACTTGCGAGTTTTATTGAGTTAAATTCCCTAGCAGAAACTTGCAACTCTCTCTTCCAATGAAATGCCAGCGAAAGAACACTTTTCCGTACAAATTTTATAAAATTTTAAAAAATGTTATCCTCACCGAACACAGCTATTTTAATATTTGTTTTGTAGTTTAATCAGCTGATAGGCGACCTTGTGTGATAAAATATGAAAATGCGACTTTTATAAAAGTAACTACCTCAAAAGAGATACAACTCAAGTTCAACGTCATTTATGGCATAACTGTGAGATGTGCGTTTTCGAATTAACTTATCATGAAACATCAAAATGAGATCATTCCTAAAAAAGTTAAAACGCAATGCCTATGTGTTTCATGTTTGGAAATTTTGTTTATGTTTCTAAGTTGCGAGTAAATTTGTTGTGACTGCAATGCAGCTGTTGATGGCTTTCCTAATTGTTTACTTTTTAATAATTTTGTTATATTATCTCAATTTTTATAAAGTTAGTACTTTTGTAATTCTAAATTTTCCGTTGAAGGTCGAATTTTGTTATCTTACAAATGCACTATTTCCCCTTCAGTCATACATAAGTAGATCTATTTTTGTTTAAGTGTCACTCACTTTTATTACATAAGTAATAATAACCACTTGGGAAGAAAAGAGCATTCCATATATAAAAGCTAATCACTTAAAAATTATCCGAAAAAAGACCAACTGTTAAAACTCTTAGAGTATAATTACTTCAACACTAAACTCCCCCTCGAGAAATGAAACAGAGAGCACTTTTGCACTTGAGCAACGAATTATGCTGATTAACATAAATTTAAAATGCGCCACTCGACAATTTAACGTTCCACAGAAACCACAAACGAACGCAGGGTACGCATACTTAAACATTTTATCTAAGAGAAAATAAAACAAATAAGGACCAAGTTGTTTTAGGCTAAGTCAAATTGCTTTATACCATTCATAGAATGAAATAAAAACGAATCTTGACTATTTTTATCAAGAGCTTTGTTTGTATTTACAATAAATATGGGAATTACAAATTATTTTTTTTAGAAATATGATTAAATTTAAACGTTACAAGACAAAATAATCACTATCTTCAGTTGCTTTACGATATTTACGAGCATTTGGCACACAATAGTGCTGGCAAAGTATCGATAATAATATCGGAACCATTAAATTTTTTGTAGTCATATTTTATTTTTAATATCGACATTTGACATTCTAAGAATCGAACATCATCGAAAAAAAATTATTTCAAAATACATCAGTTACAGTGACGGTTGTAGCGCGCTGCATAATTTAAAAAAAATTTTAATTCCAATGGAATTTTGTGTTAAGTTTGAAACTTTTGTTTAACCGAGTCCTTTAGGAAATTATTTATCCGAAAATCTGCATAGAAAGTGTGCATTTTATGATGAGGAGTTTTTCATGGCAACAAATTTCAAGATAAATCGTGATTTATAGATATTTTTCTATGATATACCGAATATAACAAGCACGTCCTTGAATAAGTACGAAGCCTCGTAAAAAATGTTTCTATTTGCTAACTATGTGGTTAATAAAAATTCTGGGATATTTTATTGGTATATACATATAGTTCTAAATAAGTGGCAATCTTATAGAAACACGGTCAGTGGCAAGACATATATAAGAAAGCTTACAATGTGGTAATGTGGTGGAGCCGAGATAGAATCTAATTTCTGAAAATCTTCGCAAAATTCCCACCCACATTGTCATATGTAATTTCATTTTAAAATAATTTTATAGCTATAACCTTGTAAAAACTTCCTTAGTGGTAGCACTGCGGTGAGAGAAGTTCATACTCGTTTAACTTTTCCATACTTAACTTTCAAAATTGATATACGATGACATGTTCGTGAAAGGTATTAAAATCTGCAGTCATATGTTTTAAGGAAAGAGGCGGGATTGAATTTTCATTGTTGTCGTAAATGAGCGCTTTATATATTAAGAGACGTAGAGGTGCATATGTCATTTACTTCTTCGGCTTATTGTCAAAAGACCCCAAAACAAATTTGTAACGATTGCCATTCATAATTTTTAATTGCCTTTTCAGCCACTTGAAATGATTGAAATAACAAATTCGTTTATTGAGCGACTTCACCAAATTGGGAAGGGTTGGGAAGTGTATACTTACATATCGATGCATTTTTTGTGTACTTGAATATTTGGCAGTGTGTGTATTCATGCTTTTGTGTATAGTTTGCATGTTCATATGGAGAGTGGGGTTATTGGCATTATGTATAACCGAAATTTCGAACTATTCAATTGGTTTTGGTAATTGGATTCGTCGAAGTTATGTGAAATATGTATGTAAGCTCAAACTCTGTTGAATGTGGCCGCTAATACAGGGTGGCTGATGAATTTTGCTACATTAAGAAACTCAAATAATTTTTTTTTCAGTGTATGGAATTCATTTTTCTTTTATTCATGTTAAAGCTCATTAAATTTTATTAAATATAGCTTAATTAGTTTTAAAAATAATGGAATTTAAATGCCCCCCCTGCTCGTCGATGCATGTGCGGCATCTTACCAAAAAGTTGTTCATTACTGCTTGGAGAGTTGAGACAGGAATAGCCGCAATTGTTTCTCGAATGGATTGCCTTAGTTCATTCAAAATTGTTGGTTTTGCTTTGAAGACTTCCTGTTTGCAATAACCCCACAAGAAAAAGTCAGGTGCAGTAAGGTCAGGCGACCTGGGTGGCCAACGGAATGTGGAGTTTCTGGATATCAGCTTATTGGGAAATTTTCGTAGCAATTCTGTCATAACAGGTTGGGCTATATGAGGAGCTGCACCATCTTGCTGAAACCACACAGAGTTGAAAGAAATTCTCATTCGGCGTAATTCTGGATAGAAAAACTCTCTCAACATGCTCAAGTAACGGTCTCCAGTAACCGCAACGGTGTGACCGTTTTCTTCGAAGAAGTAGGGCCCGACAATGCAGCGTGATGAAACTGCACACCACACTGTGACACGAAGTGGATGCAATTCCGTCTCATGGAGTATCTGTGGGTTGGAAGCACTCCATATTCGACAATTTTGTTTGTTTATGTTGCCGTTTAAATCGAAATGGGCCTCGTCAGACATGAAAAGACAGTTCAACATGTTTCCATCCTCTTCCACCATTTGAAGCATCTTCTGGCAAAATTCCAAGCGAATCGGCAAGTCTGCAGCGTTCAGTTTGTTGGCCATTTGAATTTTATATGGGAATAAGTCCAAATCTTTGTGCATAATTGACTGTAATGACTGTCTGCTTACACCCATTTGAGCAGATAAGCTTCTTGTCGAAACACGTGGATTGTTTTGTATGACAGCAGCTACAGCAGCGATTGTTTCCTCCGTTCGAACTGAAGGGTTTCGATGGTAAGGTCTTCTGTTGACTGTCCCATGCTCGGCAAAATTGTTTACAAGTCTTATTATGGTCCATCTGCTCGGAGGATTGCCGCCAAACGTGCGCCTATACTCTCTTTGAACCGAAACTACGGACTGCAGTGCGTGATAGCGGCGGACAATCCAAATTCTTGTTTCAGTGTCCCAGTTATCCATTTTTGTTAAATGTAAAAGTCAATCTGCAAAATAAAAAAAAAATTAACCAGATTCATTAAATAGAAAAAAAGTTATTTAATTTTTTTTTGGTAGCGGCTTTCATCAGCCACCATGTATTATTGAAGACTTGGATGGATGAAGGTATTGTGGTCATTGATGCTTGAGAAGTACTCTGACACGCATTCTTGGAGTATATGGGGTAGTGTGGCCAACAACAACCGTTGTATGAATATAGCCACAAAACCTAGGTGAGCTGAATCACTTAAAAATAGATTGCCTAAGTGAAAAGTTAATAACTTTTTTATTTTAATTTTTAAATTTGTTGTAACGTTGAAATGTTGATTTTTGTTACAAACTAACTTTGACGCCTAAACTCAGACAAATTAAAAATTTGATGTAGCCCAGCCTATCGGCCATTTACTGACATAATTATAGTGAGTTGTCAGACAACAGTAGTACCGTAGCACGTCAAAAGTTAGTGTCGAAATCGCTTAACAGATAATGACAGACGCGCGCCTTCATGCTAGGGATGTTACGGATGTGGGTTTACCGGAGCGGGAGAGAGAGTCGAGTTTTTTTTTAATTTTAAAGGAAAGGAACCAGGATTTTCTAAATGGTATATCAAAGGCGAAGAGGAGATCCTTCCATGTCAGCGAACAATTGGCATACAGCTTTCTCAGAATTTGTTTGAGAAAAGCACTATCTCAGCTTAAAATCAATGGCCCAAGACACTGCGTTACAAAAACGAGCTTTAGTTCTGTCCTATGAACCAAATATACTTTTTCGGAAGGGGGATATCCGCGATTTTTATGTACACGTCAAAATTTTTTTTTTTTTGTGTATAAAGTATGAAGCTCGTAGTGTCCGTCTGTTCGCCTGTGTGAAAGACTTTGGATCGATTTTTAACAATTTTGCAATTCAATTGCGCAATTCAATGTTTCATCTGTCATACCAGTTGTAAGTGTTGTAAAAGTCATAAACAGTTTAGTGTTAGAAAGTTACTATTGATAAACTACAAATATATAAAGTAGGATGGGTCGAAAAACATTTTTTTTTTGGGAACGCTTTAGTAGTTTAAAAATTTGGAGTCCCTTCAAGTTATGCCGAAAACAGTGAAAAAAGAAATTAAAAAAAAAAAAAAAATTCAGGAAAATGTGAGAATTGATAAAAATCAATTTTTTTAAAAATTTGACGTGATACAAACATTTCCACGAGTCTGCCTGTAAAAATTCAGCTCGATTGGATCACGGAAAAAGGGTTAAAAATCGATCCAAAGTCTTTCACACAGGCGGACAGACGGTCTCTACGACCTTTACACTTTATACATAAAAAAAAAGTTCTGACGGGGACATGAAAATTGCCGGTACACGTGTATTTTTATTTTTTCTCCCCTTTCCGAAAAAGTATATTTGGTTCATAGGACAGAATGTGTGTAACGCGGTGTAATCATAATCCTTGCTTAACACGCGTTTTATTTAAAATCTTTACTTAACTTAAAAATACATTTAAAATGTTGGTTAATCATAGTCATATTAAACAAAGATTTTGACTAAAATGAAAAGTAACAGGATCCCCTTATAAAAAAAAATTTGGTTGTTTGGTGGTATGAAGAAATTTTTTATGTTTTGCAAGGTCTTCCTGTATCAGCTATTTAATTCACAAACCATAGAATATCTGTAGCAACAAGCGAAAAAAGCCAAACTCAAGTTTGGAGTAAGCGATGTCACAAGCACAATCGTAGACACAAGCCGTGATTTTAAAATGTCATTTTAAAATTAAAACTCCGTCTTAGACATTAAGGGCCGCTTTCATAAAAGCCGGTAACGGCTAACCGGAGTTTAATTGCCGTATTTTGTACGGTTAGCTGTCAAATTAATCGCCGATTAGGCTTAACCGGCCTTTATGAAAGTGGCCCTAAATGTATTTTAAGTTGACTATGACAGACATGAAATGATGTTTAGTATAGAATCATGTTTAAGTTGATAAAACTCTATTTTAATTTGAATATGATTATGTTTCAATATATTTTCAGATGAGATAGGGTGTTTTTGAAAACAATTTTGAAATACAGATATCTTGAAAAATATTCTGAAACAGTGGATTTTTCTACTGTTCCGCTGATATAAGTTTATTAGAAACTTCTTGATATCCGTGTGGACATATTTTCCCAAAAACACTAAAGTTTTTCACTTTTTTGGGTTTTTTGAATTCTGGCGTTAGATTTCTGACTACTTTATATTTGTCTTGAGTTGGCAGCTTTTTATAGAAAACTTCTTACTACGATTTTAGTTTTGCTTAACTAGGAAAAGTGATTAACTTACCGATAAAACCACAACACCAACAAAACATTCCGACTAAAAGAAAGCGGAATCGAAACCGGAATCCAAATTCTATGCAAATCTATCGGAAGTCTCGATCTTTCTGAATCGGAATCGAAAGCCCGTAAACATCTCTAGTTCATGCATTGCTACAAATTCATATTTACTACAACGACTATTCGTAGAATTACATGCCATACATACAAACGTATGTGCTTAGTCTTCCACTCGCCATTCAGTTTTACCTCGTAAAGTGTCATTTTAAATGTACACCAAAAATTATAACAAAATTTAAGTTGACAAATGCAACTTACGAAGGCGGCTTATCAGTAAACTGGTATCAGTCGCCACATTTGCGCTGAGCGTAAAAAAAATGTTGCGCATGCCCAGACTCGCCCAATGGAAAACTAACAATTTTACACCTGATTGAGATTGAGCTGATAATGTGCCGCTATGCATATAGTTTACATATATGCATGATTGGTGTTTCAGAGCTATATCAAATACAACTCAATACACAGGCATACTTACATATCAGTGATCGGCAAAAAGAGAATAATAGAAAACAGAAATTACCCACTTTTTTATTGGTTTTTTTCTTCGCCTTTTAGAGGATTTCTTATAACGTTTTATTTTCTATAAAAAAAATCCTACCCTCTCCAAATGTAGCAAATAAATCTAGGAAAAACCAACAGGGTAACACTTTTTCAAGCAAAGAAAACGCCAAACTCCTCAACTCGGTACGAAACTTACATACGGGATTAAAATATGAGGACAGTTTTTTATACCTAGTAATGCTACGCACTGATATTGATTTATATATATCAAAATATTTAGGACGAAAAGAGAAATTGATTAAGCCATGTCGTCCGCCTGTGAACACGATAACTTGAGTAAATTTTGAGATATCTCAACCTTCCTATACTCGCGCACGGTCTCACAGACCGATAGTTCATACCCCCCACAATATATTTTTTTACATACTTTTTTTTAAATATTATAATTATTTTAAAATTTAGGGCATAATGAAACAAAATAGTGTGCATAGTACTTCATTTATTAATTAGTTTACAGACTTTCAGTCTATCACAAGTCAGTCTTCAAATTAGAGATATTTTTCGTCGTTTCGTCGGTCTCACAGACCAATGCGAGAGTATAGGAAGGTTAATGAATTTTGGTATGCGGGTTCCTTGGCACTCATCTCCGAGCGCTATTTAAAATGGGCGAAATCGGATGATAGCCAAGCCCACTTTTTATATAGAGAATATTTTCGAAAACACAAAAAAAGTTATTATTAAAATTATTTACTGGGTAGTAATATCGGAAAATTTTTTAAAGGTGTTTTTGAAAATTATCGAAAATTAATGGGAATTCAGATATTGAAAAAAAAAATTCGTATTATTTTTGTAACGTAGTTTTAGCAAAAGTTAAAAAAAAAAATTTGCTGCCTTTAGCATTAGCATTAAAAATGAAATCATATTCGACAATTTTCTTTTTATTTTGGTACGAAAAAAAATTTTCCGTTGGAACTATTATTTATTTGTTTAAAAATCTAATGAACAACTTCAAAACGTTGGGTAATATTTTTTATTGTAATTTTTTTTCATAAATTAAAATTCCGATTGTCTATGAGTGAATGCCGAACAAAGTCCGATCCACGGAAAGTATTTGCCGATCACGGCTCTATACGTATAGTATACAGTATGTGCATGCACTGAGTAAATTTATCTATCACCAACGCTATCAGATATCCGTAGTTTTTCCGTTCATTCACCTGTGTTAAAAGTAGAAAAAGTGATATAAATTAAAACTTTACACTTCACTACTCCAGTCATTACTAATATCAGCTCAATTTGTTTACATCAATATCAGTCCTCAAATCAGTGTCGATTTCTTGTTTAATTAAAAAGAAAAGGCAAAAACTTGTTTGACAGCGTTTTATATCGCTATAAATGCTTGAAAATGCTCTGCGGAACTAATTTGATTATTCACTTTCTAATCGCTGATTCTAAGCTATATTCAATATATGTCTATTAGTATGTATGTAATTATGCATCTAATTAATTAACACTACATTAACATGTTGCGGTTAATCCATTCGCTTAGATCAATAACAGCCGTGAATACTGTTCACGGTTCAATTTGATTATAGCCTTGGGATTATCTATTATGTTTTCTTAATTCATGTTCTTCATTAAGATTTCTCAATGAAGCACTAATAATCAGATAATTTAGGCAGTGCTTGCGGCTTTGGTTGCTAATGTGACTACGGGCTATTGATGGCAACACCTTCTTCTTGTTCGCTTTGTTGTTGGTGATAATGGACAATTTCCTTGGGTGTAAGTTGGACTTAAGGTAAAGACACAAACAAAAAACCAAACAACTACTATATGCTTTATAACTCGCTAGACACTTGTTTTGTGTCCTACAGTAGAGGTGTCCACATTTTGATTCAATCAATCAATCAATTTTTCGCACTATCAATACTCATTCATAGTTTTTTCTTAAATTATTCAAACTATAGATGGTTAAGCAGGATCCAAAAATTGCCTCATACCCCTTTTTACAGGAAGTTAAAATCTTATTAAAAAGTATATTTTTCGTCTATAAACTCGATACTGTCATCGATATACTTGAATTTTTAACACAATCGTGAGTACTTTACATTTTATGTTCAGCTATCCGTACTATCGATGGTTAGACTATCGCGTCTTTGAAAATATCGTGAGCAATCATAGTGTTTTTTGAAAATTATCTTAACCATGGATGACGATATTTTTGACAATTTAACACTTCTACCCGCCAGAAAGTTAGTCCCGAATAAATAAGCAATACAATTTGTCTGAAAGCACGTCTGAAGAGAACTTCTGAGCAAGCACTCTGATTGAGACACTTTATACACTTCTTGAACGATTATCTGAGAAAATATAAATAACGAAAAGGATTTGAACAGAACACTACATGGGAGAAAAATTAATCCAAAGTGACACCAATTTTGAGAGTTATATTGAAGCCTTTTTCGAAACTTCATTAAAGTGTTTACGGAGTCTTAGAGATAACTTGAAGGCTCTTTGGACACATTAAGGTGCAATTTTACTCTGTTTTAACTATGCTATTTTAGTTCCTTTTGCAACTTTCTTTTATACAGATTTAAATAAAATTTTAATTAATCAAACTCACTACATATAAATAGCCGTTTTTGTTTCGTTAGCACTTAGCGACTTATATACGAATAAAATGACAAAATAAAAATTTTTGTCTTCCTGCTTATTTTTTGTTGCTATCAATTAGACAATTTTTCAAGGCAAGCAAAAAAACTTTTAACTAGCATCGAAATGATAAATAAAAAATGACAAATATTGCTTTGGAACTGAAACAGTCGGTTGCTGGATTTGAAGAATTGGTTACTTTTTATACAACTTGGCAAATGGTATCCAATATCGACCATCACTAAAGCAATTGCAAATTCTACTACTACTCGCAACTAAAAAAAATAACGAATATGACGTACAGAGGTAGGTCCGAAAAAAGATAATTTTAGAGATGAGGTAGTTCAGGTTGTTGACAGGAGCGAAATTGAATCTAATTTAAACCATTGAACAGAGTAAGGTTGTTTGTAGTAAAGCTTTTTATTGCTGAACAATACTAGATTGTTTTTATTTAACTTTATAGAGACCCAAACCTAAGTGTTAGAAATCGAAAAACTCAATAATTCTTTACAAAAATAAAGAGCATTAGAAATAATTTAAGCAATTTAATATTCCCATTTAAACGATCTAGAACGTGCATTGCCCCTTTTTGCTAAATTCTGACGTATTCTTTTGACGTAATAGAGTTATGTGTCGTGCATGCCGAATAAATACATGAACTCTTATTTAATTTAAGTAAATTAGAATTTAACGAATATTAAATGTTACACGAATAATGAATATTGAAAATGTATTGTATTTGAAAAGGAATATGCACGTCTCTCTCTCTCGCTTCGCCTGTCATTCCATGGTAGGGTTGCAAACTGTAGTTGACATTTTTATCTATGTATATACTATGAATTATAATACAATTTTAAATAATAATTCTTCAAAATTGTCTTCTCTTTGCTTTGTTTTTACAGGCTTTTGGTTGGTGCTCCTTTAGATAAAAATCTGCAGCCTGGTACAAATCAAACTGGTGCGTTATACCGATGTCCAATTACGCAGAATCTTAATGATTGTGAACAGATTATAACCGATGGGCGAAGATGTAAGTTATTAACTGTTAAATTCTTTTCCTTAGTTACTTTTTTTTACAAAAAACCAAAACGTTTACGCAAGAGATAAATAACGCAGCTTCTTAGAGAATTATACCGAAAAATTCTGATAGTCGAGTGTGTCTGCAAAATTTTAAATAAATTGTGTGTTTAATGTTTTATAAAAAAAATAAAAATATTTACATATATTAGTTTATAATATTTATGTTTTTGAACAATTTATTTCATGTTTAGTCCTATGTTATCATTTGGTGAAGGTTGCTCTGCTTCTTTTCAAAGTATGGACTAGTCAATATTACAAAATGTTTTGTCTGAAACAAATAAATTCGAGAATATTTCAATTAATTAATTTTAATTTATATAAATAGTGGAAAGCTCGAAAAAAAAAAAATATAGATATTCCAAAGAAAAATATTAACAGTATATCAATTAAAGTACAGAAAAATGCTAACTATATTTAAAACAATTGTAAATAATACTCTACCATATCTATCGCCCGCCTTAAAAGGGTGTGCCTTAAATTTCTTCTAGAAAAATATTAAGTAGTTAGCATTTCTATCGCTTATTTGCATAAATAACTATGACTTGATTAACTTATCAGCAATTTGACTTATATAAAGCATATTCAGACAAATAAAACTAATTTTTTAACTTGCTTGTAATATAAATACAGTTTAGAAAACGTTTGTAAAGTGAGAAAAAGTTGTGACTAAAACTTGTGGAAATTAAAAATAAAAAACTATATATATATGATATTTCATGTAACCATCAAAACTTAGAATAATTTTAAATACATTTATTTAATTTTTTCTCTAGGGTTGTTCTTATTTACACGAAATATATTTGAGTTTATTTGAAGAAGTCTTTATTTTTCTAAAAAGAAACAAAATATAAAAAGCAAGAAGTTAAAAAAAAAAAATTCATTCCAGCTTTTATAATAAGAATGACCCTATATTCATCCATCAATTATTTTATCTACCATTGTGGGGGAACTATTTATTTTCATTCATTTTATATGTGCAATTCACCCCCCAAACAAAAAATTTCCGTATAGATTTTAAACAACCAACCTTATAAATATTCATTTATACCTACAATTTATTAAATTTTTATTTTTCTCTTCTTTATTTTTCCTCCCCATTTTAAACCAAAATCAATATAAATACAAATACTTGTTCCAACGAAAAACAAACTCGCTTAATTTGTAGCGCCTGAAGGAGTTTATGAACCTAGTAAGTGGTATGGGTGCTTTATTTGTTTTTAAATTTTTTAACCCAGTTTTTCTTTCTTTATTCGCATTATTGTTTACACTTTTTAACTGTTCACTTATTATTGTTGTTATTGCTAACTTTTTTTTAACTTACGCAAATTTTGTAATTGGTAAATAACACAAAAAGCATTTTTTACTGCACTCCTACTTATCTTAGCTACAAAAAAAGCGCTTAACAAAAAAACTAAAACTGCACTAACCACAAGTCATGATGTCATGAGCTGATGAAAGACATTTTAATAAAAAAATTTTAATTTTTGTAAAAACCTATAGTGCATAAAAAAGTAGTCAGGAATTAAAATATTATTAATGTAGCGCCTTCGTAGTTGATCGTTCTCCATGATCATACATTTCGGTTATAGTTTACATATTTTTAATAGAGCTCTTGATATTCGAATACTCGAATTATGCGAATAAGACAGTATTCGAATAATAAAATTCGAATAATCGTGCGTCGAATATTCAAATATTCGTTTCTGTGCGATTATTCGAATACTTGCCGGTTACACATTTTTTAATAGAAAACAAAAACAACTTTTTCAACATATTTAATTTGTTAAATCTTTAAATGGTCATCTAACCGCCTGTGCGATTTTGACCGTCCAGCATAGCTCGCCAGTCGTTTCTTCGTTGCGCTAACTGGCACCAATTGGAAACACCGCGGGATAGCAAATCGGTCTCCACTTGGTCCTTCCATCGGAGTGGTGGTCTCCCTCTTCTTCTGCTTCCACCGTCGAGTGCCGATAAGAATACCTTCTGGGCTAGATGGAGCATCTTCGCAGATGTTGTTAGTGTCCACGCTTCTGCACCATATAGCAGGACAGGTGCGATGAGTAACTTATAGAGTGTTATTTTCGTTCGTCGAGAGAGGACTTTACTTTTCAATTGCCTACTCAGTCCGAAGTAGCATTTGTTTGCGAGAGTAATTCTTCGCCGGATTTCTAGGCTAACATTATTGTTGGTGTTAATGCTGGTTCCCAGGTAAACGAAGTCCTTTACTACAGGGTGTTTTTTTTACAGGTTTGTTTTTCGAATAGAGATAAAACTGGCATTTTGTGGTCAAATCTGGCAACTCTAATGTCATTTATGTTCAGTTTGGTTTGCCATTTCATCATGAACAGGTTGACAAAAGAACAACGCTTGCAAATCGTGCAAATTTATTTCGAAAATAATGGTTCAGTTCGCGAAGTTTACCGTGAGCTCCGTCCATTTTATGGTCGACATAATCGTCCATCAGAGCAATTAATTCGGTTAACCATGGATCGTTTTCGCACTACGTTTACTCTATGTGATAATACGCATCCGCAGAGACGTCGAACAGTGCGCACCGAAGAAACAATTGCCGCTGTAGAGCAAAGTATTGAAGAGGACCCGAATGAATCGATTCGCCACCGTGCACAGCAATTGGAGCTTTGTCCATCAACTTTATGGAAGATTTTGCGCAAAGATCTTGGCTTGCGACCTTACAAGATCCAGCTTGTGCAAGAATTAAAGCCGCGAGACCATGCAATGCGTCGTGATTTTGGTGTATGGGCCGAAAATGAGATTGATTTCGATGCTGATTTTCATCGCAAAATTTTGTTCAGTGATGAGGCTCATTTTTGGTTGAATGGCTACGTCAACAAGCAAAATTGCCGCATTTGGAGTGAAGAGAATCCACATGAGACCCTTGAAACGCCATTACATCCACAAAAACTGACTGTTTGGTGTGCTCTATGGGCTGGTGGAGTCATTGGGCCATACTTCTTCCGCAATAATGCTGGAGAGGCAGTTACCGTTAATGGAGGCCGGTATAGAGCCATGATAACCGACTATTTTGTTCCCGAATTGGATGGCATGAATGTGGATGAGTTGTGGTTCCAACAAGACGGCGCTACATGCCACACAGCGCACGTCACAATCGATTTATTGAAGGAAACATTCGATGAGCGCATAATTTCGCGGAATGGACCTGTCAATTGGCCACCAAGGTCGTGTGATTTGACACCATTGGATTATTTTCTTTGGGGATATGTGAAGTCGCTCGTCTACACCAACAAACCAGAAACGTTAGGGGAATTGGAAGCCAACATTCGTGGCGTTATTGCCGACATACGGCCCCATATGCTCGAAAAAGTGGTTGAAAATTGGGCCTGTAGAATTGGCTTTATTCGAGCCAGCCGCGGCGGCCACATGCCCGAAATCATATTTAAACATTAATGGCATAAAATTATCCTTCCAATAAAGCTAAATTTATGGACCTTAAAACGATTTTCTTGTGTTTTATTTCAATTGGAAGTTCTATACCCCTAAAAAAAACACCCTTTATTTCGAAATTATTGCTGCCAACAGTGGCTTGGTTGCCAAGGCGCGAATGCGCTGACTATTTGCCTGATGGCAGAAGGTACTTCGGTTTGTTTGTTTGGAGAATACAATCATGGGAGACCAAAGTTTCTGCTGTCGCTAAAAATATTGATAATGTGCGTAAAATGATATTGCGGCGAAACAAACAAAGACGATTTTGCATGGCATGAAGCCTTGCATTCGTTGGATCCGACACAATTTGAAAGAAGAACAAAAAAAAAGTATGTGCCAAGTGGTGCAAGGAAATGCTAAAGAAATTTTAAGGGGGGGTCATTGAAATTCGGTATATAACTTTTTAAGAGGTGATATAAGCCAGCAACTAAACAGCAATCGACGGTACGGGTGTTCCAAAATGCTTTTGAATTTTTGAGATTTTTTTTTATTTTTTCCAGTATTGTTGATGTGTTATGTGGTTCTACAACAATATTGAAAAACATTAAAAGTAATCAAAACAACTTTTTTGATTATTTCTGATTTTTCTTGGAATTTTTTTAATAATCGTAAAAAATCATGACTTTTTGATTATTTTTTTAATTATTTGTAAAATAATCATTACAAATTGAAAGTAATTGGTAAATGGATTCTCAAGAAAATAATTAATCAAACCGGTAATCATTTCTATTAGTAACCATTGTTTAACAGGTCTGTGTTTATTATTAGTAAATTTTAAATTTATTCCCTTTACGATGATGGTATTTTAGTTATTCTTATGCTACATTCACTGAAGTTACAGCACATTTAAACATTTGTTCAAAGAAATATGTGCTTACATATGTATGGATGTAAAAGAATGTATATAATACATATATGTAACACTTTCAAGAGCTCACACATAAATTTCACACTTAATGTATGCGACCATGTGACCTCTAGAACACGCACTGTGGCACTCCTTCGTTGGCTATAGCACCAAACAGAGAGCTAGCGGCTGACTACAACGCAGTTCATTCTTTGCTATAATTTCCCTTGTCTGCGCGGTACTATACGAGTAGATTGTTGTATTGAAGAGACAAAACTAGCAGCGTATGGGTCTTTAAGACGAAGCTAACGTACAGTGTGCTTTATAAATCTTCTTTCTTCTTTAAATGGCCATCGTTTCGCCAACCAGCTAAGGCGATGGGTTTTAGTTCGCTGAACTATGGCGGCATCTACGTAATGCTCATAAAGCTCATCATTTATCTTCTTCGGTACTCGGTGTCGCCATCAGATGTTGTCAGTGTCCGAGGTTTTGCTCCATATGGCAGAATGGGTGCGACTGATGACTTATATAGTGTTATTTTCGTTCGTCGTGAGAGTACTTTACTTTTCAATTGCCTAGTCAGCCCGAAGTAGCATTTGTTTAAAAGAGTAATTCTTCGTTGGATATCTAGGCTGGCATTATTGTTGGTGTTAATGCTGGTTTCCAGGTAAACGAAATCCTTTACTATTTCGATGTCGTGCTATTTTTCATATATTATGTTACAACCCATGAAAGTTAGACTTGGTTGGGATGCTACTTGACTTCTAACAAGACCTGTTAAATTTAATTAGTAATTAGTAATCAATTAATTAGACGGCTTTTTTAATCGGTAATGGTTATTTTAATTGTTTTTCAAGAAAATTCGATCATTAATTGATTACGATTAGAAAAAATCTAAATATATTAAAAAAAATCAAAAAAAACTAAAATAATCAAAAAAAGTTGATTTGATTACTCTTTATAATTTTTTAAATTTTTTTTCTGATTATTTTTGATTTTTTTATTATTGTTGATGGTATATTTATGCGCTTCTACAACAATACTGAGAAAATGAAAATATACAAAAAAAAAAATAATCAAAAAAAAATCACCACTTTTTTATAATTATTTTTGATTTTTTTTAACAATCGGCCGCCGTGGTGTGAAGGTAGTGTTGCCGGCCTACCACACCGAAGGTCCATGGTTCGAGCCCTGGTACAGGTAACATCAAAAGTGATTTGAAAAAAGTTTTTCAAAACGGGGTCGCCCCTCGGCAGTGGTTTGGCAAACTCTCCGAGTGTATTTCTGCCATGACAGGCTTCTCAGCAAAAATTCGTCTCCTTTGTAGATGCCGTTCGGAGTTGGCAAAAAACTGTAGGTCCCACCAATTTGTAGGGAAAATTCAAATCGGCACACCACAAATTGGAAGAGAAGCTTGGCGCAAAAATCTCTTAGGAGGTTTATGATGATATACCTGTTGTATATCGCGCCATAGAGATAGAGATAAATATTTTTGGGTTTTTTTTATTATTTCGAAAATAATCATTAAAAATTGAAAGAAATTGGTAATCAATCATTAAATGGATTTTCAAGAAAGTAATTAATCAAACCGGTAATCATTACGATTAGTAGGTCTGCTTCTAACTAGAGCTAAGGGTGGTCAAATTATCCACCTGTTTTTTCCATCTCAGTCGAGGTCTTCCCTTCCTCAACTATCGAATTCGAGTGCGGATACGAAAACCTTCTGAACGGGATCTTCTTTTTTTCATTCCATAGCATGATCCAGCCAGCGACACCATTTACATAAATGCACTATGCTCATGTCTGCAGAAACCTCGTAGAAACTCCTTGTTGTTGTTTTTGTAACAACAAAAACACTCTCCGACAGTCCTTGGCCGGATATGAATCCGGTACGCTCCGGTACCCCCTTGCGGTACTGCACGACTGTCGTTGTACCGATTTGGTATGACCAGTGGAACTTTCTAGGTCATGTCACCCCTCATTCCGTAAGGAAGGAGAGATGGTTATTCAGAGGTGAGAAGCATCATATCCGTAGATCTACCATCAAGTTGCAGGCAACATAAATCCTGTCAAGACCTTTTCTATCTAAGACCTCAAAGGCAACTCCATAACATTTTGATACGACCCATGATTCCAAACTCTACATCGGAACAGGTATGTTGACAGACTTATCTTATGAGCTTTGTTCGTCAAGAGAGCATATTACTTCTCAAATGTCTACTTGGTCCAAAGTAGCACTTTTTTTAATAACAAACCAAATCCCTCTTGCTTCAACCAATACTAAGCCCAGTACTTACGGCTAACTCTGTACGGTTATAAGAAGGAGCTCGTTAAAAGTCAGTCAGTCGTTTGATCATTATTTCTGTTGTGCGCGTGTGTGTGTGTTAGGGCTATGTTTTGTTTTGGATCGCAAAATGATTCAGCGCCACTTCAGACGCATTTTTATGTACTCCAGTGCCCATTAGCCGTTTCATTGTTTATTTTTTTCCAGTTTTTGCCTACTCTTGCAGTCTTTGCATCTGTTATTTGTTGTGCTGCATATCAACGCGTTTTCGCGTAAATGATCATCTTCTTATTTTAGAAACATCATAACTTATGTTGTCGCTGCATGTCTGCTTGCTTAAGCTCTGCTTCTTTTGCTGGTGCGCCTTTTGTGCTGCCATTCCTTCAGCACCCAACAAACGCCTTCAGTATCTGTTTGCGCCTTTGCATTCGCATTGCTGCTCCCTCCAGGCATACCTATTCCTTACTAACACTCAACACATATGACGCGCTCCAGTCGATGAAGTCACTCAACCACGCAAGTGACAACATTTTTGCCACCAAACATTGCTGTGAAACGCAGGCGTTCGGGAACGTTTAGTGGCAACCCCATTTCGTGCGATGTTCTGTTCATTGTCACAAAGCTTTTGAGATTTTGGTGTCAGCATCTGTTGTTGCAACTAGCACGAGTATAAAGGCCTTATTATACTTTGGTTGTGCTTTAGTTTTTCCATTTTTTAATGGGTCGATTGTTTGTCATTAAGTTGGTGCTCTTTTTATTTGTTGTTCCACGCAGCAAACTGAGATTTTTGCGTGGATTAATGTTGGCTCCATCACTATTTCGCAATCGCACTGCAAGCCATGTTTGGTGCCATTTTTATGGGTTGGGTCTTGTCTCTTCTTTCAATTTTGGTTCCAATAAATTTTGCAAAACCTTTCGTCGCGCTTTTTTGTTATTTCATACGACTGCTTACCTAGCACACGTTTGTAATTTGGTCTATTTTTTACGATTTCTTCTTTTATTTTGGCCTTTTTTGCTGTCGCTTTCAATTTCATTGCGCTTTTGTTATTTCACTGGGATACGCTCGAGTGAT
The DNA here is from genome assembly GCA_949987695.1 of Merzomyia westermanni. Taxonomy (NCBI): domain Eukaryota; kingdom Metazoa; phylum Arthropoda; class Insecta; order Diptera; family Tephritidae; genus Merzomyia; species Merzomyia westermanni. Next base: position 62,059,501 of record OX465290.1, read on the forward strand.
TTTGGGTTCCCTTCTTTTTTTGTTTTCCGTTTTGAATTTATATGCGTTTCATGGATATTTGACGCGCTTAATCCAATTCATGGCTCATTTAATTATAGGCATTTGCTTTTGAATTTCATACAAGTATTTTGGCCAATCCTCTTGAAATTCATGCGCGCGCCATTAGGGAGACGTCATCAATGGCAAATGGTGTATTGAGATTAATTCGCAGTCCCTAAATTTAGATCATTTAATGGAGACTTTACTTTGTTGTAAATGCTTTTCGCTTTGAGGTTCGGATTAGAACTTAAGTAAGTTTCTATGTTCAATAGTTTTCGAGAGGTATTTGATTTTACTTTCATCAAGGTTATTTGCTAATACTTGAGACAAACGAGAGAGAAGCATAAAGGAAGACATCAACCTCCAGGTCGACCGGTCACTGCAGCGTGTTTTAATATAATGGATCACAAAAATCTCCATACAACCGATAAGAAGGACTGCGGTCTCACTTTCTGTTGTTGTATTTGCAAAAACACCTGCTAACCTTCGGTCTCCTTTTACGCAGACACCCGTTAGCACGCATATGTTCTAACGCCCCTTACCCACTGGGCAGCACAGCTATCACAAAATAGATCACCCGATATGAAAAAAATCTCGCGGTTCGAGTACTCTAACTCGAGTAATATACGAGTCAAAGCATCGATATTTACTTGATATATTTTACTTGCCCTAATCAAGTTTGGTTTCTCCTGTCTAAGTCATACTATGCGAATGAACCAAGACGCTCCTGCTCAGGTGGAGACATATTGTGGCTAAGAAGTCGTTCTTGGCTGATGTGGTACTGAAGAGCAGCTAATCTGCATCATTAATTTTGGCTTAGGATAGTTAGAAAACCTCACTTTTAGCTTAAAAAGAAGATTCGATAGAAGATATTCCTACAATGGCCAGCTTCATGAGTAGCCGTTTTAATGAGTAAGCAACGAGAAGTACAATTACAATAACTATATACGAAAAAAAATAATCTAGCTGCGGCTCTCAACTAATCGATTTTTCCATAAAAGTAACTATAATGACGAAGCTTTTAGTTAGTAAAGACTCACCATTCCCCCCCAACCGACACGAGGGCGCATCCGTAAAACGCCCGGAACAGAGAAAAAAGTTCATCAGCTGAAAATGATACATGATTGATACATACCCGGTAGTAAATTCTACTAGTTTTCTACTAGTCAAATACCAGTTTGCCAAACCGGCTCAACTAGTTCGAGTTCTGTAATTTTGCCATGTTGGCAACTGATATTTTTAACACGACGATTACCTACGGGATGGCAATTATCCGCTTCTGCATTAGCACCATACCAGTTGACATACTAGTCACCATTCAACAGACAAGTTCGTATATAAATCAGGATCATACCAGTTTACATACTAGTCAGTACATACACCGGTGTCATACCATCCGTCATACTAGTTAATCTATGCATCAGTTTCATACCTATTACTGTACCACTTCATAGTAGGTTAGTTCATTTTGGGTTGAAAAATGCACGAAAATTCCAATTTACATTACAAACCACTTTAATAAAAATTCAGTGGTCATATATAAAATATGTGTCTATCAAAATAAATATTACTTCACTATATCGAACAATTGAAACAAATTGCAATAAAAGTATGGTCGCTATTCATAGCAGTTTTGCCCTTGGAAAACATTTATAAAAAGTAAATTTTTAAATAGCCCTTTTTAAATGAATTTTATAATTGATATCACAGGCAGAAATCTTTAACTTTTCTTGAAACATTTTATGGAAAATTTAAATATTGCTTTTTTGTACCAACCATTTTTGTTCATTTTACGGCCTCTACATTTTTAAGGCCAAGTGCTCGTTTCATGACTACCTGAAAATTTAAATAATAATCTCAGATAGGATCTAATCCATACTTGTAAAAATATCTTTATACAAAATTAAGGAAATTGAGGGAAAGATTAGCTTTTTATAGATAAAATTATAAGTTTCGGAGTTCTTTGTAAATAACCATTCAGGTAACTCGAGTATGGAATTCTAGTACATAATGTGCAAGTTCTTAGTAACTAAATTTCTTTCAAGTTCTTAGTAACTAAATTTCTTTAAAAAAGTGCTATTTTTAACCACCTTGTATTGTACGTGTCTCTGCTCGCCCTTTTCGTTTTTGCAGCTTGTAAATGATTCCATTATTCGTTCTTATTTTATTTACGAAAACTGCATTTCACAATCACTATAAGTCAATCCTGAAAAATAAAAACAATTCAATATTTTTCTTTGAATTTGGTAAATAAATTTTCATCAGAAAAAGGTTACTTTGATTATTCCAAAAAGAAATGTTATTTACTTACTCGATTGCTTTAACAAGTGATCGTTTCGTTTTCATTTGAGCACTGCTTACTCGGTTTTGCGTCGCTGGTACGCCGTTATGCAGAAGCGACGTAGCAAAAAGTAAGGGTGATTTTGTTGACATGCGTGCATGATCTGCAAACCAAATGTACTATTTGAAGCACGAAACTCTCAAAAGGTTTATGATTTTACTATCAGAACTATTATTTACAAGAAAGTTTTATATTCAATTTAATTAAATTAATACTTAAATACTCACAGCCGGTTTCACAATAGATATTTAAATGAAAAATGATTTTTTATCCGAATTTTATATGAAATCTGACAGTGGAAAAAATAACTTTTCCTTTAATTGCTTCGTTAAACTGGATGTCAGAATATTGATTGAAGAGAAAATTAAAATGTAGGACGGCCTTGTTAACTGAACGATTGCTGCCCGATTACTGAATTGTTTTCTTTTTCGTTCGCGTATGCATGTATCGACAACTTTAGAGGGTTGTTGCTGCTTATGATAGCGGAAACGTTGCGCTCGCTCAAACTGAGAATAAGACCACGAAATTCTAGTTAATGAACTAGAATGTTTACTAACCAGTTTGGCAGTTAACTGCAGGGTACATACATTAAAATACATAAATACTGAAATATAAGTCATTTGTTAAGAGAGGATAGAACAGTTTTTTTTTTTATTGTAAAGAGCTAGTCCGAGATATCAAAAGTGCCTTAATGAGAGTTCAAATCTTACCATAGACACTGGAACGGCTCGCCTAATTGAAAATTTGTTCTGCATTGCCTTAAAAGAATATGTTTAAGTTTCTTGTAGTTTTGGAAATGAAAAGAAATAGGCTAGCAATTGATCTATTTAAGAGTTTAGACATAAATATTACACCAAGCATTTCCCTACGACTTGCCAGGGTTGGGAGATTTATAAGTTTCAAACTTCCTTCCTTTCTAGATATGATTCTAGAAAATAGTGGCCTCTGGTGCCACTTAATCTGAAAAAAAAAAAACTCAAAAATCAATCCTCACACATAATATTATCTAACAAACTAAATAGGAGAAGGTATATGAAAACCAGGAATATGTAATGTGTTTCTGTTTTGTTAATGTTCCACAGGTAAGTAACAAAACAAAACTGTATAGTATATGCTATTACAAAATGTGTAACGAAACTCTGAGAAACGATACAACAAAACTAGTAATTTCCTTGAAACGGTTCCAGCAAAAACAAAACCTGTACCGAAATTGTCTACAGATTTGATCACAATAACAGAATAGATATAGAAAGGAAACTTGTAACGAAACCTCAGTAACGAAACTCTAACTAAACGTTCAGGACCAGAAACCAAACCTGTTCTGAAACTTCAGGAACGTAGTAAAAATTAAAACAGTGACAGTATACGATATGCAATACATGTATAATGTTTTACTAGAGCATATACCAGGCGGAGGGGGGATAAAATATACAAATTTTGATTCATATACATACATAGGGCACCGGATTCTTGATACATTTACACTTACATTACTATCAATAGAAGCGAAACGCTTGAATTTTCCTTTAATTTAAACTACTTAATAGTTCAAAATTAGTATAATTTGTGGTTAAAAAGAATTGCATATAAACAACAACTCACTAGCAGAAACCGCATAGGATTTTGTTACACACCTTAAGTTTCTATACAGTTTAGATCACGAGAAACATTTTTAGTTTTGTCTCTATACAGGAATGTTTTGTTACAGTGTTATTACAGAGGTAGCGTTTCAGGTTTTGTGCCAGCTTAAGGTTCCGCCAGTTTACACTTCTGTTACTCATTGGGAACAGTTCCAGTCATTCGATTTCTTATTATGTGTCTATATTTATGTGTTTCTGGGAACAATAACAGCAGAAACGAAGATTCGTTTCTATACAAGGTTTTGTTACAAGTCTCTGAATAAACATAAAGCCAAGTAATTTTGGAAGACATTTTAACAATACTACATTGGCTGAAAATTTTAAATTTTGTGTTTTTATTCAGAACTTTCGTCTTTATTACACAATTTCGCGTGCAAACCAAGCGCGCCTGCACGAATTGTTTCTGTCACGTTGCAAGCTCACCTTTCACTTAATGCTACCAAAAGTGCATTAGTTTTTTTCTCATAATCTAAACCAGCGAAACATAAATAAGTAGCAAGTATACGTAGATATTAATCTTGTAATGCGAGGGATCTAATAAGCACGTTGAATGCAATTTAACCTTCATAAATTATCAAAGTATGCAAATTCAGCATTTTTAGCGGAGTAATCAACTAAACAGTGCAGCCAATTTGAATGCAGTTAAAACACACAAAAAAAGTCGAATGCTTGTAAAAGAGCCAAAAAAGAAACGAAAGCAAAAGAGGTGCCAAAAAATTGTTGACAACAACACATTGAGCAGTAGATCAAGCATAACCGTTTCATTGCACAATTGTGGCTGCTCAAATCAAACAAATTGCATGCTCTTTTGTCTACTATCTTTGTCAGTCGTTGCTTAGCAAGCGATGTATTAACGTCAAGGGTGGCCGTTGGTCCATTCAGTGATTGTTCTTAAACGACTAAGTCCATATTATTACGATCATAGTACTCTTAACCCCCGCATACTAAGTTTCGCGTTTGGAGTTGCCTTTAATAAAGACTGCTGTTCATTTGAAAGTCAGGAATGTACGTTTAGCTGAATGCACAGGAAAGGAATCGAATAAATTTATACAGAAAAAATAAAAACGCTGTAGGTTTTACGGTAACAAGGAGGGCTATTCAAATAATTATTTATTAAACACTTCTGATTAATCATTATCATAACACTAAAACACGCTTAATTATAACTAAGTATATAATCAAAAATGAAGTGATAGAATCTTTGAATAAGCAGAGATTTGAGAACATGTATTAGCCAAGAGATGTTTGTAGACTTAAATGATAAAATCAATATGAATAATTATTTACTAATGATGAACTCAGCCGATTTTAAGAAATGTAATTTTTAGGTCAGTTACCATCAAATAGCCACAAATTTTATTTTGCAGTATGATAGTTTTCTTCATCCTCTTTAAGATGAGATCTTTCCCAGCTTTGTGAGAGGAGTTAGAAAAATTTATGAGCATTCATGGAGAAGACTACACCGAGAAAAAAAATTTAAATGTCAACTTTAAAGGGTGAAAACACATATTAAGAAAAGATCTATGTTATTTTCAGCCTCATTTCCAGAATCTTAGTGAAATTTGAAGTAAGAATTGTAAGTTTGTTAGCTTTTATTTAAATACTAAGTTCACAGCAGGCTTTTTACTAAAAAGTGCCGCTGAATATAAAAATTAGCGAATCGGTTAGAAACCCAAAATTATAAAAAATTCATAAAAAAAGAACTAAAGCAAATTTAAAAAAACTCAAAAATTCGGGTTGTTATACAGGGTGTTTTTTTTACAGGTTTGTTTTTCGAATAGAGATAAAACTGGCATTTTGTGTTCAAATCTGGCAACTCTAATGTCATTTATGTTCAGTTTGGTTTGCCATTTCATCATGAACAGGTTGACAAAAGAACAACGCTTGCAAATCGTGCAAATTTATTTCGAAAATAATGGTTCAGTTCGCGAAGTTTACCGTGAGCTCCGTCCATTTTATGGTCGACATAATCGTCCATCAGAGCAATTAATTCGGTTAACCATGGATCGTTTTCGCACTACGTTTACTCTATGTGATAATACGCATCCGCAGAGACGTCGAACAGTGCGCACCGAAGAAACAATTGCCGCTGTAGAGCAAAGTGTTGAAGAGGACCCGAATGAATCGATTCGCCACCGTGCACAGCAATTGGAGCTTTGTCCATCAACTTTATGGAAGATTTTGCGCAAAGATCTTGGCTTGCGACCTTACAAGATCCAGCTTGTGCAAGAATTAAAGCCGCGAGACCATGCAATGCGTCGTGATTTTGGTGTATGGGCCGAAAATGAGATTGATTTCGATGCTGATTTTCATCGCAAAATTTTGTTCAGTGATGAGGCTCATTTGTGGTTGAATGGCTACGTCAACAAGCAAAATTGCCGCATTTGGAGTGAAGAGAATCCACATGAGACCCTTGAAACGCCATTACATCCACAAAAACTGACTGTTTGGTGTGCTCTATGGGCTGGTGGAGTCATTGGGCAATACTTCTTCCGCAATAATGCTGGAGAGGCAGCTACCGTTAATGGAGACCGGTATAGAGCCATGATAACCGACTATTTTGTTCCCGAATTGGATGGCATGAATGTGGATGAGTTGTGGTTCCAACAAGACGGCGCTACATGCCACACAGCGCACGTCACAATCGATTTATTGAAGGAAACATTCGATGAGCGCATAATTTCGCGGAATGGACCTGTCAATTGGCCACCAAGGTCGTGTGATTTGTCACCATTGGATTATTTTCTTTGGGGATATGTGAAGTCGCTCGTCTACACCAACAAACCAGAAACGTTAGGGGAATTGGAAGCCAACATTCGTGGCGTTATTGCCGACATACGGCCCCATATGCTCGAAAAAGTGGTTGAAAATTGGACCTGTAGAATTGGCTTTATTCGAGCCAGCCGCGGCGGCCACATGCCCGAAATCATATTTAAACATTAATGGCATAAAATTATCCTTCCAATAAGGCCAAATTGATGGACCTTAAAACGATTTTCTTGTGTTTTATTTCAATTCGAAGTTCTATACCCCTAAAAAAACACCCTATATTTGTCTATGGATGCTTTGAAAAAAATTGCATGCAAATCTGAGGAGATGAGGTGTTGGGCCCTAATTGACTTCACTTAGACTGACTCACCTGCATTAGTCGGGTGCTCCTTTGCGACTCATTTCAGATTCATCCTAGAATAATCGCATTTTTGTAGGGTATACATCATCAACAGGGTGCTCCAGAAATTTGCTTTTATCGCTCATATAATCTGTTGAGTTGAATTGAGCGAGAACCGAACAGCGAAATCATTGGTGATCTGTTGCGTTTGCAGTTTTTCGACTTAGTTTCAAGGTTCACCCCTTTTGGCATGTTCTTTCGCACATCGCTCTTTACTTACGTCGTCGATTGACCGAAGATGACCGAAATTATGAAGCGCAAAAGCATAAACGACAATACCTATCTTCAAAGCCATGAACTTACCGGTTAAGGGGGTTTGGAATATCCTCGAGGTGGGTATGTCTGTCAAAAAGGAGGCTAAAATCCACATGGATGTCAGTATATCCAAGTTCGATCCGTCACATGGTATTCCATGAATTGATACTTCAACTCAGCAGCGTGAAGTGCAGCTACAACAATTATTCTAAGACCTCACAAAGTGTAATGATCGTATATGCTTTTCACGTTCATCGAATAATGTTTCCAGAATAGACTCTGAACTGTTTGAGTTAATAATCTTTCGGATCAAGGTCAGACACGCTCTGCCTTAATAGATAGTTTGTGATGAAAGCAAGGTTTGGGACTTTATTGTTCTACAACTTTTGCAAGTGTACTTCAGAATACGTAAAATTTACTTCATAAAAGTCAATTGTACTTCAGAACTCGTAATATGGATTTCAGAATAGTCATTTGTATTTCAGAAACTGTAAAATGTACTTCAGAAAAGTCAATTTTACTTCAGAAATCGTAAGATGTATTTCATAATAGTCAATTTTACTTCAGAAATCGTAAAATATATTTCAAAATAGTCACTTGTACTTCAGAAACTGTAAAGTGTACTTCAGAAATCGTATAATGTACTTCAGAATAAATATTTGTACTTCAGAAACCGCAAGTTGTACTTCAGAAATCGAAAATTGTACTTCAGAATCTGCAAAATGTACTTTAGAATAATCAATTGTACTTCAGAAAATGTAAATTGTACTCGAGAAACCGTAAATTGTACTTCAGAAACTGCAGAGTTAATCGGATGGTAGCATTTCTGAAGAACAATTTACAGTTTCTGAAGTACAATTTATGGTTTCTGAAATACAAATGACTATTCTGAAATACAATTGACTATTCTGGAATACGTTTTACGATTTCTGAAGTACAATTGATTATTCTGGAAAAGGTGTATTTACAGCAACAACAACCATGTGGAAAAAACAAGAAGCATTTATATTTGTTTTCTTGCTTTTAGGGATGTGAAGTATGTTAAAATTGGAGAATTAAGAGGTGGGCCTCTAAGCCCCTGATTAGATTTAATATAATATAAAAGACCTTCTTCCTTTTTTGCATTTCGGTCGCCAATCAATATTTTATACTTAAACTCAAATTTTCGCGTCTCAATCCAAAGTGATTTTTCCATAAATTAAACACCGAAATTTTATTAAAGGAACTTTCAAGACTTGGGAGCTTTATTAATGCTTGGAAACTTTTTAAAAAAGCCCATAAAGTTTTTTTCTGCCATCGAACTTTTGTTACTCCATCCGCAATTTTTGTTTAATTTTTAGCAAACGTCAAAAACATAAGCTTTTTTTTACAAAATTTATTATTTTTTGTTTTGTTTCATTTTTTACGACAACTGTTGCAACTTAAATTTCGGTTATTGTTGTTTCGCTGATTGAAATTTACTCAAACGCACGTCGTACATACGCTATCTGCGCTGTGCATCTACTCCTGCAGTAAACGAATCCCCCAAAGAAAAATCAGCAACGAGCAATGACTGGTGGTGACCGAGACAACTGCCAAGTGCTACAGACACCGAACATTCGTATCGGATGCGTTTTAAATTCAAATTTAAATTTTTCACACAAACACACACACACGCGCACACGAAAATTGCAACAGCCAGCTGAAACGTTTGGCTGTGTGTGGGCAGTTGCAGAGGTGTTTGGTGGCACTTGCAGTTTGCCGCTACTTATAGAGTGTTGTTGAGAGCTGATTGCTGTTGTTTGTTGTAGCAGTTGTTATTGTTGTTTCAGGTGTTGTTGTTGTTGCTGCTGTTATGTTTGACTACAGGCGACAACTGTTGAATTGCATTTGCATTTTTTCCATGACTTAACAAATGCCATTTTTATTGAATTTCATTAGTAGTTGTTGTTTTTGTAGTTGTAGTTGTTGTTACCAATTTAATATGAATGCTATCTTGTTTACCATTTGCGGTAGTTTTGCCAGTTAGTATTTTGTTAACTAGCATGGTCTTACATAGGGAGGTGTGGTTTAGGACCCAAGTGACCCACCATGACATAGAAATGACGTCTACTGAAGAAGTTCAAGTCGTGGTCTAATCTAAAAATCTCTAACCCAAATATCGACGCAACTTCATAAGGACTTTAAAAACCCCTGCCCTGGTGGAACTTTCTGCAAAAGCGCATTTTGGAGGCAGGCGGGCTTTTAATAAGGGTGTCACGCTTGTTAACGACAGCATTTATATGGCTAAACCTCCCCTTTTTGATAGTTCATTGAGCTTAGAAAATCTAGCCCGAATCTAATAGCCAATGTGCCACGACATCATTCCAAGTAAAAAATGTGGGATTAAGACACGCTTTGCAGTTTGAAACCCTCAATTTTTACATGGGATTATGGCAATACAGGGGGTTTGTCATAACCCCAATTGGGATTAATACACATTTGGGTTTCAAAAATGGAACAGGTTTCTACTCCTGCGTGGGAAAAGTGTAGACCGCTAAGCCGGTGTTGGATCGGGTTAATAAGGGTTATTTGTATGCCTTGAGATTACGTCTCTTTTTTCTTGGGATTATGACACACCCTCTGCAATGCCATAAACCCAAGTAAAAAAATTGTTATTATGACACTTCCTTTCCAGTGTCTTTATACCACTTGGGGTTATGTTATGTCATCCTAAAACACATTATTACACAACTAGCGATCCCGAAGCCCGGACTAATGAAAACTACGTCTGATTGAAGGCCAAAGGGTCGATATCTTGCGCATAACTGAAATTCGTCTGTCTACTCATCCTAAATTCCAATAATCAAATGCATATAACCGAGGCATATGCCCTATAGAGTTCTTTTGGATGCTCCAAAACTGGTGGATGTTTATTTCAAGAACCGTAGGAAAAGTTTTAGAAATTTTAACGCAATTCATGTATATCAAAACAGACTTCTTCCTCTAATCAGATACGTTTCCACGGTCCATTGAGGTATTATGTAGAAGTTATCGAACGGACAAAAAATCGCATAACATGGGTAAAAATAACATAGTTTGTCACCTTACTAGCTCCATTGAAGTAAATCAGTTAAATATGAATATATCTGGGAAGTCTAGCGTTAAGAATACGGTTGCAACGGTCTCGATTTGCTAAGTAACGCTTTTGGAAAGCCATGGGTAGTTTTGCCCTTTTACCGCCCTTAATGCTTTGGATATTAGGATTGCCAAGCTGATACTCTTTTATGGAGTCAGAAGCTAATGGTGGCGGTCAATCTATCACTGTGAAGAGTATAGGAGAAGTCGTTATTTAGAATCAGCAGAGGATTACGAACCATGCGGGTGTGTGCTCTGCAGGCAATGCTGAAAGTGTGCCCGGATCGTAACAAAATTATCCCATTTCTTTCTAAACCATAATAATATTGTATGCGATAAATAAGGTGAATGTTAATTTCGCAAACTCTAAAGTAGGTGTTTAATATTTTCGACATATTTTCAAGAGTGAGCAGATATTTTCTCCAAATGCAAGCTTTAACACCACGTAAAGCTCTCGGAGGGAAATACAGTATACAAGACAGAGCGCCGGTGAACAAATTTAGGATTAGACCGAAAGGTTTCTGTTTGGTTGAAAGAAGTAGAAGGGGACTATTCGCTGATTACATGCAATTTTTCATGCTAGTTGTGCCTCGATTTAACAACGCAAATCCTCAGCTTACCCCGAATTTTTCAAGTGGAGTACTTCTACTGGTGGTCAGTGGAAATTTTACTGTTTGAAAAACTTATTTTTCTACCAACATAGGGGCACTCTTTAAGGTGACGATACGACATTCAAAATGAAGAAGTGAAAGCAAACTGTGACTTCCTGCTAAATTGGACGATTTTAATTATAATGATCTAGAATTTAAGAGATCACTATTTAAGCAATCCATACTTATATTTAAATTAAGAATTATATTCGCAATAAAAGTTTTTTAAAATGTTCTCACAAAGGCCCGGTTCCCATTTGGAGAAACTCTTAATTTTTAAAACTTAAAGCTTGAATTATATACAAGTAAACTCCTGTCCGGCTCTTACTGAAGACCTAGCTACACCCATGCGGACTAGCCATAATGCTTACCTAGTTCATGCTGACAACAAATTTTAATGAATTTTCGCATTGCAGTTGATTATTAGCTTTTTTTGAAATCGCACCGCGTTCATTACATATTATTATTGTTATTGTTATTATAGTTAGTTTTGAATTTTTCATTAAAACAAATTTGTATTATTTACTCATTCAGATAATGAAAATGGGCTTGGCGTGTGCTGTCAGTTGGCACTTGCTCTTTCAAAACTTGACTTTGTCGGTGGTCCATTGTTTATTGACACTGCATTAGCATACACGTGTACATATATAAATAAAAATATGTATGAGTTTGAAAATATGTACCTAAAAATGTAAATATGTGACTGCATTTTTCAGCTTCCATTCCCCAAACAAATATATGCACAATTTTGTGTATTCAGTTTATGTTGCTACTGTTTGAATAGGAAATTTATTTAAAAAACTGTATTCTCTTATATGTTGAAGTTTTGGCGGAAGCAACGCTTACTGTCATTCATAAGAAATTTATAACTCAATTCCATCTGAAGATCTCTTTTATATTATAAAAGTAGGGAAATATCTTAATTTGATCAATTAATTTACGATGAAGAAATCATCGACTTTATTAGCTTGGCATTATTTACTTGTCAACTTACCCTAGTAGAAAATGTATTAAATTTTTGTCTAGGGCCTGGCTAGAATTTCCCTTTGGTAATGCCTTTTAAAGCAGGGCCTGGTTAGGCTCTATAGAAACATAGATCTAGGTGGAGTTGTCTATTGTAGGAAAAATTTAGTAGGGCCTATGTTAAGTATAGAAATTTTAGATTATTTTCTACCGAATAATTGATAAAAATTTTCCAATTTAGAAATGCCGTTCGCCAAGTTATTTTTAGAAAGGTTTCCATAGTACATACAGTGGTGTTCAATATAATAGTAGCTAAATTAAATTGGACACCGTTCCACGAAATAGAAAAAAGCTGTGTTTTTAATAATTTTCATTTAAAATATAGCGAATTCTGTAACATAATCTATATAAAGAGAAATTTCAAAGTTTACAAAAAGTTCAGGAAAGTTAATTAAACTATTAAAACTTTACATCAAAATTTCTATATTTTTTGGGCAGAATTTTTAGAATTTTTTTTGTCCATAATGTTGGTTATTATTTTCCATACAAAATAAATTTTCCTTCATGCGTTGTATGAAGGAAATCACTCAACAGCCTTAACGGAAAAAATTCTGAAAATTCAGGGAAGCTTTTGAGCGCGTTCTAACTTACTAAAATTGATTGGTCAACAAAATGCTTACTCAAAAATTTTCTAGAAATTCTGCCAAAAAATTTAAAGATTTTGGTGACCATTTTTAAAGTTTAATTAACTTTCCTGAACTTTGTGTAAACTTTGAAATTTGTGTTTGTGTGGTTTCTGTTATGAAATTCGATATACTCGTACATATTTTAAATAGGAATTATTAAAAACACAGCTTCTTTTTATTTCGTCAAACGTTATTAATTTTAATTTCACTACTATTATATTGAGCACAGCTGTATATCAGCGACCAGCTCACAACAGTTGGCTTTTATACAAGGAAAGAAAAGGTTTTGCCACCATGAAAAATGTAAAATAAAGTTATACTAAACAAGAAAGTCTATAATGGATATCATAAAATACATACGATTTTTTATTTTATTCACGATATACCCTTACATAAAAGTCGTTGTGGTTATCATTTTAAGATGGGGTGTGTTAGTAACTCAATTGGATTTTTACATGGAAGTGACTTTGTCTATAGAAACCAAACGAGAGGATACCCTACTTATAGCTTCACCTTAAGAATATACAAGCATATGGTTAGAGAAGAAATGTCCGTTTTCCACGTCAACTGTGTCAACGGATTTTTCCCTAGTTTTTCGGAAAGTAATAAAAAACCTAAATGAAATGTTGCAAAATCCTTTATTATTGAAAATAATGAAAATGATGCGTGTTTTCGAAAAAAGGTTCAAAACGTTTTTTGTTTTGTCCTTAGCTAAAATTTTTTATGGTTTTTATGACTATCCGAAAAATTAGGGGGAAAAACCGTTGACAAAGTTGACGTGGTTTGACGCTTTATATTGTATAGTTCAACGTTACGTATTTGGAAGATGATCTTCAATTTCGCTTTCTTTGATCCAATTTCTCTACACTCATAGGCCCGTCACATCCATTGGTTACGCTCAAACACTTTCAGTTTCACTTGCTATATATACATTCATATAACCGAGTACATATGTATTTAGATATATGTATACTATATAAATTTAATACCAATAAATAAATATCTCATTGATCAGCTTACAAGCATATTATAACTATTATTTATTGAACGCTGATATAAAGGCAGCAGTTTGAAACTGACATGTGTCTGAGATGGAAGAGGGTAACACCTTTATTCGACGCCAACGTTGGCTTTACGTACCATAAGCTGCAACCATCACCAATCATTCAACTCTTCAGAGGAAACAAAATAACCTAATTTAGTTTTAACGATGATGCTGCCTTAGCTATAAAATTTAGGTGCGTTACATGTACATATGTATGTATGAACATTAGACTGATTCAAACAAAAATATAAAAACTTTACAAATATTAAAAGTTTCGAATTTAGTAGAAATGATTTGAAAAATGTACAATCAAAGTTACTAATATTATTTCGTCGGAACTCCACTTTTCGAATTTTCACTACTTTCCACTACTGCAATTATGCAAGGCTTCGCCACGCACCTAAGGCAAAGGTATATACAGCAGCAAAAAGAAATTTATTCTATATTTTAAGATAGGTCCTCAACAATACATGGGTGAAGAAACCATTCATTTCCATTCAATAGTTATTAGAAATGATCGTACAAAGACATGCAAAAAAAAAGCAAAATCGTTCTTTTGGCTTCCGCTGCTCTAATTTAGACTACCCGTACTTTGTTTTAGGTAAGACCTAAGTACCCAATACATATACAAAAATTTTTTGTCAACTTATATTGCAATCATAGCGTGACGAAAATATTTCCTTGTAGTAAAACGGATTCTACATTTTAATTTGGGCATCAAACAATACAACTGTAGAAGTTTCTTTCGATTGCATTCAGCGGTTTTCGAGTGATACGCGAACAAACATACAGATCCACAGACAAAAATTTTAAAAACTGTTGTTTTATTTTCTATTACTCGTTTCCGGTTCCGATTTCGGTAGCGTTGTGGATTTATTAGGGTTCCGTGTTGGCTTCGCTTCCAGCTCCAGGTTTAGATAGAGGTCAGGTCAGTGTAAAGTTTCCGTACCCATTTCGGGGCAGGCGCAGTTTTCGATTTCGGTTCATTGGCTTTTCTCTTCTCCATCACATGTCCTTTATTTCATTTTCAATTGCGAAATCAGTTTCGGTTTTTGTTACTGTTCCAGTTTCGCGTTGATACTAGTTTCGTTTCCTTTATTCCATAATTGGTTTCAGTTAGTTTCGGGTTTCGTTTCCGCTTTGGTCCTAGCTCGTTTTGGTTTTTCGTTTCCAGTCCCCTTTTTGTTTTCGGTTCGGGTTCCTGTTTGGGTTTCGTTTCCATTTAAGTGCATGTTTAATTAGTTATAAGTATCGGTTTTCTATCCGTTTCGGCTACGATTTGATTTCCTTTCAAATTTTTATTTCACTCTCGATTTCAGTTTCCACCCGTGGTTAAATAAACCTGACTTTGCGATGGGGATATACTAAACATTTATATTTAGAGTACATTTTTTGAAAGCATATTGCAATTTTAATTGTTTGTAAGGTCTTTGTTACATGTTACAGTCCATTTTCGGATATTGATATTGATCCGGCACCTTCTGGTACTACCCCGACAGTCGTGGGAATCATTGGTTTGTCCCTTCGGGTCCTCGCTGCATCATTATCTGTTCGTCAAGTGGAAGCTAACACTGCCACCTAACGTAAAAGCAAACATAAGATTCATAGTATGAGTTGCACATCGCCACACTTTAAGGTACATTTTTTGGCAGTCTAATGTATGCAGTTACTTGCATATGTATAATCTATAATACTTACTAAACGAAGTCACAACAACGGCATTGTGTGGGACTTAAGTTGACAACGTCAAACCAAAACAAAAATATTAACCAAAAGCTAAGCAGCCAAATGAGTTAATCACTATATTGCAACGCTTTCACTTAACAAGCTTAATGAAAATGCAGCAACAACAGCAGCCATCACATCAACCCATCTGCCGCATGAAATGAGAACCAACACTATAAAAATGATGATCCGGTTGCACCCACATAAATGCATACAAGCCCATCAAACCAAACAAGCAAATGTTTACAAATATGTTGCTAAATACAAATAAACCAAAAAATTATAATGAAAAATCGAGATCCACAGACGGTTATTGCTCTTTTAAACTAGTTTACTGGTAGCTTCAAAATAAATTTAAAATGCAACTACAAAGCTCTCATATCTCTCTAGCTTCTTATTGATCATATTTAAAGGCGATCTCGTATCATTATTTAAGTTTTGTTGTTGCTTTTGCTTGTTTGTTGTTGTAGCCTGTATTATATTTGACCATGCATTCAGTATACGAGTGCTTTGGTCTTTAATTTTCTTCAGTCATTTATTAGTATTTGATTGTTTTATTAGTTCCGCTGCAACAAATAATCATTTATCATTTTTTGCTTTAGCCATTTGCTACGCTATGGCAGCTTTTAGTGATTTAAATTGTTTTCCTTTGTTGTCTTTTTTCTTTTTTTTAGGCTACCCATAAATATAGAAATTACTAATGGCTTGATATACTCCATTCCGCGCCATTAACACTTTGAACACCATTATTGTGTAGCTAATCAAGCTTTATTTCTTGATCTCTTTCGTATGGATCGCTATGATAAATGTATTCTGAAAGTTTGGTTATTTTGTGTACAAGGTGGCCCTTAACGGTGAAACACTCTTGGTATCCATAAGGGTCCTTTCTGTTAGTATATTAACCAACGACTAGAAGACTTGGCAGACTTTGTCCTGACCAAAAAAGTTGACTATCGACCCTTCTCATCGAGCTCATCCATAGACCTTCCTCTACTTCTTCTACTACATCTTCAACGTGCTCTTCCCGTTTGTTTTCCCCATATATTTTATGTGAAGAATTTCAGAGAAATGTATGGTTTGTTACGCGACCCATTGAATGGCTCACGTTCTACCAATTTGTGGAAGTATTGATAAACTTAATATTTTAACTAAAAATATTTGTGAATCAACATTTCACTTAAAACATACCCTCTATGTTCGTATGCGTCACGAATATATCATTTTAAGACTTGATTAAGAGAAATCGGCCTGTATATAATATAGCCTATTTTGCTCTGACTAAAATTTTAATATTAATTTTTATACAGTTGTGTTCAATATAATAGTAGTGAAATTAAGTTGAATATCGTTCTACGAAATAGAAAGAAGCTGTGCTTTTAATAATTTTCCTTTAAAATACAGCGAATTCCATAACACAAACCACATAAAAAAAATTTTAAAGTTTACAAAAAGTACACGAAAGTTAATTAAACTTTTAAAAATTTATATAAAAATTTTTATATTTTTGGGTTGAATTTAAAAAAAAATGTTTAAGGACGCAGTTTAATTGCTTATTCAAGCACCTTAGTGTGCAAGTTAATAGTACCTCAAAATTTCCCCTGAATTTTTAAAATTTTTTGTCAAGGATGTTGGTTATTTTTCAATACAAAGTGAATTTTTTCTTCATGCGTTGTATGGAAGAAATCACACAACATCCTTAACGAAAAAAATTCAAAAAAATTCAGGGAAATATTTGAGCGAGTTCTACCTTGCACAATGTTATACTAAAATTGATTGGTCTACAAAACTGCGTACTCAAACATTTTCCAGAAAATCTGTCAAAATTTTTTAATATTTTGATGGCCTTTTTTAAAGTTTAATTAATTTTCCTGAACTTTGTGTATACTTTGAAATTTCTTTTCATGTGGTTTCTGTTATGGAATTTGCGGTATTTTAAATAGAAATTTTTTTGTTTTTAATTGTTATTATTATTTTTATTGTAGTTTAAATGAAAGGTGTTTATTTTTTTATTTTTTATTTATTTATTAAAGTATATACAATGTTAGTAACATATGTACAATCTATAACATGCAACGCTAGCATCAGAGAAATGAAAATTATTGAAATCACAGCTTCTTCTTATTTCGCCGAACAATATCCATTTTCATTTCACTACTATTATATTGACCACAGCTGTATATAGCAAAGATTGGAAAAGAAAAGCTGCATTAGACTTTACCGTACCCATTATATTATTAATTTCTGCTTTGTAACAGTATTTAAAAATTTTTATGAAGTAAACTCCGAGGTCTACCCACAGAAGCATATGGCCGCGTTATTAGAAAGTCTTGACTACTCTCTGCCGTAATGAAAGATGACCATAATTTTCATTAGGGATTTCGTTATGCCACGAGGCCAATATAAATTTTATAGTGAAATAGGTTAAAGAGATCGATTTTCGCAAACTACCCTCAGCCTCGCAGTCGTTGATCTTAAGGCTTAAGGTGAGGCTGTTAAATAATTGTGGCATCGTATGAACTTATTCCGAAGTGAGAATGTCAATATACTACCGCATAAGTCAACTCTTTTGCAACAGATGGTGACACGAATGTATGCCTTCCGATTAGAACTCTCTGGCCAACTCATAAGTAAGGCAGTCCCACAAGCCAAAGTCAGAATAATATCGCACATACCTGTCTTGGTAAGTGTCTAGTATAAGCTAGATAGTCAGGATATTCCAGAAGAATAGTCATGGTAGGAGAATTGACTCACACTATGGCTTGGTTGCTTCTAAAGCTGCTTTTTAAGCGAGAGAAGAGATTTTTCCCAGCTGCGTGTTTACTAACATGCCCAAATTACCTGCAAAGATTATAAATTCCAACATCAACTACCCCTATAGGAGGGACATCTCTGATACTTTCTCAACCAGAAGCGGTTTTATGCACTTTTTATCTTGTGATATCTATAACCTGAGTCTTAAGCAGACCTCTTAAATTTGATAAGTAATTAGTAATCAATTAAGTAGAAGGATTTTGAATCGATAATGATTATTTTAATTGTTTTTCAGAAAAAGGCATTTATTAATTGATTACGACTAGAAAAAATTGAAGAAAAATAAAAAATAGTCAAAAAAAGTTGTTTTGATTACTTTTGATTTTTTTTTTGATTTTTTTTTTTGAGTATTTAAAATTTTTTTCAGCATTGTTGCTTATGTGCTTCTACAACAATACTGGGAAAAATTTAAAAGTAATCAAAACAACTTTTTTTTGTTATAATTTGTTTAATTACGTTTTCAATTAATTGGAAAATAATCATTAAAAATTTAAAGTAATTGTAATCAATAATGAAATGGATTCTTATAAAAGTAATTAATAAAGTAATCATTGAGATTAGTTATCATTATTTAGCAGGTCTGGTCTTAAGAAGGTAGCTCCAGCAGAAGAACTGAATAAGAGGACCACCTAAACTTGTAAACGTTAATAAAATAAAGCCCAAGCGTGCTGCACTGTAAGTCTGTTGAGAAAAACCATAGTTACCTACTTCTTTACAAAAAAAAAAACCTGAAAGGAATTGATGTGGGCCTTAAGTATACTTCCGGTGCCTTAATAATTGAAGAGAAGAATTTTTAACCGGTACACTTTGATTGAATTCATTACTTATATACTTTGCA
The DNA here is from genome assembly GCA_949987695.1 of Merzomyia westermanni. NCBI lineage: Eukaryota > Metazoa > Arthropoda > Insecta > Diptera > Tephritidae > Merzomyia > Merzomyia westermanni. The sequence goes on from OX465290.1 coordinate 62,078,759, forward strand.
AATCATATATTTTTTTAATTGATTCACCTGCTCGTTTCACCTCGTCACACTCCATTGAATCAATTGACCGACTGACTACTGAAATTCGACAGATCCCAAATGATTAATGCTACCTGCAATGCGGTAGTAAACGTTTAATAGCACAATTTTTTTTGAGGTCTCTGAATTTTTCCCACTACACTACTCAAACAGTCGCTGGCATATTTACAAACAAAGATCCAAGCAAAACAATGCGTAGAATACTTTCAAATCATGCTTTCACGCCTTCGCCCCATCACTCCTAACCTCATTAGCTTTCAGTAATAGATTTTCTAGTTGGATACATATGTACAAGCAATCACTTTAATATAAAGAGGCTGAATATAACTGCTGTAATAACTTTTTAAAGGGGTAGACAGACGTAAACAGTAACTTTGATTAACCAACCCCTTCATATGATTTAAATGAGAATACTAGGATACGAATTGAAAGGACTAGAATCCTTAAAAAAATGTAAATATAACATTTTTTTTATCTTAAAAATTGATCTTATTGAATTTCATTTCAAAAAAAAAATGATGAACATCGGAGTAAGTATATTCATTTGATCAAGATGTCTCAGTGCCAAAAAAAAAATTAAAATATGGTTGAAAATTTTCAATGACATTAAGTTCGGCGTCCAGGTCGAAAAGCATTTGTAGAACTCATACGCCGAAAAAACTTAGCAAAAGCTAAAGAACAGAGTCAAGGTAAACAAAAAAGTGGTTTTGTTAGATTAAAAAGGCAAGAAAAGCAGACCTGTTAAATAATGATTACTAATCGCAGTGATTACCGGTTTGATTAACTAGTTTCTTGAGAATTCATTTAATGATTGATTACCATTACTTTAAATTTTTAAGGATTATTTTCCAGTTAATTAAAAAAGTAGCCAAAAAATCATGACTTTTTACGATTATTCAAAAAAGTCAAAAATAATCAAAAAAGAGTTGTTTGATTATTTTTAATTTTTTTTTATTATATATATATATTTTTTTTTTTAATTTTTTTTTCCAGTATTGCTGTAGAAGCACATAAATATACACATCAATAATACTAAAAACACCAAAAATAATAAAAAAAAACAAAAAAAAATCAAAAGTAATCAAAACAACTTTTTTTTATTATTTTTAAAAATTTGTTTTTTTCTAATCGTAATCACTTAATAATTGCATTTTCTTGAAAAACAATTAAAATAATCAATACCAATAAAAAAAATCCGTTTAATTAATTGAGTACTAATAACTAATAAAATTTATGTCAGGGTATGTCAGGTTTAGTCTGGATAAGTAAGAGTACGAGCGTAACATACTAGCTTTTCAACGTTTGAAACCAAGTTAGGCCAGAGTGAATCGCGTGCAATTGGGTAGGTTACTTTGACCATTTTGCCATGATAATGGCGTTTATCAGGTCTCTTGGAATTTGTGCTTTGCTTTTTTTTAAATTTACCTCCATATTATAGGGAGGCGTTCCGGGGTTAGGCCAAATGAAACGCTCATTAATTGCTGACGTATCTTTTGTTATCATGCTGACTTCATAGAATTTACAATGGACAATTCTTATTTTCAAAAAATGTTTCTACATGGTTTATATATTCTTAAATAGTTAATTTCTACTTTCAAACGTAATGGAAATTGCCGGATTAAATAAAATTCAAATAAATTAGTGGTTAAGCTAGATTATCGTACCGCCTGTCCTGGTTATAATGCATGCTTGCACCATTTTTTCTCGCTACTACTGCTGCGCTACATTTCATCAAATTGTATTGTAAATATGTATCTACATCGACGTTAAATAGAATGTATCTAATGACCATCAACCGTGATGACTGTTGTCAGTGTTGCCATCAACACTTTCGAATTTCATTGACGTCCACCGCTCATTTATAATTTAACACGGTGCTTTTATTTTATGTTTCTATGCAATTGATTTTCATTTGTTGTTGTTATTGTAACTAAGCACATTATTTAATTGTTAGTAAACCCGACATTATTATTATTGTTTTTTATGTGAAATTTTTGAATATAGTTTATAATAATTTTTACTAGACTACTCTACAATAACTTTTCATTCTGTATTGTGTTTATACATTTCAAAATCATAGCCATAATAGATAGATCAAAAATAATATTCCATTTCCTTTTTAATTAATTTGCATTGAGTTACAAAATAATTTATATTTATTTTTTATTTACTCTTTCATTCTTCACAACTCTTTTTTATGTGTTTTATTTTCACTTATTTAAAATTTGCTGTTAATTCTTTTTGTCTATGCGAGTTTTTGCCAGCACTTAGTTGTTTTAGTTTTTTGTTATTGTTATTTGAAGTTACGAAACTCTTCGTTTGTTTTTATTGTTGTTGTTAAATAATTCATCACAATGCAACCAAATAATTAAAAATGAAATTTGTTTACTAAATTTAATCAAACTCTTACAATAAATATTGTATTAACAAATTTGGTTTTCTTTGTGTATTCTCTTTTTTTCTTCTTCTCCGGTTATGTTTTATGTTTCTGTTGACATGATGATTTTTGATACATAAAATAGCATACGATAGCGATGATATCGAAGAACTACAGGAACCATCAGACGATGAAATCAAAGAGGGACAATGGCTTGGGGTGACGGTGCGATCGCAAGGACTGGGAGGAAAGGTAAATATTCAATTTGTATTCAAACTTTACTTTTAATAACATTGTAGCAAGCCGTACATAGTATACTTCACAGAAGCCAAAATAACAGTTTTTGGAATTTTTGTCTGTTTGTCTGTAGGTTTGTACGCGCATCACTCAGAAACTTCCGCACGGAATTTTATGAAAATTTCCACGATGTATTGCTAGATGTGTAGCGTAAAGTTTAGGATCAATTACACCGCAATGAAATATTTCGTTACTGGGGAAAGGCGTCATACGGGCAGTTCATTTTCGCTTTGTTTAAAATCAACAGGAAAATCATAAGTACCTTATCATTGTTTTGACGTGTCGTAAAAATCTTGTTGATAGTAAACTTACCAGGTCTGAAGCTGCATTGAAAAGATGTCATTACTTTGTCGAACATGAGGCTTAGTCTTCCGCCCGATATGCTAGATATAACCGTAAATGCGATATTAAGCAGACTGATTCCCTCGCTGTTGTTGTAACACCAACAACATATTTAAACCCTCGAAAACTCCTAGATCCGTACTGGGGGATCCAAGAAAAAACTTTGAAGCCCGGGCTCCAGACGGTTACTATACGAGAATTTGTGCATTGGTTGATATGCTTTGGTTCACCGTAAAGGATTCAACTTCTCTATAAGCTCAAAGCTTATTACCATATGTATACCGACGGCTGAGTGGAAGATCACTCTATTTCGAAATATTTTTGAAGTACGCCTCATCTCAGAATTTAATTTAAAAAAGAGATTCACTCAGCTGAAAATGTATATGATTTGCATTGAGATCGAGCTTTTCTTAAACTCATGCTCAGATAGTGCGTTTTTCAAAAATATTTTGAAATATCCCCTTAGCCGTCGATATGAAATGTTCTGTCCGCTAGCTGGTATAATAAGGCTTGACACCTTTTAGAAGTTTTTTATGAAGCTCCAATTCCCGGCTTAAAAGTTTATAGTTGTTGTGCAGTAACCGGGAAACCTTTCAATTCTCAATTCCACATAAAAATCATATGAGAGATCTGGACAAGAATACCTTCCGGTCCGGAACATCTTCTTCCATTCGCATTACATGGCCAAGGCAACGTAATCGCTGTGTTTTGATTCGTTGGGCAATGTCGATGTCTCCGTAGAGCTCATACAACTCATCATTAAATCTTCTTCAGTAAACACCGAACCTTTCTCTCGAATACTCCAAGGGCCGACTCATCTCCGGCTGTCATCATCCATGCTTCTACTCCATATTGCAGGACGGGTGTTATGAGCGACTTGTAGCGCATGGTTTTTGTTCGTCGAGAGAGGACTTTGCTTCTCAATTGCTTACTCAGTCCAAAGTAACATTTAAAAAATATTTTATTTCATTTAGTTTTTTGCTAATATAAAGTAGATTTAAATACTGATCTTCGATTTCAATACAAATCCCTTTTTTTTTGTTTATTTTCGCTTTTCTTACAATTCTTATACGTCACTGAGAGAAGAAACAGAGATGTTATTGCAAACAAATTTCTATTCGTTGTGTGTCGAGTGTAGGGATCTGCCCATTCGGCACGTTGCGAAATTCTACTCTTTGCGATCGCTCGCTCGCTCGACTGCCGCGATTCGGGCCTTGTATTAAAAGCTTAAATGTTTCCGAAAACCCGTCCCATGTCTCAATCTTGACTCTGCAAAATTCCTTGAAGTCCTCAAGCATTGTCAGTAATTCAAGCTTTCCGCTGGAGTATCAGGTGAAAAGAGAAAATATTTACATCAACTTAGTTCGGTTGTGCTCAGAATACTTTATGTAGTATCCATTTTCCAAAGTGATTGTGTTTAAGCAGTAAAAGGTCGTAAAGACTCCACAAAAAAGAAGAAATCTATCGTGGTATAGTCGAAACAGCGGTTGCTTTGTCCAACCACTGCTTTGTTGCTGAGTTTTTCTTAAATTATTTAAAGAAAATTCCAAATGTTTACATTAAATTCAGATACTCATGTACAGTTGTGTTCAATATAATAGTAGTGAAATTTAATTCGACATCATAATGTGCAAGTTAGAAGTACCTCAAAATTTTCCCTGAATTTTTAGATTTTTTTTGTCAACGATGTTGGATATTTTTTTCCATGCAAAGTTAATTTTTCTTCGTGGGTTGCATGAAATAAATCACTCAACACCCTTGACGAAAAAAATTCTGAATTTAGGCGAGTTCTAACTTATGCTAAAATTAATTGGTTTACAAAACAGCATACTCAACAATTTTCTAGAAACTCTTCCAAAAAAACTTTAAGATTTTGTTGGCCATTTTTTTGAAGTTTAATTAACTTTCCTGAACTTTGTATAGAACGGCTATATCCATTTTAATTTCGCTACTATTATATTGAACACAGCTGTATATTTAAAAATTCCAACAAAATATCGAATTTCCCATAAAAATTCCACAAAAACTCCCAATACAAAATACTTGTGTATTTACACAATTCAATGAGTTTTGCATTTGACTCACATTTAACATTGACCCCATCGTTGAACCTAATACAACTGAAAATCAAAATAAAAAGCGAAAAGCAACAAAAGCAAAACACGAAATTATTTCTCTTGAGCCATAAATATTTTCATTGTATTTGTTGTGATCGTAAACACTATTAATGACTTAATTAATACAAACATTAGTTACTTCGACCACTTTTTGAGCTCATAAATCTGGTCTTAGTTTAATGCTTACTTACGAGTTTTCCATATTTCTTGTAAACGAACGTGGTAGCTGTGTTTTTAGTGCTTTCATCTATTAAAAAATTCTAGAATATAAACAACCCTACGGGATTCTTTGTTGTACCGCATTTTATTTAGTTTTTAAATTTATTAGAAATCGTTATTTATTCTTCTTAAATTTCTTTTGTTCTAAAGGTACTCGTGTGCGCTCATCGTTATATCACCAAAGTGATGGAAAATCGTTATGGTCAAGGGTTATGTTATGTGCTGACCAATGAGTTGAGCTATGATGAAGTGTATGAGCCATGCAAAGGACGCACTGTTCAAAGGTGGGTATCTACTAACTTTTATTGTTTAATTTACTATTGTTATAATTCATTTTAGTTTTATTGTCTGGAGTTATATCATGAGTTTGTGGATAGTTGGACATTAATATCGCGTGGATAGTTGGACATTAATATCGTGTTGTTGTTGTTAATAAAATTTGCCCTTGAATTTTGTTTTTATTCCATTTGTTGAGTCCAAACTTTCTTATGAGCCACAATTAAGGAATAAAATTAGTATATTCGTTTATTGCTAGTCATTTTTTAAATATTGGTTTAATGGTATTATAATTGAATAGGTTATGGATAAATATCCCTGCTAGAAATTTGTATATCTTTATATAAAGTAGCTTTCTCTGTCCGCCTATTTTCAATACAAAATTGAGAGTTTGAGAGGGTTATAGGTATCGTCAATGGATATAGAAATTTGAAGCTTTGTACATAGTTTAGAACATGATGACAATGCAACATAAAATGAGAAATTCCTAGGCAGGTGCAGAGATAGAGATATTTAGAAAATTTCAAACTACCATTCCAAAATTTGGCATCGATTTTTAGGAAACTTTCCTGAGTTATAGACTTACAACTTGGAGCATAATTCAAAATCCGATGGCAGTGCAATATAATGCGGTCGAATTTCAAAATCTTTTTATCCATTTTGAGTAACTTGACGGTGAGTTATTAACTTGTGTCTTGGATCAAAGTTCAAAGCCTAAAGATCATAAAATATGTAGAAGAGGAAATCGTGCTTAATTTGAAATTTTGCGATAGATTGTTAGTGTAACTTCCAGGTGATTTAGGAACTTGATTGGAAGAAAGTTTATGACATGATGGAAATGCATTTTTTTCAGAAAAATTCAAGAAGTTATGCATGGACGGGCAGATTTAGAAAATTTGTATTCATTGTCTAAACACACATTAACTATAGTAAAAAATAAATTTTATAATATTGCCTTCATATAAATAAAGAAGCAGTAGATAATTTTTCATACAACAAAGAGATACTCTCATGAATTTTGATTGGAAATTTTATCGATCAAGACTACGTCTTACTTAAATGGAATGTGTATTTATATAAAGACGACTTTATAAAACTTTGGTGAATCTCCTTTCGTAAATGGCTCCGGTAAAGGAGATATATCTTTTAAATTCTTTTGTAAGTGAAACGAGCTCACGAAGCAAAAAACCTATAGTAAATTTTCGAAAAACAACAAAAAAAATGTAATCCGGCAGAACACGAGTATGTCTAACCCAGCCGGTATTTCTACTGTGTACCAGCCGTAAGGTTATGAGTACGAAGGGAATGCAGCTAGTGACACCTGTTGATTAAGAATAGGAAATCCGAAGTAAATAATAATGAACTCCATCGCCTTTATAAGCTCACTGATTCAATGTGTTGCAACTATAGAAAATTTTGAATTTTTTGCTTTTAATTATAAAAATTTATTTATAAAACAGTCAGTATTCGATAAGACATTTTACTGGTGCTATAAGATAATAATTGGAAAAGAGAAATGATAATGATGATGGCTAAAACAGGTTGTATCCAATAAAAGTTTACAAGATTGTACCGAAAATTGTTCCGAAATTATTCTATTATATTGAATAATAGTTTTCCGATATCTCAAATAAAATGTTTACAAATTTTGAACAACAAATAGTAAATCTCTCAACACAATACCGTCCATCGGTCGTAGCACCACAAACAAGGACAATATATTTTCGAACATTCCTGCCCGCTCGAATTAACCTTGAAAATAATATTTGCTTTTACGCACCCAAATTATTGTATCATAAATTTACATAATGTGACGCATAATGTCCAATTTGACCCTCCCCCACGCAGGTAAAATGAAGCGAATGTGCGTTAAATAAATGTTCCAACGGATTTGATTAAGCAACACAGGGACAATACGAAAAAGGACAAGTAGAAGTTTAGCATAAACTATTAAAAGCTTCTCCTTTGCATCTTTCAAATCGCATTTAAAATCACAAACGTCACAAAGCTGACGCCAATAATCCACGATAGTTATAAATATACCGAATACGTTAGAGTGACTCACTCATAAAAAAATGATTCTTTCTGCTTCGGAATTATGAAATGTATTGCTTTTTAAGATCCTTACCAAAATCCTCTAGCGAGCTTTTGCCAATTTGAAATTTTTCCCCTCCTCTATTGAAGGATTTTTTAAATAATATTTATTTTTGAAATAATTTGAAAAAAATTAAGCCAGCTTCAAATGTTTGCTTGGACAACGACATTAGGAAGATCACACAATTTCAGGATATTTTTGAAGAACGTCCTACATATATCAGAAGCTGATTCAAGGCTATCAGCTGATCCCCACTTATTCCATCCTTTGGTTCGTTTTGGCAATATATGTATGTTTATATTTCGGAATATAGTAGCAATGTACCCTGTATACAAATTTTAATAATTTTCCACAATATTAAAAAAAATCGTTGAATTTTAAGATTTCGCCGAAAACTTCTTTGGCGAGTCATCCTATTCCACATACATACATACATATTTACAAGGGATACTAATCGCGGAATTCTTTCTTATAATTTTGGGATGGGAAATATGCTACTAAAATCTAAATATGTGTGATTTCTTTGTTTTTTTATTTTAATTTGTTTGTTGTTGGTATGCATTATTTTTGATCATTTAAATTTTCTTTGTTGTTTGTGTTACTTAAAACAACGGAAGCCTTATTTGTAACTAAAAAGATACTGGGTCTATCGCTTGAAGTATCGAAAGTTATCCATTTATTTATTTGAAATTAGACTTTTTAACATAATTCTGTCATATTCTATGACAAAACTGAGTTAGCATTGGCTTTGAACCAGACCTGCTCAATTTGATTAGTAATCAATTAATTAGACGGCTTTTTTAATTGGTAATGATTATTTTATTAGTTTTTCAATTAAAGGCAATTATTAATTGACTAAGATTAGAGAAAATCAAAAAATATCAAAACAAAATCTAAAAATTATCAAAAAAAAAAGTTCTTTTGATTATTTTTGAATATTTTTGGTATTTTTTTTATTATTTTTGACTATTTTTGATTTTTTTTTAGTATTCTGCATATTTCTGTGCTTCTACAACAATGCTGAAAAAAGCAAAAAAAAGAAAGAAAGAAAAGTAAAAAACCCAAAATTATCAAAACAATTTTTTTTGCTTATTTTGAATTTTTTTAATAATCGTATAAAATCATTATTTTTTCATAATTTTTGTAATTAATTAAAAAATAATCATTAAAATTTGAAAGTAATTGGTAATCAATCATTAAATGGATTTTCAAGAAAGTAATTAATCAAACCGGTAATAATTACGATTAGTAATCATTTAACAGATCTGCTTTGAACTTAAGAAAAGTGTAAATTTAAAATCTTTCGGCCGGATAAACATATTTTTTCACAAAAATTGTGTTTAGCAAAATAATCCATTTTAAAAATTTTATAAAAGAAATTACTTAACAGTTATCTTCAAAAATTCAAAACTTAAAAAAAAAATGTGGGTAGCTGTTTGACTTTCCTTTGTTACTAGTATTAATGCATACACTTTCCTTTTAAATAAAAAAAGCATATTAAAAATACAATTATTTGTTATATATTTTAAGGTCAGATAGGAGAATAACGAGTATCCAAATCCCGGAATCCCGAGATTATAAAATCATATCCCAAAAATCCAGAGAAGGCTAGAATTAAAAAGATTTGCATTTCTAATATTTATCCAATAAATAACTTTGATATTTTAATTGAGAAAATGATAATAAAATAAAAGAGCATAAATAAAACACAAGGACTGTTAAGAAAAATGTGTCAAGGTAACATATCAGTGTACTGCCTGGTAATTTGTTTTAAAGTCACAAAGTAAAATGAATGAAGTGTCACTTCATTCAACTTGATTGTCTTAGATAAAAAAAAAACTACTTTTAGTGCTTTGTTTTTATTTTCCTTTTGATGCCTATGGGCGATTTTTATCGTTAATCGTATTGTCTATTTGCAAACATTTTGTTTATAACATTATTCCAACCTCTAACCAACCCCGTATCTACGCTTGGTTGTCCTTTTCTAATGATCTACATACGTCATGATATGCCATCACAGGCGATACTTTACATATTTTGTGGATATAAAATGGCATGTCAAAGTTACATTTTAGCACTTAAGCATAAAGGCACCATACCGACGAGTGTAATTTTTTGTTTCCGGGAGTCCTTCAACAGCTGACACTTGCGCATATATTTTCACATAAAAAAATTATTTGTGCTTTATTATATTTGACTGAGGTCAACTAGTTAATGACCTCATGCCGGTTACTTCTACTTACATATATGTACATATTTCATTACATATTCTTTTCTAGTGACGTCACGAAGTACAACTGTCAAAAATTTATCACTCTACTATATTTGAACAGACGGTGATTAATGTGGTATGACTGATTTGAAGTTAGGTTGGGTAGTAGATACGCGTTTGACAGTTAGTAAATAGCTCAGCTGATGATATTATTGCCTTTGCACAATAGTTTTTTCTAAGTAAGGAAATGTCAGTGATTGATGTGCGACTTAGTACTCCAGCAGCAGACCCAAAACTTTTGGGGCTCGTCTGAAAGAGTTTAAAGAAGGGGCCACCTTTTTTTTTCCTTCCTGAAATGAATTACCTTTGATTAAGCTCGCATAAGTTATCGGTAGTCTTTCGACAATCTCTTTGCTGTAGCCAAAATTATAACTATTTCACAGGCAGAATTTGAAAAACGCAATGGTGATTTATATTCGACCATCAAAACTATGATATTTAACTATTGTCCTTTGAAAAGCTGGGCGCCTGAGTTTGAATTGACTTAATGATTTCACCTTGCCGTTGTCTGACGGCTTGTCGTCTACAATCGGACTGAAAAATGACAGCACTTGGAAAGCGGTGATATCAAAGCAGCAACTGCTTAGTCGACCCGATTCCCAACTGTCTAAAACTCGACTACAGGTAGACAATGGAAATTCAACTGTCAAGAGAGGAATAGTTCAATGCAGCTATTGGCGTTGTCGAAACAGTCGACTGGCAGATTGTAAAACTCCTTAACAGTCACAGTGCTGGATAGAATCCCCTCAACAACACCAACCACGACCTGGAAAACTGTGCAAATCGTTGAGCATACTAAAGTTTCTGCTTACTCCGACATACTGACAGAAAACTTCTCCCTTTCCCCCCTAACTGTTCCATCTAGTTAGAATCCATCCGCAAATTGGTTAGAAGAGTCCTGGAGGAAGATCGTGTTACCAAGGTAGGCATACCGGTCGTAAAGGGCGACTAATATGCACAAAGGTAATGACGTGCAACTCGATGGTTGATCTACGGATATGATGTCTCTCACCTCTCATTACCCATCTTATCCTTCCTTAGGGAAGGAGGGGTGACATGACCTAGAACGTTTCATTGGTCATAAATCGCTACCACGACAGTCGGGCAGTACCGCAAGGGAGTAGCGGAGGGTACCGGGTTCAAATCCGGCCAAGGACGGTTAATTCGACAACACCCCCAAAACCTTCGGGGAGTGTTTTTGTCGTTACCACAACAACAACAACAACATGCCGGATCTCATCATTATGTTTAAGAGCATGCTTCCTTATGTCACTATGTGATGGATCTTCACCTAAAAGGACTTCTGTGACTAGTTTTATGGCAGTGGACGTAATGCTCAGACGACATAAGGCAGATTTGCTACATCCTCCAGTTGGTGTCAGAAAGATTGGGTGACCCTATCGGCGCAACGTCATCAATAACCGGTCCTACATACATATATGTGCAAGCAACGTTTCTTTATCTTTTTCGCCAAGTGTTACCGGCAAGTGACTTGAGGATCTTATTGCAGCTCTGTACCTTTGTGGCTTTTGCGGTGACATGATTAGCGAAGGTAAAACCATTGTCAAACGTCACCCAAAAGGTTTTGGGGCGGTTGGCAACAGGAAGAGTTACTCCATCTACGTTTACTTCTTACCTCATCTGATTTAGTCAGATATAGGGTCCGATTTCGCTCGGTAAAGAAGAATTCAAAAATTTACTTGACTCCTTTTTGAATATTTTTTAAAGCTGCCACATTGCCACTGAAAAATGTTTAATCATTACTGTATCCACATTTTGAACCTTCAACATTTTAATATTTTTAACAGTTGACACTTGAGCGTGACAATATGTGCTGTGGCGCCACATTGAAGGTCGCGTCATGTCCCGTTAGAAGTGTTTGAGCCTTATTCTTTGTTGTTGTTGTTAAAACTTTTAAAGAGCAATTACCCACCTTGAGGTGAGTGCAATAAAGAAAAATCATTTGCTTTTCCTGTTAGGAAATATCGCAATACCTATAGGATATACATTTGTATGTATGTATGTGTTACCTACGTTCGTTCATAAATAGATATGTCGGCCCACTTTAACATCGCATTGAGGTCAAGTAGAATAGTAAAATATTTTGTAAAATTGAGTGTGTAATTTGCGAAAATTAATTTTATCACCTCACCGCTAAGACCGCGCTACAGTGACAATATGCCACATAAATCATTTTATTTGCAGCTCGCGTTTGCTGCCTGGAAGCTTGAAGTTGTCCAGATGTGGCATAGCTGCGACAAATTTGGAGCATTCGATTCAATTTGCAATGAAGTCATTTGAAAACTATTTGTAACAGCAATAGAACGCAAAAGCCAAGCTTTTCCTTCAACTCCAAGCCGTAATATGTAGACCGCTATTGGCAGCCCACAGCAGCCAGGTGGCAGAAGCAAAAACTAAACCAAATGCTCCTTTCGTTTTGAATGGTGTTGAAGCCATTAAGCATTTTGGTTGTCTAAATTTATTACCATAAAAAAGTACAAAAAATCGTTGATTAGGTTCACTGCTGCACGCCTCCCTTTGTTGGCATACAGTTTTGAAGTGAATACTTCTGTACTCTCGTTTGGGGGGAAAACACGTACAAAGCAAATCGACTGCTGAGTGGAAGTTCACCCTATTTCAAAATATTTTTCAAAAGCGCCCTATCTCACAATTTGTTTGAAGAACGCCCCACCTCAAAATTGTTTTCAATAACGCCCTATTTCAAAATTTCGTTTCAGAACGCCCTATCTCAGAAAGAGTTTCAAAAACGACCTACATATCTGAACGGGAATTCAATACATTTTTAGCTGAGATAGGGCGCTTTTCAATCAAATACTCAGATAAGGCGTTGTTGAAAAAAACTTTGAGATTTGAAATAGGGCGATATTGAAACAAATTTTGAAATAGGGCATTTTTGAAAAAGATTTTGAAATAGGGTGATCTTCCACTCAGCAGTCCAAATGTAGTTTTGAGATATTAGTCGATATATGTATGTGAGTAAGGAATATGTAAAAAAGTCAACTTTAATAAGAACTGAAATACATATTTAATCTAAAACGAGAGAATGGTTAAGTTAGACCAAAACTGAGTTTATTATAACCAAGGCTAGGCAGGAAAATTTATTTGAAAGTTATATAGATATTATTTTTCTTAACTTAATATTAATTTCTAAAAATCTATCAAAGCTAGTTTAGATTTTTTTGTACTGAGCTCAATTTTGCTTTAAAACTGGCAAACTATAGCTTTAAAATATTTGTATGGTTTTCTGATATCACGTTTTTACGTAATGTTGTGGTTATTTTTGTAGTTCAAGCTTTTTCAAGTTTTACTTGTCATCTCTTTCTCTCCAAAGTACAGAAACATGAATATGTAAAAATTAAAATTTTAGGACAGCTATGACCAGTGGTGCTCAAATTATTTTATATGGAAAGATAACTCACAACACATGTACAAAAATATGTGTACAATGAGATTTTCTTTTTGAAAAAAAAAAAAAAAATTTTAAATAACGCGTCCGGTTTCAAGCAGGATCAGTTTAGGCCGTGATAGGTTACTTATTAAAAATGTATTAGTTTTTGATTACGGAGATTATTCCTGCTAATTTTAGCTATGTAACTCAAGCAGCACAATTTCGACAATTATAACCAAAGTGGGTGTGAGGGGATTCTCGTGAAGATAGTATCGGTAAAGAAACTAAATTTCAAACAAATTTATACCGCTAAAAGTTTTAGTCACAGCTGTTAAAAGAATAATTTGCAAGTTAGATTCAGAACTATCAGAGATTTTGATAAAATATGTCACACACATATAAAAGTTAGGCGTGGTTACTTTACTTCTCGATTCCACACATCTTCGGTAACAAAATTTCCTATGCCAACTAAAGTTATTATACGATACCAAATTTAATTCTGGCTCCATCTAAACGCTACCTTTCGAAATAAGCTGGTGTTTTTTGCTATATCAAAGAAAAGGCCTTGCTAACATCTTTCGACTTTTCTGCTCCCATATGTTTTCCTTTTGTTCAATTAAATTCAATTCTGAATATAAATTTTTCTGAGTGCCCCAATATTTTAAAAAAATTTTTCATTGTTAATTTGTTAGTGTAAATTTCTATTTCATATGGAAGTGCCTGATCTCCATACCAAATTGTTTTTGTTTTGCACTTTCATAAGAAACTCAGGCACTTTCATATGAATTGTATTTATATGTGAGGGCATATGGGAGTGCTTTGAAAAAAATTTTTTTTTTGTTAAAAGTGTAAATTTGTATCTGTGCCTAAATTTGAGGGAAAAAAAAAACAAAAGTGCTTTAAGTGTATAGGGATTGCGCAGCCCTGGCTATGACGGTTGTCTTTAAAATTTTCCTTTTCCATTCAATTAAAAGCATTTAAAAATTACTTAAATTATTAAAAAAAAAATTAATAATTATCTTATAAATAAAAACGCTTGACCTTGAACTCGTTTACAGTCATGGATATTGTGGAATTTTTTAAAGTTATAGTTAATTGTTTTCTTTTAATTTAGTTTTGATTAGCTTAAAAAAAAACATGTGTTGCCAGTACCAGAAGCTTTTAGTGGATAAGCGAGTGAACGCATAATCTTAAAATCCAAAAATTTGGAAATGTGTGCCCAGTACTGCATACTGGAAATGCCTGGTAAAAATTAATAGACTTCATTAACTACATTTTTTTTTTAATCTTTTAATATTAAAGTATACTAAACTATATTCTACCAAAAGTATATTTATCTAAGAATTGGGGGCGACGTAATGAGAAATACTCGTAATTTTGGGAATTTTTTTCAATCGGAAGAAATGTTCAAAATAAATTTTGAATGGTATCTATTTCAGACATTTCTTTGACTGTTTCACACTATAGTGCAGTATTTGTATATGTTACCTGGGCTTAGAATTTAGCCCTACTTTGATAGCTGACTGCCAACACGGGTTCAGTAAGGGAAAGTCCACAGTTACGAATTTACTTGAGTTTACCAGTCATGTCTCAAATGGCTTTAGAAAAAATCTGCAAACCGACGTTATTTATACGGATTTCAGCAAAGCTTTTGACAAAGTGTGCCACTCATTACTTATTCATACACTCGATCAGTTGGGCTTCCAGCCGGGTCTCAATCGCTGGATCTCTTCTTACCTTAGTGACAGGACACAAAGAGTAATGTTTAAAAACTTAGTATCCGATGTCATTTATGTCTCTTCGGGGGTTCCTCAAGGAAGCCATCTTGGCCCGATTTTGTTCTTGTTGTTTATAAATGATATTTCTACAATAATAAAATTTTCAAAAATGTTAATGTATGCCGACGACGTAAAGCTTTTCATGTCATTCGCGTCATTTGAAGATAGAAATAAGCTACAATCAGATCTAGATACACTTGTTACTTGGTGCGATTTAAATTATATGCCACTTAACCTTAAAAAATGTAAACACATGGGTTTTTCGCTTGGAATTTCTCAGCCAGGTTCCTATACAATTAAAAATTATAGTCTTGAGCAAGTGTATGATTTTGTTGACCTGGGGGTTGCTATGGACTATAAACTCAGTTTCAACCGCCATATTAACACAACAGTCAATAAGGCTAGAGGTGTCCTAACATTCGTTAAACGATGGTCTAAAGAATTTAGCGACCCTTATGTAACTAAAGCCCTCTTCACTACATTAGTTAGACCGATACTTGAATACGGTTCTATAATTTGGAACCCGCGTTACCAGGTTCATGTAGATCGCCTTGAATCAGTTCAAAAACAATTTTTACTATTTGCCTTAAGAGATTTTAATTGGGATCCCTCGTACAATCTGCCACCCTATACGAATCGTTTAAAACTCATTAATATACACACACTTTCTAGTCGGAGGGAAATGCTTGGAATTATTTTTATGATTAAATTGCTAAATGGTTCACTATCCAGCCCATTTCTTCTAAGTGAAGTGAACTGCAATGTACCGTCTCGTCCTTCAAGGCATTTTAAACCTCTAGTCTTAAAACAGTGCCGAACCAGTTTCAGTTAAATGAGCCTTTTCGCTGTTTGTGTCAAGATTATAACTCTCTTTCTGGTAGATTTGATATTTCAGACTCGCTTTTCAGCATAAAAAAATCAATTCTTTCTATCCTAAATTCATAGCTACTAATTGTTTCTTATTCTTTGACTTTTATATTAACTTCTAACAATAATTTTATTCTGTTAACTAGTTATTTCTTAATGTATAATCTATCCTATATCTAATTTACTTAGCTGATGAGGTTTTCTCTGTAGCTGAGCAGTTTTAGATCTCGACGATTAACAAACCAAAGCCTTTCAACGACTCGGCACGAACGAATAATCCGCGCGTTATGCGGATGCGCCGCTCGCGCCGGTCGGGCGGGATATGGTGGGTAATCCGTTGGGAATTATTATTATAACTTTCTTATTTAATTTTAAGTTGAATTGTTGCTATTAAAAGTTAACAAAATCGATGAGCAGAAATCGGATGGTGTAAAAATGGACACTATGAACAAAGAATCTGCCAGATGGCGGTGCATGCTTATATGGGAAATACGAAGTGTAAGAAAAAGAAGTTTCACTTCTGCAACAATTTGGATTGCAAATTTTTTGCTGGGTTTGGCGTTTGCACTTAACAATTTCGACTACGGGATTAAAATTCTTGAATTATACAACTTATTTTTTTAATTTTAATTTTTTCAAGCACCTCAAAATATATCTACATACCTACATACATATTTCTATAAACGCCCCTATGTTTTATGACCAATCCATAAATGTTCCATTGTCCATTGTCGCTTAAATAACTCGTATCTACATTTTTTGTAATCCCAAAATGGCATTGTCGTGTAGATAGGTTCGTGCACACAAACTAGTGGGAGTGTGGGTTAGTGGATTGACCTCCAACCTGTGACATGCACATGATTACTTGCATACATATATATTAGCAGACATGCAGGTATCTTGTTAGTGTTCGTAATAAATTAATCCATTCACTTGAATTTTCCAACTCATGCTCCATGACCTGACTCACTTTAGCTTAACTTTAAATCCTCACATATTTTTTTTTTTTTTTTCTAACTGTCTGTGGTTTGTTTTCTTTACAGAGAACATGAGGACTATGGCTTTTGTCAGGTGGGCACTTCAGGCGCCCTGCTGGATGACAACACCATGGTGCTTGGCTCTCCTGGACCCTTCACGTGGCGCGGCACTGTTTTTGTCACGGAAATTGGTGGCGAATATTTAGAGCGCGACAAGACAATGTACTATGGAGATCATTTGGAGAATACGTCACCGGTGGACAAATATAGTTATTTGGGTAAGTGGGAAGATTTTTATGATAAGCCTACAATTTTAAGCATTAGGTAGGACTGTTTATTATTGTTTGAATAGCTTGGATACTCATGATTCAAAGAGGAATAAAAATAAAAATAAATATAAAGTCTTATCTTGGACGTTATATATGCCCAATATGTTATTATTCTTATTGTAACAATACTTCGCTCAGCATAGTCGATACATCCACTCATATCCATGAACTAAACAGTCCGTATCCAGGGACTAAACAGTTTTATATTAGTTCTGTTCGGTGAGAACACAATTTTTAAAAATGTTATAAAATTTTTACTGGGAAGTGCTCGGCGATACAAAATATTTGCAGCGAGAGAACGAATTTTGACATTTCATTGAGAGAGAGAGTTGCAAATTTCTGCTGGTGAAACTTGTGAGTGCAAAACAGCTGATCGTGACAAAGGAAAACAACAACAAAAATTTTAAAATTTGAACTATTAACCAATCAAAAAAGCAAGAACTGTTTTGTTTGGAAGTTTTTACTGACTTCTGTTCGGCGAAAACTTTTTACTTTTGTCGTTTCGAGAGTTTTACGTCATTCTCACTTTACTGACAGTTCTTTGCAAGTTTTGTCTCCGAACACAGCTATTGAAAGACGGCCGTCGTGGTGTAGTGCTTATGAGTGGCCTAACAAAAACATTAGCCCTGTAACACGCTTCGATGTATGCTTGTCTTTATCAATATTGAAACTATTTTGGTCAGATTTTAGCTGCCCTCTACTTACCAAAAATGTATTTGGAATATCCAATTACGCTGAGACTTATGGGTTTGACGAAACTAGTCTAAGTTTACGCTATCCAAGTGGAAGATTTTCTGGCGAAGAATAGCGGGTTTCCCATTATATACTCGAGTTATATGAAACATAATACTGATGCACCGAAACGGAATATAGACTGTGTTGTACTCATACTGCCATGTAGTCTACGCCCATATATAAATTAAAGGAGTCTCCAAAAACGGTTAAAAAGCGCAAGCGTTAAAGGTGCTTTCGTTGGGAACCGAAGCGTTTGTGTAAATAAGACTGGAATATATTATTATATAGATTATATTTAATAAATCCCTTTCTTCGGGCACGTTCCTGAGTGATTGGAATTAGCTACTATCACACCTCTTTTCAAAAGTGGGAGAAAAAGTGATGTTCCTAACTATAGGCCGATATCGAAGCTATCCAGCATCTCAAAGTTATTTGAATATATTGTTAAAGAAAAAATATATTTTAACGTTAAGGCTTTGATCAGTCCCAATCAACATGGATTTGCACACGGTCGTTCTACAACCTCTAACTTAGCAGCCTTCACTGAATTCTGTATCTCTTAATTTTCGTCAGGACTCCAAGTTGACTGTATCTACACGGACTTTTCAAAGGCGTTTGATAAAGTCTCTCACACGATTCTATTGCATAAGTTTGCATGCTTAGGATTCCATTCTTCGTTTTTAGTCTGGTTTAAATCATATTTAACTGGTAGACGGTGTGTAGCCCCACCATTGATGGTATACTCTCGGACCCTTTTATGGCCACCTCAGGTGTTCCTTAAGGTAGCATTCTAGGACCGCTTCTTTTTATAATTTTTATTAATGATATTAGTAAATGCTTTTCGCATTCACAGTTTTTACTCAATGCCGATGATTTAAAGATTTTCTCGAATATTCGCGACACATCAGATGCATTTCAGTTACAGTGCGATTTGGATAATCTTTATAGGTGGTGTGAGAAGTCACGGCTCTCCTTAAATATAAAGAAATGTTTTCATTTGACATACTGTAGGCGACAAACCACCCTCACTACATCGTATAGGATTGCTAATGATGTGCTTCAATATGTAACAGAGTTTAAGGACTTGGGTGTGGTATTTGATGTCAAGCTGACATTCAATAGTCACATAAACTTCATACTTTCAAAATCGTATTCGGCTCTAGGCTTTATTCGTCGAAACTCTTCTGAGTTTTCGGATCCTTATACATTTAAACAACTTTTTACCTCTCTTGTTCGATCACACCTGGAGTATGCTGTTTTCATTTGAAGGCCATATGATCAGCTCTCAATTAGTAGAATTGAGCGTGTTCAAAAATTATTTCTAAAATATGCGTTACGTCCCTTATTAATGGCATCATTGATTGTCCTATCTTACTAGAACGGATTAGTTTTAATATACCTCAGAGAAATCTTCGTAAATTTTGCCCTTTTTATAGGGAAACCTTTAAAACAAAATATGCTAGCAATGCTCCTATTGCTCGGGGTTTGAGAGAATTTAACACTTTGTTTTTTTCTTCAAATAATATTGATTTTGTACTATCGAAATCGGATTTTGTAAAAATTTTTAATTCCATTTGTCAATAAAAAATTTTGTATATTTTAATCTAAAGGGTGTTTTTTTTAGGGGTATAGAACTTCGAATTGAAATAAAACACAAGAAAATCGTTTTAAGGTCCATCAATTTGGCTTTATTGGAAGGATAATTTTATGCCATTATTGCTTAAATATGATTTCGGGCATGTGGCCGCCGCGGCTGGCTCGAATAAAGCCAATTCTACAGGTCCAATTTTCAACCACTTTTTCGAGCATATGGGGCCGTATGTCGGCAATAACGCCACGAATGTTGGCTTCCAATTCCCCTAACGTTTCTGGTTTGTTGGTGTAGACGAGCGACTTCACATATCCCCAAAGAAAATAATCCAATGGTGTCAAATCACACGACCTTGGTGGCCAATTGACAGGTCCATTCCGCGAAATTATGCGCTCATCGAATGTTTCCTTCAATAAATCGATTGTGACGTGCGCTGTGTGGCATGTAGCGCCGTCTTGTTGGAACCACAACTCATCCACATTCATGCCATCCAATTCGGGAACAAAATAGTCGGTTATCATGGCTCTATACCGGTCTCCATTAACGGTAGCTGCCTCTCCAGCATTATTGCGGAAGAAGTATGGCCCAATGACTCCACCAGCCCATAGAGCACACCAAACAGTCAGTTTTTGTGGATGTAATGGCGTTTCAAGGGTCTCATGTGGATTCTCTTCACTCCAAATGCGGCAATTTTGCTTGTTGACGTAGCCATTCAACCAAAAATGAGCCTCATCACTGAACAAAATTTTGCGATGAAAATCAGCATCGAAATCAATCTCATTTTCGGCCCATACACCAAAATCACGACGCATTGCATGGTCTCGCGGCTTTAATTCTTGCACAAGCTGGATCTTGTAAGGTCGCAAGCCAAGATCTTTGCGCAAAATCTTCCATAAAGTTGATGGACAAAGCTCCAATTGCTGTGCACGGTGGCGAATCGATTCATTCGGGTCCTCTTCAACACTTTGCTCTACAGCGGCAATTGTTTCTTCGGTGCGCACTGTTCGACGTCTCTGCGGATGCGTATTATCACATAGAGTAAACGTAGTGCGAAAACGATCCATGGTTAACCGAATTAATTGCTCTGATGGACGATTATGTCGACCATAAAATGGACGGAGCTCACGGTAAACTTCGCGAACTGAACCATTATTTTCGAAATAAATTTGCACGATTTGCAAGCGTTGTTCTTTTTTCAACCTGTTCATGATGAAATGGCAAACCAAACTGAACATAAATGACATTAGAGTTGCCAGATTTGACCACAAAATGCCAGTTTTATCTCTATTCGAAAAACAAACCTGTAAAAAAAACACCCTGTACTACTATTTTTGCTGCTTCCTATTTTGGGAATTATAATATATTATATTGTTCTATTCTGTAAGGTATTCTGTACTGTTGACTCAAATTAAAATTAAATAAAATAAAAAATAAAATAAAAAATTCTCTTTAGCGAAAGTAAAATCTTCAAATGGCTTGAAAGGTTGTGCAGATATTGTTTTTCTGCTTTTCATCAATGCATGACTTCCGAACTGACTGATATGAAGTCTTCAAGGACCCCCTGCGGGTTAGGGGTTTAGAATATGCCCGAGGTACAACAAGTCTTCAAGGTCCCGAGCTACTTGCAACGTAAGGAATGATACATTAAAATTATTCATTGGTATTCCCGCTTTTGATGCATAAGCCAAAGGAGTTGTTTCTTCAAGAACTCTATTTCAATTTGCTGTAATGACCGTTTTTAAAGTATTTGTCATATATTAACCTTAGACTTTTATAGAACAAAAACTGCCTGACTACATGGCATCATCATCATCACTTATTGCCGCTTAACCGCCTAGGCGATTTTGGTCGTTGCTTATCAAAGCACGCCATTTATCAATTTTCATCGATAACTGACACCTATTGGAAACACCAAGGGAGTGCAAGTCATCCACCACCTGTTTCTTCCAACTCATTCGAGACCACCCCTTTCCTCTGCAGCCGAACTCGGGTGTCGATAGGAAACCCTTTTGGGCTGGAGCTGGCCAGATCTGTTTAAACAGGGAACATTTCACTCAGTAAGATTTGCAAAACCAACTTTCAGTTATTGACCAATAAAAAAGGAAACAGCTTGCAAGTTTTTAAAAATTTCTTGAAATTTAAAGAAAATTTTACTAAACTCTTTCTTTACTTATAATGCTTAGAAGTTTTCTCGACAAACAGGCTTATTACTAAATTTTCGTTTAGTCACCTCGAATAGTGCATGCTGGTTCTTGATAGGGTTTTCATTTCTAGTATAAGAAACTTCTGGTAGCACTATGGACATTGTTAGTCTATGTGAGGTTTTGACAGACCGGCCAGCTCAACCTAACTTAGCTTTAACCTAGTCTGTAAGCGTTAAATTATTGAAATAATTTTTTTAGAACACACTGAAAAAACATTCAGAAAAAGAGTAGGTGAATGAAAATGTTTCAAAGAATGCAAGACAAATACTCAGCTATTGTTGTGATCATGATCCAATAATACAGGTCGTGTTAATAGACCAGCTGATTTTTACTTTTGGCTCGAATTTTGACATTACACTCATTTGTCAGTACGATTTTGACGTTAAACTCACAAATTACAAAAACAAAATACATGAAAATTTTTTGTGTGTCTGTATGTTTATCGAGCTGCTACGACCTGTTGTACAAGGTGGCGCAAAAGTAAGCTTCCGATGTTCAGCATATCGGTTGTGGCACGTGCAGTGTGTGCTGTTGCACCGTCTTGTTGGAACCACATGTTTTCCAATCCCAATTCATCAAGTTGCGGCAAAAAGAACTCGTTGATCATTGCTCTGTAGCGCTCACCATTCACAGTAACCGTTTCGCCCCGACCGATTATTGGTCAAATAAATAGTCAGCAATATTCCGCGTTCTGGAGCACTGTAGCGTAACATTGTTTATTAACGTGTATTTCGCATGTGTTTACTACACAAATGTCAAAACAGAACTGACTTTAGGGGCCAATCGCAAAATTTATAGCATTTTCTGATAGGAGGATTACTTTTGCGCAGTAACCGTTTTTCACCGACCGAAATAAATAGTCAGCAATATTCCGCGTTCTGGAGCAGTGTAGCCTAAAATTGTTTATTAACGTGTATTTCGCATGTGTTTACTACACAAATGTCAAAACAGAACTGACTTTAGGGGCCAATCGCAAAATTTATAGCATTTTCTGATAGGAAGATTACTTTTGCGCAGTAACCGTTTTTCACCGACCGAAATAAATAGTCTGCAATATTCCGCGTTCTGGAGCAGTGTAGCGTAAAATTGTTTATTAACGTGTATTTCGCATGTGTTTACTACACAAATGTCAAAACAGAACTGACTTTAGGGGCCAATCGCAAAATTTATAGCATTTTCTGATAGGAGGATTACTTTTGCGCAGTAACCGTTTTTCACCGACCGAAATAAATAGTCAGCAATATTCCGCGTTCTGGAGCAGTGTAGCGTAAAATTGTTTATTAACGTGTATTTCGCATGTGTTTACTACACAAATGTCAAAACATAACTGACTTTAAAGGCCAATCGCAAAATTTATAGCATTTTCTGATAGGAGGATTACTTTTGCGCAGTAACCGTTTTTCACCCACCCAAATAAATAGTCAGCAATATTCCGCGTTCTGGAGCAGTGTAGCGTACAATTGTTTATTAACGTGTATTTCGCATGTGTTTACTACACAAATGTCAAAACAGAACTGACTTTAGGGGCCAATCGCAAAATTTATAGCATTTTCTGATAGGAGGATTACTTTTGCGCCACCCTGCGAAATAATGATCCAAAAAGAGTCCGTAATTTGAGCTTTTTTGGGGTGTTTTTTAGTAAACATCAAAAATACCACTTTTTTATGAAGATTTACGGAGCCGTGGAAGAAGAAATGAATATTGTAGGGCGGATAAACTGCAAGGCTTAGTTTTATGAACGATTTAGAGCATTTTGTGATCCTTTTTGTTGTACGCGTAAAGAGAATTGTGAGAAAATAAACGTTGGAGAGCGGATAAGCAGCAACGTGCCATTATATGTATGTTTTAGAGCATTTTCTGAGGTTTTTTTATTTTACCTAATGGAACGTAAAGTGTCTTTTTCTCCTGAATGTTTATCAATAGTCAAAAGTTGGAAGCGAACTAAAGTGCATTTAAAATAAAATAAAGTCTACTATAGAAACCAGTCTATATAGCATTTTAATGAATGGAATATAGTTTTTGATTGAATGAAGTCATAAGTTCCAAATGAAAAATGTATTTTAATTAAAACTTGTTTTCAATAAAGAACTAATAGAATTACATATGTTTTCAATATAAAATAAATAATACTATATAAACCATTAGAAGGTGAACTTTCTTCTGATTAGTTAAATACAGATATGAGTATTAAAAACCTATAAGAATCTTAGCAAAAGAATAAAAAACAGGAAAAAAATTTGGCTAAAAAGGCTCAAAAAAAGCTTCAGAAAAGCGGCAATAAAAGGCTCCGAAAAGAGTCCAAAAAGGCTCCGAAGTTCATTAAAAAAGAGCCAGAAAACGCTCCAAATTCATCGGATTCGGACTCATTTTTATGACTCCTTTTGGGTTGCCCGCGTAGAACGATTTTTCGCTCCATTTGGGCTCCGAAAGGAGCTTATTTCGGAGGGTAATACTCCGAGAAATGTGCGTTTTATGGCTCCGAAGGGAGTCTTTTTTCGCCCTTTTGGTTAGCTGGGATCTAATTGGTGTACTCAAAAGTGTAGGTAAAAATAAAAAGGACAATAAATAGAAAATGAGACATCAACAGCGAAAAAAAATAACCGCTTAGATGGTCAAGTGATTGACATGCGGCACCAAAAGTGTGGTGATAAATGACGTTAAGGAGCTTTCGAAATAGATATATCCGAATAGCTATAGTATTTGTTTCTAATTTTTTTCATATTATATATACACATACATTTTTTGTATTTTATTGTGCGAAAAAAGTGTTCTAAAATACCTTTTAAACAAGGATACACAACCTCAAAAATGTAGATCATAACTTCATAACATTAGGACACATTACCTCAAAACATCAACATCTGATTCAAAATACCAGATGTTACCTAAAAAAAAATTGAGAATGCAATAGAAACATTTTCCAAACCTTTTACTAGAGGGATGTGGATATCTAGGGCGGAAGGTTTTTCCAACACTTCCAGCGGGAAAATATTGTAAATAATATTTCATAGAAAAACAACCAAGAGTATAATTCTATTTCCCTCCCATAAACTAATGAACGGCCTAATCATCATTCCACCTATATTTTTGCTTATTTCAGGCATGGCCGTAACTGGTGGTCGTTACTTTGGTGATCGCATGTCTTATGCTTCAGGTGCGCCACGCTCCAATGGCCACGGGCAAGTAGTGATTTTCAACAAAGCCAATACCAATCCAATACCAGTTAAAATGATACTCGAAGGTGAACAATTCGGCTCAAGTTTCGGTTATGAGTTAACCACAACCGACATAAATGGCGATCAAAAACCGGATCTTATCGTTGCTGCACCATTTTATTTCAACAAATCCGAAGGTGGCGCTGTATACATTTACCAAAACGATAAGGATATGTTGCCAGAGAAACCTACTATGAAGCTCACCGGAACAGTAGAAAGTAATTTTGGGCTTGCGCTCGCCAATATTGGCGATATAAATAAGGACAACTGTGAAGACTTGGCTGTGGGTGCACCGTACGAAGCAGGCGGTGTAGTTTATATTTATTTAGGATCACGCACTGGTTTGGTGGCAAAACCTGCACAACGCATACAAGCTTCGGATCTCGGTTTACTGCCACATCCACTGCTCACATTCGGCAGTTCGATAAGTGGTGGTACCGATCTAGATGGTAATTCATATCCCGATGTAGTTGTTGGCGCTTATAATTCTTCAGTGGTGGTAGCGCTACTTTCAAGACCCATCATAAATATACAAACTACAGCGCGCGGTAGAGAATTAAGAAATATTGATCCCGCGAAGTCTGGCTGCTTACATGACGCCTCAACTAATTTAACGTGCTTCACATTTGAAGCTTGCTGTTCCATTGATCCCTATGAACCAGCCACGGCGAATAAGGATTTACGACTGTTGTACACAGTTGAAGCGGAGACTTTTGGTGGTAATAAAAAATTCTCACGTGTACTCTTCGATCGCGAGAATAAACGCAGCAATGTGGTGAAACGTGAGGTGACGGTGCGCACCAATGGGCGCATGACTTGCGAACAGGTGACTGGATATATCAAGGAGAATACCAAGGATATACAGAGTCCGATAAAATTCCGCTTAAATTATACAATTGTGGAGCCCAAGTTGCCGAGATCAGGTTTGGAAATATTGAATCCGATTTTAGATCAAACGCAGGCGCTTGTTGAGTTCGAAGGTACATTCCAAAAAGATTGTGGGGAGGATGATATTTGTGAGAGTAATTTAATATTGAATGCAGAATTGGACTTGAATATGGAGGGTAAGTAGGCAATAGGCGGACTGAGGGGTAATGTTTGAACTATAGTGATACGACGCTTTTTTTTTATATTTCACAGATGACAATTATGCATTGGTATTGGGCGAGAAGGATGAAATGCGCGTCAATGTGAATGTGCTAAACAAAGCTGATTCGGCTTATGAGACGCAGCTGTTTGTGATCCACCAGAAGAGTGTCTCCTATATTGCAGCAAAACGCACGGTAAACCGGAAACATACTGCGGTAATAAAATATTTTCTTTAAACGTTAACTTTCTTCTAGAACTCTGTAATCTGCAATCGTTTCAACGACACGGTGGTCTCTTGCACACTCGGAAATCCTATGAGTCGCAATTCGGCTGTTTATGTCTCGCTGCGCTTTGATCCCAGCGGCTTGGAAAATGATGAGCGTACGCTAAGTTTTCATGTATTCGTTAACACAACCTCGCGTTTAGTGGGCCATGCGAAACCCGAAGCACAGCTGGAAGTGCGTGTGGTAAAACGTGCTGAATTAAATTTACAAGGTTGGGCAAAACCGGAACAAAGTTTCTACAGTGGTGAAGTGAAGAAGGACAGCAAGGTGATGCAAATGGAAGATGTCGGATCGCCATTGATGCATACGTATCAGGTGAGGGAAATTTTCATAAGTCAGAAATATTTAGTATGTTATCTGTGGGTGAAGGCAAGCCCAGTAAGGAGTTTTTAAAGTTAACTTCTTAGCGATTGATTGAGAGTGAAATTTGGAGTAGATTGACACTTATTAATGATGCTACGGGAATGAAAAACTGTAGCAGAGTATTGTATTAAAATTTAGAATAAAAGCTAATTTTAGCAGAAGTAGGCAGGGTTAGGATCATTTCGGGACTTTTTGGGTATCGTGTTCCGGACTTTTTCCAAATCAATTTCGGAACTTTTCTTGGATTTATTTCGGGATGGTCCCAGGACTTTTTTTGTGCCTTTTCGGGATACATTAAAGTTGTGTTTGGGACCATTTCAGAATCGTTTTTTGATTGTTTACTGGACTTTTTCTAATGCTACTTATACTACATTTACACTGCACCGCATTTGAAAAATGCAAATGAGTAATTTCAAACCCATTTTCATTAGCTCATTCGCCCAAAATGTCTAATTAAGTGCAGTGTAAATGTAATATTAATCTAAATGCATCGAAAACGAAACATAAAAGTTCCACACAGTTAATAAAATTGCCACCTCAACAATTTGTAGGTTATGGATATGGCAGAAAACCAAAAATCAGTTGGTTGACTAAGGTATGGTTATGGCGTGAGCGTTATGGTATGGCACCATTAATTGATTACATTGATTTCCATAAGGTTGGTTGGATCAGCTGTTTTATATGGAAATTGTTAGTCACCATTTACAGGGATCTTACTTCAAGACATATACCATACCATACCGTAGTATACTGTGGTTTGTGAAAAAAATAGTTGACACAGGGTGACCTTTTAAACATAATAAATTTCTTCATACGACCAACCAATTACATATTTTTTCATAAGGGGACTCTGTTACATTTCATTTTAGCTCAAATCTTTGTATAGTATGACTATGATTGACCAACATTTAAAATGTCTTTTTAAGTTAGGTAAAGATTTTAATTAATTGGCGGCCGCCGTGGTGTGGAGGTAGTGTTGCCGGCCTACCACACCGAAGGTCCATGGTTCGAGCCCTGGTACAGGTAACATCAAAAGTGATTTGAAAAAAAAGTTTTTCAAAACGGGGTCGCCCCTCGGCAGTGGTTTGGCAAACTCTCCGAGTGTATTTCTGCCATGACAGGCTTCTCAGCAAAAAATTCGGCAGTGGTTTGGCAAACTCTCCGAGTGTATTTCTGCCATGACAGGCTTCTCAGCAAAAATTCGTCTCCTTTGTAGATGCCGTTCGGAGTCGGCAAAAAACTGTAGGTCCCACCAATTTGTAGGGAAAATTCAAATCGGCACACCACAAATTGCAAGAGAAGCTTGGCGCAAAAATCTCTTAGGAGGTTTATGATGATATACCTGTTGTATACCGCTATAAAGAGAGAGAAAGATTTTAATGAAAACGCGTGTTAAGCAACGACTATGATTACAGGCCCATAACTTTTACTGTGCTGCTCGCGTTTTTTTTATTTTTCAGAATAAAAAAACCGAATGGGCTCACGCAAATTCGACGTTCACCATAGTGGGAACTTCGGAGTTCTGTTGGCCATTTGCATTCTAGCCTTAGACAGCTAGAGTTTAGGTGAGCTAAGTAGACAATTGATACCAACTTTTGCAAATATTTAACCTTTTAAAATTCATTTAAAAGCAATTATGATTAGTGCTAATAGGGCATTATCTAACGGTGAGCATTACGTTACTGCTGGTTGGATGTACAAAAGATGTTTATGCGAAATAGGCCAGGAGGAAAATTTTTTGACTTGGTGTCATCGAACCTCCGAAGAACTTATCCGTTAGATAATGTTGTATCATAACGGACCAAATGAGCTTCCCCAGGCTAGGAGCTATTGCTAATCAATCGAATTTAAACTAAATATAAATGACAGAAAAGTGTAAACTATATGAGCTAGCGTTAATGGGTATTGCAAAAATTATGAGATTAATATCAATATTATATTTCTCCCCACAGATCTACAACGATGGTCCATGGAAAGCGCCAAAGATCGTACTCACCATATATTGGCCACATCAACTCAACAGCGAGAAGAGCAAAAAAGACAAATGGTTACTATACATAGAAGCTATGCCTATTGTGGAAAACGTGGAGCTCAGTGAGTGTTTTGTGTCGCCCGAATATGTCAATCCACTCAAGCTGGCATCAAAAACGAAGTCCAACGAACTATTCGATACACTGCTTATGGCACCAGCGCCTTATATGATGAGACCCACAAACAAAACCCAATACTTCGCCAGTCACTACAGCACGTACAGCGAAAAAAGTGCGTATACAAAGAAAAGGCCAACGCAGCGACCGGGTCTACATGATGAGGATGATGATGACGAAGTGGATCGCTATTTAAATCGTGTGCGCCGAAATACCTTCGAACGTATCATAAGACCCGAACGTTTTATGGACAGTGGCGGTGAGCATACAAATCGAAAACGTGATATAGTCGAATTGGATTGTAATAAGGCGACAGCTTCTTGTGTGAAAATTCAATGTGATATCTATAATATGCCAGCAAAGACCGAAGCTTACGTGCATATAAGAGCCAGACTGTGGAACTCGACTCTAGTATCGGAATATCCACGAGCTGATTTAGTGCGTATAATGTCACGCGCGCAAATCAAAATACCGCTCGAATATTCGGTGGAACAAACCGATGCGAATATTTTGGTAAGTAAAATCTCTTTTTTGAGCTTTGTAAAGTGGATGGAGTTTATTTAAAAACAATTTTTTGGCTCTTCTGAAATCTTTAGGTGGAAACGCGCGCCTATCCCGAACTGCTGGATCAGCAACGCGAGCAGCCAACATCCATATGGATATATATTGTTGCTATTATTTGTGGTCTTATCGTTTTGGCGCTTGTTGTGATTGTACTGTGGCGTCTTGGTTTCTTCAAACGACGACGACCCGATCCTACGTTGAGCGGTAATTTAGTAAAGAAGAGCGAAGAGAAACCATTCCTGAATGATACAACGAGTAATGGACGTGGCTTCTAACAACAGGGGACAGTAGGGTGGGATCTCGCACAAAGAGCGCCGCCTAAACCACTACGGACATGTTGTTTAAAAGTTGAACAAAGCTCCGAGTCGACAGTACTTGCTAACAAAAACAATGGTTTTTATTTAAACAACAACAATGATAATATTAATAACAACAATAACAGCAACTACAACACAAATGGCTATGGCATCGCTAATGGCAGCTATTATAGGTATCCATGGTCAAGTCATGAGCAGACAAATGGCGCTGTTATTGATTGGGGTTCTCATTGGTAGGCAAATGCGGCTGGCTATTCGTCCGTTCAGTGTAAATTAGGTGTAGCGTTTTATGAATATATAACACAATTTTTATTTTTTTTGGGTGGTAATTGTCTGTGCCATTTTACTTAATGTAGGCATAAAATTTAGTTCGGCAAAAAGATTTAGTTCGTGAGTAAAAATTAGCATGAAATGCACAGAAAATTGTTTATATTGTACGTATTTAGAAATATAATTTTTGTAAGAACTTATTTAAGTAAGATAAAGAAAATAACAAAAATATTGAAAATGTTAAAAGTAACTATATCGTCGGCTGAGTGGAAGATCGCGCAATTTCAGATATTTTTCAACATCATATCTTAGCGTTTGATTCAAAACCAGCGTCAAATTTACTGAATTTACATTGAAATAGAAGGTTTTTGAAACTCATTCTAATATAGGGTATACTTCAAAAAAATTCTGGGACAAGGCGTTTTTCAACAGTTTTCTGTTTGATCTTCCACTTCGATGTCGATTTCTAATAAGTGTACTCGTATATGTACTCGTATCAGTAGGTATGGATTTTTTTAAAATTAATTACGCCGTACAACAAAAATTTGGCAACAATGTAAGCATGCAGTACAAAACATTTTTGCAGAACATACTCCAGCTCTGGCGCCAAAAGAAATATTGTTCTTTATGATCAGTTGAATCTTTCATACCAACACTTTGATCTGCCACATTCCGTCACTTTTTCGATGGCTCCAATCTCTCTCAAACTCTGACTCGAACTGAATTACTAATGGCTAAAATCCATAGAATTTTTAAATTTCGACTTTAATTTTGACTGAGGACGCGCGCTATAAGGTAAGCATTGCTCAAAATTTTGATTCGCTGTACGTTTGCATGGCAGAACCCTACTTATAGAACACATTCAGCTTATCTGTCAAGGTAAAATACTAAGGTTAAAGTTCTATGTAAATCTACCTTAAAATTAACAACTTTTGGCTGAGGGAGAGCCTTATATATTATCTTTTTTGTGCCCTTAAGGCCCGGTTTTTCAGTCGTTGGTTAAGCTCTGTTTAAACTAAGTTTGCTTAAACTCGGCATAAATTTAAACTCCAGTTAAACTGCAGAGCGGTTTTTCAGTGAGAGTTTAAGGCCGCTTTTAAGATTTGCTTTTTATATGGCAACATTGGTTTTTTTGTTATCTAGATACGGCAACAGATGACATTTGTTTACATATTCAACGCCATTGCTAAATGAAAAACCGCTGTGAACAAAGAAAAAAAATACGCCGTGTAAAATTTAAATAAAATATCTAAATATAAATAAATTAAAAATGTCCAGAAACAAAATTTTCAGTTTAATGTTTCACAACCAAAACAATGAAATATGCAAACAACTGATAGGTTAACTAGAGTTTAACCCTGCCAGATTGGCCGCTTAAGCTCCGTTTAAACTCTGTTTAAGGTTGACTGAAAAACTGCGGAACAAGTTTAAGCTTAGTTTAACTGACAAATTGAGTTGAACTTGTACTGAAAAACTGGGCCTAAGAGTCAGAAAACCGATTAGGAAATAGATTCGAGTAGTTCATGAACGAACTAGTTCATTAACCTAGTGATCGAGGGAACAAGCTCGAAATTTCAAATGAACATACTTGACGTATGTATGTAAAATTTTCGTAAAATTTTTGTTGCTTTCTACGAAGTATGATTTATTGAGAATGAATATTAAAATACTGGGAATTCTGCCTATGCTTTATTACTGGTTTTGCCAATATTAGTTGTGTTCGGTGAGGATAAAATTTTTACTGGTGATACAAAACATGTGCAGCGAGAGAACGCATTTTGACATTTCATTAAGAGAGAGTTGCAAGTTTCTGCAGGGGGAATTTCACTCAGTAAAACTTGCAAGTGAAAAACAGCTGTTCGTGACATAGGAAACCAACAAAAAAAATTTAAACATTTGAGCTATTAACCAATCAAAAAAGCCACAGCAAGTTTTCACTGACTCTTGTTCGGTGAAAAATGTTTACTTTTGGCGTTCCGAGATAGCTTTACGTCATTCTCACTTTGTCACCGAGCACAGCTTTTATATATGTACACAATAGTATTTGTGTTCTTTTTGTCGCCTGCCTGTGTTTGATTTCGTTGCAGACCTGTAAAGTACTGAGTATATACTTGTACTAGTACCAAATAAGTATAAGTACTCAAGTACTTTGAAACGTCAAGTATAAAGTACAAGTACCGCAATACTTGACTTGGAATTCAAAAGTACAAAGTACCCTTCTGTTAAGAAAACAACATTTGTATGACGGAATAATTATTTCAAGATCTAGTTTTCTCGTGAATGTTTACAAACAAAATAAACCCAGTTGGAAAAATTTGCATACGGTTTAAAAATTTCAGACATAAAGCACAGCATAACCATTTGGTTAATTTGTAGGATGAGACATCCTCAGAAATCGAACAGCCTTTATATATGTTTGATTTCGGTTCGGCATACCCAAATAAAAGCGCTAAATTTCTGTCAAACTTGTATTATTTCGTATCCGTCCTGTGCAACCAACTTCACGGTGAAGCGCCCTGTCAAAATACAAAATTCTAATTGGTGAGCGCTAGCAAAGCGCTATTCGGGGATGATTCATAAAAATTGTGGCATAAGTCATGTCCTGGAAATCCATTCGATTATGGAATATTTGCGTTTGCGCCTTTTTAAAAAAATTTGAATAATTTTTTTCAAGACAAGAACAAAAAAGGATAGATCCCTCAATTATGTTCATACGCGAAGCAAAATTTAGTAAGTGCATTTTTTCAAAATGAATAGTTTTTTGCTGATACACATTTGCGCGCTGCAAGCTTACAAATGACTTGCTGAACGAATTTATTTGTAAATAAATGTTTCCATTTTAAAGTTACGCATTTTATATACTTCTTCATAAATATGGCATGCATGTAGACCTGTTAAATTTGATAAGTAATCAATTAATTTTTTGTTAATTGATATTAAAGGAAAAATTACAACGATATGCAGTGCCCGACTTCTCATCAGACCCCTTCTCGGACACTGGGATACGAACCCAAGTGTCTGCACCAAAGCCGCTGTTAGAGTACTCTAACAACTAAGCTATGATGCCCTGTAGCGTCACGATGCATTTTTCCTCTAATATCAATTAACAAACAAACATAAAATTTCGAGCACTGCTCCAACAACAATTACCATAACTATTAATTTTTTAATTCGTAATGATTAATTTAATTGTTTTTCAGGAAAAGACAATTATTAATTGATTAAAATTAGAAAAAAGTTGATTTGATTAACTGAGTATTTGTGATTTTTTTTGGATTTCGGTTGATGTGTTTATTTATATGCTTCTACAACAATACTGAAAAAAATCAATAATAATTAAACAAAACTCAAAAGTAACCAATACCAACTTTTTTGATAAATTTTTTTTTTTTTTTAATTTTTTTTAATAATCGAAAAAAATTATAATTTCTTTTAATTAATTGGGAAATAATCATTGAGATTTAAAAGTGGTGGTAATGAATCATTAAATAGATTCTCAACAAAATAATTAATCAAATCGGTATTCATTACGATCAGTAATCATAATTTAACAGGTCTGCATGCATGCTTCATGTATGCATATAACTTATTCCAGCTGGGACAATATAAAATGGTTTGTGGAGCGTGATACTCGTCAAAACACTTCAAAAGTACTTACAAGTGCCGTACTTGTACTTCACCAATTCAAGTACTTGTACTTGTACTCATCTCTTCGAAGTACTAAGATACTGGTACTTGTACTGATACTTACTTTTTACAGTAGAAAAATTTCTTTGTTTTGCAATGAGTGATTATGGTTGCTTAAGCTGAAGTTATTGGTGCGTTATCGGTAACCTTATAAAACAGCTGATTCTACCAACCTTATGAGAAACAGAGCAATCGATTATTGGTGCTACATCGTAATTCGCTATCCGTAACGTAAGCTTACCGACCAATTGCATTTTTGTTTTTCTCTTACGTTAAGGATATGACTAACAGAGAAATGGTAATAATTTACTCTAACACGCAAGGACTAGAACAGATACAACCATTACGGTAGAGCTAACTCATATGCGTATTGATCACAGAAATCATAATCCGGAAGAGGAATTAATATTTTTAATCCTGTAAAAATAATTCACAAAAATCCGCGTTCCCACTACAGCCGGTTCTATTGTACGGGAATGACTCTGGTTTTACCCGAAGAAGGGCGCTTATTTCGATATAATACTGTCTAACTCATCACAAATCCCCCTAAAAAAATCCACAAAAAACTTTTGCTAAAGTTAACTCCACATTAATTACCTTGAATTTCGTAAATTTATTTTTATATTAATTATTTTGTTATTCAAAAATGATATTTAGAAAGTAGAACGGTGTGACGTTTATCCATTCTTGTAAAATCAAAATTATTGCAAATATTTTGCTTAAGAAAGCAAGAGGATACATTTGAATGTATAGTGCGAAATAAATAAAAGGTGAACACTGAAATATATATCATTGGTTTGAAAAAGGGAAAACTCTGAAAGATTTTTTCAGATTACTTCGAGCGGTTGAAAATAGTATTCTACTCCCGGATTGTGATTCCTGAGACCAAAACTCGTCTTGAGGCACCTGCCCTTTTTTAGTAAAGTAATATCGATAAAATTTCCAGGTATGTATTTGCATACTGGCAACATTAGAAGTAGCGAAATTTTGAAATAGATTGCAAAGTTCAAAAATTCATAAATTAAACCAAAAACAAAATTTTTCGACGAAATCAGCATTTTACAATTTCATGAATACAATTTACTTAGCAAAAGTTAAAGGCAACTTATATAAGAAAAACGAAATTGTCAAGATACTTTCAGAGCCATTTTAAGTATTTAAATCTACTAGAGTTCGCCCAGTGGTTGAAATTCAACCAATAAACTTTGTTTTATTTTATTTTTTTGCTGTAGGTATGTTTTATCCGCCTTTTTTTCTTCCTTTCTATGTCGTTCCTTTCCTCTAACATATTTTTATTTTCCTTGATTTCTTTTTTTACTCTCGTATTTTATTTTTTACTTTCCTCAAACTTCTTTTCCTTTCCCTTCCCTTCCTTTTATTTTCTTTCTTTCCCCTTCGTTTTCTTACCTTTCCTTTAATTCCCTTTCCCTTCCCTTCCTTTCATTACCTTACCATTCCTTTCTTTCCTTTAATTTTCCTTCCTTTCCATTCCCTTCCCTTTCCTTTTCCTTTTCTTTCCGTTCTTTCCTTTAATTTTCCTTCCATTCAATTCTTTTCCTTTCCTCTATTTTCCCTTAATTTTCTTCGGTGTTTAATACTCTTTATGAGTAATCATTTATTTTATTTTTGTAAACCCTGTTTGTAGGTATCAGCAATGAATTTTACATATTTGCTCATGTTTTACATTGCTTGTTTAATGTATCCAACAAAGCAACTTTTCGTGCTCTCAGCAGAGCAGCTGACACTGGGCATCGTAGCCAGTAATCAAAACAATAACAACAACTAAAGCAAAAATGCATGACACAACAGAGTACATATCTATAGTGCGAATACTTATTTTTCATTGGTCCACTACCAACTCTTCGCACCCACAGTGAGAGCCGACCACACGAATAACACAAAAACATGCATGGCAAGTCTACTCACACTACTACGGCTCTTAATTTTTTCCTACAAAGCAACTCCTCGGCCATGCTCACGATTCAGCATAGTACACAAAAAGCAAGTACACACACACATCGTGTCTATAGTGTGAATAAGTAAATGTGTAGTGGTGTGACTTTTATGTAAAATTTTTTATATTAAACTGATTTTTAAAATTTTTTTTATTTACGGATAAAAGTACACCTCAAAATTTCTTATCTATACATATATAATTTGTATACCTTAGAATTATAGTTTAGCAGAAAACGGTTCCACATTGCATTCATCTTGTCTATTTATATATAAGATAATTCTAAAGACATTTCCCGTATAATTTGTTATTGTACATATATTCAGATCCCTGGAGTAAGGAGTATCATTTGAAACCAATTTAAAAAGCCAAGTCACAAACGAAAGCGCTGCATCACTGCAATAAGTTTCAAAGGACACTTTATCTAACTAAAATTCCCAACTCTAGGAGATGGATTTTAAGTAACCTCTTTCTATTTCTGACTGCAATTTAATAACGCCTTCGGAAAAAATTGTCAAGTATGAAAATGTAATATTTTCACAAGAAACGAAGTCTTCGTAGTTGGCAACAAAGTTGTTAGTCTTCAAATTTTATACTCTTGGTTCTAAGGCATATTTGCAAGTAAAATATAAGTCAGACGTGCTGTCCTATGAGTCCTTTTCAAAAAACTCTCTACTTATATTTTTATTTATACTGATATTTGGATAAAATTAAAATTGTCTGAAATTATATGCCCACACCATTCAGTAGCGCAGCCAGGATATCGCGAAGGTAGGGGCTATCTTTGAAAGGCTATGAAGTTTTTTTTAAAGAAATTTCACTCAAAATCATTTATCTTGGCAATAGAAGAAGTGTTAGAAAACATCGATGTTTTTTGGAAGAAAATATTGATATTTTGAAAAAGTTAATTTTATCACACTTTTCTGGCTTCATAAACACAGAAAAACAAAGAATCGGTGCCTTTGATTTCATCGCCATACATGTTGAAAAAAAAGAAAAACAAAAAACTAGCAACGATTTCCGAAATGAAGCCAAAAGCATCGGTTTTCCTGCACTAATGGATAGACCGAGAGCAGTATGTCTAAATTAGTCTCAAAGAAATAATATTAGGAAACAATTTCAAAACTGACTACTAAAAACGTTTTTGAAAAATTCCATTTTATCTTTTTCTAGTTTTTTACAGACTTGTTAAATAATGATTACTAATCGCAATGATTGACGGTTTGATTCATTATTTTCTTGAGAATCCATTTTATGATTGATTACCAATTGCTTTAAATTTTTACGATTAGTAAAGAAAAATCAAAAATAATTAAAATAAAATTAGTTTTCATTATTTTTGATTTTTTTTTAAGTATCATTGTAGAAGCACATAAATATTCACATAAACAATACTAAAAAAAAATCAAGAATATGCAAAAAAAAATCGAAAAAAATCAAAAAATTATCAAAAGTAATCAAAACAATTTTTTTTGGTTTTTTAAATTTTTTCTTTGATTTTTTCTAATTGTAATCAATTAATTATAATATAATAATAATTGCCTTTACTTGAAAAGCAATTTAAATAATCATTATCAATTAAAAAAGCCGTCTAATTAATTGATTACTAACCAAATTTAACAGGTCTGGTTTTTTATTTAATGATTATTAATAATGGCTTACAAACTATAGCTTTCTGGGTTTTAGCGCCATAGTGGGATTCATAACTATGTAGGGTCTATGAGGCTCTTGTTAAAGACCTACTCTGGAAGCCATTCTGATTTGAAAGCTGCCCTAGATGCTGCTTGATATTTTGAAGTGAAATATCCGAAATTTGTTTTTTATTAAAAAAAATAATGGTACAATAAGAAGGTAAAGTCAACTCTAAAGCAACAAAATACTGGCGTAAAGAGTGTCAAAAGCAACTGTCTGGTGTTAGCGAATGAAGGGAAGAGAAACCAGAAAAATTTTCATTTGTGAGAAATTATGTGGCGCGAGCATGGTTGAAAAGTCATTATTATTGAATAATGTCGCCATATTTGCAATTGTTTTTAATACCTATAAGCGTTAGAAAAATAACCAAATTGCAAATGCAAGTCACGCTTATCTACATTTTTCTGGTTTAGATTCTGCTGTTTTCATCTCCTCCTGACAATGTATACGCCAGTGTGTTGAAAAATATTCAATCAGCTGAGGAAATGTCAGACTTATTATTGAACCATGTTAAAAATGATGTTTCTAAAACTTCAAAAAAGCAGTTAGCAAATTTATCCGATGTAAACAATCCAAAACCATTTATCATATAATGTTCTGAAATGTAAAGTACGAATAATAAAAGCATCAAAGTGGCGAAGGGGCCATAAACCCCAATCCACAATAAATCGAAGATCCCACTAATTCTCTTCAATCCTGGGAACTTACTGCCACAGTCTGACATTAGATTCGCTCGATAGTAGAAAAATGTACATATTTATTGCACAAGCGGGGTTATAGATGGTGCTTACCTTTAAGTGTTACTGCTTTTTCAGTATTTCAACGCACTTGTTTTAAATCATATAAAATAATGTGTTATATTCATTAATAATAGGCAATTTAAAAAGTAAAATATGTTCTTCGAATTTAATTTTAAATACAAATAGATGTATGTAAATATGTAGTAAATAAGCAGAGTATGTATAAATTCCAGGCCTAGAACTACCGAACAACAAAATGGTAAGAAATAATGAAAAAATTAATTCGTGGTAGCTATCAAAATGCAGTAGCGTATTTATCGGAAAAAATATGCCTAAAAATTAATTTTTGTAAGAAAAACTAAAGATGTCTTTACAGTTATAAGCATTATCAGTCAAATTATCATTTGTTTTGAAATAACTTCAATCTACGGGTAATTAAATATTTTTTCAAGAATT
This sequence comes from Merzomyia westermanni, assembly GCA_949987695.1. NCBI lineage: Eukaryota > Metazoa > Arthropoda > Insecta > Diptera > Tephritidae > Merzomyia > Merzomyia westermanni. The sequence goes on from OX465290.1 coordinate 62,117,461, forward strand.
AACACAAATTTGTTTGAAAAAATGAGAAATGCCATCGCCACTTTTTTAAAGTTTGTACTATTTTTTAGAAAGTGCCGCACTACATACAACTTGGCAACTGCAGCAAATTTTAAACTACTTTTTATTGCAACCCTGTGAAGGGTTTAGAATTTGAGAGAATTTTTTAAATGATTTGTGTTTTTTTTTTTTCAAACGAGAATTATTTTTTAAAAGTCTCATAGAACAGAATTTAAAATAATCGAAGAATATTAATGAAATTTCCAGGGTTAACTGATACTAGAAAAATTTAATTTGGTTCCAGAATAGTCAATTAAATTTTAGAAAATATTGATTAGTTTTTTGAACTACAGATGGTCAATCCGAATCTACACTGTAAATTTTAGAAAATTTAAAAAATTCAATTGACGCTTTCAGAAATCCAATTATGCGGTAGCGTTTTGAAAATGATAAAATGGATTATAGAAAGTGTAAAAAAAGTTTTGAATGCTGTATTGAATTTTTCAGTTCACGTTTACTAAAAGTTAAAGTTTTTTTTCTAAAATCCAACTGATCTTTTCTAGACATTTTATAAAGTTTCATTGACATTTTCCAAAACTAAATTCAATATTCTAAACTCAAAATACTACAACTCGAACGCTGAGTCCTATTTTAAAATATTAAAAAAAAAAATCATATCTCAGAATTCGTTTGAGAAAAGTCCTGCTTCAGAATTTTTTTCTATGAGACCCTATTTCAAAATTTGTTTTGGAAAATGCCCTTTCTTAAAATGAGTTTTAAAAACGCTCTATTTGTACGAAAATTTAATACATTTTCAGCTGAGATAGAGCGTTCTTCAACCACATTCTGCAATAGGGCGTTTTAGAAAGAAAATCCGAAATTGCACATTAATTAAAAATATTTTGAAATGGGGCTATCTCCCACTTAGCCGTCGAACTGAAAAATATATTACCTAAATCACAGGTCATAAGGAAAACTTCGCCACGCTTAGTAGTAAATGAACTACTATTGTGCTAAAGTTCTAAGCCTGATAAATTTATTATGTTAAAAGTGAACTAAAGGCCTATGAAAGCTTTCAGAAAAAAATTTAGTTAAAACACTATATCAACTAAAACTAACCTTGAGCAAATCGAAGAAAGGAGCGAAAAATGTATCGATAAATAAATTAAAAAAAACGAATCAGCATTTGTAAATAAGTGAACGTATGTATGTATGTTAAAAGTTTGTAAATTTGTATGTACATTTTTCTTTAGTATTAACTTCCTTACACGCTAATGTTTAATTTAAAATATTTTTAGTAATAAGCGATCGAGCTCGAACTTCTTTTTTTGCAATGTTGGAGCAGTAAAAATGAATGTATGTAAACTGGAAATATGTAGCTATATACATATATTATTATTATTATTATTATATAGAAAGAAGGTGATAAATCACCAGATAAAGGTGATAAATCACCACAATAAAAGGAGCACAAGTAACGCAGACCTTCGGCTCTATATACATATAAAATACATATGAACGTAGAGAAATTAGTGAATATACCTAAACAACGCACTATGGGACATTTTGAAGAAACCTGTCTTGTAATAAATTATGTTGAAGCTAGATCAAAAAAGTGTGCAAGCTTAAATAGTCGTTTGCCAGCATTATATTAAATATAAAATCTTATCTCTACATATAATATAATTGTAAAAGGTCGATGTCTTTACATTGCAGATATTTAAGAAAATTCGATAGCAGGGATCATTATTAGGCCAATAGAAGCCAAATTAACTGTTTTTAGAATTTTTGTCTCTGTATGTTTGGGCGCATCACTCAAAAACTACTGAATGGAATTGAATGGAATTTTAACAGTTGTATTACTAGACGCTTAACTTAAAATTTAAGATATCATTTGTTCCGATAGACCGATTTGTGGACCAAGGTGCCCCAAAATGTGTTTAGTACAATATGGGTATCACACAAAAGGTGACAATGAGTGCTGCAACAATGTAATTAAGTTCCATATCTTATCGGGTATGGGACATAATGATGAAAATCGGACTCAGTTTCTTATAAATTCTGAGACGCAGCGAAGCGAGCAGGGTTTACTATCTATATAAATGAAAGAAAGTTATGTTGCACTTTTCATAACTCAATAACGACTGGACCGATTTGGCTGAAAATTGGTGGGGAAGTAGCTTGGAACAAGGAAAAGGACATATGCTATTTTTTCCGGAAAGTGATTTATTATTATTTATTTATTTTGCGATTTACTTGAAATTTGGTACATTGCTAGCCTTTTACTTTTATTAAAATTTACGATTGGCTACCACAACAACAACAACATTGGTTTTTTTCCGGAAAGTGGATCAGGGACGGACCTATTCCAAAACTTTTTATTTATGGTGCGATTTGATTTGGTATATTGGTAGCCCTTTGGTTTTGTTGATATTTCATATTCTTTTTTTCCCGGGAAGTGGACCAGGGACCGACCTACTCTAATTTTCCTTTATTCATGGTGCGACAAAAAAGATTTGCAGGGAAAGAGAGTTGATGGGGGAAATTCACTCAGTATACACTTCACTTGACATAGGAAAGCAACAACAAGATCTTAAAACCTTAAGCTATTAACCAATGAAAAATCCAAAAGAAGTTTTGCTTGCAAGTATTTACTGATTCCTGTCAAGCGGAAACTTTTTACTTTTTGCGTTTCGAGATAGTTCTTCGGCATTCTCAATGGCACTTCTTTAAAAGTTTTAAAAATTTTATATTTTGAAGTTGACCGGCTGATGTGTGTATTTCGAGTTTCTACAATATCATCTCGCCAACAAGACCATCAAATCTTTAACGAAAAAACCGTAATACAAGTGAGATTTGAAACGTTGCGAATGAAAGGACTGAAGGAGAGCAAGAAATTGCACGGGAAGAGCGCCGCGTTAGCATGGTTCGGCTTCGCGCTTCTCAATTACAAGAGCAAAGAGAGGCAGCCCGAGAAACGGTTCGGTTGGCAATGCAAAATCGTCTAGATAATTCGTCAACTAGATAATTTTCGACGCACAGGAAGAAATTTATCCAGTACTGTTTAAAATCGAGCAGTGTTTCGATGCGATTGCAGCACTGATTACTGCTTGCATTCTAGCGTTCACATTGGGCAAATGGACGTTGTTTTGCCATAACCATTAACAAATGACAAGGCCAATTCCTGAAAGTTTGTGGTCTGAATCTAGAAAATCCATGTTTTGCTCATGGTCAATTATATGTATGTGGCATGCTCACGGGTTGGAAGACCATCTGCGTTATTTGTTCTTGCGCCTGATAATAGAACGAAAAATGTCGTCTATCACAAGGTGCTTGATTGAAGAGTACAACCCATGCACCAAAATACGACCAAAAAAGAATCGTTAAAATAATTGATTTTTTATTTACATTTATCATTTTAATAAAAATAAAATCCAATATCTGCTCATTTATTGCTTTTAAGGCGGAACAAAGTTCGGCGGGTCAGCTAGTATTAAATATAAAAATAAATCCAAAGACAGCATACTCGAAAAATTTCTAAAATATTTGAAATTTTTTTTTTTAATTTTACTAGACCAATTTTGACTTAGAGACTTGTGTTATTTTCATCGGCAATTCATTTCAATCAAATCAAAAGAAAGCACAAAACAGTTCTAAAATATATATTAAGGGTTTATAGTTGATTTTCGTAAGTTTGTAGCAAATTATGAAACAGCTGAAATGTGCGAATTGTTAAAACAATGTTTCATTTTTGAAACCAGAAAACGAAATTACGAATAAACGATTCTCGATACACAGTTAAAAATATTCTTTTACTATTCGATTTGTTCGGCTTTTGGAAAATATTTAAACTTCAAAACATTTTCGCATGCCTATCTATTTTTGAGACATGTTTCTTTAAATTACCCTATAGTGAAACGCTGCGTTTACACGAAATAGTACGTCTTTATTTAATAAGTATTTTTAAACATTTACTTATAAGATATTTTTAATTTATTCCGCAATAGGCTAAGATTTTGTGTAATACAATTTTTTAAAAGCCAATATTTTTAAAAATTATGAGATGAGTTGTGAAAAGTGTTTTGTCCAAAATAAACATATAAAAAAATGTAAATATTTTAGAAAATGTGTGTTTACTTCATTGGGATTATGGATTTACTTTTTTCTACCTTGCATCGCTATTGCAGTTGCAGCTTTCTTTCTTTTGATTTGTGAGCATTGAGAAACCACAAACCTTGCTTAATAGCACGGTTTGGTACAATATGAAATAATGGTAATTGTTTCCTTTAGGAGACAACTGCTAAAACACGTCCAAAAATATCGGGAGAGGTATCAAACAACGCGTTTTGACTTCGGTATCAACAATCCGTAAGCGGATTTTCAATTTTTTGTTTCAGTGAAAAGTTATTCGCAAAAAACCCAAAAATTACCCGGGTCCGATCCCAAATAGGGGGCGTGATCCAAGGTATCTATGTGCAGAACACGCGCTTCAAAAAAATAACCCTTAGCCGGTCCAACACCGGCTACGCGGTCCACAGTATTTCTGCGCAGAACACACTTTTTGCACTTTTCGATCCACCCTAATCTGTGATTACAACAACCACATGAAAATGACAGAAAATTTTCAACTTTGATGGCAAATATCTCTTCACTGAAACAAAAACTCGAAAATTCGCTTCCGGATTATTGTTACCGAGGTCAAAACGCGTCTTTTGATACCTTTCCCGATAATTTCGGACGTGTTTTAGCAGTTGTCTCCTAAAGGAAACAATTACCGAAATAATTGCATACATTCAGAAGACTTCTAGAAATTTTAATTGTTAAATAATCTCACATATGAATCTAAAAGAAATGTCGATAGGTAGCTCTCCTTTGATTGTGTAACAGAAAAACAATCCCCAAAGGTTTAGTTTAACCTAGGTGCTAGCCCTACTGTCGCGGCAGATATTGGTTAGACCCCGTCGAACTGTGGATTATAGTCGCCTCTGAAGGAAAGTTAACCTTGCCGAAGGTATACTCTTACGTTCTCTCTTAGCTCCTGCTGTCTCACACATGCTACAGTGTGCCGATACTGATCGCACCCTAAATCCAAGAATAGCACAAGTCAAACAAATTTTACGTGTTTTTCTTCGCTTAAATTAACAAAAATATCACTATAAGAATAATTTTTTTTTTAATGGCTTAGTAGAAGATAGTTCTTCATCTCAAGAATGATTTTACATGCATATTTTTACATAAATTAAATAACTTTTGTGGCAACTACATATAAACGTTTAACTATATTTTTTTTTGCCGTGTCTGTTTCTGATTTAGTGTGCGAATTGTACTATACTCGTACAAGTCGGCAAAATCGTTCCGAAGCAATTCTTGCATGGCCTATGCTATCAATCACTGTACTGTTGAGCTGAATATCAATAAATAAGTAATGCAACAATTACATTTAGCAGAGAAGTGAGAGATATGAAAATACCCCGGAATGAATGTAAGTTGATGCTGTCAAAACGCTGATCGCTAATTCACTACTGTACCTGCCCGTAAAACGTTGAAATTTAGTTTTAAATGAATATTTAAAAAATGCTTTCGTCAGTTACTGAATTTTTAATAGAATAAGCGTTGTAAGCAGTACAACTGGGGGATTAAGGGCCTTTATCTTCCGTTCAAGTGTTACGGTGCCGGATGTAATGATTTTACCCCTGCTCAAAATAATACATATTTTTTTTGTAAAATTCGTTTTTTTTTATTTACCCTTGGTTGTTTTCTGTATTATAAATATTATGCCTGTTCATATGTACCTTGTTGCGATAGTGAAAAGTGTTGTGGGAGCATATAACACAAAAATGTCAACTAATATTACAATCAAAATATATGGAACTAGCCTATGTTTTAAAGTCATATTTCTTCAAATGACCAATTGTAAGCATTTTGAATTATAAATTATTTATTGAACGGATTTTCAAAGTATTTTTTTTTTTTTGCGACTGCTTTTGTCATATGCCTGTTATCCTTGAATTTCATAAATAAAGCGCTATGCCATCTGCGCTCAGACCGATCTGCCACCGTTTAACACTTACGCATGCCTCCATGCTCTTTTTATTTTGTTTTTGTTGATTTAATACGTTGGATGTTTGCTTCGTCTTCTTTTTAATATAAACTATCAGCATTGGATGAACGTGGTTTCTTCAGTTTTTCCAAATTTTTAATTACAATATCATGCAAAGACGAATAACGATTTCGTACTTCACATACAACCAACCATAGGCTTAAGTATTCCTTTTCATCCAATTCAACTACTGCGCGGCGGTAATCTTCAATATGAGGATATTTGGCTACTTTAGAAACGACTTTAGCGCGCGACAGAAAATAACGTGAAATTTGATCAAAGAATGCAGCAGCTTCCGATTCGACAGCTTGAATTTCAGCAAGTGTATCCTCTTGTACGGATACACCAAAATTATTGCCATCCTCTATTTTCGGAATTAAAAATGATATCCACATCTTTAACAAATTAGCTGTAAAATAAAAAGTTAGCTTTTGTCATTCGTTTCACATTCGAAAATATTTACTTACAGTCTTCAACTAGCTTGCGTATAATTGGTTTAACAATTTTGATCATTTCACAAAGTGGCTCATTACACGGTACGGAACCAGTAGGCAAGCACATTACTTTGGTGCCAGGCACAAAGTGATCAACGCGTGGCCTTTTTGCCGCCGGCTGTTGGTCAGCGTCTCCACCGTCAGCCGATTCGGCAGCGTGATTGTTCACGAACACTGGATCGGGCTTTGGAATGTTGAGGTCTTGATGTACTTCATTGAAGTTACGCTCACTAAACATAGGTGTTGCTAGCAGCTCATTTAATTCAACGATTGTTTCTGGAAAACCCTGAATAATAAGTTGCTCGGCTTTTTTAATTAGCGAGTCTTTGTAATCCTGCACTTGCTAGGCACCAAAAACGTGGAAGGAAATCATGTTAAAATGAATCGATGTTATGTTTAATAGACGCTTACCTTTGTGGTAGTGTCGACTGGCATCTTAAATAGATATTTCTTATGTTATTTATTAGTTAATTTGTTAATAACAAGCGCTCCTCGTGGAAATTTCCGCCAATCAGTTTTTAGATTTGCCAAAAAAGATGGAAAAGTTGTTTGTCATTTGTTGAAGGGATACAATAAGAAACGGGCCTTCTCACAGGGTGACCCCTGCTAATTATTTATATTGAAGTTATTACACCAAAATTAGTTTGTTCTACTCCAATGATATAATATGATATTTTAGTCTAAAAATTATGTCATAAAGAAAAGTATATCCCAGGAGCAGTCACCGTCGAGCATTAGCAGCGTACAGTCGCATTTCGGTTCATTCGTTGACTTCTCTTTTGTGATTATAAACAGTTTTCTCATTTGCAAATCGTTACTCAATACCGTTTGTTTTTCCTAATTTTTTCACTTTAAAACCGTGATTGCAAATTAGTGATTTAATTGGTGTTATTTACAATGGCCCAGGGGGCCACTAAATAGGTTTTCCCTTTGTCCCCACAACCTAAAACAAAACGCAAAAAGCCTGAAAGCTCTACTATGAACATTTTTCCTGGACTTCCAATTGCCAAAAAGGATGATCCCCGTTTTTTGGTTATATCATCATGTGACGAGAAAAAACCGCTGACAATGTTTTCTTGTTTTGCCATTTATAAGGGAATTCAAGCAATTAGCAAAGAAATCAACAACATTACTGAACTTCGTGATGGTAGCTTTTTGCTACTTGTTAAAAATCAGAACATTGCCGACCGATTCCTGGCTTCCACGTTTCTTCCTGGTGTCACTAAAATCACTGTTAAACTTCACGAAACCCTCAATTGTGTTAAAGGTACTATCTATGCCCCTTATCTCAGCCACCTTCCTGAAGATGAAATCGTCGATGGGCTCAAGGAAAGTGGGGTGATTGCAGCATATAAGCTCTCACGTATTATTGATGGTTCCCGTAAATTTACTGGTGCTAATCTACTTACATTTAATAAATACAATCTACCAGAAAAAATTTAAGTCGCTTGGAGAATCCTTTCAGTCCGTCCCTATTTCCCCAACCCCATGCGTTGTAAGCAATGCCAGATTCTTGGGCACACTACCAAGTACTGCCGCATTTCTCCCGTCTGTGCTACCTGTAATTCACCTCCCCACCCAGGTTCTGACTGTGATAAAGTTTTGTGTGCCAATTGCCTTTTGAAACACCCCTCTTATTCTAACTTATGTGCTAAATATCAACAAAGCAAAGAAATCTTAAAAATTAAAACCATAAACAAATGCAGTATGCGGGAAGCCGTACAGAAATACAAAGATACACTACCTTCTACTCCTAACCCTAATTCTTTTGCTAGCATTGCAAAAGCTTCAACCAATAATAACATAAATGGTACTACATCAAAAACTGAACCCACAACCACTACCCCACCTCCACATTCTAACACCCAATGCCCATCCCCAATGGACCCCCCTCCCACTCCCCTCTACTCACCACTGTCCGTTACTGGACTACCCTCCCCTGCCTCTCCATCTATGATGGAAATCTCTCCACTTCCCCCACTTCCCCTTGATCCTGATTTTGATTCCAATTCATCTAAATCCCCAGCTCCCACCTCTTAAAGTTTTTTTCTTTTTTTGTTAATGATGATGTCTCTTATTCAATGGAATATGAACGGATATCTGAATAATTATGTTAATCTTGAAATATTAATTAAATCTCATAATCCTACCATTATTCTTCTAAATGAAACTCACATTGGTTATAATTTGACCCCTCCCACACCTGCTGCATACGTCGGTTACTTTTACAATCATTCTGACATTACCTCAAGTAAACAAGGTGTTGCTATCCTTGTCAAGAGGAATCTGCCTCATTCGTCCTATCTTCCCCAATCAGTTATTTCTTCTATCGCAGTTGAGATTCAAACCCCCATGAAATTCACAATTGTTTGTGCTTACTCTCCCCCCAATCAATTCATTAACTCTACAGATTTTAACAACCTTATACCTTCCTCTCCCCACCCATTCGTTATTGCTGGGGACTTTAATGCTTGGAGCCACCGTTGGGGGTCGGTCTCTGATAATATCAAAGGTCGTAATATTGAAGACGGTTTACTTGCTTCCAACTGCTTTGTCCTAAACAACGGATCTCCTACCCACTTTTCCACTCATTCCACCTTTACTCATATTGACATTACCATTTGTTCCTCATCCCTTTCTTCTAAAGCGTCCTGGTGCGTTTTTGACGACCTTCATGGTAGTGACCATTTTCCCATCCCTACCCAAATCCAAACCCAACGACCAGTATCCCTTTTCAAACCTCGATCTGTCTTTAAAACTGACCTTGCTGATTGGGTGAAATTTAGCGAATCTTGCGAATTTCTCTCCTCCTCCTTCTCCATTTCATCCAACACAAATCAAGAAACTTCCAACTTGCATAAAATTATCCGTTCCTCAGCTAATCTATCCATTCCCCTTGCAACTTCCAAACCCGTCAGGGCAGCACCTGTTTGGTGGAACAGTGAAATATCGTCGTTAAGGGATAAAAAACAGCTTGCATGGCATACATTTAAAAGGAGTCCTACCTCTTTTAATCTTAACCATTACAAAAAACTTAATGCTCTTTTTCGACGTCAGGCAAAATCTGCTAAACTTTACTGCTTTCAAGATTTTACCAGAAGCATTTCTGCCTCATCAGACACAAAAAGAATATGGTCTGACATAAAAAGACTAACCGGTTTTCCCTCCCGTTCGCATATAACTTCTCTCAATTCCTCTCGTGGCAATCTACTATATCCTCACGATATAGCCCTAGAACTTGTCAATCATTTTTCTGGAGTTTCTTCGGACACTAGTTTCCCACCCCAGTTTTCCTCTGCCGAACTTTCTTTCCTTAACTCCAATCTATCCTTTCCTTCTTCCCTTTCCCCCTCTGCCAGACATTTAGATGCTATTCTTTCACTATCAGAGCTTCAAGCAGCTATTTCTGCAGTCAAAGGCAGGATACCTGGCTTCGACAAAATATCATATCCTATGATTAAACAGCTTCCCTTATCACTCCTTAACCGTCTCCTGAAACATTACAACAATATTTTCATAACTGGCATCTTCCCTCATCTTTGGAAAACTAGTTTAGTTATTCCCATCCTTAAACCCGGAAAACCACCACTTGAAGCAAGCAGCTATCGTCCAATTTCTTTACTTCCTTGCTTAGGTAAGTTAATGGAGAAAATTATTGCTAGTAGACTGGCTTGGTACGTTCATACCAACAAACTTATTCATCCCAACCAAGTTGCTTTTAAACAAGAGCATGGTACAATGGATGCAATCCTTCATCTCGATCATCTTATATCTGAAGCTTTATCTAGCAAAAATCATGTTACGTTACTTTCCCTTGACTTTGAAAAAGCTTTTGATAGAATCGGTATTCAGGTGGTCCTCAGACAACTTAATAAGTGGAATGTTGGGCCTAGAATCTTCAACTTCATTAAATCCTTCCTATCCTCTCGCAAGATCAGTGTTCTTATCTCTAACCATAGATCTCCCATCCTCCCCCTTGACAATGGCACCCCCCAAGGCTCTCCCCTTTCCGTAATCCTTTTCATCATTGCCTTTGATGAGCTCAGTTCAATTTTATCTTTTTTCCCAAAAGTTTCTCATCTTATTTACGCTGATGATATCCTATTATTTTCTAAATCCCTTAACCTTGATTCCGTTATGTCCACTTTTTCCGATATCCTTACCCGTATCTCCTCCTGGTCCCTTTCTTCCGGGGCTTCAATTTCTTCTACTAAAACTAGGTTACTCCATATCTGTAAGAAACGTAATTGTTTTGTTCCCTCTCTTTTCTTTAATAACATTGACATTACTTGTACTGATAGTTATAAGTTTCTAGGTGTAATATTTGATTCTAAGTACACTTTCAAACAACACTGTAAATATGTAAGAAATAGGTTATTTACTAAGTTAAACATAGTAAATCATCTTTCTTCGAAACGCTCGCTAATCACCCACGAATTGCTTATCAATGTCACTGTGGCGCTTATTTTATCAGTCATCAACTACGGAATTGAAGTTTATGGTCATCATGGTAAAAAGAACCTCAATATGCTGGCTGCTCTCTATCATACCGCAATTCGGCGATCTTTGCGTGCATTTCCTACTTCGCCTATTAAAAACATCCTTGCCGAATCTGGACTTCCATCATTGAAAAATGTTATGACGGATAGTATAAAAAAACTTTATCCGAAGCTAATTATGACTTCCAACATCTTTCTTCATAATGACTTTCGGCAAGCCGCTGCTCGCTCGCGTCCACCTAAAGTTGCCTCATCAGTATACCAATGCGTTTGCTTCGCCAAAGACAATTCCTTACCGACTAAAATACCCAAGCAACGCATCAGTCCACATCCACCCTGGACTTTCAAAGATTCATCCATACTGAAGAAATTATCTTATCTTCGTAAATCTAATACTACTTTGGCCGAATATAAAAACTGTTTCCTGGAAATTGCAGACCTCCTCAAGTCTAATAATTGGCAATTAATTTTTACAGATGGCTCCAAAGCTGAATACACTTCCTATGCTGTTGTTAACGAAAATGGTGATCCAATCTCTTACGGTCTCTTATTTTCTTTTTGTTCTATTTTCACGGCCGAAGCTACTGCTATTCTTCATGCAGCTCAATATGCCTCCAAATCCAATGGGAAATTTATTATATGCTCCGATAGTATGTCTTGCATTGAAGCAATTAGCAACATCAATAACGTAAACCATATAATTAATGGAATCCGCAATATAATCATTGCCCACCCTAATAAGATACGGATAATGTGGGTTCCAGGGCATGTTGGCATAACTGGTAACATCTTTGCTGACACCACTGCTAAAAGTATCAAAACTACACCTACGACCACATCATTATTATTTTGCCATAGTGATATCATTAGGCTCATCAAGGAGCAAAGACTTGCTAAAGATCAATTTGATTGGATTACCTATGATCATCATTACTCCAAGGTTAATCCTATTCGCAGTAAGCCTTATTACTCGTCATCTTTACCTGCTAATTACATAACACCTTACACTCGCCTACGTATTGGTCATACTATAATAACTCATGGTCATCTTCTGCAAGGTACACAGCCCAGTCAGTGCCCTTTTTGTGACGGGCCAGTCAGCGTATTACACCTAATATCCTCCTGTCCGAGTTTAAGCCGAATAATACATCATCATTTCCAAAATAACGATCCTCTACTAATGCTTACTAAACCCTCTGATTGTAACTTAGTTGAAATCTATAACTTCTTAAAGGAATCTGATCTTTTACGTCATATTTAAAGCCTCTTCATCTGCCAGCCGAAAGCCTCTGTTGCTAGTGCTGAATTAGATATAGTTTATATATTAATTTTATTTTTATATAAGCTTTCATAAAAAAAAAAAAAAAAAAAAAAAAATATCCCAGGAGATTATTTGGTAATTCTATACTGCCGTACGTAACTGCTAATATATGTCCAAAAATATCGCGAAATGTATCAAACGACGCGTTTTGATCTCTGTATCAATAATCCGAAAGCGGATATTAAATATTTTGTTTCAGTGAAAAGTTATTAGAAAAAAAACCAAAAATGGCCCAGGTTCGATTCCAAATAGGGGGCTTGAGCCAAGGTATTTATGTGCACAACACCTTTCTGCGTAGGCGGCCTTCGCCCGCGCTCCAAAAAAATAACCCTTTGCCGGGTCAACACGGGCTAGGCCGTCCACAATATTTCCCGGCAGAACACATTTTTGCACTTTTCGGTACACCCTTATCTGTGATTACAAAAACCACATGAAAATAACCGAAAAATTTCAACTTTAATTGCAAAATATCTCTGAACAGACATAAAATATCGAATCTCCGCTTTCGGATTATTGATACGGAGATTAAAACCCGTCGTTTGATTCTTTTCCCGATATTTTTTGACGTATATTAGCAGTTACGTATGGTCGTAAAGAATTACCGATTATTTGGCATGTTTCTACTCCCAAGAACCTTTACGTGAAAGAAAAACCTTGTTTTTTTGGAATAACTTTATAGAAACTACTTTTAATGTTGGTTTTTCCAATATGTGAGCCTTGAAACATCTATATGTTAGGTCCGCAAATAACCATTGTACCAGTTAAAACCCCAGCCTTTTCATCATCTCACTGCAGATGCCTGCTGTTCTAATTTATTAGACGAAAATCGTAAATAGGTTGCAAACACCTTTAAGCAAAGCTGGCAGGCTTTAAAATTTTTAAGTTAAACGCTGTAAACTCCAATTCTTTTGATTAAGCTAGTTTTTTTTTTTAAATCTAGAGAAATGCTTTTTCAGTAGTATGTTAGTTTTCTTAAAACTAATATATTATTTGGTAATTTTTGTCCAGTACTCGGCAAATCTTAATTGTAGATGTGGCATCTCTGCGAAAATCAAAAATTTGAAATACAACAATATGTCCGTCTGCACCCTGTGTAATTGGAGTGTGACTTTGCTTGTTTAACAGCGACCTCTTTTGGAGATGCACGGAATATAGCACGCAGTGATTCATTTGTTTCAAAGCGGCACTATGTCAATTGGTTGAAAATTGTAAATTTTGACAGAGCGAAGGAAAATTCTGACATTTATCGCGGTGAATATGAACGTCAGAATTTATCCTAGCTCATGGGGGTAGGTAAAATTTTGACAACGACGAATGTGTACAGATACAGGGTGTTTTTTTTACAGGTTTGTTTTTCGAATAGAGGTAAAACTGGCATTTTGTGGTCAAATCTGGCAACTCTAATGTCATTTATGTTCACTTTGGTTTGCCATTTCATCATGAACAGGTTGACAAAAGAACAACGCTTGCAAATCGTGCAAATTTATTTCGAAAATAATGGTTCAGTTCGCGAAGTTTACCGTGAGCTCCGTCCATTTTATGGTCGACATAATCGTCCATCAGAGCAATTAATTCGGTTAACCATGGATCGTTTTCGCACTACGTTTACTCTATGTGATAATACGCATCCGCAGAGACGTCGAACAGTGCGCACCGAAGAAACAATTGCCGCTGTAGAGCAAAGTGTTGAAGAGGACCCGAATGAATCGATTCGCCACCGTGCACAGCAATTGGAGCTTTGTCCATCAACTTTATGGAAGATTTTGCGCAAAGATCTTGGCTTGCGACCTTACAAGATCCAGCTTGTGCAAGAATTAAAGCCGCGAGACCATGCAATGCGTCGTGATTTTGGTGTATGGGCCGAAAATGAGATTGATTTCGATGCTGATTTTCATCGCAAAATTTTGTTCAGTGATGAGGCTCATTTTTGGTTGAATGGCTACGTCAACAAGCAAAATTGCCGCATTTGGAGTGAAGAGAATCCACATGAGACCCTTGAAACGCCATTACATCCACAAAAACTGACTGTTTGGTGTGCTCTATGGGCTGGTGGAGTCATTGGGCCATACTTCTTCCGCAATAATGCTGGAGAGGCAGCTACCGTTAATGGAGACCGGTATAGAGCCATGATAACCGACTATTTTGTTCCCGAATTGGATGGCATGAATGTGGATGAGTTGTGGTTCCAACAAGACGGCGCTACATGCCACACAGCGCACGTCACAATCGATTTATTGAAGGAAACATTCGATGAGCGCATAATTTCGCGGAAAGGACCTGTCAATTGGCCACCAAGGTCGTGTGATTTGACACCATTGGATTATTTTCTTTGGGGATATGTGAAGTCGCTCGTCTACACCAACAAACCAGAAACGTTAGGGGAATTGGAAGCCAACATTCGTGGCGTTATTGCTGACATACGGCCCCATATGTTCGAAAAAGTGGTTGAAAATTGGACCTGTAGAATTGGCTTTATTCATATTTAAATATTAATGGCATAAAATTATCCTTCCAATAAAGCCAAATTGATGGACCTTAAAACGATTTTCTTGTGCTTTATTACAATTCGAAGTTCTATACCCCTAAAAAAAACACCCT
The DNA here is from genome assembly GCA_949987695.1 of Merzomyia westermanni. Taxonomy (NCBI): domain Eukaryota; kingdom Metazoa; phylum Arthropoda; class Insecta; order Diptera; family Tephritidae; genus Merzomyia; species Merzomyia westermanni. Next base: position 62,132,470 of record OX465290.1, read on the forward strand.
TTATATGCATTCGGTATTGCCAATCATATTATTTCAAAGAAATTTATATGCCAACACGTTATTAAACAGTAAAATACTCGTATAGTTCAACGCGAAAAATACGAAACATAATGGCAGAAAAAATACGTACATTTAAAATTTATTTACGGACCATTTGCTTTCGCACGTGGTTTTTTCAGATGTCAAAACTTACAATTGTCAAAATTTAGCATTTCATTTGGCACAGCAAAATGGAAAGTATTTTTACACCACAGAAAATTTGTTCATCTAATTTTTCCTCTGAGTAAAATGTTTCCGATTAGCACACGGCCAAAGCGAGGTTAAAAAATGGCGAAAGTTAATCTTAGTTTAAAGAATCGTCATATACATTGGCCATAGTCAAAGTCAAATTAAAATAGAGTATTATCGAATTCAACATTATTTTGATATAAACATCATTTTAACTCTGTTATAGTCAACTTGAAATACTTTTTTAACTCTAAAATGTATTTTAAATTCAAAATGGCGTGATCGTGATTTCAACACTTTAGAATAGAATTTGACTCCACTGTGTGCTGAAAAAAGTTGCAAGAATTTAACAAATTCCGGATAAACGTGAAAAACTCAAACAAAAGAACGAAAATACGTTTCAATGAGCAGACAATAAACATCAGGAACAAATTTCATGTCTGAAGAATATTTATTTTATACAGTATTGAAAATTGCGCAAATATATGTGTTAAAATCAGTCAATAATTTTATTCATACATATAAGAAAATATAAATAAAACCGAAGCAATTGCTTTTAGTTAAAGTTTAAAACTTTTTTTTAATTTTCTTTATACAAATTTATGTAAAGGTTTTCCAATCCTGATGAGTTACATGGAAATTAAATTCAAATATACATAGCTTCATTTGCCTAGACATCGACAAAAGTTGATGCGTTTCGAATAAGTTTTGTCGATAGTGAACTAAGCAGACCTGACACGGTCGTATAAAGGCCAATGGCCTTATGAGATTTAGTCTTCCATAAATTACGCAGCATAGAACCTTGTTTGAGGTATTAAGAAGACTGATGGGAGGGTATTTGCGGCGATTCCTGTTCTTTGTTTGTTGTAGCTTGGCCAAGTTAGTTTGGTGATCACACAGGCATCGGTAGAGCGCCACTTGCATACCACCATTTTCTTGAACCTGCTACGTATGTTACTTTTAATGGATGTGTTTAGTGGATGAATCGTCACCGGCTCAGAAACGTCCATAGCGGCGCCACCTTTTGCCATTTCGTCTGCCTTCTCATTGCCCTCAATGTTCCTAAGGCCGGAAATCCAGACAAGCGGGATGTTTGAGAAGTTTGCAGCCGCATCCAGCATATTCTTTCAGATACTGAAAACCTTACAGGATGTGGTGGGGGCTTTAAGCTCTATGAGCGATGCTTGGCTGTCTGTGTAAATGCATATGACGCGTCCTTCCACTGAGTTTTCACAGTCGATTTTTGGCCTTACGGAAGGAGGGATGACATGACCTAGAAGGTTCCACTGGTCATACAAAGCGTACCGGATTCATATCCGGCCAAGGAAGGAAAACCTTCGGGGAGTGTTTTTGTCGTTACAACAACAACTAGTCGGTTAAGGGCGACAGCGATTCATCATCGCATACTCTGTCTCTCCGCCAGTTCTTTCTTAAAGGAATCTTGACCTTAAATTTCTTGTCGAAATTCAACAGGTGTGTGATAGTCTGTCTTTGACAAACCCACAGCAAGGAGTCCGCGAAACCACACAATGAAGGTCCAGTGGTAGCTGGTTGAGGATAACGTTCAGTGCGTCAGTTGAACACGGCCTCAGCGATGCAGTCACCACTACGAGGGCCTACCTGGTTTGTTATATATAGTTTTTCCAGCTTAGCTTAATGTCTATTTCCTCGCCTAAATATTTAGCTCTCGTGGAAAGGGATTGTACAGCATCTTTTAGTGTGGGCATTCGAAGCTGCGTTATCTTAGTTTTGTTGGTGAACAGCAGACGAATCTGAGTCTTGTTAGGGTTAGAGTTGAGCCCGCACTTACCTGCCCATGTAAGTAGATTGCGGAGCACTCCATCTAGCAAGTCCACAAGGGTTGGGAGAAAAGGACCTGATACTGCAATGACAATGTCGCCTGCGTATGCGGTATCAGGTTATAGCCACGACTTCTTCTATACAACGAAATTTTTAATTAAAATAAGTTCAACTATTGTGGGAAGCTGAGAATTACACACTTACAAAACTTTTTCATAGGCGTGCCATATCGATTAAATCTATATATTATGTCTGATGCCATAATAGCCCACAACTAGTTATATGGTAATAATCGGTTCCACCCGAGCTTAAGCTTCCTTACTTGTTCAACTTAATCATTTCACTCAATCAAAATCGCATTCAGTTTTGGTGTAATCAACTTTTATTTATTGTACGAATTGTTGTTGCTGTTGTTAGATGCATTGCTAAGTTTGTATTAAAATCCAATAGAAACAAAAAACACCATTTCCTCTATTTCTTTCGTCAAACACACAGCTTTAGGAGCTGAGGACAATTACGCTCAGTAAGTTTCATTTCCTGTTTCATCATTGTCAATGTCAGTGAGCTGAGAGCGCTTAAGAGGAAGGACACATTTGTATGAAATACTTTCGTTGCTTGCATCGAATTAACTAACTTAAGCGGTTAAGGGCGGTGCTAATTCTTGGTTTAATGAGTGCGCTCTTATTCTCATTTTGCGTGCGTTAGTAATTTTTTTGCTATTGTAATCTGGTATTTTTCATACGAATTACTTCATTCTTAATCAGAACCGAAACCAAATTCAATGAATAACCTAACGATTTTATTATGCTTGACTAAAAAGGAAAGAACATTTGATAGAGGGGTACTGCACTCCAACATTTTTGGGTACTATCTGCTTGGTAGAAAAATTGCGCACAAGATATACGTTTATACCGAAGGCCCACAAATTGTCTTGATTGACTAGTTTGTGGTTTGAGCAACGTGACCGCAATACCCACTTACTACAGATCAGCAATAATATGGGTGACCAATAATAGATGGGCTGATGCCCTTGGTGTTAACGTAGGTAGTGTGCGTCAAATCGGACCCAGGTGTGCGAGCTCTTTCTGTCGGCAGTTTATAATGCATCCGCCTGCTGATAATTCCAAGAGACGAGTCATCCGTAGGGTGCATAAACACAAACACAATACAGCGCCCATTGCCGTCTCTGTCGCCGAGGTCAAGGAAGGGCAAGCCCTCAAGATCAATCGGACCCGACGGTATTGCCATGAGATTTAGAAACAAGCAATTGTGGTCCCTCTACTAAAACCAGGGAAACCGGCGAACCAAGGAGGATCATGTCGTCCGCTATCTTCCCTGTCGCCGGTTGCGAAGTTATTGGAAACCATTCCCGTTTACACAGCAAACCTGCACTTGGCCAGACACCAACATGGCTTCCGGAAAACACACATCACTACATCTGCTTTGAATGCCATGGCGGCGCATATAAAATACGATCTCAACCAACAACCTCCAAACCATAGGACGGTGCTCGTAGCACTTGACCTCTCGAAAGCCTTCGACACGGTTAAATACGACATGCTTTTAAGAGATCTAATAGGGACACCGCTCCCTGCCGGCCTAAAAACGTAGGCCGCTAACTACCTTAACGGTCGGCAGGCATCAGTCAAGTTGATGAAGTCATGATATCCAGAACACGAAGCATAAAAAAAGGGGTACCGCAGGGTAATTTCTATATTTCGAGGCTTCCTTCCCCACAATAGCCTCAAAGATACAGAGCCGCAACAAGATCCTCAAGTCACTGGCAGCTGAAAAAGCTAAAGAGGAGCGCATTCTTCTGAGGGAGACTAGAGTCATGTTAACATAACTTCGTTCTGGATATTGTAACAGGTTAAACTCTTACTGAGCCAGACTGAACCCCACCATACCAAATATGTGTCCTGCATGTGGTATGTCTCCTAATTATATTTAACATCTCTTTTCCTGTTGAATGGAACCGACTCTTCTAACACCAATATCACTTTGGTCCAACCCTGTTGAAACTGAGCGTTTCCTTGGACTTCCGCCCATTAGGCAGGGCGAAGCACTGGTAATAACAACAACCTGTAATACAAAGGTTCCAGAATCCGACACAAATTACATCCAAAATCAGAAACTTCAGAAAAAGTTTTTTAAACATGGGATGCTATTTTCTTGGCAGTGGCTGGGAACACACTGATTTTAAAGCTAACTTCTTAGGCGAGGATGGAAAGTTTTGATTGAGAGTGAAATTTTAAGATTTTTTCTTGAGGATCATTTCCGGTATTTTTCGGGAGTTTTTCCAGATCATTTCGAAATTTTTTTCTGGTCTCTTTTGTGATCGTTTCGCATTATTTTAGGTATCATCATCACAGGATCATTATGGGATTTTTCGGGGTCATTTCAGAATCTTTGAGGGACTTTCTCGGGATAATTTTTGGGTCTTGTTCGAGATGAATTCGGGATTGTTGTCGCATTATTCTGGGATCATCCCGAAAACAATCCCAAAATGGTCCCGATGCTGATGCCGATCATGATGATGATCATTTCAGGATCAATTCGGGATTTTCCGGCATAATTTCAGGGCTTTACGGCACTTTTTTGGCAATCCGGAAATTATCCTAAAAAAAGACCCGAAACGATACGAAAAAAGTAAGAAGTTAACTTTTATCACGTGTACACGCGGGGTTTTCTTGTCATCGCCGTAAAGTTTTATTTTTACTAAATACAGATTCGGGACCTTAGTAAGTAAAACAATTCGGGGAGCCGTTCAGGATATAACGACTGCACTTTGGCAAGAGAGTTAGAATATGCCCGAGGTAGGCATACCGGTCGTAAGAGGCGACTAATATTCACAAAGATAACGACGTGCAACTCGATGGAAGGAGGAGTGACATGACCTAGAAGGTTCCATTGGTCATACCAAGGGAGTACCGGAGCGTACCGGGTTCATATTGGACAAAGGACTTTCACTTCCTACAACACTTCCCAAAACCTTCGGAGAGTGTTTTTGTCGCTAAAAACAACAACAACAGCAACCGACTCTTATTGAAATAAGCCGTTTGCCCCTTATAGAATGAAATATAATATACCGAACCCAGGCCGATAGCTTTAGTCGCTAGTGCCTTTCGCTAACTAATATAATTATTTATAATTGTATTTCTAATAAATAAATAAATATACCGAATAATGTGGCACATAATTTGAGTTCAGCGCGCTTCAGTCACTGAGTTTGATTTTCGGCGAGCCATTGTTTTCTTGGCTTGGAAAAATACTTCTCGGCTGGTAAAAGCAGAAAGGCTTCTCCCATTAGACAAGTGGAGCCTAACAGCATTAGCATTACGATAGCTATGTGTATAGAAATAAAAAGAAGTTGCCTCTATACTTACCCTTTTGCGCAAGTCTCCCCACACGCAAGTTATAATCCCAAAAAAATATGTCAAACTTTTTGACCTTTTCAACGTTTCAGGAATCTCATGCAGATTTACCACAAATTTAAGTTGACCTCAATAAAGATTTACCCATGAGTAAACCAATCAAAAGCACCTTAAACATGTATCAACTGGTTAAATGGCTAATGTACACATGTAAAGCAGTGAAGTATAATACGCCACATCACGTTCTAAATAGAGATTATCCCAAAAAGGCAACAAACTTTGGTTACTGAACCCAGACAGGAAACTACTTCTCTGCTCGCTGCTATTTGCAACACCTCAAGGTGGACATTTTTTGAATTTTGTTGACTTTGTCTATTTTTGTTTTGCTTGGTTCGTAAATTGTGTCTAATGCACGTGCTAAGTGTATACAATGTTGGAAATTTAGGCGGGGCAAAAACTGAAGGATAATTTTATTCTTTAATATCAATATAAGTTAAATGTATAAATTCTAATCAAACTGCCTTCTATGCGTGAGGGGTTTGGCGTTAAACGAAGGCAAGACAAAGTATTAAACAATTAAAAATGGCACTTGTCTATTTGGAACAACCTTAACACTTTCGCTAACTAGTGCTACTGGGGACTAGAGAGTCGTCCATATGATTGAGGTACACGCATACATCTATAAGAACTGAGCACACCGGTGCTTTCGACTTAGTCATGATTCGATTCCAAATAATAGTCCACCTCTTTTTTTCATCTGAGTCTAGGCCTCTATATGCCTCTGCAGCTGAATTCGTCCCTGCAAAAAATTGTGTGACTGATCTCTACAGAGAGTGATCCGGGTTCAATACTTTTTGTCTACAGTGGGCTACAATTGATCCCAACTACTTCGTTATGGGCATAGATGGGATGAAGCCGTTTTTATTTCTGTAGCCTGCTTTTAGGTGTTGAAAGTAAACTTGTCCGGCCGTGCCCGTGGCGAACAAAGGAAATCTGTCCGACGCTACCAAATTGGACATGAAAGGGAATAATTAGTATCTTCAAAGGACATGCTCAAACAAAAGAGATCACTTGAACCCATAAAAAGAGATCAAAACTGGCATTGGTCGCATCCTCCTTTGAGACTCATCCAGGATTAACCCTAGACTAATCGTATTTTTTGCAGGGTTGCGACTCATCCCAGATTCCATCTCAAAGTGGATTCATGACGAAAATTCTTTAAAAGGTTTGGGGAACTATGTACATCTGGTGGGGGATGGTAAAACAACATACTTTTATTAAAAATATGTTCAAATCGACTTCGGAATCTAATACAAAAGCTAGGGACATTTTTTTCATTGGTCTTAATGCCCATCTATTTACTGCCACGCCATTTAGTGAAATTAATATGCGTGCGAAAATGAAATTGCCCAAGTGTGAAAATGTGGCTTAAGGTCAGTGTCAGCAGTAACCAAAGATAATGGAGTTTGCGAAGGAAGCCATGCTTATGCCCAATATAACTGTCAATTGCGGGCGGATAAGCGAAATAATAGCTGCACCACAAAGGGCGATGGCGCGTAAAGAACGACAAGCTTTGACAATTTATTAACCATCAACTGCCCAATGAAGTGTGGAGCTTTGGTCATTTACTTACCAGTGACATTTTTGCTTTTTGTGCAGCCATACATACAAATATACTCTATGAAGTAAACGTAAAAAAATGTACTAACGAGCATCGTCCATCCTTGTAGGGCTCCTTATAAAAAAAAAGATATTATATATTAAATTCTGTAATATTGTATACCCAGTTGTGAGCTACCATATCATACATATGTATATAGTTTATTTCAAAATGAAATATGTGAATCCCTTTTAAATGTCTTACTGCACCATTATCGGATTTAACCCCATACTGATAGTTCCGAAGTGACGTAGTGGGACGATCTGGGTAATAAAAGTCTTACCTAGTCTGTATACTCGCTGATAGGGAGCAATAGGATGATGGTCTTTGACAAAATTCAACGCAAAAAAAAACATTAAGATATTCTATACTCATTTTATCATAGTGGGAGGTGGAACAGATGATCCTTCGTTAGGGATTGCAGTAACGCGTCCTGCACTTCCATAGCTATTTAGCAATTCCCAGCAGACATTCGTCGGAATCTTATAATTTTGTGCCATTCACCTTTCGACCTAATGGGTATATTCAACTAGGGGTTTCTCTCACTGCTTTGCATGACGACAAAGCTTAACGTCATACACCACGGCTTACACTCTACCTTAAAGCGTCCCTGTACGACATTCCTACTTGAAAGATTTCCTATTTCGGCCCAGTTGGAATACCATAGTATGTGCAGCGCAGGAACGTTGAGAAAAAGAAATATGTGCTCACTGATCGGTTACATCATTAGATCGAAAATTACTCTCAGATAGTAGGTAAGTACAACTGCTTTGTCAGCAGTTTCTTAACACAAACTATTCTTACACTTACTCCGCTGCACCGAGTCCAAGACACACGCCTTGGATGTCACGAGATGATGATCCGAGTCTTTATTGAGATCTTATCATAACGTAGTGGAAGGAGTTTCTATCCGCATTATCTGACTCAGCCTTAGACGACTATGCGAAATAAACGTTTTTTCGAACAACCACGCTTGAATGTGGATCGAGGTGAGATGTTCGTCTCCGGGCATGAAGTATTGTTCTTAGCGGCGCAGCCTCTTTGCCACTACGACTTCTCTTGTTTTTCTAATTGACTGGTCACTGTAGTATACGTCGCAGGACCTGATTGATTTAATGCCTTGTCCGGCCAATTGAATTTCCTAAAGAGCGGTGGTATTACCGTTTTTTATCCTTTACATCAACAAACATTAATTTCATGATCATCATAAGAAAAGACAGCTTTTGCCCTAGGTTTTGTTCTTAAATATTTTTGGATTGTTTTTTGTGTTTCGCTCTCCAAAGCCAGACCAGAACTTGGTTAGTTTGAGATTTCTTAACACACACATAAATCGTGCTCCTTGCTCTAATACACATGCCTACATGCTGGTGTACCACTGGATTACCCAATTAGCTATTAAGTGATGTGACCGCATGTACAGGGTGTTTTTTTACAGGTTTGTTTTTCGAATAGAGATAAAACTGAAATTTTGTGGTCAAATCTGGCAACTCTAATGTCATTTATGTTCAGTTTGGTTTGCCATTTCATCATGAACAGGTTGACAAAAGAACAACGCTTGCAAATTGTGCAAATTTATTTCGAAAATAATGGTTCAGTTCGCGAAGTTTACCGTGAGCTCCGTCCATTTTATGGTCGACATAATCGTCCATCAGAGCAATTAATTCGGTTAACCATGGATCGTTTTCGCACTACGTTTACTCTATGTGATAATACGCATCCGCAGAGACGTCGAACAGTGCGCACCGAAGAAACAATTGCCGCTGTAGAGCAAAGTGTTGAAGAGGACCCGAATGAATCGATTCGCCACCGTGCACAGCAATTGGAGCTTTGTCCATCAACTTTATGGAAGATTTTGCGCAAAGATCTTGGCTTGCGACCTTACAAGATCCAGCTTGTGCAAGAATTAAAGCCGCGAGACCATGCAATGCGTCGTGATTTTGGTGTATGGGCCGAAAATGAGATTGATTTCGATGCTGATTTTCATCGCAAAATTTTGTTCAGTGATGAGGCTCATTTTTGGTTGAATGGCTACGTCAACAAGCAAAATTGCCGCATTTGGAGTGAAGAGAATCCACATGAGACCCTTGAAACGCCATTACATCCACAAAAACTGACTGTTTGGTGTGCTCTGTGGGCTGGTGGAGTCATTGGGCCATACTTCTTCCGCAATAATGCTGGAGAGGCAGCTACCGTTTATGGAGACCGGTATAGAGCCATGATAACCGACTATTTTGTTCCCGAATTGGATGGCATGAATGTGAATGAGTTGTGGTTCCAACAAGACGGCGCTACATGCCACACAGCGCACGTCACAATCGATTTATTGAAGGAAACATTCGATGAGCGCATAATTTCGCGGAATGGACCTGTCAATTGGCCACCAAGGTCGTGTGATTTGACACCATTGGATTATTTTCTTTGGGGATATGTGAAGTCGCTCGTCTACACCAACAAACCAGAAACGTTAGGGGAATTGGAAGCCAACATTCGTGGCGTTATTGCCGACATACGGCCCCATATGCTCGAAAAAGTGGTTGAAAATTGGACCTGTAGAATTGGCTTTATTCGAGCCAGCCGCGGCGGCCACATGCCCGAAATCATATTTAAGCATTAATGCCATAAAATTATCCTTTCAATAAAGCCAAATTGATGGACCTTAAAACGATTTTCTTGTGTTTTATTTCAATTCGAAGTTCTATACCCCTAAAAAAAACACCCTTTACCTCCCGGGTTGTGATAAATGAAAGTACTTAGCGATATCTTCATAGTACTTGGAGGAAACTTTTTTTTGCAAAGCTTGTACTTGGAGCCTGTTTTTTCTCAATATTACAAAATCTGCACTTACACCCCTTCGATTCTGACCGCCTCAATTATAAGGATATCTCAAGTGCCAGGAAAGATAACATGAAATTAAAAGAAAGAACTTTTTTTTAAAAACTGCGTCGCCCCTCGGCAGTGCTAAGGCAACCCTTTGAGTGAATTTCTGAGTTGAAAAAAGAAAAACTGCTCACCAAAAAGTTATCTGGCTTAGCAGAGTCGTCCAGAGTCGGCATAAAAACCAAGCAGCTCCCTCCAATCAGCAGGAAGAAATCAGAAGACACCGCAAATTAGAAAAGAAGCTCGGCCTTAATCTACTCGAAAGTATATCCCGGAAAATTATTATTATTATCATTATTATCATAAGCACAACTAGGTATAAATACGCAAGTCCTCCCATTTATTTGCCCGCTCGCTTGCAGTCTCCGCCTTTACGTATATTTGGTGTGAAGGAGGTATGTATCTAACCATAATGTCTTCTATGATTCGGCTATCTGGGTCATTGTTAGAGCATGTCAAATTGATGCACATATAAAAGAAACTTGATATCGAGACCGCTGTAGGTCACCAGTTTTGTGTGTTTAGGTCGCATGCTGCCACAATTTCGATAGTCATTCGTGGCTCGTAGCTGTTTTTGCTGTTGTATAATGGCGTTTTTGTCGTCACTTTGATTTTATTATTGCTTCTGATTGCAAATATTTTTTTGTGTGTTTTGTGGGTGATAAAAACACATTTAACCTTGAAAGTAAGTAATAATCAGCCGTTAAAGTTTTTTTGTTGGCCTTCACTTATTCTGTTTCTCCCAAAAAACGCTTGATCATAACAGCTGCGTAATATTCCAAATGCGTTTATGCTTCCTTTTTTCTTACACTTTATTCTATGCGTCTTATTTTTTTGATATTATTTATATGCAAGTCGTTTATTGTCGTCATAAACACTGACGATCTCTGTTGATGACAAAAGAAGACGCTCCGAGATTAAGTGGCGAAATAGTTATTATTGTGCGCTCGGACGTGAAAAGAGCAATGCCGCAATGTGGCAGCAGATAAAAACGATTCTTGCAAAAACGAAGCCAGTTAAGACTTTTTTCGCACCATAAAACCTTAACTTAGCAATATTCTTTTATTATGGACAAGGCAAAAGAAAAAAGCTCCTTCGTAAATTAAGAAAAAAGTACAAGAGCTTGATTTATTTATATAAAATCATTTGGCTAATTTTCAACCTGCATATAACTTAGATCTAATGAGGTTTGTTCGCTATCTTTGGTAGGAGGAGCATAACACTGTCAGAGGTATTTCTTTCGATTTAGTGCTACAAGTCAGGGGCGTAGTCAGATCATCGGATACTACACTGTTGTCCCTGAATAACGTTACAACAACTTTTAACTTAACTTTTTTGCACAAATTCAAATAAAGCAAAGCTCGATACATATAATATTTATGAGACTAACAGACCCGCCATAAGTTGTCCATCCCAAAAATTGACTTGCCGGCATGTAAAATAATTACTCTTTCCATCTTCTCCATTTTCCTCTTTCACATCGTCTTTCTCTTTTGCTCCCTTTGCCTATCCCTTTTTTCCTCTTTTTACATATTCTTATTGCTATATATTTCTGAAGTGAATAAAATAATAACCCCTGCGGGTTAGGGGTTTAGAATATGCCCGAGGTAGGCATACGTGTCGTAAGAGGCGACTAATATGCACAAAGGTAATGACGTGCAACTCGATGGTTAATCTACGCATATGATGCCTCTCACCTCTTATTACCCATCTTATCCTTCCTTGAGGAAGGAGGGGTGACATGACCTAGAAGGTTTCACTGGTCACAAATCGCTACCACGACAGTCGGGCAGTACCGTAAGGGAGTACCGGAGCGTACTGGGTTCAAATCCGGCCAAGGATAGTTTATTCGACAACACTCTCCAAAACCTTCGGGAAGTGTTTTTGTCGTTACCACAACAACAACAACAATAAAAACACTTCTCTGACGACATGTTCCAGTTGATTGGTTGGAGTGGCGAGTCCCCCAATTAGCGATAATGTGCCGTTTTGATGCGACATTTCACGAATTAATTAATGAAAGATGTTATAAGAAAACTGACAAAAGCTAAAAGAATATAGTGCGACTCCCAATATATCCATACCGTTGAGCTCAAAAATTTGAGAAGGTCCTATGACCACGAGATTCTCCCCAAGTAGGGGTCTCCTATAAATTTCATTTTGCTACGGTTGTGGTCACAACCCATTTCCAGTTAGGACCGCAACTTATCTGAATAGGGCCCTTCTATATATCTTGAGAATGGTTATAGATCGTGCTCTATTGTGGGAAGGCCACATACAGCTTGACAACCTTCAGCATAGCAAAACAGTTCCACCTGTTTTTAACCTCGATGCGTCCCAAAATAAATACCAGGTGTGCAAGGACAACCGTAGCCTCTGAAACATCAGGAGCCACTCCACGCCGAGCCAGCTCATGCGCCGAATACAGAATCTTTAATATAAAAGCATACTTGGTTCTTAGCCGATTTTGTCTATTTTTTGCCCTGAATACTAGTTGCACTAAAAGTAATCTGTTATTGTTTTTGTTGTAGCGACTACTTAACCTGCCTACTACTTAACCTGCCTAGGATGTCACCCCCCATCCAACACTGTCATCAGGCTCTTCTAACGGAAGTCCAAGAAACCTCGCGGCTTCAACAGGGACCAGTGGACCAGAGTGAAATTGGTATTAGAAGAGTGGGCTCTGTTGAGCAGATGAACAGATGGTTAGTATCGTGGGGAGACACGTCGCATGCCAGGCAGACATTTGGCATGTCAGGGTTCAGTCTGGATAGGTAAAAGTTTAGTCTGTTACAGTATCCAGAACGAAGTTGAGCCAGCGTGACTCTTGTCTCCCTGGGCAGTTCGCGTTCCTCGTCGGCAACAGGTGGGGCTTATGCCTGTAGGACTGCATTCGCTGGACGTGACCTGACAAAGGAGTTTACCGACTCCGTGTGGATGAGGTTGAGGGCCCCCCGGTGCACCTTTGGATCATACGGCGAGGTGACTCCTTATTCTCCTGGGAGGCGGATTTTCGTTGAGCAGGTTCCTGTGCGGGTGCTGCGGTTTATGGCAGTTGAACAGGAATTGTCTGGTCGACATCTCGCAGTGCTCTTTGACATCGAGCATTTTTGCCTCATTATGAAGATGGTGCTCAGGAGACATAAGGAGGCACCCCGTGGCAGTTCTGAGTGCGGTGTTTTGGCAGACCTGCAACCTCCTCCAATGTGTGTCTGCTAACCCCGGCGACCATATTGGCGTCGCGTAGCTCAGAACCGGCTGGCCGATTGCTTTGTACGTTGCCAGTAACGTTTCTTTGTCTTTCCCCCAAGTACTGCCAGTTAGTGACTTGAGGATTTTGTTACGGCTTTGTACTTTGGTGGCAATCGCGGCTACATGAGCACCGTATTTGAACATGTTATCAAACGTGACCCCTAAGATTTTGGGGTGTGTGACAGTCGGAAGCTTAATGCCGTCGACGTAGACGTCTAATTCCATGTTCGCCTGCGTTGTCCACGTTGTAAATAAGGTGGCCGAGGATTTGGTCGGTGACAATGTCAGGTTCCGTGCAGCGAAGAAACTGGAAAGGGTTGGAAGCTAAGAATTAATTCTCGAGCAGGGCTCATCGACGGAGGGTCCAGTCGCCAGGATCGTGCAGTCATCGGCGTAGGAGACGATCGAGACGCCTTCTGGTGGGGAAGGGAGCCTCGAAATGTAATAATTAACAAAAGCGGGGATAGGAAACCACCCTGTGGCACCCCTTGCTTTATTATACGTGGTTTTGATCTTTCGCCTCTAAATTCAACCGATGACTGCCGACCACGAACGCTTTAGACAGGGGGGAAGATTTGATACCTCCAGGTCGTTAATGAGTTGAGCATGATTGACAGTGTCGAAAGCTTTCGACAGATCAAGCGCAACTAGCACGGCCCTGTCATTTGGACGAGGTTGGTTGAGACCGAAACCTATCTGCGTGGTGATGGCGTTTAGCGCGGTGGTAGTGCTATGCATTTTACGGAATTCATGCTGATGTTCAGCTAGTCGCAAGTTAGCAGTATAATAAGGGAGCAAGACCGTCTCCAGGGTCTTCACTACTGGCGAGAGGAGTGATATCGGTCGATAAGACTCCCCCTCGTTGGCCGGCTTGCCGGGCTTTAGTAGTGGCACCACCTTTGCCTGTTTCCATCTTTCTGGAATGACAAAGGTGGTCATAGACAGATTGAAGACAGTTGTTAGGTACCTTACCCCCTCTTCTCCGAGATGATTTAGCATCAGCATGGATATACCGTCTGGGCCAAAAGATTTGGAGTTTTTGGACCCCCGTATGGTCTCCCGAACCTCCGTGGTGATGATGGCAATGGGCGCTTGGCTGTTTTTACGTCTGTGCGCTTTCCTGATGGCACGCATGATTTCCTTGTCAACCGGAGGATGCAGTACAAACTGCCGGCAGAAAGCGCTCGCGCATCTCTTTGGTTTCGACTGTACCTTATCACCAAAGGTGATGAATATTTTGTCGTTCGGTTTGGTCGGACTAGACAAGGATTTAACAGTGGACCATAATTTGCCAACACCAGCAGAGAGGTTACAGAACCACCAACTAGCCTTCTGATTTCCGCATTGAGATCTTGAATTTACGGATCCGTAGGGTTCAAGCGTCGCACGTGGTCACGTTCATTAGCCAGGGCCGCTGCCTCTGCGGGGAAGTACGGACGTATCTCCTTAATTCTACCTGACGGAAAATATTGGTTAGAGGCTGAAGCTATGACCAAGCGAAACGCTTTTTCCCCTTCTCGTACGTCAGACGGGATGGGAAGAGCAGCGAAGGTGCTCTCAGTGAAATTAAGAAAACGAATCCAATCAGCTTTACTGAAGTTAGTGAAAGAGGACTATCGGCAAATGGTCAGATGCAAGAGTAAGCATTGGTCGCCATTCAACGCAGTTTATGAGACCTGCGCTGACAATTGTGAGGTCTGGCGAACTGGAACAATTTACCGCAACTCTCGTGGGGGCGTCCCCGTTCACAGTGCAAAACGTCGATTCGTCTATTTGTTCAGCCAATTCCTGTCCCCTGCCATCGGCCTGTAGGCTTGAGTGCCACAGATCGTGGTGTGCGTTGAAGTCTCCGAGGATTACACGATTATCGCCTCTGAGTAACGCACCGTTGTCAGGGTGGTAATCTCTCGGACAGCAGGTGGCAGGAGGTATATAGATGTTAATGATTTAAAGGTCAACGTCGCCTGTCCGGACAACCATTCCTTGACGTTCCAGGAGGTTGTCCCTCGGGTCGACGTCGGGCTCAAATGCACGATATTGTACGGATTGGTGTGTGATTAAGGCGAGTCCGCCCCTCTCTCGATCACGTCGGTGGATGTTATAGCCGTCACAAGTCCGAAGATTTGATCGGGCGTTTAACTTCGTCTCCTGAATGGCAGCGATCTTGATATTCTGTCGCTCCATGAAGCTCACTATTTCACACACTTTCCCGGTTAGGCCGTTGCAGTTTAGCTGTAGGACGCGAAAGTGCGAAGGGGGAGAAGTATTCACGCTGGGAGTCAGGGACTGGTGCGTATGCCTTGGTGGAAGCAGGCTGGGTCGCACACTGCGTCCCACTCTAGAAGACGAGGGATCCGAGGCACCAGAAGGTGGCGAATCGGTCGACGTTGTAGGTTGCGTAGCTCGACAACATGGTGCAACGTACGTATCAGTCAGGCAAGACAAGAATTGCATTTGACTGATGTCGCAGGTGTATATAGTCTCAGCCGACAAACAGAGCACAAGGTGTAAGGGACAAGGAGCTGGTGGCTTTGACTTACATTTGTGTTAGTGCTGGAAGAAGAAGGGGAAGTTGAAAGTGGGAGGGGGGTGGGCTGTCGCTCGGCATTGCTCACATCTGAAACAGAGGTGCTACGTAAGAAGTAGCTGTGAGCGGCTGTGTGAGATGTTGGCGCCTGTGGGCGTGAGCGACAGCGGGTGTTACACACTACTTGCTGGGCGTTATTAGTGCTATTAGTCGTGGAGACTATTTCAGAAGCTTGTGACGGTGCGATACTGGATCGTCGTTGGCCACGGGACGTCCTAGGGCGTGAACAGCAAGGGGCCACGAAAGTTTTGTAGAAACTAGGAGGCCTATGTGTGGAGGGATTTGGCCCGGAGCACCTGGTTTTGTGCAACCATCTTTTACAAGAATTGCAGTGGACGGAGTGTGAACGCTTGACGTAAATCTTCTTCCAGCAGACGCAGCAGATCCATTCTCCTGGACCCGGGTTGGATTCGACCCCAGCCCGGAGCAGGAGAGTTTTGAGCAGCCCTGCTGCAAGGAGCTGCTCGGAGGATGACAATATTAGTGGACTACTCTTGTTATCATGTCAGTGATGGAAGATAAGTTATTTAAAAATTTGGCAAGTTATTAAAAAAAAAATACACACCAGCACCTTGAAAGGCTGAAAATCACGTAAGTATTGCTTAGAACCCCAACACGGCACCCACTTTATACCAACCACGAATGTGTAAATTATTTGAATCCAAACAGAAATCAGTAGTCGAACAAAATATCAAGGCCAGGTTCATGGTACACTCTGTGCTGTGAACAATCAGGCTCGATATTATCTGACACCCTAGAGCATAAAAAGTATATTAACAAAACTTTACATTTGTTATGATAGTGACTTCATAAGCCTTCATCAGTTAAGCTAAGTATGACTTCCTCATACGGACTCACTAGTGCAGCATGTAATTGGCACTTAACAGTTTAATCGTTTGGTTCTTATTATAGGGCCCTTGCTTATTTTCAATGTAGTGTGACTTTGTGTGGTAGGGGCAAAACTTATTGCAGAAGGTAGAGATAGATTTAAAAAATTTAATAAACATAGTATTATCTAGTAGAGGCTAATTTGGATAAACTAAAAATTGATGTCACATGATGTATAAGCCTGTTGCGCCAGCACCTAACAACGAACTACGTAATGGCAGTATCTGACAGGAACTATAACAAGGACTATGAAGGCCATAGTGAACGAAACTAAACACTGAGGATGGCGGAACGCAGAAACCGCCCAATTGTTCGAAAAGAGATTGAAACAGCATACTACAAATAGAAAAGGAAACCAGGTATTAATCTCTAATCCGATCGTTGTTGCTCCTTAAGGCTTTGTGTTCCGAGGGAATAACCTCATTTGACACTGATATCCATCCACATGTACGTTTTTCTCAAAGTTTGTGGATTTTGCGTGTTATGAAAGAGGTAATCTCCCATGGACAGTTTCGAAATAATATCCAAGTAGTAGTCAGAAAACAGTCCAGGAATACTTCCGAATTGGTCCCGAGAACACATTGAAACTAAAAAATAGTGAACTTCTGAAAGGTTAAAAAAAAAGAAAAATCAGGTACTCAGTTAATTCAAAAACTCTCGAGGCTAATTCCATATCATAAATAAAATTATCGACAACAATGCGAAAGGATTTCGAATTAGATTGCTGAGACTGATGCCAGGAAAAAATAACCTACACAAAAAGCCTCGAAAATCTGTCCGATAATTCTGGCAATACCCAGTAGAACTTGAAGCGATAAAAACTTCCCCCAAGCAATGAATAAGAGAGTACTCCCCTTAAATTCTTTTGGGTTCAATAAGAGAGATTTCTATACTTTGTGCTAATAACCTTGGAGCCATATGGGAGATCTCCTTAGGTTATTATTCTAAGATTACTCCCTTTTATATACTTTTGGAGCGAAAGTAGAGATTTCTCAAACGTCTACTCCCAGCCAAAAACTTTTTGAGTAAGCCGAATTTCAACAAAAGGAAATAGTTTAAGTCGTAGAAAATATACTATTTCATTCAGATTCGATAACATTTGTGGTTGTAACATTTTTTTAAATGAATGTTATTTGTACCATGAAAAAAAGAAACATTTTAAGTAAAGATCTACCCCCAGATTCATAAAAAATAAAACTGGTTTATAAAGCTTTTTAAAATAACATTTCCCTAAAAAATCTTAATTATAAGAGCTTTATACAAGTTTTTTTTTAGGGTTAAACTAAAATGTCTTTTGTTTTGGATAATTAAGTCCTTATTTCTGGTAAAGAGGTATTGATGGGTTCTCTTCGATTGCTTCAATATGAGACTTGAGGCAAAATGTTTCCCTCATTACTCTCCTAGGAGGTTTCCTAAAATTCTCCATAACTCCCCAATTACTCGATTGTGATTCATAAAAAAGTAATAACAAAAACTCCATTATTGTGTTTTTTGTTTGTTATTATCTAAGCTTTGTGGCTTTAAGTAATTTTTTGTTTTATTGTATTTGGTTTGACTCAAGCCTAGACGACCGTTTTGCGAGAAAGGTTTATAAATTATTTGTTTTTATAGAACGGAGGGTGCAGGGCACCTCTTAGGTACACGTGCGGGATTGGCCTCCTCATTTTCACTGTGAAAACCCGCCGATTTGGGATTGAAAACATAAACTATATCTTTAGAATATTTCATAAGCTGGTTGCGAATTACAAAGGCAATGCAAATAAACGAAAGAAATAATAATAGATTATGTTGCTTAAACCGTTACTCGTACTCCCAGGACATGCAATGCAAAAAGTAAGTAGACAAAATTATATCGTAATACACAGAAGTATAGGGAGAGAATTACCCTAATATTTTTTTGAGAAACGTGAATGTAATATAAACCAAGTAGCGCCAAGTACGTAAATTTTATATCAATTTAAAATTTGTATATAATACTGTAATACAGGTCGTATATAATACTGTAATATAAACCAAGTAGCGCCAAGTACGTAAATTTTATATCAATTTAAAATTTGTATATAATACTGTAATACAGGTCGCTGTTGACCTACGTCAAATTTTTAAACCAAATTTAAGGACTTTATACTTATCAAGGAAACGATGCATAAAGCCACGTAGAAGGCACATGAACAACAATCATACACACATACAAAGCAAACAAGTAAAATTGTGTGCTTCTAGCAATCGTCTCTTCATATAATGGCAATCATTAATCAAAAACCCAACTACCCAATTGCCCGCAGGAAAAAAGGTAGCTCGATTTCATCCTCTTTTGATGATTCTTTCACTACACCAACTTTGGCTTTACTAAAACTATACTGACGTAGTAAATTAAGCTATGTGTTAAAAATGTGATGGTGGGCGTTTTGCTGCAATGTTGTTTATGACCTTGATAGTTATGAGAATGGTAAGAATGATAATCAAGCAGTAAAACAGTAAACATGTAGTAGCTACACCGAAAAAAAAATCGGAACGGAATTAGAACTAATGCATTGATTTCGGAAAAATTATTGCTTCTCTCCGCCCTATGCACATTGGGACGGTAGGGCCAATTTCGTTCAAAACATTAGGAAGAAGACAAAGAACTTAACCTCTTGAAGGCATGTAAAATCAATTTTGCTAGCAAAATAAAGTCCAAGGCTTTAACGTTTATATAGTTAAAAAAAATTAATAGCACTTCTTTCAAGTCTTACGTAGGTTGTAGGTTTAATCAAGCATACAAAAATAGCATACTTCGAATACCTCAATAAAACCTCGAGTTAGGGACGAAAATCCTCTTTTTCATATCTTAATAATGAAACTTAGATGAAACTAATTAATCTTTTAAGAACTCAATAAAATACAAGGGTTTGTAGAATAATTTTTTCCTAGTTATTTACCTAAAATATTTACACCATATAACAAAATAGAAATTTAAAAATCCAGGCTTGCATAAAGTTTTTTTTTTTTAAATTATTAGAGTTCGGTTTATATACAAAATAAAACTATAATATTTATAATTTTGTCAGTGGCGAGTTTACGAGTAAAATATTTAAGGGCCTTAGTCCGCAGTCGCAGCCAAAGCATTTTTCCCCGACTTATTTCAATAAAGAAGGGATTAGAAGCAAAAGGATCTAAGTGAGTCCGACATTGATTCGAGATATTAAAGTTGATTACGTATTGTAAATTTATATGTAAATTCTGGGTAGTGCGTTTATTGACCGGCCAATAAATGTCACTAAAATGTCCAAAATGACTTGGATTTCTTTGTCAATAAATAAACACTATATTTATATATAAAATTCTAGAGGGTCCGCCAGACTTTATCCTGCCCAGATATTTACTTACTATTACTATCCTTGTCCGTTTGCTAACCTATTCCTATCGCACCCTTCTCCTTCATATAAAAGATCTTTACATAGATCTTACATAGCTCGTAGAAATAGTTGCGGAGTAATATTAATTTAGATAATATAAAAAGGAGTCAAAACTCCTTTTACGTTACCGACCTTTTTTCTTAAGGTGGTAGAGATTGACCTCATATTACTCTGAGCCAAATTTCTATATTCTACCGGTTTGTCTATAGCAGTTTTCAATATTTTGACACGAATAGTTCCAGAGATACGCAGTACGAAAAATGTTCTTTTTATGGGAGGTTCCACTCCCACGTCTCCCTTCCTCCCCTTTTTTCTTGATGTGCTATAGATTCCTCTTATTTGGATCCTTACCAAGTTTTAATATCGTACCATAAATATTTCCAGAGATGTGCGGTAGGGAAAATCTGGTTTGTATAGGAGGTGCCACATCCACTGCTCCGGATTGTGAATCTAAACCATCCTCGAGCCCCCTTGAGAATTCAAAAAAAATTGCATCAATATCGGAAGGAGTTTAGTGACAATTGATGGACTCACAGAAAATTTGTATATACTAAGATGTAAAAATGTTTC
This sequence comes from Merzomyia westermanni, assembly GCA_949987695.1. Classification (NCBI taxonomy): domain Eukaryota; kingdom Metazoa; phylum Arthropoda; class Insecta; order Diptera; family Tephritidae; genus Merzomyia; species Merzomyia westermanni. The sequence goes on from OX465290.1 coordinate 62,153,104, forward strand.
ATGGGTTTCACGCCAAAAAATGATGAAATTGGCAAGAAACACGAAAATAAGATTTAAGTTTTCTTATTGATGTTAGAGAAAAAGTTACAATGATTTGCACAACGATGGTATATGGTGGCATGTTTCGAAGTCATCAACACTGCGATGCAAACCCATGTGCCTACATCAAAGCCACCTTTTAAGCCAATGCTCTAACAACTCAGTTATGATGCACTGTGAGGTCACGATGTTAGTTTTTGCTAATGTGACATTTTACATTATTAATATACTTTCTTTGATACATATATTTTATATGCCCCTACAGAGAAAATGGCATATTTTGAGGCGTGTTCATAGAACAGGTTAGATGCCGTCGCTGATATCATATGTACTGATCCGATAATATACATTTGCATATTTAAAATTCGTAATATAATTAATTTCTATATAGACTTATTTACAATTGTGTTCAATATAATATTAATAAAATTAAAACGGATATCCTTTGACGAAATAAGAAGAAGCTGGAATTTTAATAATTTTCTTTTAAAATATAACAAATTCCATAACATAAACATAAAAGAAATTTCAAAGTATACACAATGTTCACGAAAGTTAATTAAACGTAAAACGAGTAAGGACGGTGCTGTCTTCGGCTGTGCCGAAGGCTTTATACCTTTCATGAATACGTGCAAAATAAAATACGCATTGTTGTTGAGGGAGAAATGGCCATAATCCTCTTATCTGAACGATCGGTTGTATGGGATATATACTATATATAGCTCCGATCTTAGCGATTTTTTTACCAAATTTTTTTTATATCTGTAAGCAAATATCTCACCAAGTTTCAAGTTTTAATCTTCCAAAATGAGGGATAAATGGCCATAATCCTCTTATCTGAACGATCGGTTGTATGGGATATATACTATATATAGCTCCGATCTTAGCGATTTTCTTACCAAATTTTTTTTATATCTGTAAGCAAATATCTCACCAAGTTTCAAGTTTTAATCTTCCAAAATGAGGGATAAATGGCCATAATCCTCTTATCTGAACGATCGGTTGTATGGGATATATACTATATATAGCTCCGATCTTAGCGATTTTTTTACCAAATTTTTTTTATATCTGTAAGCAAATATCTCACCAAGTTTCAAGTTTTAATCTTCCAAAATGAGGGATAAATGGCCATAATCCTCTTATCTGAACGATCGGTTGTATGGGATATATACTATATATAGCTTCGATCTTGGTGATTTTTTTACGAAATCGTTTGCTATCCATAAGAAAATACCTCGCCAAGTTTCAAGTTTTAATCTTTAAAAATGAGGGAGAAATGGTCATAATCCTCTTATTTGAACGTTCGGTTGTATGGGAGATATATGCTATAGTGACCCGATTATACCGGATCCGACAAATGTCTAATATAATACAAAAATACATCCGTGTGCCAAATTTCATCGAGATATCTCAAAATTTGAGGGACTAGTTTGCGTTTAAACGGACGGACGGACGGACAGACGGACGGACAGACGGACATGGCTGTATCAACTCAGTTCATCGTCCTGATCAATTTGGTATACTTAATGGTGGGTCTATCTCTTATATTTCTAAACGTTACAAACGTCGGACCAAAGTTAATATACCATTTCATGTTCATGAAAGGTATAAAAATGGCCATCAAAATCTTCAAATTTGTTGGCAGAGCTTCTAGAAAAATTATAATTACGCAGTTTTGTAGACCAATAAATTTTAGTATAGCATTGTACAAGTTAGAACTCGCTCAAAAATTTCCCTGAGTTTTCACAAAATAATTGACTCAGACTTGACATGAGCTCGTAAAACTTACAAAGATATCCAATATAATTTTACTGCTATTATATTGAACACGACTGTATGTGTGAATTTAATGTCTGCCGTTACAATAATGTTAATAAAATTTAGCAAACAATTTAATATGAATCAAATTTTCCCCAATTCTTTGTGCCTTAATTCGACCGCCTACTTAAATTTTGATACCCGCCTTCACGAACTTTGCAAAAAGAAAATATTTTTAGGTTTACGATTTTGCATATAAGTTCTCTAATAAAACATTACATTTTTGTTTAAAAAAGAAGGAAGTGTGTGGACTGAAATCTGGCTTTTGAAGGTTTATTTAAACTTCTAAGGGCCGTTTTCTCAAGTAAATTTAAACAAAAAGTTTCTATAAAAAAAGGTTTTTATAAAGCAGATAGCTTTTAAAGTTTACTTGAGAAAACGGCCTTAAGTATGCAATATTTGTTGATAAGGCCAACATCATATCTGCGGTGAAAGTGCAAAAACGCGCATCGCACCTATGCAAACTATGACATCAATTACAAGGTTCAGCAAGTAAAAATTATTTAGTTTTAAGACGAAGAGTGACTTTGTGGAAAAAGTTTCTATTCGGAAAAGATCGAATCTCTGAATACTTTTATAGTTTTCTTGACAACAAATGAATGCCTCTTAATGGTCTCAACTTCTCGTTTTGTTGGGTTACCAAGAGGGTGGGAAGTAGATGTAACTAGAATGATTTTCCTTGTTTCCTTGTTCAATTTGGTTTTGAGCAAACCGGTTCCATCGTTACGCCATCTGTAGTGTTTCGTTTCGATCTTTATCTATTTTCTACTCCTTCCAGTGTGCGTTGGTGTCCAAAAGGCGATAACTCTCCCAGCCGGTTAAGCGCTATAAAATGGTGATGATGGCTTTACCAGGTTCATGTAGGTCGCCTAGAATCACTTCAAAAACAATTTTTACTATTTGCCTTAAGAGATTTTCATTGGGATCCCTTGTACAATCTGCCACCCTATACGAATCGTTTATAACTCATTAATCTGCATACACTTTCTAGTCGGAGCGAAGTGCTTGGAATTTTTTGTATGATTAAATTACTAAATGGTTTACTATCCAGCCCATTTCTTCTAAGTGAAGTGAGCTTAAATTTACCGTCTCGTCCTTCAAGACATTTTAAACCTCTAGTCTTAAAACAGTGCCGAACCAATTTTGAGTTAAATGAGCCTTTTCGCTGTTTGTGTCAAGATTATAACTCTCTTTCTGGTAGATTTGATATTTCAGACCCGCTTTTCACCATAAAAAAATCAATTCTTTCCATCCTAAATACATACTAAATACTAATTGTTTCTTATTCTTTGACTTCTATATTAACTTCTAACAATAATTTTATTCTGTTAACTAATTATTTCTTAATGTATAATCTATCTTACATCTACTTTACTTAGCTGATGAGGTTTTCTCTGTAGCTGAGCAATTTTAGATCTCGACGACTGACTCGGCACGAACGAATAATCCGCGCGTTATGCGGATGCGCCCCTAGCGCCGGCCGGTCGGGATATGGTGGGTAATACATTGGGGAATTATTATTATTATTATTACTACCGATTCCATTTTCATAAAACGGTATTTTCCTAATGGTATATGCCTTTTTCAACAACATTTAACATTGTGTTACCATTGTACCATTTTGTATAAAGAAGGGCACAGCCCATCCACAACGCTTAATGTGCAATTTTCTCTTATGACAATGTATGTATAAAAGTATAGCCATGCCCACTAATTATTTTTCCCGTGTATCAGTGTATTTGTAAGAGTGTAGATATAAGAGCAGATAACAAATGTACAAAGCTGTGTGTTCAAGGCCATTTCCGTTACATACGAGTCGAGTATACCTTTAACCGATTCAGGAAATTAATACAAAAATGCATACATACATACATATGAATTTATATACTTATGTATGTTGCTAGTACATAAGGAGCATCGTTAAATGTCGTACATATGTAATTCTAACTGCGAAGAAATATAAAGTGTCATCTATCGCCTTTAGAGAGCACAATGCATGACATGTTCTACAATGGAAGTCACTAATCCTTTTTTCTCTGTTGGAATTCCTTCATAAATCTAATAAGGAGAAAGATGTGAAACATAATATACGCATCATCGTCCTCCTGACAGATGCATGAATGTGCAAATTTTACGGTTTTGAGTTAATAGACTCACTGGAGTAAACATTGAATGCTCTATATTTGACGAAAATCCCGCGTAACTTGCTCACAAGTAAACTATAATATTTTGAAAATAAATGTTTACTAAGTGAGCCAGATATACGGATTTTTTCAAAAACTACAGTTTTAAACTTGATGTTCTAGCATTTTTATTGTTGCACATGCATGTTTTTGGCAGGAAGTCCACGAGATATACTTCATAATCTATATTCGTTAAGTCGAAAATGTCTCAGTTAGAAGTCATTTACGCCAAGTCATCCACTCAGTCATCTGGTAAAATGTTACTAAAAGTGAAGCGATTCAATTGATGTGATGGCCGAGTAACCATAAAGGTTTGTTTGTGGGCAGCATCTGTCAAAACAGGTGAATTTTGGTTAAGACCAGCGAGCGCCAATTCTAAATGCTTCAATATCGCATGGTCAAATGTTGGAATTGGATTTCCGATATAAAAGCACTGGGTTTAGGGAATTGGTATATTAATATTGACACCCTGAAGATATTTGAGAGCACCTGGTTGATGGGGCAGTAGATAGAGCTTCTCAAATCAGATCCATTTATGAGGTACGATGAACGGGCTGGGGAATGATACTGTGGAAAATAATTACGATCTATGTTGTACTTCTTCCAGAAGTGCTCATATTAAGGGTTATCAGGACGGCCGGGTCTACCTGTCGGAACGAGCTTAATTTCAAGCTTGCCAAGAACTAATTAGTTAGCTTCCACCCCTTGATAATTAAAGTTGCATTCAGGGTGATCCAAAACAGAATGAGCCAGAATACCATAAATGATTGATCTTTAGTTGCATTTACTGGATGTGATGCTTGTTGAGTTTCTGACGTTGGCTCCACAGTTATCTTTTTACAGCCGCGAGAACAGAGAAGTTAATGTGTAGCTTTTTTGAATACAAATAGAACAAGTAAAAAACTTGTCAACTAGGTGAAGTTTGGAATTGAAAATCGAGCTGTTTTTTCACCACATATCGTGATCCTAAACGATCATCCTTAAAAAACTTCTATAATTTCAAAAATCTTTCTACACTTTAGTATTAGAAGCGTATAATCCAGTTGTGCCATTTCTCAGAATACAACGACCCGAATCGTCACTTAAAACATTTTACGACTATCTATTGATATATCTATTGAACGACTATTACGTTGAAGTGATTATCACAAAGCAGGCTGTACAATAAAGTATGCTGCAATACAACAAATCAGTGGAAAAATTATCTAGGCCATTTTCTAATAAGGGTGCTATGACCATAGAATTTTTAACGAGCGAGGCAAAGTACTTCAGGCTGTCGCAATCGAAGGCGAATTGAGTGAGGAGAATTCTTCAACATTCAAATAGGCCTATCGGTAATAACAGGCAGACTCTAATTTTCCTATCTTGCAGATATATTGCTTAAAAGCAGCCTCAGGTCTACTTTTATCTGTTAGGAGCTAAACCATGTAGTAAAATTTGCTAACGAGTATCTATAAAAGACAGTCTTGAACTACATACTTCGATACTCGTTCTGTAACGGCTAAAAAGGGATAGTTAACACAAACTTTTAAGTATCGGATATTGATAACTAGTCCTAAACTATACTCCATGTAAACGGTTGAGAACTAGCTAAAGCGAACCTATCTTAGAACTGTCGGAATAGGAAACAGTTAAGAACGGGTGAGAACTGTCGGAATAGGAAACAGTTAAGAACGGGTGGTCGAGTGACAATTGCAACCGCCATGTAAAAAGAGACAGTTAAGAATATTGCTTTGGTATTGAGATCGAGCTCGTAGCGTGGTTAAATGGTAGCGCTCTAGGATAGTTCTCAGCTAGTACCATTTTCTGCAGGGTAGCTTTAATTCTTCTCTATTTAACAACATCCTTCTTCCAGTACCTATATACATCCGTAAACAGCATCAACCCTCTAAAGCCCTTATAGTGCAGAAGGTCGAATCCCTTTTCCTTTGCTTGTACAGGATGGCGGTAAGATTACCTTGTGGCCGGAGTTTTGAAAACTTAATTTTATACAATACCAAAACTCCAAAATTCTGAATCAGGCCTTGCAATACTGAACGTCTTTGTTTTACAATTTCTCCTTTCAATGAATCGTCATACCACTAAAAGAAAGTCAAAAGGGTGTTAGGTACAATTCCTTTAAACTCAGCACTTTCGAAGTATCGTCGAATATGATCAACCAAATTAAAGAAATGTAAATCAGTCTTTAGAGTCTACACTGAACATTTCTTAAATTATTCGACTCAACATGTGACTACCTAACAAGCAAAGTATTTGATTGAAATGAAATGAGTTGAGTGCATACTTATGTGCATCTTATCCTTAAGCAGATGGATGCTGCCATCTGACTACATTAATTTTCAATCGAAATTATTTGTGATTCTAAGTGATTCAGAGGACTAACACTAAATACTTCAAAAACATCGATACTAAGAAGGATGCATTTTGCTCTGAAAGCTGATAAGTTATTCTTATTTTTGGCAGATGTTAGAAACTTTAAGTTTTTTGCTAGCATAACGGTCTATTTTCTCAAAGAAGTCATCTCTACAATTCAACTACTTATTTCAAGGTTTCATTGTTTCCCTTAAAATCCAATAACAGGAAAACCAAATTGTTAACATACATAGATATGCTTTTAAGAGTTTCATAGAAAACTTAAATAAATCGATTTAGAAATTTCGCACTGAAATAGTGCTGCTAAAAGTAGATATAAAAGAAATTAAAAAAAAAAAATGTAATTCAATTCATTCATCGATTGCTAGTAATCAATTCCCCAAAGACGTGTTACACGTTGATGGCGACGACTGATATGTTCACTTTTTGTTTTCTTCTATTGCAACTAACAAGCTTCGATTGCTGATCACCTGAGCTAGTTGACATTTATCATACTTAGCAGCAAGTTTTCAATTTCATACGTTAATGGCAAACCTACTTGATATAAACACATAATGTACATACATACATATATATAATTATATAAGTATATACTTGTGTTATGTCCTTTTTGTTTTTGTTTCACCGTATATGGAATGATTGTCCTGAACTTGAAGTTTACTTTACTTTTAGTAAAAATAACCACTGAGTCTGTCGCTTGAGTTTTTTGTATGATTTTCCTTCATTAAAACAAATCGCTCCTTATGTGCAACTATCAATCACTCACTCATCTTTAGTCAAAGCAGATTGATGATATGTGAATATTTCTTGGTATTGATTATGTTGATCTAAGACTGATTTATTAAGAGTCGCACATATTGTTTGACCTCTAATTTATTGATAATGCCGTGAGTGATATGATATATGCGTACTATAGTCTGTTTAGGAAATGGCATGTGTGTCTAAGTGAAGAATCATGACAAATAATCTAGAGCCTATCATGAAAGTACGTAAATGATAGAATGTAAAGTTGTTGTGGTGACCTGCTGATGATTGGTTTTTGTTTATTTCAAATTGATGATTATAAGTTAAATTTTTGATCTTATTATTAACTTTTAATAAAATAATTTCTTGAACTCAGATAAAATCATGTATAAATTATACATTTGTATATTTATATATACCTACAGTCCTTGGCCTACCTCGGGCATATTCTAAACCCCTAACCCGCAGGGGTACTACATTATAAGATTATTTACTTATGTCTCGACCCTGAGAATGAGTTAAACAAAATAAAGTAAAGTTATGCATGTTAAAATATTACTAAGTGAAGCCAGCACCTAAGGTTGCTACCTAATCCTATTCAATTTATATGTTTCCATATCATCTCTATTATCTTGAATATCACTTAAAATATTGGAATGTCTTTTGAGTATATATAATGTTCTACATTTCAAGCTCTCTGTTTCTGCTTGCGTTATTTTTACAAGGTTGCCCTTTAGTTGAATAGTTTATTTTTATGAATTAGATACTCCAATATTAAAAAATTTATGAAATAGATACTCCAATATGGGTGCATTTTACGTAATTTTTCAATAAAAAATTTTCTAAGAAGGGGTCCACCTAGGGTTGCCATTTGGTCTTTTTATATATACATATTTCGTATCCGTTTCAAGTCTTTGTCGTTCTCCTACTCTTACGTTTTCGTTATCTATTACCTCCCTTTTCCCTCTTACTATATGCGTCTTTCTGCCTGTTGGGTTTTCCATCCCCCAATCTATTTTTGGATTAATTATTTCTTTTTATCTTTCTTTAAAAATATTAAAAAATTTGGCGAAATTTAAGTAGTTTAGCTGTCTTTATGCAGCGCAATAGAATTCCATGGTTTTAGCGGTCCAAATAAAAGAAGCGAGCCTGTCAATCGCATATTTGAACCATGACTTTCTCGAAATCTATATAGTATAGACCTTTGTCAGCTTATCAAAACTTTTTATGTGAATTAAACAAATTGCAGCACCTCGTATTGTGTTTTGCTACATTTATTTGTGGCTCCATATTAGGCATGGGACTATTCGAATAAAAATTATTCGAATAATTTATGCTTTTAATCGAATATTTTTGTTCGAATACTAGTATTATTCGAATAGTACTATTCGAATAGTTAAACAAATATCACTACAGCTGAAGCACACATTTGTATGCGCAAACATATATACATACACACATACAAAGCGTGAATGCATGCTCATAGGTACAAGCGTTGAAGATAGTGAATTTCGCTTCGGACATCTCTTGCATTTCAATACAACTATTCGAATACCATTATTTGAATAAACGGATAAATTATTCGAATAAATACTATTCGCATTTTTTGAAACGAATATTATTATTTGGTTATTATAATAGTATTTATTGAAATATTATTCGAAAATAGTACCACTACTACTCCATATCTTTATCTGCTGTTACTTCAACATCAGACCAAGTATCGTCTTGAACAATTTTGTTTGCACTAAAAAAATGTTGCTCATACGCACTGTCTTCCCTCGCATAAGATTTTCCAGCACACTGCAATACACTTCAATAATAAACTTCCACCATCATAGTTTTGCAATTAAGTTCTTATAATCTTTTATTAAGCATTTTTTGTTGATGTCTATAAGTATTATGCGACTATTATTTACTTATTAAGTATATTGCGCTGTAAAGCGGCACGCTGCCTTGAATTGGCGTCTAAAGTGGCAGCATGTGCTCAAATGCTTACTCAGTTGTCTACTTAATCCATTAACTTAATGAATTTTGCTTTTTACTTCATACACTTGATCAATTATAAAAACTTCAGTAGAAGGAGCATCATTGCAAGGAGATTACCCCCAAACTATAAGCTCTAACTAAATAATTCCACAAGTAAGTACTAAGTACTTGCTCATGCAATCCAATCGTATTTATGTACGAGTAACAAAAATACAACAACTTTGTTGGCTTCAATTAATCATAATTTATATTGCCATTTCCTTCTTGACCCAACTTGTACCACACTCCGCTTATGTGCAATCTTTCTCTTGGATACTGTCAACATTTGTTTGAAATTAGAAATAGCTTTTGGATGAGAAATTACTTTAGAGTATAAATGAATTTGTATTGCTTCTATTTATTTTGTGAACGTGATTTATGTATTGATTGTTTGTTGCATCTAATGGCTATGACCAGGATGTTGGCATACATGTGTATTGTGCGTGCGATGTATATATTTACCCTGCAGTAAATGATGCTAGCTCAAAACTAGCGTAGAACTATAGCACTAAGAAGCGGTATTGGTTTTCCGTCTATGGCCCCGCAATACATTCATTTGACACTTTTGACGTAGTAGTGTCCTACGTAGTGTCAACAGACACAATCCGCAGAATTCTAGAACGCCTTCTGAACTCTCTCATTGGTAGCGGGTTCAGAGATGGTTTGGAAATCAAAAGCCTAGAGCTGGTGTAAGTATACCTTCTTCGAACCCAGTTCGAGATGGGTAGTTTAGAACTAGTTTACATTTTTGTAGCTATGAAATAGTGTAAAAAAGCCAAAGGAAAATTCAAAATGGAACCATTCGAAAAAAGAAACATAACAATTTATTTTAAAAACTAGCAGAACTAGACACAACTTTTCTAGAGTTTTATTGTGGTATAGATGTGTGGATAGATGGATGGATTAAAAAAACTAAATTCGTAAGTTGTACGCCACTGTATCCATACTTCAAATTGATTTTCAATTTAGCTGAAATTGCCAAAAACGTAAACAAAAATTTTACAGAGGCACGCTTTGCTATTTTTTTAAGCGCATTTTTCTTCATATAAATCTATTTGAAAAGAAATTTTTCTATAGGTTAAGTGATTAAATAAGTGTATCTTTTTAGTTTATCATGCGATTTTGATAAAAAGAAATTTTGCACGCGTTCTCAATTACAGGTTTTCCAGCAGTAAAAGTCTCACAACAATTAATTTCTGAGTATCCGAGATCCTTGAGTTCAAACAGATAAACAGACAGACAAAAGTTTCAAAAGTGGTTCCCTACGTCACCTTCAGTAATTCTTCCAAAGGTAGTCCCGGCCACAGGGATTTAATATGGAAGTGGCTTTTATACATGTGACATCTCTTTTAAAATATACCCAATATTTGTTAACGCATATAAGGCTATGAAGCTGTAAATTTGTGTCCAAATCCCTTGTCATTTTGACGGGATTACTTAACAAATTATTGAATTTTGAAAGCAGGTATGGTGGCTGTCACGCCCATTTTCGAGTCATAGTCTTCTTTAGCAAGAAACCGCTAGAACAAGTATTCATAGAAATTTAACATTCTACCGAAATCCGCAAAAAAAAAATTTATTTTGGAAACAAATTTTTTTTTGCCCCATACAAAATGCATCCCAAAATTTACTTGTTTGCATGTTTTTTGTAATAATGCAATGGGAAAAAGTGATTATAGCGGGAAAACTATAGCATATACAAGAGAAACTGTAAAGACACTTTCGATAGAGAATCCCTCACCAGCAAAGTGTGGAATAAAAATTTTTGAGAGATGATACAATTACCGAAATAATCAAAACAAAAACAAAAAAATGCACTTTAAATGCCTGCAGAAAAGTATGCCTTGCATATTTTTGGATTATCACCCTTCATGCCCACTAAACCAAAAAAACTTATGGTCCGAATCACTTCCGTATTCAGTCGATTTTCTGTCTTCCTCGGATGTTTTTATTATAGTATAGATCAAATTTTACTTTGAATTCACATTTCGTGTGTTTAAAGAAAAAAAAATGTTCAGTTTTCATTAAGAAATTTTTATTTTTTTATGAGAAAGTGCAAGTTTAAACTCGCAAAATGATAATAAACTCCGTAAAATAAACAAAACCGGATTGCATTATAAGACATTACTAAACGTGAAGTGTCTTTTTTTGTTTAATTCATAAAATTTATAAAATTATTTATAATCGGAAGGTTGAAATTATAAACTTACAAAAGTATTCGGAAAGGTATCGAAAAATGCGTTTCAGTGTCACCATCAATAGTCTAATGTCGGAAAATAAATATTGTCACCTATTCGAAAGTAATCAACAGAAAGTTTTGCAAAGCTAGCATATTTTATAATTCTTTACATTTATGTACCGTCCTGCTGTGCATACGATTAGCACCAGTTCGGAGCTAGTCTTAAACTCTTTGTAGCGAAATTGTCACGTTCAGTGATTGTCTCCCGATTTTACTGCAGGGTATGTACAAAACTTACTTGGGGCAACAAACTTTTTACATTCTTTTGCTGTTGCTGTTGATAAAAGCTTTAGGTGAATTTTACTTCAATATATGTTTTCGTTTTCGTTTGTGTGGGTGATTGATTGAATGGTAAGCTATTGAATGCGTAACTACCATGTAACTTACTTATAAAGGAGAAAAATTGATTTGTATTTCCTTTATAGGATTTATCAATAAGCGTTTGTTAACCAAAAATACTGTAAGCATATAAAAGTAAAAAAAACTTATTTTAGGTAGGTAAAATATGCTATGGTTACGACTTTTCTTTTTCAGAAATACGTATGCTCATTTATAGACAAACATGTACAACAGGCATTTAGAAACAGTCGTGGGGTGTAGCCAGCACGAAGCTTTATGGTTGTTCAACAAGTACTTGTAGTTGGCTTAATCAGCCAAACACCGCTCCTTGATATCGATTCATAATAAAATTTGTAAACGATTTAAGTTCTGTAAAATAAATACCTATTATAACAAAGTTTCAGGTAGCCTTTTATACATTAATTAGTTGGATGAGTTAATTTAATGAAATAACACGTTATTGAAACATATTCTGAGATCGTATTATTGACACAAATTTGAAATAAGGTGATCATACACTTAGACGTCGATATGTGGTTCGATTTAGTCACCCACATAAGTACCGAAATAATGTAAATGAGTTACCTAAAAATATACTTAAAATTTGCTTAATATTTTTTTGTGGAGATAGTTTTCCAAAACCAGGACCAGAACTCAGAACCATTTTTCCGTTGTCTGTTTGCTTAGGATTTATCTTCCCGATAGAAATGTATTTTGTAAAAAAAAACATGTTGTTCATCATTTAGATAAATTTTAAAATTTACATGGAAAAATATTTCATAAACAGATATAACCAAAGTTTCAAAGCAAGCCTTCGAATAGTATATGGAAATTGTCACCATCATCACACTTTTAGACACTAATATCTTGATAAATACTCTTTATGAAACCAAGTTTATATACGGCGATCCGAAAACCTTTAGAAAAGCATGGTCATGTTGACTCCGGACATCTTTTTTAGATCGGACTAGCTGACTTGACAAACTTTGTTCTGCCCAAAAACATTTTTTTTAGTTCATTTCAAAAATTCTCTTTTTACATCCGTATTATATAGCCTGGCACCAGACACATGAACAATACTCAAGTGTTCGACGTACCACCGATATGTATAGGACCTTGGTGAGGTAGTCCGGCGTTTGACGAAAGCGTCACATTGATTGAATCGGAAATAATAATTTTGTACAGTACTTTTTGAGTCCTATTAGCAAGATAGCTTGTGAGCCATATTGCACATTCTTTGGAAACCCCCAGGTTCTGAATCAGAAAATTATGACTTACTGAATCAAAAGCTTTACTAAAATCAGTATAAATCACATCCGTTTGCTTATTAGCCGAAAAACCATCCCGAACTAAAGAAGTAAACTCAAATAGCTTGGTGGTGGTAGATCTTCGACGCACAAAACCATGCTGGTAAGGGGATAATAAAGAAAGAAGCGTGTGCTGAAGTTGACAAATAATGATCTGTTCAAACATTTCAGCAATAGCTGAGAGCTTAGATAGCTATCCCCCTATATTTCTCAATATTAGATATACTACCTTATTTGTGCAAAGGTATGATAAATGATATTTTCCAACATGAAGGAAGTGACGACGATTTGCAAAGATAATATGAGTCACCTTAAGATCGAATCCGATCGGATTCGAAAATACTAGGTTTGATGATAGAAGACTCTGAAGTGCAGTACCGCTATCAATGATTGGATTAAGAATGCAGTTTGAACTTACCATGTGATACGGATAATTACCAGCTTGTACACAGTTAGACGAGTAGGTCGACTTAAAAAATTCTGTGAATAATTCTGCAACATCTTGATCAAGGCTAAAATTCTTACCTCCAAACGACAAACAAGATGGAAATCCTGAAGATTTTCTTTTTAGATTATTAAAAAACTGATTTTGCATCTTGTTTAGTAAGACTTACAGCAGTATTAGTCTAGGCACTGAAAGCTGAAACGAGTCACCAGGTATTTAAAATAATCTTCGGGAGTGCCAGATCTCTTGAACGTTTAGAAAACCTACACTTGACATTATTGAAGTTCGCAAGTACATAGAGGTCAGACCAGTCTTGAGTAGGAAGCAATTGGTTGAGCGTATCACAATTCGCCTTGTAAAAACATCTCGAACACGAGTGTTCATTTCCACATAAGGAATCAGAACCTGTGCAGTAATCTTTAGTGTGGGGTGCAAAGAATCTTCTGGTAAAGATAATGGCGAAATTCGACTGAGATCAATACCTATTGAACTCTTAACCAAAGCTAAGTTCAACCACTTATTTTTAGAGTTTAACTCGTTGTTGACCTGTAGTAGAGGTATGTCAATAAGACGCCGACGAAACCATGCTAAGTCGGTGAAGTCAAAAAGTTGGAATCGATGCAATTAATCCAGCTGACTGATGGTAAATTAAAGTCATTAAAAACTACTCGGCGATCCACAGCTTATTACTAACGAATAGCAATCATAAGCGCATATCCGAACGAGGCGGTATGTACGAACAAGAAATATATAATTGTGCTACGAGAGCTTTACGGCTACAAACTCGATATCAGATGTGTTATCATAGATCAAAATCATAGCGGAAATGCTGCAGGTAGCAGCAACAAAGACACCACCAGCTATAGACTGACGATCACACGATCTTTTCCTATCCTTCATCCATTAATATTCGACTTTCTCTTCTAATGCCTATACTTATTCCTATTCGTCATCGGCTCTGTGTGTATGACTTAATAGTCTAGTATTGTGAGACATCTCTTGAAATCAATTTATTCCATGCTAAACTCCAATATCATATCCACTAATTAATGCAATAATTATACAGAAAGAAAATTTTCTATGTTAATATGTGTCGAAAGTCCCAAGCTCGAACCCCACATAAATCAAAAAACCAACACATTTCTTCTTTTTTTTGTTTTCACCTTAATGAATAATTTCAAACGAATGAGGAGGTGAAAATGAGGGGTTAAGGATTATCATCCGCGATTTCATGTTTTTTTTTCCATCAGTTTGCTTGCTGGGTACTTCTGAGTAACAATTTGAATGAGGAGTCTACATGAGTGTTTTAACAGGCCCTTAAGATCACTACTTAACCACTCGATTATTAGATCACAATCCTTTTGATTTCCATGCCTACTGCCTGCAGATACTCGGGTTAATTATTGCCGTTGGAAACAGTTTTATTGAACTATAAAAAAAATATCCAAAGAAAACTAGTCAGCTTAAAAGAAATTTTGCAAATTGCTGTTAAGTGTGTTGTTTCTAAGCTTATTAAAGTGTCTCATTTGAATAGGAACTGATACCCACAAGCTCTTATTTACCCATTGAACAAAATTCGCAAAACAGGATTGTTATTCTTTAGTGAAATCACGCTTTACTTTGTTTTTAAAAATTTTTTTCTATAAAAATATTTGAAATTTCTTATTTTAAGGAATCCAATTGAAAAAGGTTTCTTAGTGGCATCGGTCTGACATAGGCAAAGGAAAAAAATAAAAAACAAAGCGTAGCTAAAATCGGCTTAAAATGCTTTGGAAAGGGCTTCCCAAAAAACTACAGGATTCCTACAACTTTTGCATTTGAAATTCAAATAGACTTGCAATTAAGTTCATATTTTCCAAAACCCTTCAATTAAATGCGCATTGTAGTATAAGCAGTAAAATTAGAAACTCTTGAAATCAATAAAGAGGCAATCATTTCGAAAGCTCACCAATTACAGTCCCAAATGTAAAGCACAAAATATCATAGAATAGAAAAAGTTAAACGTAGTAAATTCAATTTAATCTTTCAATTGATGCTCTATTTTTTTCTTAGTTTTTTGTATAACTATTTTTGTATTTGTTTTCCAATTACTTTGTTAGCGAAAAAAAATTAAACAGAACACAAAAAACACGCACTTATTACGTGTGAACTTGTGCAACAGCGAAATAACAACAACAACAGCAAATGTATGGAAGCCACTTAGTTAACTAGATTTTTGAAGTTAAATCTCTTAGGCGGCTATGCAAGGTTGAAAGTTAAATTTGTTCTAAGTTCTCATTTTAAGTATGTCACAAATATCAGAGAGTATAACCTGCCAACCAACAACGTGTTAAAATCTGCATATATAGTGAGTCGCTCGAAGAGAAAGAGTGGATACACAAATTAATAATTTTGCTCTCGAAGTATGGCTTGTTGTCTTTCATGCAAATTCCACGTGCCAACATACAGGTGGCGCAAAAGTAAGCTTCCGATGTTCAGCATATCGGTTGTGGCACGTGCAGTGTGTCCTTTTGCACCGGCTTGTTGGAACCACATGTTTTCCAATCCCAATTCATCAAGTTGCGGCAAAAAGAACTCGTTGATCATTGCTCTGTAGCGCTCACCATTCACAAAGACCGATTATTGGTCAAATAAATAGTCAGCAATATTCCGCGTTCTGGAGCAGTGTAGCGTAACATTGTTTATTAACGTGTATTTCGCATGTGTTTACTACACAAATGTCAAAACAGAACTGACTTTAGGGGCCAATCGCAAAATTTATAGCATTTTCTGATAGGAGGATTACTTTTGCGTAACCCTGTAGAATTGCCGACGTGGTAAAAAAATCGAAATCAGTAAGAATTGAATTAAATTCAGTAAGAATTGAATTGAATTCAGTAAGAATTGAATAATATTTAGTTTTCTTTCTTCGTAGTAAATTATCAAATAGTGAATTGATAACATTAAATGTATTTTGTTAGTATGTCAACTACAGATAACATATCGACGGCTGAGCAAAAAATCTCTGCACTATTTCAGAATTTTTTTCAAAAACTGCATATTTCAAAATTTGGTCGAAGGACGGAATTTTCTTCAATAATGCTCCATTTCAAAATTCCATTCAAAAATGCCTTATCTCAGTTTATTGAACTTACTTTCAGATAGGCCCTTTTTGAAACTCGTGATAGAGGGCGTTCTTCAAACGAGTTTTGAAATAGGGTGTTATTGGGAATAAATCTGAAGCAGGGCTTTTTTCAAACAAATTCAGAGATAGGCGGTTTTTAAAGAATATTTTTAAACAGGGGCATCTCCCACTGAGCCGTTCGTGCAATTCACCACGTGGTAAGTAAATATGAATAAAATAAATAAATCACCAACAAGTTAACTAAACAACACACTGAACATTTGGCTCATATTCCCTAAACGTATTAAATTACTTTAAAAATAAAGCAATAAACTAAGCAGCTGTGGGGTTTGTCACATAGAGTGATTATTTCGTGTTTGTTCAGCCAACTTATAAAAGGACTTGTGTTTGGCTGGGCTGAAACCGACTCCAAGGATAGCCCCTATCCTAAAATTAGTTAAGTTGGGATTTAAAAAGCCTCCTTTTAAGCCTGACTTAAGGATAGTATTTGCGATCCCTACCAAAAAAAGTATTCTTTAATAGTAACGGAACTTTAAAAAAGCGTAATATACACAAAGTGAAACACTTTAATAACGGAACTAAAAACAAAATGGCGGAACAACTATGAAAGCACATGGAATTGCAAAGAAGAAAAACTTAATTTGAAGAATAGCGAAACTTAGAGAATAACGGAACTATAATTAACAATTATAAAAGCACATGCCAACAATTCAAGCGAAATCTTATAAATAAAACTGAATATGTGTCTGTTGGTCTGTGTGTCCTTTATAGGCGTTCAAAGTACTCAACCGATCGTCATAAAATTTTCAAGGTATATTTTTGGGTTCACTGGTTACAGCATAGGCTATATATAGTTTTGAAAAAGATGGCGGTACTACGCCCACATATTTTATGTTTTCATTGTGCTTCATTAAAGTCCACAGTTTATTACCGATGCCTCTGAAACTCTCACGGTAGGTTAAGGAGTTCGGTGGGAGTTTATTTGGTTCAAGTTTATGACCTTGGAAAAAGTAAGCGGTACCAAGAGGAAAAGGAAGAAGAAGCGGAGTAGGAATAGAAAGTTTGAGAATAAGAGGTGCTAGGGGGAAATGAAGATGGTAAAATAAACTTACGTGTAATAAGGGTGGGAGAAAATCAAAAGTAGAGAGACAAATTAAGATGTAGGAATAAATTAAGGGAAGAAATTACAGTTTGTTAATTGTAGGCAACTCAAATTTTAGGCAGGGCAACGTCTGCCGGGTCTGCTTGTGCTCAATAATTTCAGAAGTTTAACTTCTATCACTTGCACGTTCCAAATGGTTTTTTTAATCCAACAATTGAGTTTGTTACACTGTTTTTGTTTACTTGATTGGTTTAGTTTTACTTTTTATACACAAAACTGCAATGTGAATTGAATTTTCATTTTATATTGTGACCTTGAAAAAGTGTGGAGAAAAAGTGTAGAAA
This sequence comes from Merzomyia westermanni, assembly GCA_949987695.1. Taxonomy (NCBI): domain Eukaryota; kingdom Metazoa; phylum Arthropoda; class Insecta; order Diptera; family Tephritidae; genus Merzomyia; species Merzomyia westermanni. Next base: position 62,171,189 of record OX465290.1, read on the forward strand.
AGGCTGCAAAAGTCGTTTTAAAATACACCACATCCGACATATGCTTGAAATATATGAATTTAAAAAGCATTTAAGAAGGAGATATATGACAATGGACAAGAAGAGGCTATTGCGATACAGATTTTCACTTTTATTTGTCCATATTTAATGTTGTGCACACTCGATTTAATGATTTGTTATTAAACGCAAGCAACCGTATCTTGATTTGAAGGCAACGACGTGGAAAAGGGCTAGAAGAATCTAAAACCCAAAGTAGATAATAGACTTTAGTACAAGTGCAATGAGCACACACTGTTCTGATGCACTATTCGAAAAGAGAAAAAAACCACACTTGGTTCACTAAGATACATATGCACATACTGGCACTGATTCAGAGCTCTGACACACGGTAGGGTCAAAGCCGGTTGATGGTCAATTGAAAGCTGTTGCATTAGATTTGAACAGCAAGAAATCGATAACAATATGAGCATCTTGAGGGTTAAGGATTTAGAATATGCCCGATGTAGGCATACCGGTCGTAAGAGGCGATTACAATGCAAAACGGTTATGACGTGCTACTCGATGGTTGATCTGCGGATATGATGCCACTCACCTCTCATTACCCATATTCTCCTGCTTTAAGGAAGGAGCGATGAAATGACCTAGAAGGTTGCACTGGTCATACAAAATTATACGAAAACCACGACAGTCGGGCAGTACCGCAAAGGAGTACCGGAGCGTACCGGGTTCATATCCGGCAAAGGATTGCCACTTTAGACAGACGGTGAACGTTTTTGTCATTACAAAACAAAACCAAATAAATATAACAATGGGAAGCTACCAAACTTGATTTCAAATAGATATCTATGCAAAGAAGTTTGTGCTACGCAGTCTATTTCTGTGCAGAACAGCCTATACAATTTTCTAAATTTGTCAAACGAACCCCACAATATATCGGGGTATGCAATGAGTTTCAAAAACGACAAATCTAGAAGAAAATTGGAAGGAAAAAAGGAAAAAATAAATAAGCCTAGCAGCTTCCGAAATGGATCTATAAGAAAATCTATGACGGTTGTCTCTAAAAATTTTTCGTACTCTATTCAATTAAACAACTTTTTATAATTAATTTAAAAATTGTTATTAAAAAAATTAAAACAGTAATAATTTTCCTAAAAATTGAAATGTGAAAAATTACTATTCTTGGCCTTGAGCTCAGTCATGAATACTGGAAAAAATAAAAAAAAAATTAAAAAATTTCTTTATGTGTATTTTAAGCTACGCAGATCTATTTTGTTGGGTGCAAATAAAACAAAATTTATTCCACCTTACAGCTCGACGTTTCGCCAATTTTCCTTGGCATCTTCACGAGCGTGACACTGTATTTATTTAATTAAACAAGAACAACAAAGAACACAATCAGATACATATGAATTTAAAATTTAAAATATTGCAAATAAATATTGATTGCACAAAAATTATTTTTACTTACAATGATGGAAACTAACGAAGAACACAATTTTTACCAAAAACATTTAAACATTAAAAAACATTTGAATATGAAAGAATTGAAAAAGTTAATGTAGTCAAAAATCGATACCACCTACATGCGGTAAACTTAGCATACCAAAAACTAAATTACAAACATAATAAGTTTCCTCTTTTTTGCAAAATTCTTAGGCTCTCTAAGTTGTAACGCGCTTTTTCTCCCCTTTCGGTGTCTTTTCAGAAAATTTTCAATGTTACAAACATAACTAGACTAGTTAGACGACTTTTTTAATTGGTAATGATTATTTGAATGGTTTTTCCAGAAAAGGTAATTATTAATTGATTACGGTTAGAAAAAATCAAAAAATAATTTAAAAAAATTCAAAAATAATCAAAAAAGTTGTTTTGATTATTTTTAATTTCTTTCGATAATTTTTTTTTATTTTTTTATTATTTTTCAGTATTGTTGATATCCATATCTATGTGCTTATACAACATTACTGAAAAAAAAAAAATTTAAAAACATCAAAATTAATCAAGTCAATATATAACAGGTCTGGTCTCAAAATCAAAAAAAATTTTAGTTCGTCCATTAAATTTTGAACTAAAATTTGGACTAACTTTTTTTTTATATTATTCCTCTCATAGATATAAAGATATCTTGAATTTTTTTGGTTTTTTTGGTTATTTAGTTAAACACAAAAATATTAATTTATATTTTTGTTTTACCTATGTATTATCAAAAATGTCCTTGAAAATTTTACAAATTTCTAAAACTCAAAAAATCATATTTAAAAAAAACCCTCCTGAAAGTTTCAAGATATCTTAAGATACTAAACCAAAGGTATAATACAAAACAAATTGAGTCCAAAATTTCATTGAAAAGCTTAAAATTTTTTGAAATTCAAAAAATCATACTTAAAAAAAAACACTCTTCTGAAATTTCAGGATATCTTAAAATACTATACCAGCGGTATAATACAAAAAAAGGTCAAGATTTCCTTGAAAAATGTAGAATTTTTGTAAATTATTATATATATTTTTTCAAAATATTTTTTCTATCCCTTTGAAAGGGCCAAAGTTTGTTTTTTTTGATACAGTGGTTTCTCAAATACTGCAAAACGAGCTTAACAAAGCAGGAAAAAATTCAATTTTGAATTTGCAAAGGTTAGGTTAGGTTGTGCTGGCAAGCCAACGCAGTAGTGTGTCCACAGACCTGCCCTTGGTGTATGCGTGTTGTGTATTGGAAATTAAATCCTCCTTCAAATTTAACTTAATTTGAGTATCTATTAATCTCTCTAGGGCTTTTAGTAGAAATTACGTTAGACTAATTGGCCTGTAATCCCCAGTGTACACGTGACTGTTTTTTCCTGCTTTCGGTATGAACACCACGCGGGCAGTTCTCCATACTTCCGGCCCGTGCTTCAGCCTTATGCAACCTTCGAATATTACACTAAGCCATTCTTTGGTTCTCTTTACGGCCATTTGAAGCATGGCAGGGAAGGCCATTCCCCATTATCCTTTTTATAGGGCCTTGAACTTGTACGCCCTTCGAAAGGACCTTTCTCAATCTAGCAGTCTCATTGGAAATTTCTATATCACCACAGAACTTTTGCCAAGAGGGTCTTTTTGCTATACGAATTTCCTTCTTGTACATCTTTAACAGATTCCTGTACTCGTCTTAGCATTCAGCTGAATCCGCTCCTTAGTGAACCCTGCTCCTTACTCCACCCTGGTGGTTTCGTTTTGTTTCTGGGTTTCCAAAGGGGACAGGCGGATTTATACGTCTTTGTTAGTGTCGTTGTTAGGATATCTGTGGCTTTCTCCAGATCCTCAACACTATTGATAGTCTCTGGTTGCCGAAGCTTTGATTTCAAATACCCTTGAAAATGGGTCCAATTTTTTGGTTTAGGATTTCTAAAAAGTTTCCCCCCTTTAACCGTACTTAAAGATAAGTTATAACCAATGAATGCATGATCCGAGAAGGAGGGCCTGTTTAGGACCCTCCAGTCGGATATTGCTGTACTTGCTTCCGAACAGAGAGTTATATCTAGCACATTTTTGGACGGTGGTCCCACATATGTGGGAGCGTTCCCTCTATTAACTACTTGCAAACTACTTGTTGAATGTCATTGGAACGTTGTTTTATGTGGTGGGTCCCAAACCCAACGCACAACCCGTTTCACGGGAGGTTGAATTCTATTACACGTTTGTATAGCGAGCCGCTTGATCCAAGACAGACGACCGCTTGCAGCCGCACCACCTGGTGATCAGACGCTGCTGTTTTAACCCCCCAGCAAGCCCTTAAACCGATTATGTCGGAGTGGCCTTACCAGGTTGTCGCCTTCTCACGTTTAGCTCACCACCTAACGGGTGTTCGGTGGTTACCCAGAGGATACTTGGGCGCAAAGCCCGGAAGTAGTGAGCTGCTTGAACCGCATGCAAAAGAATCGCTCTGGCCATTCCCAGGTGAATGGCGATGAGAAACTTTCCCCACTTGCGTGGACTTCTGCACACGGCCCCACCCTCTACGCGTTGGCGACGGCGAGTACCGAAGAAGATTTAATGATGAGCTGTATGAACTTTACGTAGACGCCGACATAGTTCAGCGAATTAAAACACAGCGGCTTCGCTGGCTAGGCCAAGTAGTGCGAATGAGCGAAGATGCTCCAGCCAAGAAGGTATTCTTATCGGCACCCGCCGGTGGAAGCAGAGGAAGAGGGAGACCACCACTCCGATGGAAGGACCAAGTGGAGACCGATTTGCGATCCCGCGGTGTTTCCAATTGGCGGCAGTTGGCGCAACGAAGAAACGACTGGCGAGCTATGTTGGACGGTCAAAATCGCCCAGGCGGTTAGATGACCATTTAAAGAAGAAAGAAGAAACTACAGGGGGCTGATGAATTTTGCTACATTAAGAAACTCAAATAATTTTTTTTTTCAGTGTATGGAATTCATTTTTCTTTTATTCATGTTAAAGCTCATTAAATTTTATTAAATATAGCTTAATTAGTTTTAAAAATAATGGAATTTAAATGCCCCCCCTGCTCGTCGATGCATGTGCGGCATCTTACCAAAAAGTTGTTCATTACTGCTTGGAGAGTTGAGACAGGAATAGCCGCAATTGTTTCTCGAATGGATTGCCTTAGTTCATTCAAATTTGTTGGTTTTGCTTTGAAGACTTCCTGTTTGCAATAACCCCACAAGAAAAAGTCAGGTGCAGTAAGGTCAGGCGACCTGGGTGGCCAACGGAATGTGGAGTTTCTGGATATCAGCTTATTGGGAAATTTTCGTCGCAATTCTGTCATAACAGGTTGGGCTATATGAGGAGCTGCACCATCTTGCTGAAACCACACAGAGTTGAAGGAAATTCTCATTCGGCGTAATTCTGGATAGAAAAACTCTCTCAACATGCTCAAGTAACGGTCTCCAGTAACCGTAACGGTGTGACCGTTTTCTTCGAAGAAGTAGGGCCCGACAATGCAGCGTGATGAAACTGCACACCACACTGTGACACGAAGTGGATGCAATTCCGTCTCATGGAGTATCTGTGGGTTGGAAGCACTCCATATTCGACAATTTTGTTTGTTTATGTTGCCGTTTAAATCGAAATGGGCCTCGTCAGACATGAAAAGACAGTTCAACATGTTTCCATCCACTTCCACCATTTGAAGCATCTTCTGGCAAAATTCCAAGCGAATCGGCAAGTCTGCAGCGTTCAGTTTGTTGGCCATTTGAATTTTATATGGGAATAAGTCCAAATCTTTGTGCATAATTGACTGTAATGACTGTCTGCTTACACCCATTTGAGCAGATAAGCTTCTTGTCGAAACACGTGGATTGTTTTGTACGGCAGCAGCTACAGCAGCGATTGTTTCCTCCGTTCGAACTGAAGGGTTTCGATGGTAAGGTCTTCTGTTGACTGTCCCATGCTCGGCAAAATTGTTTACAAGTCTTATTATGGTCCATCTGCTCGGAGGATTGCCGCCAAACGTACGCCTATACATACTCTCTTTGAACCGAAACTACGGACTCCAGTGCGTGATAGCGGTGGACAATCCAAATTCTTGTTTCAGTGTCCCAGTTATCCATTTTTGTTAAATGTAAAAGTCAATATGCAAAATAAAAAAAAAAATTTACCAGATTCATTAAATAGAAAAAAAGTTATTAAATTTTTTTTTGGTAGCGGCTTTCATTAGCCACCCTGTACTTTGGAGTAAGAAACTAAAAAGCGACTCACCCCGTTCATTGATGTCATCACACCCCCACACATGGTGGTATGCATTTGCATCCGCGCCAATGACGATATTACGCCCTACGCCCCTGTAGGTTGCTTCCAGCGTCTTCAGCTCACTCTGGGGAGCGTTAACATCGTGCGCCATGTAGCAGGATACTATTACGACAGCATCCTCCGTTCCTCGTTCTATCGTAACTACCGCAAGGTCTTCAGTACTGAAATTAGACAACATATATGACTTAAGTGTTTTACTTACCATAACAGATGCTCCAATCCTACTTCGACGTTCGCATAATACGTCGTGAAGCCATGTGCGTTAAGTCCAGATACCCTTCCTCATGCAGAGAGCCATGGCTCCTGGACTAGCGTCACATCGAACGGTTTCTCCACTAGCGTCAGGAGAAGCTCGCTCGAAGCTATCTTACTGTGATGGAGGTTTATTTGAAGGACCCTTAATATCATCAATGTTGCTGTCCCGCTCCACTTCCATCGCCTTGGTCTCTCCTTCGCTTTCCACGATCCTCAGGCTATCGAGTTCCTTCTCGACTTCCACTGCCTCGATCGTATTGTGGTTACCGTCCTTCGTGTTTCTCTTCCTGAGGCGCAGAGAAACACTGCCAACGCCCCAAGACATCTTCCCGAACTCCGGGTACAATAAGTCTTCCGCCTTTTTGTTGATTTGGAGGAAATAGCACTGAGCCTCCTCCGCGGGCCTAGATACGTGAAGTATCTCCCAATCCTGAGTCGGTATATTCGGGTTTTGACATTGCAGCAAGCTCAGCGCATCATCCGGGATCCACATTTGGGATCCATACCTCAGCTTTAGGTATCGACGGGATCACCACTTCGAACCTAGCGCTATTTTGCTTAGCTACCTAGCTACCTCTTTCACGTTCGCTGCCCCAGTTGTCGGTTTTTCGCCGACTACTTGGCTATAGCGGTAACTCGGTTTCGCCGCTCCAGATGTCGGTTTTTCACCGACTGCCTGGCTCAAACGGCTAGTCCTTGCCCTGTCAGTACGAGTAGTCTGTCTCGCAGCCCTGGAATTGGATGGCATGAAGTCACCCCTTCGCCGCTTGAGGTTAGACTTCTTGCCCTCGGCCGAACGCTGCCGTCCCTTGCCGCCGCTAAGCTGTTGTTCCTCAATACTGTTGCAGTATCGAGAGCTGGTAGCGGCGAAATCCGGCCTGTCGAAATGCTTTCGACCTACAGCAACTGCCTCACGGGCCCATTCCAAACGCTCGCTTTCCCGATCGGTAAGTTCGATCACAGCTCCCAAGCGTTGTACAATTTTTAGCACCGTTCTGTATTGCGATGGGGCTCTCTTTCCCTCTCTCTGGTGCGCGCTCAATTTTCCTCTCTTGTCGGGGTTTTCAGCAGTTCTCGCTCCCGCACTGAGCTCACTGACTCCGTACTGCAATCCGAGTCCGAGCTGTCGCTAAGCTCGCTATCTCGAACTCCTTTCTTCCATCCTTCCTTCCTCTCCTCTCTTCCATCCGTGGAATTTAGTTTGTTTGAGCCCGACAAGGCGGGCTTAGTGGTCTAAAAGTTTTTTGTGGGGAAAAACTTCGTCCGCCGAAGTAGCGCCCCTTGCTGCGGTAAGGCCACCGTTACTCTCTGAGGCGGCCCGGTGTCAGAGAGGCTCCGTAGAAATACAACCGATGATTACCCCCTGGTAACACCCTGGATAAGGCGGTGGAGTCGAAGGGGGGTGGAGATGTGGGAAGATATGGGTGTATGGTTTTGGAGCAAGGTAATTTGGCAGTTCTTAGTCACCAACCACCATTGCTCGGCCACGGACAAAACGGCAGAAATGCTAGCACTTGCGTCGTTCTGCCACGTAGCTTTCCTGGCGCATGGGGGTTGGCTTAAGCCTTCGCACCAACGGCAAGGTTCCTGCCCTAGCGAAGGTTGAATTTGCAAAGCTCTTAAAAAAAAAAAATCGTTTAATTTATATGAAACTGTTATTACCTCAATATATGCTAAATAAATTGTGAATTTACTTGCATTAATATTCACCACAATTTGCGTTTCACTTCCTCAAAAGTCAATTATAAAATTATACACTTTCTAACACTGAGTCGAGTGCAAAGGGTATCATTACGCCAAATATACGAATTAACACAAAGTTACTCGCTGAGACATATTCAATCGCAGCTAAGCTAAGCGAAAAACTTGAACTCAAACATAGCCTCTACACACCTTGACTAGCAGAGCTAAGTTACGAAAACTTTCTTTGGTTTACTTTACAGTCATTAGACAGACAGTGAGCCAACACTCTAAAGCCTGCAAAGTGTGTTGATAAAGAGTGCGTTGATCTGCGCACAACTTTCGCTGAATAATTTACTATGACTCTGCTTATAATGAGGATTGCACATAGATGTATGCGAGTGTTTGCGTAGAAGGAAGAAAAATTTTGTTGGCTGCTGTCTGCTTCATTTTGCATACCTAATTAGATATTCAAGTAAACATAAAGAGCAATTGGCGCAAAGTAAAGCGCTGAGCAACTTGATGTTCAGTTGATGAGTTTGTAATGGGCGCAAAGTGGTAGCGAAAATTGTATAAGAAATGCCGTTGATTAAAATTTTCCAAAGTTTTAAAACCCAAAAGTGCTCTGCTGCAATAGTGAAAAAAAAACTATTTAGATACATATGGGATTTTGAATTTTATGTGTGTTAGCGTGTAATTGAAAAACTTTCAAGTCTAAGCGTTGAAGGCTACGCTTGTTGAAAGTTTTACAATGCTCAATGCACTATATGTGTTTAGCAGGAAAACGATTTTAAACTGCTAATTATGTATTGAAATACACTTCACAACAGCTGCTCAGCCAATTGAAAACTTTCAACACTCATCTTATTGAAGAGCTGAACATCACCAATGTCACACTGGCTGCTTGATATCTTGGTAATATCTATTTGATTGTGGAAGTGCCTAAGAAGAGACCACGTTTTGTGTTTGCAGTATTGCTGCCATGGTTCAATAATATATGGTTGACGCAATCGGCCAACAACACGAAATAGTCAAAATGCACATGTGAGAGGGAACGCGCAATAACGATCCGCCTATTTTCTAAGCTTTCCACCTATAACACACACACCTAACTCACAAAATTTCTTAAAATGTTATCACAAAGAACTCATTAAATATTAATTCACAGCGATTTTTTGTTAAAAATATATAAAACACGAAGGGAACTCAATAGCTTTTCCATGAACTCTAAACAAATAATGTAAACAAATGATATGATAGTTTGACATAAGGTGTGGATGAGGAAGAAGAAGACGCTATGTCATCTACGACAACCATATAAATTATTTAATCATCATGGTTCAATTACTTTCACAATTTGCTCATTCGCTGCAGTCACAGGAACTAATTCTAAACTCCTATGCAACTAGTAGTAGTAGTGACCATAAAAATGACAACCCTCTATATTTAAACCGATTAGATGCCTTGTGTTTTTCATGTGTAAACATCTTTGGGCTGGGTATGTGCTGTCAAAAAAAGTTATGCGTCGCTGCCGTGCTTCTGCCGCTGCTTGTAACCGTGCTTCTGTCTAAGCCTTGTATATAGAAAACTTGTTTGACTACTTTACTGATATGTATGTGACGCTATGCTTATATGGGTGTGTGTATGCAAGTGCTTTGCTGATTGTTATTATTCGGCAATCGTGCTTAAACACGACGAAAGCTATGGGCAAAAGACGAAGGCAACTGCCTTTATCATAAATATACACAGTGTTTACAAAAACAAAATAAGTGATTAGTGATGTTTATTTTAGGTCAGCATACTCAAGACGGTACTTAATTTATTTTGTTTGTGTAGGCTTTGTAGTTATACTTATGTAATGAAGTGCAAAAAAATTATCTAGTATAACATAAAATAAAATAAATCAAACACAGAACAAAGTGAAAAAAAAAAGAATTTAAATAAAATAAAATAAAATAAACTAAAATAAAATAAAATAAAATTAAATAAAATAAAATAAAATAAAATTAAATAAAATAAAATAAAATAAAATAAAACAAAATAAAATAAAATAAAATAAAATAAAATAAAATAAAATAAAACAAAAGGAAGTAAAATAAAATAAATAATTAAAGGAACTATGATAACGGAAAGCAAAGGAAAAGGGAGGAACAGAAAGGAAAGGAAAGGAAGCAAGAAAAAGAACATATGATATAATAAAATTAAAAATAGACTGTTGAAAGAAGAGAAAAGCAAATAAAATAAAAATATATTACACTAAAGAAACAGCATAGAAGAGAAGGAAGGCCAAGAAAGTAGTAGCTAATAACTAAAATAAAATAAAATTTTGTGGTTGAAATTCTACCACTGGGCGAGGTCTAATTTAATTTATGTACAGGATACAAATATTTACACATCAAACTCCACGAGTACTTGGTACTCACGCATTTTCTTCACTTTCGATTCCTTAGCGGCAACCGTTCTGTGGCTGTAGTGTTGCTGGCCTACCACGCCCAAGGTCCAAGGTCGATAGTAATCGGGTGGACGATGCCCAGAAAGTATTGAAATTATAGAGGGATCACTTCTCAGCCCTTTTAAACGGTGACATAGATCGAGAGTTTAGAACCCATAATCGAAGGTGATGACATTGACGTTCCACAACCCGACTATAATGAGGGGCGAATAGTTATATCCCTCCCGAAGAAACATAATGGAATTGATTTCACCGTATCAGTGTGCCTCTAGACCTTGTAAATCTACCATCTACCAGATTTTTACAAAGTCGCCAAATTTTGGAAAAAACCCGCTATGGCTGAATTTGGTTTCTCCGCAAAACTTATACGGCTCTGCAAAATTACGTTGAGAATTGCCAAGTGCCTCTCCGAGCAGTTCGAAATAAAACGAGGTCTCAGACAGGGTGACCCCCTATTAGGCGATTTCTGTAATTTGATGCTGGAGAAAATAATACAAGCTTTGGTGAACGACGGCAAAACGAAGTACATGTTGTCATCAAGCAAAGAGCCAGCGAATTTGCGTCTTGGCAACCACGCCATTGTTGGCAGCCATAACTTTGAAATAGTAAAGAACTTCGCTTACCTAGACACCAGCATTAACACCAACAATAATGTCAGCCTAGAAATCCGACGAAGAATTACTCTTGCAAACAAATGCTACTTCGGACTGAGTAGGCAATTGAAAAGTAAAGTCCTCTCTCGCCGAATGAAACTGACACCCTCTAAGTCACTTATCGCACCCGACATGCGACAACATCTGATGAGACGGCTCTGGAGTATTCGAGATGAAGGTTCTTTGAAAGATTTGTGGACCACTACGCGTTGGTGACGGCGAGTACCGAATAAGATTTAATGATAAGCTGTATGAGCCTTACTCCGTGGGCGACATAGTTCAGCGATAAAAACTCAGCGGTTTCGCTGACTAGGCCAAGTTCTGCCTATAAACGAAGACGGCAGAAGTTATTCTTATCGGCTCCCGCCGTTGAAAGTAGAGGAAAGGGATGTACCACCACTCTGATAGAAGGACCAAGTGGACACCGATATTCCTGTGTCTCCAATTGGCGTAACGAAGAAAGGACGGCCGAGCTATGTTGGATAGTCAAAATTGTCTTGCTAGGTGCACGAATTGCACGATATATAATATGCAAGACTATTAGAGCGCCTCATTTCTGAGTTATGTCGTGCTTGGGTAACAAAGGTCGAAACAATTCCCACAACTCCTAGTAAAAAGTGACTATATACTTCACTGCACTCACCTCCGCACTTGACTTTAATAATTACAAAGCTTCGAAAAAACGGAACATATAGAATAATTTATTAGGCTCAGGCCCTAAAGCGACCTTCTTGCGCAAAATTTTACAGTTTGTGTTTTTTGTATTTTTATTATTTTATTTGGTTTGGCTCAAACCTAGACGGCCGTCTTGGGCAAAAGGTTTATAAATTATTCGTTCTTATAGTTACACCATGTATGTTTTGATTGGGGGCGAGCACTTGTGGTTATGAGGTATTAGCGCGTGATTGGCCTCCTCATCTTCGCTGTGAAAACCCCCGATTTGGGATTGCAAAACATCAACTATATCCTTGAAATATTTTTTAAGCTGGTTGCGAATTACAATAGCGTGCAATGCAAAAGAAATAACCGAAAGAAATAATTACAGCTTATGTCGCTGAAACAGTGACATGGTGTATTGCTGAGAAAAGCTCTTCAAAGATTATTTTCAATTGCAAAAACCCTTCAGTATTTTCAAAAACTCAGCTCCTGGAAATATTCGCTAATTTTTTTGAAGTCCGTCAACAAACGAAATGAGAATTTGGCAACGGGCAGTTTATAAAATGTTTACACAAGGAATTATACTTTTGTTTTCGCACCAGTCGCTTCTCCGCTTTGCTCACGGGTAGACATATAATATTCCGTCCCTCGGACGACATTAGACTTCCTTCCATACTTATTAACATTTTGTATGCTTAATTTTCCGGTAAAGCCTTTCGGTGGTTACGTGTTAGCAGACACTCACGTCTTTTACATATTCCTGGAATGCTCATCAACATAACACAAATTTGGCTGCAGGCATTTAATTTGTTAGACATTTCTCAAAAATATGCAGCCATGCTGAAGTGATGAAAGACAGCCTGGCACTCTGTTGGCTTATTTGAAATGTATTCACGTCATGTGTACTTTTGTATGTCGGTTACAAAGTATGTTTGTTAAATCAGAGGAGCTGCAATTTGATGTACATGCCTAAATATATGTACGAGTATAGTCGACTTAAATAATATATTCTGTTGTTAACTCGCAGGAGCATAATAGTGGATTTCAGTTTGGTTCAAAGTTTTTGGGGATAGAAACTGATTAAAGAAGTCCAATCTGAAACAGAGACCTTTAGGTGACTTCAGTTGTTGTTGTTGTTGTTGTTGTTGTGGTAACGACAAAAACACTCCCCGAAGGCTTTAGGGAGTGTTGTCGAATTAACAGTCCTTGGCCGGATTTGAACCCGGTACGCTCCGGTACTCCCTTGCGGTAGTCCTTAGTCCAGGTCCACGGACCCCTATTAACATGAAACACATTTGACACGTTTTTTTAGTTGCTTACAAACTTCGAGCTATACGGATTTGGATCGCAGTTAGTGCGCACATGCAGGCCGCTGGCGAATTTCTGCTGGCGACCATAAACTAGTCAATTTCCCGATGCCCATTTTTCTATTAATTGAAAAGGTTACCAACATCACTCCAATGGCACTCTTTGCTTTTTGGAACCTGTATTTTTCTTGCATTCTTGTTATTTGTTGTAGGGCTTTCACGATTAACTTATCTTTCCAAGACCAGAGAATTTACAGCTCACTTATCTTTCATTTATCCTTAATTTCAATTGATTTCGTTGTAACAAAAAAACACTGCCCGACATTTTTTAAAAAGTGCACTCGGAGAGACACGCCTGGTTGGGATATGAATTCGTGTTATTGTGGCAATTGGACGGACTGTGAGCTCTTGTTTGCCTATTTTTTTTTTGGATAAAATAATTATTTTGCTTTTACTTAGCTCATTAACGGCTGAAGTTTTTTCGGAGTTTTCCACTTGAATAGCTCAATTAAATGAAGTTTTTCACTTTAGCCACTCTGAAACTCAGTTAAGTGGTTTCATTTATTTACTCGATTTGATCTTTTTAAACTCGCTTATAAATTTTCCACTTTGCTAGTTTCAATTTCCCCTTTTTACTATGTTGGCGTTACCAATTTTCAACATTACTGACCTATTAAAGGTGAAATTACATGAGCTCACTTGTTTGAACATTAAAAAAGAAGAAAGTTAAATTCACACTCCGTACGTAACGATGATAAAATGGATGCGACATAAAGTTGCGATGCGCTTTTCTTTTGGAAATGACGACAATGTAAATACCCGTCAGGAAAATTATGCTCATTAATTTTATGCTTTTATGGCGTTACGCTTTAAGAGCAACTACAACAACAACAAAAAAAACCAAAAAAATCTTCATTTATAATGACTCATCGGACCATCCAAGCGTTGACATACATATATACACCAAGGACATTTCGTGTTTACAAAGGATTTCCCTCCAAAAACTGGAGCAATGAGAAGCATTCGAATGAAATTTTTATTGCCACTTGGTTTACCAGTATGTATGTACGTGCGTATGTAACCAAAATACTACATAAAGTAATTAAATTGTCACAATTTGGCAAAAGAAGCAATGAAAAGCAAAGAAGAGTTCTAGCGTAGAAAAGAAAGAAAAAGAAATTAACTCAAAGAGCTAAAATATTTTCAAAATATTGGTAGTAACTGAAGTGCAGCAGATATTCGATTTTTTTATTCCTAGTTATGGTAGGAAAGGACGGCATAAACGAATCGAAATGGATGTAGAAACTGTTTGAAAACAAGATCGACTTTATTAATCTGACGGAAGCCACGCCCACTTGCTACATATCAAATATTTTGAAAAATACAAAAACCCATAATTCACCTTTAAGGACAACATTTGGCATGTATATTTGGATAATGAATGGGCGTGGCACCGCACACCTTTTATTAAGCTAATTTTACACTCAACCCAAAACCGTCTCAGATATCCTATCAAAATTCGGCACACATATTGTCTTTATTAAAAGTAACATACTTGGGAACATGGGCGAAATTGGTTAAGGACCACGCCCACTTTTATGTAAACTAACTCTAAAAGAATTGTGTATCCAAAGTTTCTGCGAATAATAACCTTCTTTGAAACATCTTTCTACCAAACTTTTAATGTCATAACTCAAAACAAAACTGATGGGAACAGTTTATTGTGAAAATGAACGAAATATGACGAGATCTGCTACCTTTAGGCAAATTCTAACACTTTATAAAATATGAAAAGCGATATTTATGTTACTTGATTTATTTGGCTTTGTTCATTTTCCGACAGGGTGGAGAGTTTATGTATATTGGAACAATTTCCGTCATCCCTTGTAAAATTTGGCGGAACGCCGAAACCGGTTTGCTACAAAACCAAATTTGACAAAAGATGACGGAAAATCGTTCCTATATACATGAAAAAAAAAGTACGAATGTCTTACCCATTTTTTTATATCGATACATCTCTAATGTTGAGCTAGATCTACAGTGCAACCCAAGGAATTTCTAGGTTTTTATTAATAAAAAACGTAAAACTAATGGTTTCCCAACATGTCTAGAGTAATCTCTTTGCTAAGTTTTTTTAAGGGGTGTATGAGCGTAGTAATTGGATACCCAATGAAAGCTCCAAATTGTTCGACCAAACTTGCAGTTCTCATAAAACTACAAATATTGATATAAATTCTGACTAAGTCTTACTGGCAATATCAAATGTAACATCTAGCGCGAGTCGCGACTTGCCTTAAAAAAGGTGTTTTTCTCGACTGCTATAAACTTTTTGCAATTTCGGCAATATTTAAGTCAGGTGGTCGGAACAAAATGACAAACTATAGGCCTATTGTCAAGCAAGGTACATTTGCTAAAATAATTGATAATATCTTGAATATCAAAATTTTTCAGCACTTTAAAGACCGGTTTAGCCAATTCCAGCATGGGTTTCTACTAGGTAGATCCACATGTACCAATCTCTTAATTATCACGAATCAAATAGTCAAGGCTCTAGAGCAGAAATATCAGTTGGATGTTATACGATATACACTGACTTTTCTAAAGCGTTCGATAAAGTCAATCATTCTGTTTTACTACACAAGCTCTCCCTATATGGAATCACGGGTGCTCTTTTGAAGTTCCTTGCAAGTAGTTTGGTGGACGGCAAGCTTTTAGTCAAGATTGGTTCGACGAAATCTGAGCGCTTCGTAAAAGCTTGGTCTGGAATACCATAGGGCACTCACTGTGGGCCGCTACTGTTTCAAGTTTGCTAAATGTTTTATGTTTGCTGATGATGTCAAAGTCTACATGCCGATATGTAATCTAATTGATTTCCTTAATCTACAATCCGATCTTGTGGTGTTCCAGCAGTGGTGTACCTCTAATAATTTGTTCCTTAACACAGGAAAATGCAATGTGGTTTCCTACTCCAAAACTCTTAGCCCTATTGCATATGACTATTTAATAGGTAATGTCAAATTAAGTCGTTTAGAGGAAATTAAAAATCTTGGAGTGATTTTCGACATGAAGCTTACTTTCAACAGACATGTAGATGTTATTCTTTCTAAAGCACTTTCCATGCTGTGATTCATAAGAAGGAGTTCAAAGACAAATCCCTTTATATTTACTTAGTAAGGAGCCCCTTAAACTATTGTTGTCTTGTGTGGAATCCGTACTATTCGTCCCACATTAGTAAAGTTGAAATAGTTAAAAGAACCTTTACAAAATTTGCTCTTTTCGAATTAAACTCGCGTTAATTTTTGTCTACAACTTAGTTAACCATGGCGTTGATTGCGATGAACTACGTGACTTAATTAATTTTAACACCTCGTCGCGTGAGTTAAGATACCATCGGTTGCTTGTCGAAACGTCCCATAGAACTAATTATGGCTGTAATGAACCAATTGCGAGAAGTATACGCTTATGTAATAACTATGCGCATTTAATAGATTTCAATGCCACTATATCTAACTTTAAATAAAATATATTCACTGTTCTGAATTAGTAATGGTCTGTAAGGATAACCTGTAGACTGAATAAATAAATTTCTGTTACTATTTCAGATACATAAATAAGATTTGGTACAGACAATAAGTCTTCAGGTAGAATCCTACTAGAAATTAAGATTCTGTAGTACTTGCGTAGCCTCAGTTTCGAAGGTGTTTGCTAGTAAATCAGTTAACATATATCAAAGAAAATTAGTTGGCTAGTTCTCGTTGCCAGATTGAAAACATCGTACTGAAATTGAATAATAATAACAAGCTCATATGGCACTTTGTGAAATAGATTATAAAATTCCATACTCATAAATCATTTTGAAACTCCTGCTTAGTTTTTTAAAATATCCTGAAATTTTTGGACGGATATTCCAAAAAAAAACCAAATCCTCTCCTCTAATTTAGGTTCAACCGTCTTACTTTTGTATCACAATAGCTTTTAAAAATCGAAGACCAAATAAATAGTATATTTATAAAAAGTTAGAAATTTTCAAGGGAACTTCCAACTTAAATAAAATATAGAGGTAATCGCGTACAATTTTAATTTCAGAAACAATTTAAAATCACTTGATTTTCGGAACATGCCTAAAGGAATAGATATTTGTATATCTGCTACGAACTCGGAAATATCTTAAACAATTTGGATGAAGTTTTGTTCATGGATAATTTCTGGCAACATCTTTCACGAGATTACCAATTACTTACCTTTATTTAAAAATTATATGAAATATGACAAAGTATGGCTATCAAGGCAATGTTCGTTTATATAATACAAAAAAATATCTGTTTGATTAGGGGTTTTGAGCACTTTACCTATAATGCGCCAATACTTAGGCAGAATGTGTTCCAAGAGTTGACTTATAAATATAAATAAATTGGAATTTGTTTCTCCAAAAATACCTTAAACGTAATAATAGAAAGGTTTTAACAGTTTAATATAACTGTACAGATAACATTCTCTTCTGTTATAAAGTTTTACGAAGTTTATGTTAAAATGTTGGAGATTTCATGGCATACAATTTTGATGTCTGAGCTCATAATAGGGAAGGAGCCTGTAGCGAAATGGCCGCAGTATTAACGAGTGCTACATCTAACATTGTTGAACTATAAGAAAGCGACGGCTCAGTGGATTATCATGCTATTTAAAAATATTTTTAAAAGCATACTATCTCAGGATTTGTTAGAAAAACGCCTCATCACAAAATTTATTTCAATAACACATTATTTCAGAATTTGATTCATGAACGTCCTATTTCATAATGGTTTTCAAAAATACCCTATCTGACCAAAAAATCAATAAATTTTCAGGAGAGGCAGAGCTTAGTTCAAATATAATTTGCAGAAAATGAGTCAAGTCCTTTATTAGATGATATCAGACCTGTTAAATTTGATTAGCAATTAAATCAAATAAATAATTAAATAATTGGCTCTATGTATACCTCCTGAGGGGATTAAGGCTGAGCTTCTCTACTAATTTGAAGTGGGCTGCTTCTAATTTTTCCTGCAAATTGGTAATCAATAACTTAGACGGCTTTTTTTAATTGGTAATAATTATTTTAATTGTTTTTCAAGAAAAGGCATTTGTAAATTAATTACGATTAGAAAAAAAAATCCGAAATAATCAAAAAAAGTTGCTTTGATTACTTTTGATTATATTTGATTTTTTAGGATTTTTTTTTTTAGATTATTTTAGAGTTTTTAGTGTTGTTGATATGAATATTTATGTGCTTCTACAACAATACTGAAAAAAAATAAAAATAATAAAACAAAAACCAAAAACCAAAAAAAGTCAAAAGTAATCAAGACTACATTTCTTTCTTATTTTTTATTTTTTTTCAATAATCGCGAATAATCATGATTATTTTTATTATTTTTTTAATTGATTGAAAAATAATCATTTTATTATTTTTGATTTTTTATAATTTTTTTTTTTTGATTATTTTAGAGTTTTTGGCGTTGATGTGAATATGTACATGATTATTTTTATTACTTTTTTAATTAATTGAAAAATAATCATTTTATTATTTTTGATTTTTTATAATTTTTTTTTTTATAATTTTAGAGTTTTTAGTATTGTTCATATGAATATTTATGTGCTCTACATTACTGAAAAAAATTAAAAGAAATCAAAAATAATAAAAAAAACCAAAAAAAAAAAATCAAAAGTAATCAAGACTACTTTACTTAATTTTTTTTTTAATAATCGTGAATAAACATTATTATTTTTATTATTTTTTTAATTAATTGAGAAATAATCATTATGGTATTTGGCAATCAATCACTAAATGGATTCTGAAGACAATAGTTAATCAAACCGGTAATCATTGCGATTAGTAATCATTATTTAACAGGTCTGGATGATGGTACATGCCGGTTAGATTATATAATAGGATCTGCTACCCGCTTGCTTGTACAGCTGCCCCCATCGATTGGTTACCCACCACCAGAATCGGGAGGTACCTCACCTAGAGATGTAAAATTTGTGGATTACATTAAAGAGATTGATTGTCAGTAGGTTAGCCTTATAAGTTGTACTTTCTCCGAACTGGATGAAGCTTCTAAGAAGTCCACCCGGTGTGGCACTAAATAGGCACTTACTAATTAAATTTGATTGGAAGGACTTTGTCGATTTGAAATTATGTTAGCCTATGTGATATGTAGTATCCCCTAACGAATTTAGAGAATAAATCAACAGTTTTTAGAATTTGTGCTTGTATGTCTGTACGTTTGTACTAGCATCACTCAATAACTTCAACGTAGAATTTGATCCAGTGTTCACCTTAATATTTCTGGAAGTCTAACTTAAAATAATAATAGTATTTACCCCTCCTGCTGTACCAGTATTTTTGATTTTTCTTGCACATTGAGTAACAGATTTTGAACATTTTATTATGCAAAATGTAATTGTTATGATTTTTTAGAGAAGTAGTTGAATTTTTTTTTTTTGGTGTAAAGTACTAAAGCGTACGAATAAAAAAAATGTTTGGCATCTCCAATGCAGCATGAAAAATAAACCTGCTAAGCGCAAATATGTCATGCATAATTTGACATGTAATGAGGGTGAAACATAAATGAGTGAATGGCAAAGTAATGGTTCTACGTGTACACTTTAAGCATATCAAGTTTTCAACGTTGCCAATACAAAGTGAGGAATGAGTGGCACATTAAGTGGAGTTTCTTTTGGCGTTTTAAGTGCGAAGGAAAACAGAAAATTAAAAAAGAAGAAAAGTTATTTCAGGGTTTCTTGGGGTTTCTCCAAATTTAAATAATGGAGATACGCAAAAAGGTTTTTTAGTTTGCACCTCCGTAGTTGTGCGTCAGGGCGTATACGCAACTTTATGAAATTCTTGTAAACATTCTTTGTAGGTATGAGCGTGTGTGCGTAGATATGTTTGAATGAATTCTTGTGGAGTTTACAGATGCTTTTGCATATTGCAAATATTCCCTCTTAATAATGAGAAATGGTGAGCAAATATTCGTACACAAATCATTTTCTTGTCGGATTTTGTTTTGTCGGATGAGTATGAGAATATACACAAGAGCATGACTACATGTGAACATATGTTAATTCCAGGGCACATTGGTGTGTTTGATTTTTAAGAGATATAGTCTTCAACGCAATTCAAGTTCAGCTATGCAGTAAGTGCTAAAACTCAGGGAGTTTGGAAAATAAGGAATATAGAAGTGAAATAAAAGAGATTATGAAAGGAAAAAGGTAAAGAAAAACCAGTAAGGAAGTCTAAACTCGGGTGGAACCAAACATTATATACCTAGTAGTGATCTATTATGGCATACCAATTTACGCAGGTCTATTTTAATACTTTTCAGTCCCTATTACAAAGCCAGCTGATTGTTTTAAATAAAAACACTTCTGTTATAAGTTATGAGGTTTAAATTAATTTTTTAAAAATATAAATGTATGGCGCGATATACAACAGGCATATCATCATAAACCTCCTAAGAGATTTTTGCACCCAGCTTCTCTTCCAATTTGTGGTGCGCCGTTTTGCATTTTTTCCTACAAATTGGCGGGACCTATAGATTTTTGCCGACTTCGAACGGCATCTACAAAGGAGATAAATTTTTGCTGAGAAGCCTTCCATAGCAGAAAGACACTCGGAGAGTTTGCCACACCACTGCCGAGGGGCGACCCCGTTTTAAAAAACTTTTTCAAACCACTTTTGATGTTACCTGTCCCAGGACTCGAACCTTGGACTTTCGGTGTGGCAGGTCGGCAACACTACCGCCACACCACGGCGGTCGCCATTAATTTATTTGTACATAAATAGTTTCCCTACCAACAACAGCTAACCACATTTTTTTTAAATACCAATACATTCACATTTTATGTTTGAAAAATTTGCGTTCAAATAGACAGACGGACGGAGAGACGGAAATTACTAAATCGACTCTGCTCATCGCCCTTATTATTTCAGTTTACTTATTGATGGGCCCATCTCTTCTTCTTCTTCTCATACTTACAAACATTTCATGTTCATTAAAGGTATGAAAATCAAGAAAAATATATAACTTCCCTATTGCAGTGGGGTATTAACAACTTGCCCCGATATTTTACTTGTGTGCTATCCGATTTGCATAATTTTTAGCAGGAGTATACTAAATACTATTGCGAAGCAGCTGATCAATTTTCATTGAAATATCTAGTTCAAACTACAAGTAATCGCCTTTGAAAATAGCAAAATTTTTATGCTGAATAGTAGGCGACGCCAAGCCTACAAATTTTTCAGAGCTATGTTAAAAACTGGGCGTGGCCGTTGACAATTTTTACATTTACCTTTATACGTACAACATTTTTGCCAGATATCGTTTCGATAAATCAGTTTTCGCCGGAGTTATGGTATAGAAATTTTTGTGGAATAATCTACTATAAAAGGGACGTTGCCACGCCCATTTTCAAAAATTTATATTTTTCGACTTTCTTCGTTCACGGACACTTTGAAAGTAAAATAGAACTGATATAAAGCTTTTTTACGTAAAGTTATTTCCTATTCAATATATATCTATGATCCTTTGAAAATCTTTCGTATAAAAGTGGGCGTGGTTCTTAACCCATTTTTTTCCGGAACATATCTTGTATTAATATAAATATTTATGTGTGCTAAATTTCGTTTTAATATCTTTATCGGTTTTTGATTTATGATTATTATTTCTAAATTTTACTAAATCAAAAGTGGGCGGTGCCACACCCATTTTTTTAATTTCTTGAAAAATTAATTTTCTGCTTTAACATTAATGTGCAAATTAAATCCTTATAAGTGTATTATGTACTGAACAATCACTTTTTTTGTGTTTTCGAAAATATTCTATATATAAAAAGTGGACGTGGCTATAATCCGATTTCGCCCATTTTAAATAGCGCTCGGAGATGCCAAGGAACCTGCATGTAAAACTTTATTAAGATATCTCAAAATTTACTCATGTTATCGTGCTAGCAGACGGACGGACGAGCTTACGGACATGGCTTAATCAATTTCTCTTTTCCTTCTGAACATTTTGATATGGATAAGTCAATATCTATCTCGATCCGTTTATGCCGTTACATACCACCATTACGCTGCGGCTTAATTCCACTTCTCTTTTATTGCATATTATTATTAAGAAAGGAAACTTTGGGTGTAATAAGTACTCTTAGTAAACAATAAAGCTTTTCAGAAAGAAAACATTGCTCTCAACGCTAACTAGGCATAAAAAGTTCATCCAAAGGCGTAGAAGCAAAGCCATCTTTTTTTAGCTACATGCATATACTTCAAATAGGATGCATTTCGAAAGCTGAAAAGCTCAGACTTAGCACTGCTACTGCGCTACCACCTTGGATTTATGGACTCCCCAAAGCTCACAAAGAAGGAACACCTCTCGTTCTTTTAACTAACTGGAAAAACAAGAAAGTTATGCATGTGAAAAGACACATTAGAAACCATCTACATGTAAGAATGATGTAATGTAATGGTGTGTTCAAAAAGTATCGCGAATTTTGAATTTTCGCTGGTTACGTATATTCGAATTTCGAATTTTTTGTGGCGTTATGTTGGTACTCATGTCTCTCACTTATGCCGACAAGCTCGGCCATTTTGAATGTTCAGTTAATTGTTGACAGCTGCTTTGCTTGCACGTGTTTTGGATCGTCTTCGATTTTTACGCGAAATTCGTACCAAAATTGCTCAATTGTGACCAAAAACAGCATCGCATGAACATTGCTAATGAGATGTTAAACTCTGTCCGTGACGACCCAAATTTGCTCCAGAGGGTCATAACTGGTGACGAATCGTGGGTTTATGGTTATGACGTGGAAACCAAAGCTCAATCATCTCACGAACCAAGACCGAAAAAAGCGCGCCAAGTTCGGTCGAATGTGAAAGTTTTGCTGACAGTTTTCTTCGATTGCAGGGGCGTGGTGCATCATGAGTTCTTGCCACAGGCAAGAACGGTCAATAAGGAATATTACCTGCAAGTTATGCGCAATTTGCGCGAAGCAATCCGCCAGAAACGCCCGGATTTGTGGAACAACAAAAATTGGCTTTTGCACCACGATAACGCCCCTGCTCACGCATCGTTGCTTGTGCGCGACTTTTTGGCCAAAAACAACACACTAATGATGCCGCAGCCACCGTATTCCCCAGATCTGGCCCCCTGTGACTTTTTCTTGTTCTCTAAACTGAAGAGGCCCATGAAAGGACGACGTTACGCTTCTCTTGACGAGATAAAGACGACATCGAAGGAGGAGCTGAACAAGATACAAAAAAATGATTTTTTGAAATGCTTCGAAGATTGGAAAAACCGTTGGCACAAGTGTATAATATCTCATGGGGATTACTTTGAAGGGGACAAAATAGATATTCATGAATAAATAAATAATTTTTGAAAAAACACAAAATTCGCGATACTTTTTGAACACACCTCGTATTAAAACCAACTAGTTGCTAATTAGCTAATATGATTCCCAATAAAACTAGTCAAACTCTGGTATTAGCTTTTAAGAGAGTGATCCTCTGTTAATGCCTTTGGTCACAGATATTTTTCAGTCTCAAACCAACGTGGTAATTACAAATAACTGAAATGGCCATGAGTATCTACAGCGAATAGCGGGTTCCGCCCGTAGTGGCACAAATATTCAAATTTAAACAAAAAACTTTACTTTCCAGATATTCTGCCCTATCACACAATCGTAGAAAATCTTCGAATGTAAATGTCCGCTCCGAATCGGAGCAATTTTTTATCATGCCACCCATGTGAATTCGAAAAAGTTGTTGCCATACGCAAATCTTAAATTTTGACGTTTCGAAATCAGATGGTTTGCAATAAATTGAAATTTCAATAAATACAAGGGTAAATAAATTTAATTAAAATGAAATATACATGTATTGGAAAAACAAAGCTTTTAAGTGTTATGGATTCTTCGTTGATATTTGCTATAATGTTCGTGGAGGCGGAAGGTGAAAGAAGTAGATCGAATATGAAAACTCAACGAAAAATATTAAGGGACGCAAGCACCCCGCTCGATGTCGAGGACACAATGTAAGTATAGGAATAACTTCATAGCTTCATATGTTAATTTTTTTTTATGAAACAGGTTTACTAAACATTACCGCTTGAATAAGGCGGCCTTTTTGTACGTCTTAAGTGTCCTAGACGGGAATGCACGCTCACAGAGGCCGCGTTCCATCTCTTCGTTCCATCGTTTATCTTCCGTATTACGTTTTTTCGCGGAGGGTGGGTACCAGCATGGAGTGGAAAAGGGCTTTGACATTCCCATGGCTCAATCCACATTTTGTGGCGTATTAAAAGACGTGTTATCCACTCTTCAATGTCATCTAAATGCTATCTTGTTGGTGGGAGTGTTATTGAGTTAGGGATGGTACATAATTGAGAATATTCGCCACAATACATTAACCAATGCAGTTTTAAAAGCTGTAACTTTTGCACTGCCTGTGTAAAAGCTCAATAAAGCTCTCGCTAGTGTTGCTCTCAAAGTCATGGATCTAAAGTTAGGTAAGTGGCATAGTGGAAAATAGAGGGCGGATGAATCGTAAGCATATTTTTCTCATTAAGATATGATATAGATTGTTCTTGAAAAATATTTTGAAACGGAACTGTGAAGAGCCGACGAAATTTCTTGGGCGGGTAAATATTTGTATTGCATAAATCCAGGGTTGCGTGGTAGATTACCCAGCATCGTTGTTCGAAAAGTGTACTATCACAGAATATACTTGAACAACACCTTACGTAGATTTTTCCAAAAATGACTTTTTTCAAAAGTTGCTTTAAAATCCACCCAACATCACATAAGCTCTACGACTAGTCCAAGTCAAATTTAGGACTAATGGCGTCTTTTGCAGGCATGAAAAATCATCATATTAAAGTCAAAGCGTTGACAACAATAGTTAAAATGACTGACAATATGTAAAGTTAACTGACTAAGCTGGCTAAATGGCGAAATTATTGCTGACTTTTTAAATGTGTTTCACCAATAATCAAGCTTGTGAAATGAACACTGAGGCACAGAGCGTTAATGCGGATAATGGGTTAGCTGCAAAAAGGAAAAGATAAAAGAAAAACAAGTAAGGACGGCGCTGTCTTCGGCTGTGCCGAAGGAATTCTACCTTTCATGAATACATGCAAACTTAAATACGCATTGTTTAAAGTTCTCTAAAACTTTGTCAGCAATACATTTAATTTTCTTTTATAATAAGCTTTATTTGTTTAAGGGAAGTTTTTACTGGGGCTGTGCCTTTATTCGATTAATTGAGTAAGTTGATCAATCAATTGGTGATTTTTTTACGAAATCTTTTAATATCCGTAAGAAAATATCTCACCAAGTTTCAAGTTTTAATCTTTTAAAATGAGGGAGAAATGGCCATAATCCTCTTATCTGAACGATCGGTTGTATGGGATATATACTATATATAGCTCCGATCTTGCTGACTTTTTTACGAAATCTTTTACTCTCCATAAGAAAATATCTCACCAAGTTTCAAGTTTTAATCTTTTAAAATGAGGGATAAATGGCCATAATCCTCTTATCTGAACGATCGGTTGCATGGGATATATACTATATATAGCTCCGATCTTGCTGACTTTTGTACGAAATCTTTTACTCTCCATAAGAAAATATCTCACCAAGTTTCAAGTTTTAATCTTTTAAAATGAGGGATAAATGGCCATAATCCTCTTATCTGAACGATCGGTTGCATGGGATATATACTATATATAGCTCCGATCTTGCTGACTTTTGTACGAAATCTTTTACTCTCCATAAGAAAATATCTCACCAAGTTTCAAGTTTTAATCTTTTAAAATGAGGGATAAATGGCCATAATCCTTTTATCTGAACGATCGGTTGCATGGGATATATACTATATATAGCTCCGATCTTGCTGACTTTTTTACGAATTTTACTCTCCATAAGAAAATATCTCACCAAGTTTCAAGTTTTAATCTTTTAAAATGAGGGATAAATGGCCATAACCCTCTTATCTGAACGATCGGTTGTATGGGATATATACTATATATAGCTCCGATCTTGCTGAGTTTTTTACGAAATCTTTTACTCTCCATAAGAAAATATCTCACCAAGTTTCAAGTTTTAATCTTTTAAAATGAGGGATAAAGAGAGAGAGAGGGATCTGAACGATCGGTTGTATGGGATATATACTATATATAGCTCCGATCTTGCTAACTTTTTTACGAAATCTTTTACTCTTTATAAGAAAATATCTCAAGCAAGCAGCTTATAAAATATCCCAAAGATATAGTTTATGTTTTGTAATCCCAAAGCGCGGTTTTTCACAACGAAAATGACTAAGCCAATCCCGCGCAATGCCTCAGAGCCAACAGTGCTCGCCCCCAATTAATACATACAAGGTGCACCGCACCGCGTTCTATATAGAACAAATAATTTAAATAAATAAAATAATAATTAAATAAATATTAGAAAAGGGCTCCCTATTTAATTTGTGATCCGCACACCCCCTTTTTATCTCTAAACTAATAATATAATAAAATAAAATAAAAAATAACTCAAAAAAACTACTCGCCCTCCATAAAGCTTAGACAATCTCAAAAATTGAGGGATTAGTTTGCGTTCAAACAGACGGACGGACGGACGGACGGACGGACGGACAGACGGACATGGCTGTATCAACTCAGTTCATCGTTCTGATCAATTTGGTATACTTAATGGTGGGTCTATCTCTTATATTTCTAATCATTACAAACATCGGACCAAAGTTAATATAGCATTTCATGTTCATGAAAGGTATAATAAATGACAAAAAGGCATATTAAAAGTACGTATGGATGTAATGAAAACAAAGATTGAAGCAAGCTGAATTAAATTGCCGAGAAGGAAATAGGTTTCAGTGTACCAGGGCAGTTTGAAGGTTCTTTGCTTTTTGAATAAAAAAAAGTTTTCGAAACAAAAGCATTTTAAAGATAATTTATTTTTAGTTTGATAAATTTATTCATGTCGGGCCCTAACCGCAATTTTGGTGTAACCAACAAAATTCTGAAAATCCGTAGTTTGACAGATATCGATAATTCTGTTTATTTTAAGCCATCTCACAAAATATTACAACTCTAATATGTACCATTGAAAAAATACAGCAAAGGCAATAATAATGTAAGTAACATTTTGTTTTAAAATTTTTTATATTTGTAAACTAAAAAACCTTCTCCAGTAAAATTTTACTTTTGTTGGTTACACTAAAATTGCTGTTATACCTCGATGTGCTTTTATTTTTTTTCAAAATATGCATTTTGTCAGTGATTCTAAGAATTTTTACCTAGGTATTGCCACATAGGATGTTTTTACGGGGTTGTCAACTATCTGAATTTTAACTGAAATGAAATAAGCCAATATGGATAACAAACGAAAGGTATTTTCCTGTGTATTAAAAAAAAAACATTTCTAAGTAGGATTGCCACTTTTGTTCCACAGCAAAAATTCGAAAAAGAAGTACATATACCGAGTATAACAATCATCCAAGGGGCCGCTAGGTTGTACCATGCAACGGCATCAATTTCCAGTAAGGTCAACACTTGCTATGACTGCGCATAAAGCTCAGGGAAAAACGTTTGAGTTTGTCGGAGTGGTGTTGAATTCATCGATGTTCATACATGGTATGTTATATGTGGTATTTACAAGAGTTTTGCTACCAAATACAGAGACGTAATCGGAACAAGGTATGGAAGGAAGAGTTGGCTTACTTTTCATATGTACCTATTAAATATAAAAAGTTATGGATAATTCTATCTTGAAAAATAAAGAAGAAATCAAAGAATATTGACCGAGTGCACTGTATACTAACCAACAAATATACCCATGTGACAATATTCTTTCTCGATCATTTGATAACAATCGACAGCTGCTAACCATACAATTCAGCAAGGAATCTTGTAAAGACTTGTCGAAAATATGGGGAAAACTTTTTTGAGCAGCCACTAAGGAGTAAATAAGCGTATTCAATCTCTGTTACCAATAAAAAAAATATTGAGCATCTTTCCATTATCAAGATATGTTTTTAAAATAACTTTTTGAAAAGCTCCACTGCTGGTAAGTAATATTATTCATACAGATAACCAGAATATCTTTATGGATGAGTATCTAGAGCAAACTAAATTGTATGGTAACCCATGAAAATGCCGAGCAAAGCTAGGTCGCCCAGGTACTTTTTAACTAAAACTGGCTGTGAAACACAATTTGAATGGTTGAGCTTGGTCAACAAGTATCAACAATAATATTTTAAGAGATGGTCGTTGACGTGAACAGTGCTAAATTTAAAATCAGTGGTCGCCATATTACAAAATCCAAACAAATTGCCGAACTGCCCTCATAAGTATGATAATGATAATGACGGTCACCTAAAAATAATAATACTCGTAAGTTTTTGTTTATTATCGTGGCTTTGTAAACAAATGTAGAACCTGGCACAATTTGTGTAACATTAAGAAAGTTATCTATTACCGCAAAGATCCTTAAGTAGTCGGTGCTGGGGTAGGCTTCGAGTGAAGTGTTCTCATAAAATTGTTCTATCATCAGGTGCATAAAGCTCTTTAATTGATACTCAAAATTTTCTCAAATTATTCTCCAACGTCTAGTTGCAATTTCCCTCAAGTTTTAGATTGGTTTGAGTATATGATATTTATCATTTTGGGCACAGCATAATCCGCATTTTAAAAATATGAATTTCATTTAGTTTGGAATCTTGAAAGCGATTGTTTAAAATGAATTTGAAAACTAACGGTTGAATTTCGAATTTAAATTAGGACTGAACCAAATTATTTTTTGGGATATGTTAAATCATCGTTCTCATATTTAAAAAGTAAGAAAGTTATTATAAAGCCAAAAAGGTCACAGAAAATAAGTTAGAAAATAAAATAATGTGGGTGTAGTAAAGTAATTAGAGTAAGTTGATGGTATTGCTAACCGAATGAAAATACTATACCAATTAGCTGTCGTTTTTAGGGCATTAGTGAACAACTTTTCAATGGCGATTGTTGAAATGGTATTTCCGACAATTTTTTTACTAATTATACACTCACTTTCAAAGTTGTTCAGAAAAATTTAGTTCACTGGTAACGGCATTGTGGGGGAAGAGTCTGCTGATGAGTTGGATTTGGCAAGCCTCAATACATTGTTGATGCTTTAAAAGGAAACTGCGAAAGTTAAACTTTATCCCCCACAGCTGGATGGTATAAGCTTCCAAAACTTCATGAATCCGAATTATGTCCTAAACTAATTTTTCTTATTTTTTTTCTATTCTATTCGACATTTACATATATACTTACATATAATATTTTGTGAAAAACATCAAACCAAAAATCATGGCCGACCAAAAGAGAGGTTCTACCTTCTCGTATTTGTATCATGGTACTATCAATGGTCTCAAAAAAGGATATACTCTTACTTGCTTATACAATTAAAACAAAACAGGAAATTAATTACTGAAACCCGTTTTTGTTGGCGCAGCGACTAATTTGTTAGGAAATTTAATTAAAATTTTTTTTTTAAAATTAAGTTAACAAAAGAACTCCCAAATAAATCTAGATGACCGAAACCCAAACCACCCAAACTTGCTACTCAACCAAATCCGGAGCGTTTCTTTAATCCTAACAATTTTTAAAAACTTACAACCAAGAATGTTAAAAATGTATCGATAAAATCTTCGACTTTATTTTAGAATATTTGATGTTATTTTTGACTTTTTCTTCTTGTTGTTATTTATAACAAAATAAAAGAAACACAACCGTGCACACATTAAAAAATTTTATTGCAACTTTCAATTGCCATTACAAGACATCCTTTGCATGCACCCTACAGTCAATTCGACTAGTTTTATACCAGTTTGCCAAACCGGTTAACTAGTTCGAATTCTGTAATTTTTCCATATTAGCAACTGGTATTTTTAACAGGGGTCCTACGAGATGGAAATTGCCCGCATCTGCATCAGAACCATACGAATTGGCTTACTAGTCAGTCTCTGCATCAGCAATATACCAGTTGACAGACTAGTCGTCATACACATCAATATAATACAATTCAAAATACTAGTCAGCCTATGCATCAGTATCATACCAGTTACTGTACCACTTCATAGTAGGGTACCTCATTTTTGGTTTAAAAATACACGAAAATATTTAAGTTACATTACAAACGACTTTAGTGAAAATTCAGTCATCACTTATAAAATATATGTCCTCAGATATAAAAATATATCTATCACTATATTAAACAAATGAAATCAATTTCAATAAAAATATTGTCGCTATTCATAGCAATTTTACTCTTAGAAAATATTTCTAAAAAATAATTTTTTTCTTTTTTAATAACATTGCTTTTTTGATTGAATTTTACATTTGATTTCACAGGCATAAATCTTAAAATTTTCTTGAAACATTTTATGGAAAATTTTAAAATTTAAATATTAATCTCAGATAGAATCTAATCCATACTTGTACAAATATCTTTGCATAAAATTAAGGAAATTCAAGAAAGATTTACTTTTTATGGGGAAAATTTTAAGTTTCGGAGTTCTTTGCAAATAACCATGCAGATAACTCGCTTATGAAATTCTAGTACATACTGTGCAAGATCTTAGTAACAAAATTTTTTTAAAATTGCTATTTTAACCACCTTGTTATTGTATGTGCGTCTCCTCGCCAATTTCGTTGTTGCACCTTTTAAACGATTCGTTGGAGATCAATTGTTATTTTAATTATGAAAACTGCATTTCACAATCACAATAAACAACAACAACTCAATATTTGTTTTGTGAATTTTTTGAAAACTTTTTTTATTAGAAAAAGGTTACTGATAAATGATCGTTTCGTTTTCACTTTTCTTCGTGGTTTCATTTGAACATTTCTTATTTGTTGTTGCTTCGCTGCTGCGCCGTTATTGCGAAAATAACGATGATTTTGTTGACATGCACGTACGTACATGATCTGCAAAACAAATGTACTATTTAAACCACGAAATTCTCAAAAGGATTATGATTTTACTCTCAGAACAATTATTTACAAGAAAGTTTTAAATTTAATTAAATTAAGTGAATATTTAAAAACTCACACGATTGCCGCCCGAAAACAGAACTGTTTTCTTTTTCGCTCGTGTATGCATGTATCGACAATTTAAGAGGGTTGTTGTTGCTTATGATAGCGGAAACGTTACAGTCGCTCAAACTGGTATGAATAAGTCCACGACATTCTAGTTAATGAACTAGAATGTTTACTAACCAGTTTGGCAGTCGACTGGAGGACAGCCAAAAATAAATTGGCTAAAAGTGACACTTTGGTTTGCTTTTGTTCAAATAAAAATATGCCCCAAACAAGATAGCTACTGTGATAACATTGAATAAGAACGGGGGAGGGCAGTCGTTTTTATTGATGTCCGAGAGCGCTATAAATTTTGTATTAGATTGCTTGTTGAGTGTGCCTACAAGCGCTCAACAAAAGCATATATTTGATTGGCTATAAACAATTTGACGGCGAAAGTATAAAAAAACCAACAATAAAAGTGGAAAACATAAAATGTGGATACAACAGAACAATTACTGCGACGAAAGGGACATTTTCATTTAGTTTTGAAGTTGAATTATTACTTACCGAGGTGGGCTTTACAGTGGCGTAGTGAGCTTAACTCGCGCCCGGTGCACAATCTTTTTTTAGCGCCCCACTCCCCTCAATTTAGAAACCATATAATATTACATATATGTAAATATGTAAAAGGTAATAACTGTAGGGTATTCCACTTTGTTCTTAATTACTTTGTATTTTTTTAAAATATGAAAATAACTAAATATGTGTGTCATAAGTTTCAAGTGAAAATTTATGTTATTAAACATTCCGTATTACATCTAAAAATATTTTTTGATAAATAAATTTAAAATTTAATTATTTAAATTAAATATATATGGACCACCTCCATAATAACCACAAAGCTATAAAATAATGAAACGTTGCTAGATAAATATAAGTCTTTTACCGGTCTTAATCACGTTTTTTCCGAAACCAGTTGAGATATGCAACGTAATCACCTCGCTTATTGCAGCACCTTTCGTTTGATACCCATGTTATACCAATACACTTGGGGTTACTCTGATCCACGTATTGGTCGATAACTCCGAAACCGGTCGAGATATCGAATTAAAGGATATCTTAAGCTTTAAGATAGACGTGACGTGTTGCAAGTTCCCTTCAGACAGACAAAAATTATAAAAGCTGCTGATTTGGATTCTAATGGCTCAAAAAAGATCCCCCCTATAAGTTTTTCTTAAATACCTGCAATTTACAGACATCGATCGACCTGTTATAATTTTATTACATGTAGAGGTTAACACTCATTATATTACTCTGGGACTAAATTTAAAATCAAATTGAATCAACAACTATAATAAAAATAAAAACCATTCGGTCATTTATTGTTTTGCGGACCATTCGGCCCCCCTTTGTGAGTAGCGTCCGAGGCATGCTGACACCCATGCTCCCCCCTCATTACGCCACTGAGGCTTTATCAGGCTATAAGGAGTACACCAAATACATTTTTTTAGATTTCGTACATGTTTTTTTTGGCAATTATATATTAAAATTTATTGATAACTAAAATGCAAAATTTTTCACAAACCCTCGAATTGCGAATTTTCACATTCTTAAGCACTTAGTATATTCATGTTCTTAAGCTTAAGTATTTTCAATTTTCTATGAAATCAATTGCAATAAAGTTGAAAATTTGCGACTGAGAAGAGTTTGGGAAAGCGATAAGGCCCAAATGGCAAAGGTTGCTGATTTTTATTGAAGTAGTATTTGTTGCAAAGCTATGTAAAATATTTAAAACATTGCTGCCCACTGACCCACACGGAAACACCCTTTCAACTAGTGTAATGTATGTATGAGTATATCTTAAACATCGAAATGTTTAATGTTCCTACAACTATGACATAAACTGGGTTGAAGGCAAGTACTTTGTTCAGTTTCATACTTAAACTGTTTATTGTTCCCATATCAAAACACCGATTTTTTTAAAATGAATTAAAGAATGACAATGAGAGATAAAACATAGCGGCAGATCTGATTAGGGCGTTGATGGGTTAACCGCTCTCTCCGGAAACTCTTAGAGAGTTCGCTTCCAAGCTGGGCTACAGGGCGACTAAACACGGATTGCCTACATATATATGCAGTGCTCTGATTAAAACTGCGACAGCTGCTGGAAGATACACTAGGATGGAACCGAACATTAGAAGGACTGGACAGAACCCCATGACTTCCCTGATTATATGTGATCTGGACTAAGGAAAGCTAATTATTAACGGAAATAAGGTACAAAAATATTTATTGTAAAAGCAAAACTGTATTGTATTATATATTGTATATTGTAGTCTGAAGAGAGGTAGAGAGCCAAGGGCACGACGAAAAAGAGCGGTTTTTTTTTAAAAAACTAGACGAATAACCACAAATCTGTAGTCCAGGTCACATATAAAAAGCAAATAACTGAGAAAACATTCTTTTTAAAACCAACGAAAAGTAGACTGGGATCTATAATGCTGCAGACAACTGGAATGCATGAAGTGGAATTAATTTTAGCGAGGATTTTGAACTCAAGTGAAACTGCTGGGCTGATTAAATACTGAAAACAGCAAACAACTCACCGGAAAAATTAACTCCAATGAAAATGTCCTTACCAATAAAGGGTATATACTTAAATTGGTTTAGTTTGAAAAAAGTTTAAAACAAGCGGTGCATTTAGTTTCAATCCAGTTCAACTGTATTCGATTATATCTTAAAAATTACTGATTTAAAATGTACACTTTAGAAGCAAGCCGCAACAATTTGTTATCAAAGCCAAATGGTCGATTGGAAAGGTTAGTAAGTTGTAGTGCATTATATATCTTTATATAATGTGTATTTCATTTGACCTTTTTTATTTTATACGTACGCGTGTAAGTACATTAGATTGGAAAAAAATATTCCTTGGAAAATTACATTGTTATTTATTGCTATTTTATTATTATTATATTCCTATGGCGATAAAAAATTGGTGAAAGTGATATACCTACCTTAACATAACTTTTCATCATTGCTTACCTCATGTTTGTTCTAAAACTACCAAAACATTGAAGTAAAGAATTAAGCGGCGTAAAGGTTTGTAGGAAATTATATGGCCTACAAACAAATTTTGAATGCCAATTTTCAATGCGGAGTGATCAAGCTTTAACTGGCTTTTTTATCTCAAGTTTTTACTTTGGAGATTTGTAAAAATAGCAACAATAATGCAGAATAAGGACAGACACAAACTCTTTGAGGGTATCAAATTTTAAATTCGAGTCCTCAAGCAGAATTTAATAACGGGTCCGGGTTGAGCTTAAAAGAATAACTAATTTTAATAAAAATTATAAAAGCTTTTGTTTCAATAGAAAACGAAGATTTAGAGACAACAGAGAGTACCAAAAATTCTGATTTATAAGTCGAGTAGGTTCCGGAATTCGTCCATAAGAAAAGCTATGTTGTTTTTAAATTTCCTTTGTCTATTCACATAAAAATTTTGAATGTTTCCTTCCTTTATAGGCGTCCAAAGTACTCAACCGATCTTTATGAAATTTTGAGAGTCTATTCTTGGGTTCACTGGTTGCAGCATAGGTAATATATAATTTTGGAAAAGTGGTCGGTGCCACGCCCACATATTTTGTGCTCCATTGATATCCACAGTTTATTATCGATATCTATCAAACTTTCCCGATAGGTTTACGAGTTCGTTGGGCACGACACAGGCAGTATATAGTTTTTGGACAAGCGCCCCGGTTATATAAAGCTGCATTCGGTATAGCTAGGAATTTATTTAATGATGATTTATTTATAGGTATTTGTTCTATATATCAAAAAGACCTTGCGAAAAGTAAGCGGTATCAAGACCAAAACAAAAAGAGGAAAAGTGAGAAGAAGGGGAGTAGGAATAGAAAATTTAGTAACTATAATTATATACCTAGTAGTGATCTATTATGGCATCCCAA
Source organism: Merzomyia westermanni (assembly GCA_949987695.1). NCBI lineage: Eukaryota > Metazoa > Arthropoda > Insecta > Diptera > Tephritidae > Merzomyia > Merzomyia westermanni. The sequence continues at coordinate 62,206,001 of OX465290.1, forward strand.
TTTACGCAGGTCTATTTTAATACTTTCAGTTCGTATTTGCGTTCAAACAGACAGACGGACAGACAGATAGACGTATCGAGGGACGGCCACGCCTACATCGACTCAGCTCATCCTCCTGATCATTTCAGTATACTTTTTGATGGAACTATCTCTTTTTCTTTTCATACGTACAAACATTTCATTTTCATGAAAGGTATGAAAATCAAAAAAGATATACAACTTCGCTTTTGCAGTGGGGTATTAACTACTTGCCCGGATATTTAACTTTTCATCCTGAACGTTTTGATATGCATCAATAAATATATATCTCGATTCGTTTATGCCGAATGAAGTAATATACCTTGTGTGCGTAACAAAAATAGATATAAAAAAAGTGGTCCTTTTATAGGCGCCAAAGAACTCAGCCGATCTTTATGAAATTTTCACAATATATACTTGGGTTCACTGGGTACAGTATAGACAGTATATAGTTTTGGAAAAGTAGGCGGAGCCACGCCCCCATATTTTGTGTTCTGTTTTGCTCTTGAACTTTAACGATGGGTTCAGGAGTTCGCTGGGCACGGCACAGTGTGTATATAGCTTTTGGAAAAGCCCCTAGGTTATATAAAGCTGCAGTTCGGTATAGTAAGGAGTTTAATTGGTTCAAGTTAATGACATTTTATATATAGATGTGTTCTATGTATCAAAACGTCAAAACAACGTCTACCGGGCTTGCTAGTATATTATAAAATGGCGAAAGCAAATAACGAATTTCATCATTCTTTTGTAAAACTGAGAGACTAGTTTGCGTTCAAATAGACAGACGGAGAAACGGACGGAGAGACGGACATAGCTAAATCGACTCTGCTCATCGTGCTGATCATTTTAGTCAACTTTTCTCTTCTTATTCTCATACTTACATACATTTAATGATTATGAAAAGTATGAAAATCAAAAAAGATATCGCTCGTTCCAAAGTAAAGAGATGTAATTCAAAATTTTAATTTTTTGGGAAAACGAAGATCAAGTTTTGTTATTTTAAACAGTTAGATTTTAACTCTAATTAAGATAGCACATGGACATTCACGTCAGTTTGGAAGGTATGACGGGGAACTACTATTATTAAACTAGTAGATTACTAAAAAATATTTTCATCTTACTTTGAAAGAGATGCTGAATTTAAGCTTTACTTTTTTCATTCTGAGTTAATTCACGTTCTTTCTTTCTTTAAATGGTCATCTAACCGCCTGGGCGATTTTGACCGTCCAACATAGCTCGCCAGTCGTTTCTTCGTTGCGCCAACTGGCGCCAATTGGAAACACCGCGGGATCGCAAATCGGTCTCCACTTGGTCCTTCCATCGGAGTGGTGGTCTCCCTCTTCCTCTGCTTCCACCGGCGGGTGCCGATAAGAATACCTTCTGGGCTGGAGCATCTTCGCTCATTCGCACTACGTGGCCTAGCCAGCGAAGCCGCTGTGTTTTAATTCGCTGAACTATGTCGGCGTCTGCGTAAAGTTCATACAGCTCATCATTAAATCTTCTTCGGTACTCGCCGTCGCCAACGCGTAGAGGTCCACAGATCTTTCGAAGAACCTTTCTCTCGAATACTCCCAGAGCCGCCTCCGTTAATTCACTTTACAATAGAAAAATTATACAGCCAGAAATAGTTTCATACGGAGTATTTTGGAATACTACAGTTTCATTTAGAAAAATAAATCGATTTTATGAAATGCTGCGTTTTATTGCAGTACATGCTCAAAATTGTATGTAGTATCATATCACAAAGGCATTAATTTAATTATCAGTAGAGGCAGAAAAAACGAGGTTAACCAAAATTAGTATGTACTTTTTTCTCAACGGTCTAACTAAAAGCTGAAAGAAACTCTGTGATTAAAGATTTTCGTGGTATTTATTCATAGCATTCAACACTACTAACTGTTTTAGTATTTTTAATACAAATTTAAATGTTTATAGTATAGAATTATAAAAGCTTTCATAGCAGGAAGGTATTAATGCAGAAGATCTCTTAAATCTCTTTTCTTGTTATCACTCAACTCTTGTTTTTGAACATATGCCGGCTTAAGTTCTATTGCTGTCTAGGCTTCATTTTTCTTCGTTTGTTTCTTACATTCACTTCCTCCTAAGTTTCTTGCTTGTAAGATGTTTTTGTAAAAAAATGTGTGGGGTGCTCTTTAGTCATTTTTAAAACCTTTATTTCATTCCAATTTAAATCTTTTTCATCCATATTGGTATTAAAATTGTATCCCCATTCAGCTTCCAAAGCTTTTAAGTCATAGAATGATTCAAAGTTTAGCTCGTGTACTTTTAAAGGTGGGTTGGTTTTTTTTTTGCATTTTTAATTAAAGCTATATACTGATCAGGGGTATACGGAGGGCCAGAATTTAAGTTCTTTTTTACCTCTCTTTCAATAATGTTGTGCACGCTATCGGCCTGATTTTGTGTATGACCTCTGATTAAGAACTTATGTGTAATACTATTAATTTTTAAATTTTGTACAGCAAAGAAATACAAAGAAGCTATAAACTTGTTTTTATTTTGACCGCAACAATTATCCGGGTAAAATACCACATCAATTTGGTCTTCGCTTTGATCACTTAAATCTTTCAAGTAATGCCATACACATGAGCCTATCTCAACAGTTCCTCGCTTTGCATCTTTTTCTGACCAAAAATAACAATGTACGTTTTCATATGCTGCTTTTGATTCATTTCTTGTTAGTTGTGTCACAGTCAAGTTGTAACAATTTAATTTTGATTTGTAGTGAAATGAAGAAGTTTGTCCTCTCGGACATTGTAATACTGCCTCTAAATCATACACAGCTACTTTAAAGTTATTGTTGACTTTATTACGATCATTTAGCTTTCCATCCCTGCTTAAGTCTTTTTCCTCTGAATGAGTGTTATATTTTTTCTCTAGCTCGTCATTTAAATCAAGTTTCCTATTATTTCGACACACGCAAAGGTCACACTGGTCCTTTTTGGGGTGATGAAGACCAATATTGAATTCGGCTTTAAATATATCATAGTATTTTTGATATGATCCAGGATCTTTTAAATCACCGTATTGCTGGCTTCTAAAATCATTAAATAAATCTCGTATAGTTTTACTACCATCTATGTACTGTTTAGACGAGGAGGCTCTGACGTAATGCGCTTCAATCCGAGGAATGGAATTTTTATGCGCTTTTATATCCTCAGTCAGTTGAGCGTTCTGAGAACTGCAAGATATTCCTATCAAATCTTGTAGATCCAATACGTGCTCCTTCGACTTTGCTTGAACTGTATAAATCATACGTTCTGAAATATCTAAAGTTGCTTTAAGGAATGTTTTGCATACTCTTATGTTCTTACTATCTACTTAGAAATAAAGTGCTTTATTTGTTTGCCTTGGCTGCTTGGCATTTGAATACTTATATTTTAGGCTAACGTCGATCATGCACGAAAGCAAATAAGTCCTTTGCTTCAATAAGTCACCCAAATCCCAAAATTTCCGGAAAATTTCGTACCTATCTTCGATGCTAATTTTTTCAGAACATTTAAATCTACATTTTTGATTACATGGTGTTTTAAGGCAACGTGCCGGGACGATTCTTTGAGTTCTGGATACATAAGATTTACCTCTGTTACGATAGCTTTTAATTTTATTGTGTTTCCCATTTAAGGGCTGAGATATACGTTTGTTTTTTTTTTTGAGTTGGAGAAAATGACTCTTCATCTGAACTCACTGAAGAAGAAGATCGATAAAACAGATAGTTATTTCTACGAAACGCGCATTGGAAAGTTGGATCTGCATCGCTGAGATCGGCATCACTTTCATCTGTGTATACAGGAGACGTTTGGAAGTTTAAAATCGACCGCTTTTGACGTGTAGGTCGAGTATTTGAGTTCTAAAAGTACGCTGTTGTACAATATAAACAGCATTATGTAAATCGTATAAAAGTACTTACGTTATCATTTGTATAATTAATTTGCTGCGGAGTAATAACTTCAGAAGATGCGGTACTAGATAAAGAAGGGATATTAAAAACTTCTGTGATTTCTTTAGGATCTTCCTCGTTTTCTGATAAGCTACTATCAACCTCATATTGAGGAACCAAGCTTTTAATATGCTGAGCGTCCATTACTTCAAAATTCTATATTTTCAGTTATAAAATTATAATAAATAAAATTAATTAATTCAAATAAAGCACCATAATTATTTAAAAATTATGGATTTGTCTGTATTTACCTCTTCCCAATGTAAAACAGCTGGATACGGATTTAAAAAATTCTTCATGTTCATTAAGATTTGAGTCTCTTAGTATTTAGCTATGAATGTTGAAAAATTTTGAAGTATAATACAAAGTTTACTATATTATACCATAAATTATCGAAAACTAAAGTAGTATAGGGCAACAAATTTTGTGAAACATTTGGAAGAATATTTAGAATAATGCATATTTCTCCATGTTTTTAATTGTAAACTGATTAAATTCAAAATCATATGTATCATAATTCCTAAGAAAGAGAACTGGTAAATTCGTCATATGAAACTCCAGCTATTTTTCTAGTAAAGTGAATCAAATCGTAATCAAGGCCCTTTTAAAAAAAAAAACAGAAAATATATTTTTTTGATAGTGGAATAGAGATTTATTTCGACTTGATTCACTTTACATTAAAAAATCAAAGCATATTCAAAGAGCATAGCGGGAGTAACGCTGAATTCGATCAGTTTACAATTAACAGGTTAGCTGCGAAAATTTATAATACAAAGATGCAAAGGAATCTATTTCCGCCATTTTTGTATCAATGACTATTATATAAGATTGCATATAATGCCCTCTGCCAGTTATCAAAATGTATCAAAATATCTAAAAAAATTAAAATTTCAAGTTACATCTGTTTACTTTGGAACGGGCGATATATAACTAAGCTATTGCGGTGGGCTATTAACTACGTCCCGGAATATTTTGCTTGTGTGTCTTCCGGTTTCGCTAATTTTTGGTAGGAGTATAAAACATACTACTGAGAAGCAGCTGACCAATTTTCATTGAAATATCAAGATTGAATTATAAGCGATTGTCTTTGAAAATAGCAGAAATTTTATGCTAAAAAGTGGGCGGCGTCACGCCTACTTCTTCAAAAATTGACAAAACTTTTTTTGCGGCCGAGGTTTTCTTAAAAAGCTTATTATGTGTGCAAAATCTGATTGATATAACTTGCTTAGTTGTAGAAATATCGCTTTTTAAATTTTACAAAAAAGTTTTTCAGAACTATGTTAAAAAACTTAACCGATCCCGCCCATTTTTCCGGGAACATTCCTTGCATACCTGGAAACCTGCGTGCTGAATTTCGTTTCGATATCTTGAACAAATTTTGATTTATGATTAATTTTATTTCTAAATTTGACTTAATCGAAAGTAGGCGGTACCACACAAATTTTGAAAAATTTCTTGAAAAATGTATTTTATGCCTCAATCTCAATGTATTCACCAAATTTTATCCTTATAGCTGTATTATATACTGAGTAATCACTTTTTTGTGTTTTCGAAAATATTCTATATATAAAGAGTGGGCGTGGCTATCATCCGATTTCACCCATTTTAAATAGCGCTCGGAGATGAGTTCCAAGGAACCCGTATACCAAATTTCATTAAGATATCTCAAAAATTTACTCAAGTTATCGTGTTCACAGACTGACGGACGGACGGACATGGCTTAATCAATTTCTCTTTTCGTCCTGAACATTTTGATATGTTTAAGTAAATATCTATCTTGATCCGTTTATGCCGTTACGTACTGTCGTTAGATGACCAAAGTTAATATACCTTGTGAGCGTAGCACTACTAGGTATAAAAATTAAGATATAGGAATAAATTACGAGGAAGCGCCAAGTGGGGAGTGAAGTGAATCCAGTTTGTTAAATGTACGCAACTCAAACTTTAGGCAGGAGAATATTTGCCAGGTTTTCTAGTTATTAATTAAAAACAGTTCTTATTTAAAAAAAACGTAAGTTGTTTTCAGCCTAGGGTAATGTTTAAACCAGATCTGTTAAATTATAATTACTAATCGTAATAATAACCGGTTTGATCAATAACTTTCTTGAGAACCCATTTAATGATTGATTACCAATTACTTTCAATATTTAAGAATTATTTTCCAATCATGATTTTTTACGATTATTAAAAAAATTTAAAATAATAAAAAAAAATTGTTTTTATTATTTTAGATTTTTTTGATTTTTTCTTATAGTAATCAATTAATAATTACCTTTTCTTGAAAAACCATTAAACAATTAATTACCAATTAAAAAATCCGTCTAATTGATTGATTACTAATTACTAATCAAATTTAACAGATCAGGTTTAAACATATTTTTATTTGTATATTTCCAGTTTTTATATTTTTGTTTTAAATTGTATTGCATTTAGTTTTATGCAACCATGCAAATTGTCTACGAATCATGCAATTTATTTGAATACGCATTCACAATAACACATGTGAGCTAAAATCGAATTAGTATTGCCATTGTTGGTATTAATTCCTATTTGTATTGCCTCACATTTTGACATTTAGTACACGCATCGCCCCTTGTATGCTAAAACACATTCACGCAAAAAAGCACATTCTAAGCGACGAATTGAAAATATTTACCACTTTATTACAATAATCCCTTGTTAATTTATCTCATTAAATATTTGCAATGTAAATAAGCACACCAATCCCTTTTCCGCTATTTTTCTCAGTAAGCTCATTTGTGTTAATTATGTATTTATTTGTAGGACGTTTGCATGAGCCCGAAACGCAAATATTTTGCATTTGGAATATTCCATTGTGACGGCGATGAACAAATTTTGCCATTAAACTATAAACATTTGAAAAAGATTATGACGAGTGTGACCTTGAGTATTTAAGCTTTAACAATTTTCTGGTTTTGGAATAAATTTTATAAAATTTCCACATACAATTCATTCGCCTTGAAAATTATGGTTTTCTTAAAAAAAACTGAAATTTTTACTATCTTTATTAACCCTAGACAGGTAAACTTCCTAGATTCGACGAATACGCTATTGAAAATTGTCTGTCTCTTTTTAAGACTGCTTTTCTAAAAGACTAAAAAAATATATCTGAATTGTTACAAAATAATAAAAAAATGTTTTATTTCGAGGATTAGAAACTGGTACACCTATGCTTACAATAAATCAAACAAAAAAAAAGAATGTTCGTCGGCACGACGAATGTTTAGGTTGTATAGGGAATGACCGTAGGTTAGCTTTCTAGGGTTAAAAACGAGGTATAGAGAAAAACTTAACATTCAATTTTTTACTCGCTATCATAAACACAATACTATATTGTAAGAATATATGAGACGTGTGTGATCCAAAATTTTTAGATGTTAAACAATTCATAAAATTCTTACTATAAACCGCAGAACATCTAAAATTCACAGGAATGCAAACAATGACGTAGTCCCTTCAGAGGAAATGGTTATTATTTAGTGTGAGAAAGGCAGTTTAAAATTTTAAATTAAGCTCAGGCATAAAGAGAGTTTTAACTGAGTATCTAATATAGGTAAAGATAAAAGTATTGCAAAAATTATAAGATTTATTTCATATTTTTGATTCGTCCATAAAGAACATGCTGTTTGCATTTTAATTGATTGTATTGTATTGAAAATTAGAAATTCATGTTTTTCTGGCCAAAGCCGTTTTAGGTGGAATTTGCCTTATGTGTTTACAGCAATATGTTCAATGCGCAGTAACCGCCATTGGAACTAGTAAAGGTATTTACTTTTCAGACAGAGATGGTCATTGAAAAAAAAAAAAAACATTTTAGTGGTTAAATATCCTATGGAGAATCACAAATAAGAGCTACTGTGGACTCAAAAGAAAATTGAAACATAAGGTACTATCTGATCTACCCTATACCTGTTCTTATGTATGGCTCAGAACAATGGCTGTTTACAAAGATAATCGCCATTCAGCTATGAGTGGCTAGAGCTATTCCACTTCTTGCGGATGCGCCTCCCATAATTCTTCTGGTAACCGCTGAAACCTGACTTGTTTCGAGAAAGAGAAAGAATCCCTTAAGACCACTCACATATAATCGAGATTGCTTCACAATTTTATGAGCAGCGGCTGATCACTACGGCCCTGTGTGTTCTCACAATTTCCAAATTCATCAGGATTATTGTATTGTATTTTTATTTTGTACCATGGGCCAACTTTCAAGTGTTTAGCTCACATAGAAAACACTAAAAATTGATTGAAAGTTTTCCCGATCTGCACGAAGTTTTTAAATATCTCCAACCGTGCGCCACCCATTGGACTTTTCCTCTAAATAACGAAAGTATTTAGCTGACCGGGATTGCGCGTCTTTCGACTTCAGCCATAGTTTTTCATTATAGAATCCCTTGTCACTTTTCAGCGCAAAATAGTTATGGGCTCCTTAAACAGTTGTGGCTGCAGAACTCAACTTAAAATTACCGAAATTACCGAGTGACTAGGTTCCCTACTGGGTTTATATGCACACATACATACATGGTATCATGTGTGATACTAAATGTTATTGATTAACTCGTTTCGGATATTACAGCTCTGGTCAAGAGATTTTAGGATATTAATAATTCAGGAGAATAGTCGTCCTAATAACACTGTGCTCTAATTAAAAATACAAATTAAACTGGTTTGCACTTCATTTAAGCAAAGCTTTTTCTCATCTTAAAGGAATAAAAATAAAATTAAAGCAGTCTATATAAATAAGGTCATATATCAACCAGATCTTCACAATGGGAAGTCACGCACCCATTTTTTGGCTACAGGCGAACAGAAGCTGCCTTTATACTGCTTTGGTTAAATTTGCCTTTCCTACAAAACTGATACGGCTTGTGCGAAATGACGCAGCACGAATAGATCCGTCATTATTGAAAAGTATTGCTCCGAGCCAATGTAGTTTCGAACAAGCTGATTATCTATCGTGTGGTTTATTTATTTACATGATATGATATGCTGATGATATCGACATTTTTGATCTTAAAACCCACGCGGTAAGTTCAGCCTTCTTCGTACTGGAAAAAAGACAAACCAGTAAGTACACAAGGTAACAAGTAGTGGGGCTACTTTATACTGAATAGTAAATGTGGAAAGCAATCGAAAGCAATCGAAATCGATTGTTTCTTCCTATCGATGCCACATGACTATCGATAACTTACCCCCATCACTGAGAAGGTATTTTAGTACTATATCGTCGAATACAGAGAAGACTTGAGCGAGGCTCTATCACAAAATGTCTAAAGTGAGTTGCAACAAAATATTTTAAAACAGTAGTAACAAGGTAACATTATTCAAGGAAATAGTACTAATATCTTATTTCTTCAGAAAATGATGAATCGAATCCTTTGAACTTCCAACTGACGAAATAGTTTAAGTTTTGATAATCAGCTTTCATTTCCTAAATTTCAGATTTTTCGAAATTTTGCGATTCAAAAAACTAACATTTGATCGGTATAAGAAACTGCCCGTGGCGAGAACCGGCGCTTAACCAAGCTTACTTCGATTAAAATTTACAGGAGAACTTTAAATAAAGTTCATAAATAGCACTGTGTGACATTTAAAAAATAATTTTCGCACGACATACCTAAAATTATGGGGATATTCGAGAATAGAACGCTGCATACTTTTATCGTTACCACAACAACAACAACAACATACTCATAATTTCTAAACATTAAAATATATAAAGTTTTGGAGTGTTATTTAGTAAGAATCAAAAAACCTAATTTTTATGAAGATTCGTGGAGCCTTGTGAGAAGAAATGAATATTGTAGAGAGGATAAACTGCAAAGCTAAGTAATATAAATGAATTAAACTCTAACATTTAAAGCATTTTCTGACGTTTTTTTAATTCTACCTAACAGAACATAACGAGTCTTTTTTTCTGAAATTAAAGTTCATTCAAAAAGTGGTTTCATAATTTCGAAATGAAAAATGTGTACTTCAGAAAACATCAGTAAAATGCTTCAAAAGGGGTCTAATAAAGTTCCAGAAACCACAAGGAAGGGCGGAAAAAATGTGTCTAAAAAGAGTCATATAACTCCTTTTAGGGTGACCGCGTAGAAAGATTTTTCGGTCCTTTTGCGTTTCGAAAAGAGCTCATTATTGAGGGTAAAGCTCGGAGAAATGTGCGTTTTATGGCTCCGAATGTAGTCTTTTTCCCAATTTGGTTAGCTGGGTTCTTCTCACGCTGAGCGGCTTTGCGTTATTGCGTTGAAACCGACGCTGGCGCCATTGGCGCTGATACATTATTTTGTGATATGGTAATACAATGGAGCCAGAAACACCAGAATAGTACACTAATTGGAAACACTTCAACTTAATGGCGGCAGTGACATAATAATTTCAGCAAGTGGTAGTTTTTTTACATCGACCTACAATTGTTAAGGCGTTATGAAATGTCGAGATTTCACCCGACAACTCATAATCCCGTTTTAGGGAATTAATATATGTATGAAACCATTTAAAAGTAATTAATTACCATATTTGAATAATTAGATTTTTTTTTGTATCGGGTTTCGGTAGTTAACCGAAACCTGATTGTTTTGAATAAAATATTTATGTATTTTTAATTTTACAAATAAAAATGAATGTGTGTCCTGTCTAGGCGTCCAAAGTACTCAACCGATCTTCATGAAATGTTCACAGCTTGGTTTCACTGGATGCAGCATAGGTTATATATAATTTTGGAAAAGTGGACGGTGCCAATCCCACATATTTTGTGTTTTGTTTGTGCTTTATTAATATTTACAATTTATTGTCGATGTCTATCATATATCCCCGATAGGTTCAAGAGTTCGTTGGGCACGACAAATACTGTATAAAGTTTTTGAAAAAGCCCCCAGGTTATATAAGGCTGCAATTCGGTATAGCTAGGAATTTGTTTGGTTCAAGTTAATGATATTTTATATGCACTATATCGAAAAAATCTTGGAAAAAGTAAACATTACCAAGACCAAAAAAAAAATTAAACCCAATATCTTCGAAACTATATACATATCAGTACCCGCAGAGGAAAAGGGAGAAGAAGGGGAGTAGGAAAGAAAATTTGAGAATTAGAGGAGGTATAAGAGGGAAATGGTGAAGGTAAAATAAACTAAATGACTATGGGGGCAGGGAAAAGCAAAAGTAGAAAAAAAAAATTAAGATATAGGAATAAATTACAAAGAAGTGCTAAGTGGGGAGGGAAGAGGGTACAATTTCTTATATGTAGGAAACTCAAATAAAGTGCTGGGTCTGCTAGTGCATTATAATTATAATAAGTAGTTGTGTCTAACGCCCATAATCTGCCTACACTCAATTTCATGATTTTCTGCTTCTTTTTCAAGACCTACAGCAAAAAAAAAACAAAAAAAACTTCAAAAAAACTCAAATTGAAATAAATCTCACTATATACCTAGTACTTAGTAGATTATAAAATAATCTATCCTCCTAAGCTTTTTCCCTAAATCAAAAGTGATTATATTTTCACTTGTTTAAATCACTTAAAAACAAATTTCTGCAAAAATGAGTGCTGACATTTAACGTGAAAGTGAATGTTTAAAAGGTTACAAAGCATTTATCGTGTCGTTATTAAAACGCAGCTATGTATTTTTCGTTTAGGAGGCTCTTTTATGCTTGGACGATAATGTTCTCGACAGCTTACGAAATGAAATATGCCGAAATCTTTTGCTACTAAACAACAACGTATGTAGGATCGAACATGCCATGGGCATATTTATATGCTAGCTTAACTTCTCATTCATACTTTTAATACATACTGATATACATATACGACCATATATATACATTAGGATGGGTAAATTTGTTTACTATGTGAATTTTTAGCATAAATAAAAGCACTGAATACAGAAATCATATAGTGTACTTTGAACTTAAGTTATCTCGAGAAAAGGTTATGTTTACAAGTAAGAAACAGAAGTGATAGAAATTTCAAGAAAGTATTGACATCAGTACTTACCCTGAGGTCAGAGGCCTAGAATATACCTGCGTTGAGGCATGCCTTGCGTTAGAGGCGACTAAAATGCACAAAAGATAATGGCATGCACCTTTATGGTTGATGTACGGATATGATGCCTCTCACCTATCATTACCAATATTCTTCTTTCTTACGGTAGAAGGGGGATGATATGACCTTGAAGGTTGCGACAGTCAGGCTTGTACCGGATGGTCTAGTACTGGAGCGTACAGATTTATAGAGAGTTTAGGTTGCTACTAATACAAACAAGCAACCCTGCAAGAAATGCGGTTAGTTTAGGTTGAATCCGGGATGAATCGCAAAGGAGCCTGAGACCGGTGCCAGTTTTGATCTTTTTGTATGGGTTGAAGTGATGAATTTGTTTTGAACATGTCTTATGAAATGACTAATTGGTCTCTTATATGCCTGAAAGGGTAGTGTCGGACAGATCCCCTTTGTTCTTGTACGGGTACAGTCGGACAAGTTTAATTTCAACACCTATAAGTGGGCTTCAGAAATTAGATTCGACCTATGTCAACTCTACCTATGACGGAATAGTTGGGATCAATTGTAGCCCACTGTAGACGAAAGTTATTGATCGCGGATATAGAGATCACTCACACGATTTTTTGGAGGGAAGCTTGAACTTGAGCATGGGTTTTACACTTTTGCACAAAAAGCTAGCGAGATCAGCCTTCTTAAAGATAAGACAGAATAAACTCAAGTTTCGATCAGTAGGCATCCCTGGTCCAACCATATTTTACACAAGAAGTAATGATTATTTGCACCCAGTCTTCAGCACCATGTTGGTTCCATATTCAGTAATTGGCTTTTGTGTTCATCACCTGCTGCCGGAAACCTCTGCGCTACTGATTTTTTGTTAGAAATTTTCGAGGATTATTCCCATCAAAATAGATTGGAAGCTGCTTTCCCTCGGCCACACGGGAAACTTTAAATTATAAGCTTCTAGCGCACACTTTCTTTGAGGCACAGATGAGTGTGCGACTGTTGAATGCCCGATCCCTATAGCTACAGGAATATTTCCAATTATGTCAACGACCTTATGGTTAACTTTCATAAATGTGGAAAGGTGTATAAAATCATATCTTTTATATCAAAGAAGTAGTTATTGACAGCCGAATTTGCAGCAGGGTTGGATAAACAGTTGAAGCGTGTTATGATACGCAACTGAAAGAAACGCCCATGCGGTTAAGAGCCAGTAAATGATGTTGAACGATATCATATTCAGCCATGGAATCTTGCAAAAATAAGAAGCACCCTAATATATACATACATATGTATGTTGTTATCTATTTTGACACAATATTTGTCCAACGCATACATTTCGTTACACGCACAATGGCTTTACGAGCATATGGTAATGTGAAAGATAAAATATATGTTCCTACATACACGACTAAAAATTTGAGCCTAAATTTTAAACTTTTTTAGGCTACATTTATGACCAAACCAAATTTGATTTGGAATTAAAACTAAGCCAGTTTTTGGAAAAATGCGCGTGATGAAAAGGGTTTCAATTTTAAACCAGAAATGTTTTGACCCAATAACCAAAATACATATGCTATAAGCTTACGATAAACTTACTCTAGCACGCTTCTCATTTGAAAAACCTTTACTTTAATCATTGCAAAACGTTTGGAAGAAACCGTCGAATCAACGAAAGTGATCACTTTTTAAACAATTGCAAATGAGGTTTGGAAACCAATTTTTAATTAACGTTTTAGTCAACGTACAGCAAGGGTTTGTTGAAAACTGATTGATAAAACTCCAATTTAGGCAATGACGGTGAAAACGGTCAGTAGCCTAATGACTATGTACTAGACCTTTGCTCCGAAGGTTGCTGGTTCGATTCATCGATAATTTCCTCAACTTTTTTATTAAATAAATTATTTTAAAATAGGTTTTATAGTTATTTCAGTTTCATTAATACTTCTTTTACAATTCAAGTAAAATAAAAAAAAAAATTTTAATATTCGGCGAGAGCTTTTTTACCAATTTGTGGCGTGCTGCTTCCAATTTTTTATACAAATTGGCGGGAGCTACTGGTTTTTGCCGACTCCGAACGGCATCTGCGAAACAAAGCCGATACCTTTTTGCTAAGAAGCCTTCCAATGCAAAAAATACCCTCGGACCCCGTTTTGAAAAACCTTTTTCAAAACCACTTTTGATGTTACTTGTCCTGGGACTCGAATCTTGGGCCTTTCGGTGTTGTAAGCCGGCTACACTACAGCTACTCCACGTCGGCCATATAACAAAGTTCATGAAAATCAAGTAGGTAAATTATTTTGCATAATTTTTGAAAACTGCCAAACTGCTCACCTCACAGAAAGTTCACCTCAAGTTAATTCCCCAAAGCTGCCATACAATTGTGAAAACATACTCAAACGTTTGTGAAATTGTTTAGTTACAGACTCGTTTGAAAAACATTGATTTGAACGTTTGGAAAATATTGTTTAATAAACTAGTCATGGTTTATTGCGATTTTTTCAAGTGAAGTTTTAAATCTAAACCGAAAGAAATTAAAATTTGGTGTAGGTAATTGAAGGTTTGGTATTTACTACAAAAAGTTTCAAAAATTGCGTACACCAGTAAATGGTTTAAAATTCAGGCTCAAATTATTAGTCGTGTACGTACATAATATTTACAAAAAAAAAAAAAATTAACAACAAACTGAGCCCAGAAGGACAGCTTCTCCTGGTGTGAGTTAAGACTCTCGACAGGAAAGGCTTTGTAACAAATATTTGTGCGATTTCCTTTAGGTAAAACAAACTTAATGTAAGTCTTATATTTTGCAAAGCCCAAAGGACTTTACTCGATTATTACGAAGGGAAAATGCGAATAGTCTAGGATGAATCTGGGATGAGTCGAAAAGAAGAAAGCGAGTTAAACCTTCGTTTGAGCATGTCTTATGAAGATACTAGTTGTACCTTTTGTATCTCGGCGGGTGCTGTCAGACAGATAGGCTTTGTTCCGATACAAGTTCACTTTCTGCCCCTAAAAGTATGCGACACCAATAAAATAGATTTATCCCCACTATGCACACAAGATACTAGTTGGAATCAATTATGGCTCTTGACGAAAGGCATTGATCGCGGGCCACTATCTTTAGAGGTAAGTCGCAAGATTTTTCTCAGGGTATTTAAATACAAAGACATGTTTGCTATCAAATCATTTCAAAGTGCTTATTGTCCTTTAAGGCACTGTATGATTGTAAATTACACGTGAATGTGTGAGAGCGAGAAGATGTTTACACATAAATTTCCCACTTCCGAGCATTTTAGTTATAATCACTAGCAGATATAAATTCGATGCTAGCGATGTAAGGAAATTTTATACAAAATCTATGCAGGACAGAATTGAAATGTGCGTAAAGAAAACTGTATTACATACCTATGTTTTTGCATACATTTACGCATATTTGCAAAACAAATAAAAATTGTGTCCCAAATGGCTGTAAAGCAAAAACATAAAAAAGATAACAGGGAAAAATACGTTTTCCCTTCTTGTTAATCGGAAATAACAAGGCTTTAATTTTTATGCAATAGAAGAAGACGTGAATGTTAAGGAAATGAATATCAATTGACATTATGTCACTTTGGAATTTATTCAGGCTACCCAACGCAAGGGACGTGGAAGGGGTCCAAGAAAACTTGGCGTTCGGTGAATAGCTTTAAATTCAGAAAAGCTTCTGTGTGCCAAAAGAAACTGAACATGCAAGGGTTGAAGTGCCGCAGAGGTTAGGGATCGATACACATTTACTGCGAAGAAAAACTCATCGACACTACAGCGTACAAAACAAATGTATAGTACGACCAAGCAACCAGTTGTTGATAAACTCAAGAATATTTTGGAATCCCTCTTTCATATACCAATTCTTAAAGGAAGTCCCAAAGCTTTTACCCGCATTCTGGCTAGAGCCTGGCTTTTATATAAGAAACGCTCAACGGTCTCCTAAAAAATTGTGTCCTCGCAACTTCTGCAGTGATCATAATGACGAAAGCCGTGATCATAATGAAGATAGCCCCATTTTGGTGTCCGCTATGGACCTGCATACTAGACTCCTTTTTGAGCAAAATTGTGGATGTAGGGACCATTGGACACTAAGTTTTTGGATTTTGTTTAATAATTCGTAACAGGAACGTTATAGACATCCCAAAGTTTACAATTTGGAGATATACCCGTAAAGCTATACATTTTTGGAAAGTTTTTTGCTTTAGCTATCCATTTATATAAGTACTGAACCAAAAGAGAACATGTTTTCTAGGGAAAAGTACATTTATTTTAGGACATTTTTCATGAAAAGCTGTCCTTTTTCATAGAATTTAAGAACATAGACTCATAAAGATTCATCTCAAACAAAATTTTAAGAATACTTCTTATAATATAAATATTTGTGCTTAGAATTCAAGAAGCCATTCCTAGAATACACGAATCCATTCTTAAATTGTACGATCTCATTCTTAGAATGCATGAATCCATTCTTGAAAAAAAAAGAAAAAAAAGGCATACTATTCATAAAAGTTTTTTTATAATTCACATATATATTTTTACAAAAAGTAGCATTTACAATTAATAAATTGCATTAAAAATAATTTAAGTTTAAAATCTATTAACAAAGGTAGTTTTGTGCTATATATTATGAGTATTGAAATAAGTGATATATATGTAATCAGAGACAAAAGGGAGATGTAGGAATAAGATAAAGTATACATATCTACTTAGATACATTTTTAGATGCTTATATTATTTAACTCACTTAAAAGAATGCTGGCTTTGGAAGAACTTTTTGATCTTTTTGCATACATATTAAAAAAGTAAATTTCCATGAACTTCCAGAAATGGAATGAAGCATCTGGGTATTTTCAATAAAAAATATGGTAACATTTGTTGCAGATATCGAAACAGCTTATGAAATTTTCGAAAACTAGTTTCTGATCATTCAAAAACAGATAACATTTTTCAAACGTCTTATGTTGAATGCCACCTTAGCCAAAATGAAGAGTTTGATTTTTCTATTTCAAAAAGCTTATGTGCTGCTCTATTTGTCGATTGCTTAGAGCAACAAAACATATTGATTCATTTAAATGCTTTATGGTATACCTTCTTATTGACTTCTTTCCAGAGTTGCCTATTTGTGTAACTTCCCCGGCGGGTAAAGATGAGCATACTTATGGCATTTCGCCTAAAAAAGTATGTTGGTTAAAGGTCAATAATATATAAAGAGCTGACCGCATTCATCACAGCCTTCGATCAATCAAACTTCCCCCCTGCGGGTTAGGGGTTTAGAATATGCCCGAGGTAGGCATGCCGGTCGTAAGAGGCGACTAATATGCACAAAGGTAATGACGTGCAACTCGATGGTTGATCTACGGATATGATGCCTCTCACCTCTTATTACCCATCTCTCCTTCCTTACGGAAGGAGGGGTGACATGACCTAGAAGGTTCCACTGGTCATACCAAATCGCTACCACGACAGTCGGGCAGTACCGCAAGGGAGTACCGGAGCGTACCGGATTCATATCCGGCCAAGGACTGTCAGCTCGACAGCAACCCCCAAAACCTTCGGAGTGTTTTTGTCGTTACAACAACAACAACAACAACAACATCAATCAAACTTGATGTATCAACCAGTCACAGTTGATTTATATTTCACCCCAATATTTTAAAATATTTAAAACATTAATCTAAATTAGAATTTTCAATTATTGATGTATACAGGGTGGCTAATGAAAGCCGCTACCAAAAAAAAATTTAATAACTTTTTTTCTTTTTAATGAATCTGGTAAATTTTTTTTTTATTTTGCAGATTGACTTTTACATTTAACAAAAATGGATAACTGGGACACTGAAACAAGAATTTGGATTGTCCGCCGCTATCACGCACTGGAGTCCGTAGTTTCGGTTCAAAGAGAGTATAGGCGCACGTTTGGCGGCAATCCTCCGAGCAGATGGACCATAATAAGACTTGTAAACAATTTTGCCGAGCATGGGACAGTCAACAGAAGACCTTACCATCGAAACCCTTCAGTTCGAATGGAGGAAACAATCGCTGCTGTAGCTGCTGCCGTACAAAACAATCCACGTGTTTCGACAAGAAGCTTATCTGCTCAAATGGGTGTAAGCAGACAGTCATTACAGTCAATTATGCACAAAGATTTGGACTTATTCCCATATAAAATTCAAATGGCCAACAAACTGAACGCTGCAGACTTGCCGATTCGCTTGGAATTTTGCCAGAAGATGCTTCAAATGGTGGAAGAGGATGGAAACATGTTGAACTGTCTTTTCATGTCTGACGAGGCCCATTTCGATTTAAACGGCAACATAAACAAACAAAATTGTCGAATATGGAGTGCCTCCAACCCACAGATACTCCATGAGACGGAATTGCATCTACTTCGTGTCACAGTGTGGTGTGCAGTTTCATCACGCTGCATTGTCGGGCCCTACTTCTTCGAAGAAAACGGTCACACCGTTACGGTTACTGGAGACCGTTACTTGAGCATGTTGAGAGAGTTTTTCTATCCAGAATTACGCCGAATGAGAATTTCTTTCAACTCTGTGTGGTTTCAGCAAGATGGTGCAGCTCCTCATATAGCCCAACCTGTTATGACAGAATTGCGACGAAAATTTCCCAATAAGCTGATATCCAGAAACTCCACATTCCGTTGGCCACCCAGGTCGCCTGACCTTACTGCACCTGACTCTTTCTTGTGGGGTTATTGCAAACAGGAAGTCTTCAAAGCAAAACCAACAAATTTGAATGAACTAAGGCAATCCATTCGAGAAACAATTGCGGCTATTCCTGTCTCAACTCTCCAAGCAGTAATGAACAACTTTTTGGTAAGATGCCGCACATGCATCGACGAGCAGGGGGGGCATTTAAATTCCATTATTTTTAAAACTAATTAAGCTATATTTAATAAAATTTAATGAGCTTTAACATGAATAAAAGAAAAATTAATTCCATACACTGAAAAAAAAATTATTTGAGTTTCTTAATGTAGCAAAATTCATCAGCCACCCTGTATATACATTCGGCTTTTCTTAGAAAAAAGATGTTAAAGAAATTAAAGCCAATATTTCCTTCAACTCTGCTATTCGCCTTTTGCTCCTGCAGGATGAATGCCTTAAGCATTTTAAAAATTAAAATTTAAATACCCTTTTATCTTCGAATTGCTTACCATTCTGAGAAGACGGCGCCGGAAGTGGATCACAAATGTCAATGTATTAGTACTCATCACTAATTTTAAGTAGGAAAACAAATGACGCGTCAATATAATGTTTGCTAAGTATAGACCACGTCGGATCTGTTGTGTATGCTTTGTTCCTCTTCGATTGAGTTGGTTTTGTTTTCATTCATCGCTCAATCCGCAAACAAAAGCTTGTGTCAATCTATCGAAAAAGGGTGCGCGGCGTGTAAAACGTTTTGTAGACAAAACAATTTCTTTTGATTGGACCAACGCAGACACATAATCGATATCGACAATATACGTTAGTAAATAGACAAATATTTGTTATCATTAAATTTGTAAATATATATATATTTTAATAATAAATGAATTGTGTGCTGGCTCGACGTCAAATGAAAATAATATTTAAAACACAAGTTTTTAAATTTTGTTAACGATATATTTCGGTTATTCATCGGTAACCGTCTTCAGATAACTACAAGGTGGCGCAAAAGTAATCCTCCTATCAGAAAATGCTATAAATTTTGCGATTGGCCCCTAAAGTCAGTTCTGTTTTGACATTTGTGTAGTAAACACATGCGAAATACACGTTAATAAACAATGTTACGCTACACTGCTCCAGAACGCGGAATATTGCTGACTATTTATTTGACCAATAATCGGTCGGGGCCAAACGGTTACTGTGAATGGTGAGCGCTACAGAGCAATGATCAACGAGTTCTTTTTGCCGCAACTTGATGAATTGGGATTGGAAAACATGTGGTTCCAACAAGACGGTGCAACAGCACACACTGCACGTGCCACAACCGATATGCTGAACATCGGAAGCTTACTTTTGCGCCACCTTGTATAATTGGAATATAAACACATTTCTTATTAATATAAAAAAACACAAACTTTGACGTGGAGCTTTATACTGTCCGTTTATTCGTGAGTAAATGTCGGTAAAGGTGAGCGACGTTATCAGTGTCCGTTTTGTAGTTTAGTCTTATGTTTAGTGGAGTGTTTATTATTTGTAATATTTCTAGTGTGAAGCGTTTGTTGTAGTGTTGTTCTTGCTGTAAGATTGATGCTTTTTCGAAGTTCGGAAAGCGACCGCTGTTTGCATATTGGGCAATCAATGCTGTTTTTTTGGGTATTCGAATGATGGCAATGTTTTATGTCGCTTTTTTGTTTTGCTAGTCTAGTTTTTTTTTAGTTTGGATTTTGTTGTTCCTACATATATACTTTTGCAAGTTTCTTGATTGTTTCCGTTGCAGGGGATTTTATAAATTACGTTGCTTTTCTCCATTGGATGTATCTTCAATTTTGCCCTATTGAATATATTTTTTAAATTGTGATGTGGGTTTATGGGCTAATTTAACTTTTTCCCTGTTGTAGCAGTCTGACCTGGTTATACGCCCTGACAAGTGATGTATATACATATGTCGCTGACGCTGTAAGGGTTTCCGATTTTTTGGTATGATTTGGTAACTCCGATCTTCTTATTAATGTTTTTATAACTTTCCCAGGGAAGTTATAGTTTTTTAATTGTGAAATGATTTCGTTTTTTATCACATTGTGGTACATTTCGTCCGATATTGTCAACATGTATTCAATATCATCGTCTTAGGATGCTTGGAGTGAAAGCTGATAATTTGTCGTGACGCCGTTGGCTTTTTGTACCACTTCATTTTCAGCTGGTTTCCTCGTCTAATTACCATAGAATCTAGGTAAGATGTTTTGTCGTCTTCTTCCAGTTGTGTCGTGAACTTAATGTGTCTGTCAAACGAATTTAGTGCATCTAACGTATTTTGTACCTCATTTCTTGTATTATGTCGAAAAGATCATCAACATATTTTGTTAATACTCTCGGTTACCAGTGTCTTGTTCAGTAGTTCTTCGTTTTTATAATACCCGCAATAACTCGATCGGCATTCCTCTTAGTTGTGTGTACACAGTATCATTAATTTGAGTCACACACTCTGGCATACATATTTATAATTATAATAAGTTACGACCACAATTTTCTTTTTCATGTGCATAACTTTCATATATATTGTAATCTTTTGTATAATATTCGCACAGTCTAGTTTGTTCGTTTTAGGAAAAGTGAATAATTTAGAAGGCAGTCTCTTTTCATGGGAGCACGTGTACGAAGTAAAGGCTATAATTTAATTTATTCTTCTTTATATTCGTGTTTAAGTCTAGGAATAAGCAACTCATAGTAAGTTAATCAGGACATTTTTTATTTACTACTTTGATTTTTTATGCTTTAGTATAAAGATGTTACGAAAGCATATTTACCTGAAATGAAATCAGGATCGGAACCGAGGGCTCAGCGTAGTACAAAAGACACATATCTAGTTAAATGTAACAATGATGTCGAATAAAGTAGTACAAATGAATAAATTGGACATATGTTTGAAGAAAAAAGGCGTGAGTACCAAGTACTCATGGAGTTTCATGTGTACGAGGTGTGTTCAAAAAGTATCGCGAATTTTTAATTTTCGCTGGTTACGTATATTCGAATTTCGAATTTTTTGTGGCGTTATGTTGGTACTCATGTCTCTCACTACAAGCTCGGCCATTTTGAATGTTCAGTTAATTGTTGACAGCTGCTTTGCTTGCACGTGTTTTGGATCGTCTTCGATTTTCGTACCAAAATTGCTCAGTTGTGACCAAAAACAGCATCGCATGAACATTGCTAATGAGATGTTAAACTCTGTCCACGACGACCCAAATTTGCTCCAGAGGGTCATGACTGGTGACGAATCGTGGGGTTATGGTTATGACGTGGAAACCAAAGCTCAATCATCTCAATGGAAGCTGCCGCAAGAACCAAGACCGAAAAAAGCGCGCCAAGTTCGGTCGAATGTGAAAGTTTTGCTGACAGTTTTCTTCGATTGCAGGGGCGTGGTGCATCATGAGTTCTTGCCACAGGGAAGAACGGTCAATAAGGAATATTACCTGCAAGTTATGCGCAATTTGCGAGAAGCAATCTGCCAGAAACGCCCGGATTTGTGGAAGAACAAAAATTGGCTTTTGCACCACGATAACGCCCCTGCTCACGGATCGTTGCTTGTGCGCGACTTTTTGGCCAAAAACAACACACTAATGATGCCGCAGCCACCGTGTTCCCCAGATCTGGCCCCCTGTGAATTTTTCTTGTTCCCTAAACTGAAGAGGCCCATGAAAGGACGACGTTACGCTTCTCTTGACAAGATAAAGACGGCATCGAAGGAGGAGCTGAACAAGATACAAAAAAATGATTTTTTGAAGTGCTTCGAAGATTGGAAAAACCGTTGGCACAAGTGTATAATATCTCATGGGGATTACTTTGAAGGGGACAAAATAGATATTCATGAATAAATAAATAATTTTTGAAAAAACACAAAATTCGCGATACTTTTTGAACACACCTCGTAAACATGTGTATCCTGTACATACATTTATTTAAATTAGACCTCGCCAAGTGGTTCAATTTCAACCACAAAACTTTTCTTGTCCTTCTTCCCCTTCTCTTCTATGCTGTTCCTTTACTTTAATATATTTTTATTTTATTTGCTTTTCTCTCTGCTTTCCTTTCCTTTCCTCACCTTTCCTTCCCGTTATCATAGTTCCTTTTAACTAGTTTAATTTTATTTTATC
Organism: Merzomyia westermanni; assembly: GCA_949987695.1. Taxonomy (NCBI): domain Eukaryota; kingdom Metazoa; phylum Arthropoda; class Insecta; order Diptera; family Tephritidae; genus Merzomyia; species Merzomyia westermanni. The sequence goes on from OX465290.1 coordinate 62,228,834, forward strand.
TTATTTTATTTTGTTTGTAATTCTATACGACCGTACGTAACTGTTAATATACGTCCAAAAATATCGGGAAAAGTATCAAACGACGCGTTTTGCCCTCTGTATCAATAATCAGAAAGCGCAAAATAAATATTTTTTTTTTCAGTAAAAAGTTATGGACAAAAAAACCAAAACGGACCGAGGTCAGATCCCAAATAGGGGACGTGATTCAAGGTATTTATGTGCAGAACACCTTTCCTTTCCTTCCGGTGTTGGACCGGCTACACGGTCCACAGTATTTCTGCACAGAATACACTTAAGCACTTTTCGGCACACCCTAAATCTGTGATTACAACAACCACATGAAAATGACAGAAAATTTGCAACTTTAATTGCAAATGAGAAAAAGAAAAGATAGACCCACCGATAAGTATACCGAAATGATCAGGGTGAAGAGCTGCCTCGATATAGCCATGTCCGACGGTCAGTCCGTCTGTCTGTCTGTTTGAACGCAAGTTAAGCAATCAGTTTTTGAGATATCTCGATAAAATTTGTTAGGGAGTCGCCATTTTGTAATATATTGATTACTTGTAGGAACCAACAAGATCGGACTAATAGAACGCATAGCCCCCATACAATCGATTGTTCCGATAAACGGGTTTTAACCTATAAATCTTGCAATTAAAAAGCTAGGAACTTTAAATTTTGCAGTTTCATACATTTTAAATACGTAATGTGACTAGTCAAAAGCCATATAGCTCCCATTCAATCGGTTGTTCCGATCAATGGGGTTTGGGCTATAACTACTGCAATTTAACAGCGAGGAACATAAAAATTTGGCAGCTAGAGTATTGATTACAAATGTAATGGATGTTGTGAAAATCATCAAGATTGGACCAACATATTGTATAGCCCCCATGCAACGATGAATGGGGTTTAAATTAACAGTATTGTAGAGTTTGCACTAATGGTAAGTAAGGATCGGACAATTAAAACCGTATAGTAATTAAATATTAAGTACTAAAATAAATTTAAGATGAATTATCACTTATTTTGTTTTTGTAAACACTGTATACTTATGATAAACGCAGTTGCCTTCGTCTTTTGCAGATTGATAGCATTCATCGTGTTTAGGCACGATTACCGAATTACCGCGCTTACATACACACACACCACATACATATCAGACAACAGCAGCAGAGGCGCGCTTACAGGCAGCGAACAGTGTTGCCGTTCTCGTTATATTTAACCAAAACTGGTGATTTTTCTCACGTTTTCGGTAGCTTTTTCGACGTCTCGAAGCTAATATATAGTTTTAGGTGAAATATTCCGCAAATACTGGAGGAATGGCAAAACAAAAAAGTAACTTAAGTTAAGGCAGAAAAATTTATAGTTTTTTCTTGAAAAATATATAGTGGTGTAAGCAAACGTATCCTCTTCAAGGTTGGTCGCCGTGCCGGGGCCCAACGGTCTGTTGTAACCACGCAACCGCGGATGTGGGAAATGGCGGGATAGCCGCACCAACAACGCCCTAATCCAAGGTGTTAGGACAACCGTGCCGAGGGATGTATGGTCGGCGGCTTTATAAGTTGCTGATCTCGGTCCCCTCCGATGCCCGGGCAAGGTCGGTTGTATATGTGCCTTCTCAACGCATGCCGGCTCTGCCGGCTCGTGGGACCAAACATGAACTCCAACAAAAATAACGACAATAAACACAATGAAACGACGGACAAAACCGACGTGACTAACAAGACGAACGTGACCGCGGACGTAGAAACGGCGACAAAGACGACGAAGGACATGACGGGATACAGATCTCCGGACCATGTGGTAACGGAATCTGACGAGGGCGCCTTACTCGCCTCCAGTCAGGAGACGATTAAAAGTGTTAAGGGAAGTACCACCCATAGTACACCGTTAGCAAAAAAAGTCACAACAGATATAACTGTATCTGAGGGTACCAACCATAGTACCCGGGGACCAACTCTTCCTTCCACCACAGTGAAAGTCGGTAGTGCAAACCACAGTACACCGAACGGAACTGAAGTAAAGAAAAAGAAGAAGAAGCCCTTGTTTCGGATACGGAAAGCAAAGTACCAGAGGGCCCTGTACATGCTCGAAAAAATCCAGAGTGGAGACGCTCCAAGTGGTTCCAAGGATGTCACGCAGTACAGGACGGTATTCGCGGAGTTCGAAGCCTTTAATAGGGAGTTTCGAGCTACCCGCGGAGAGCCCTTGCCCTCAAACAGCAAGAAAGGAGACCGTACTCAAAAGAGAAACCGCTCCAAAAACGACAATGCTAGCGAGGCGGAACCGAAGAAGCCCAAACGGGCGCAAGCGGTAGCCGCAAACCATAGGCACTTCAGCGAAGCGCCCACGAGAACCTGCAAGCCGATACTGGTCGCGATATGAGAGGAGTCACTCGGAGCTCAACAAGGATGGAGTAAAAGTAGTCGCATATGCAGACGACATTGTCATTGCAGTATCTTGCCCCTTCCCCACAACCCTGGTGGACTTGCTAGAGGGAGCGCTCCACAAGCTACATGCATGGGCAGTTGCGAACGGTCTCAGCGTTAACCCTAGTAAGACGGACCTGATGCTGTTCACCAACAAAACCAAGATACCGCATTTCAGAATGCCCACACTAAAAGATACTGCACTATCTCTGTCCACGAGAGTTAAATAATAGATAGTAAGCTAAGTTGAAAAAACAATATAGAAAGAAGGATTGAAAACGCCTACATAGCATACTACGCTTGTAAAAGAATATTCAGCAGACACTGGGGTTTGAAGCCCAACCTCATGATGTGGCGCTACACGGCCGTGGTTAGACCCATACTAACCTACGGGGCGGTAGTGTGGTGGCCTGCCTTAGACAAGCAATACAACACCATAAAACTAAGTAAACTACAGCGGGCGGCCCTCGGCGGGGTGACGGGAGCGTGACGGTCGTGTCCAACAGACGCACTGAACGTTATCCTCAACCAGTTACCACTGGATCTTCACATACGTGAAACTGCAGCATGTGCGGCGGTTAGACTCCGCGAGTCTGGCTGCTGGAATTCGAGGCAGTATGGTCATGGTGGTATCCTCCGAGCTGCCCGGTATAGTTGCATCAACGACAGACTATCACGCACCTTTATTGAACTTCGGCAGGAAATTCAAGGTGATGTTTCCTTCAAGAAAGGACGGGCAGAGGAACAGAGTATGCGATAACGAGACACTTTTACTCTACACCGACGGGTTCAAAACGGTCTGCGGGGCTGGAGCGGGTGTGTTTTCGGAGCAACTGAATGTCTCGCTTTCAGTCCGTCTTCCGGATTCAGCCAGTATCTTCCAAGCAGAAGTGCTGGGGATCGAGAAGGCTCGTACCTTCCTGTCGGAGGACACAGTAGGAGGACATACATATCGACACTGACAGCCGAGCAGCGATTAGGGAACTTGAGTCCCACATCACATCCTCTGAGACGGTCTGCAGCTGTAGAAAGATGCTAGAGGCGGTTGCAGACCTCTCATGCATTACACTCGTTTGGGTTCCCGGCCACAGGAACCTCAATCACATCCATTAAGAGGCACATTCATTGCAAGTACAGAGAATTGGCAGCCTGTAATTGGCTCTCCACCGATGCCTGCAAAATCTCTAAACAAACGTGGCCCACCTACAACAAACAGAGAACAGGGGACCTGCTCAAGAGGTCAAGAAAGGAAATATTCAGAATCATATCCACACTAACGGGGCACTGGCCTCTGGGCCAATACGCCGAAAGAATGGGCATCCCGTTCAACAACAGATGCAGGACCTGCAACGAAGAAGGGTGCAGAGAAACAGTTGAGCACTTCCTATGTGAGTGTCCAGCTCTAATGCACATCCGGTTTGCAACTCTGGGCAGCTATATAATACCATTAGCGGCATCGCGAATTGCTCTATAAGGGATATTAGCGACTATATAGGAAGAACTCGATGGTTTGTTCGTGACTACAACTAACGCTAAGCCCAACACAACTTACAGCAGCATCCAAATATGTGCATGGTTCCAGGGGGAAGTGCATCAAAATGGCGACCAGAGCGCTACTTGAGCTCGGGAGTATCTCCTATCCCGAGCAGCACAGAAACCAACCAAGCAAACGTATAAATTTTAAATTATATTAAGTTAAAGTGATACAAAGAGGTTTTGTTGATTTTTCTTTTCACAATTCCATCTAAGATGCAATATTTTTATAATATCTGATTAACATATGCACGTACCTGTAAATTGAAATAAACCTGTGTTCGTTTTTTAATTTTTTGTTACTTCCTTTTTATTGCTATGGCAAAACTGGCAGCGAAGCTTACATTTTTGTGAAGTGCTCTATCGAGCCGAATAATGCTAGGCAATTCCAGATAATGTTAAAAATGTTGATGAGCATTTGAACCATTCCAGCACTGAATTTTTTCGGGTAGTTACTAGAAAATACTAGAGCTTGCTATAAACTAGTAATTTCTCAGCTTATCAAACAAATTTACAAAACATTAGTTTTCTCTTGATCGTTAAACGAAGGGCTTCCAAGTTTTTTTTTTTGTTTTGTTGTTTTTCCGACAAGGTGAATAATTGATGTATATTGGAACGATTTTCCGTCATCCCTTGTCAAGAGAGAACGAAAATCGACACTGATGATGGCACAACGCCGAAACTGGTTTGTCTCAAAACCAAATTTGACAAGGGATGACGGAAAATCGTTCCAATATACATCAAGGTTTCCAAGTAAGCTCGCCGATGCTAGAGAGTACTAGGCAATACTAAATTGTAATTTTTAGTTAATGGCATTAGTTAAAAAATTGTTTTTGACTTGCTGTCGATTTATCAATCAATACCACATTCAACTAAAATCAACCCAACTGAAAGGACTTATGCAAAATGGAAGCAAATATATTTGCCATTCGAACTCCCACTGCAGCCAGTACTCTGTACATTGTTCGTCCTTCAGGATAATATTTACCCATCACTGGTATAAATCAGTCTGATTTGTCGTTTCGAGATCAACAGTGAACAACGGTGAATAGTAAGGGCATTCGATTCTCAAATATGTGATGCTGCGTCCAAAAGGTACATCGACTACGTAGCAATAAATGGAGGTGAGGACTTATGGCGTTTTCTTTTCTAGAAAAAATTTTACTCTCGTGATACCCTCTCAAATTGTAGCTCTTGACGTAGGTAATCCGGCGGTCTCAAAAAGGTTAAGTTTCTAGATAATGCCACTCTCTTTACTCAGAGAAAGAGAGATATCTGAGAAAATTTAACAAGCTACCACTTTTTCTAAAAAATAAAGAGACATTAAATACAAGAGAATATTTATAAGTAAGGTAGAAGATAAACTGAAGAGTAAAAAGTATTACTTACAAAGCTGCTTGTAAACAGAGGCAAAGAAAATTTCAAATCAACACATTTTCTGATTTTTAAAGAATTATATAATGAATTTATTGTAATGTTAATATGTTTCATGTATTGATATTTCTCCATACATATGGGAGAGTTTAACACTCGTATAAGAATAGTTTCCAAATATATAATTCTACTTTAATAAGTCAGTAATATGTATGTAGTTTTGCATTTAGTTGCTATATATATGTAGGAACGAATTTTTAAATTTTTTTGGCAAAAGATTTTATCTTCTGGTGGAAACTTTCTAAACTGATGATTATGAGTTTTTTAAATTTAAAATGTACTTTGTATGTTATTAGTTATTTTAGTTTTAACTTTAATTGAATTTCATAAAATGTTTTTTTGCTAATAAGATAATTTGATTTAAAACTTTTTTGTTTCAAACAATTTGTTTTAATGTATGTGTTGTATGTATACCTTATTTAAGTTCTTATTAGTATTTCTTACTAGGGCTCAGCTTATTTGTAGTAGTAGTAAAATAGAAGTGCTGAACCAACCCTGAAGGTCTTAAATGTAATTTTTCTTGTAGAAGAGATAGAGAGATGCGTCTGAACTGATATTGCCCGATAAAAAAAGCACTCAGACAACAGATTTTTTGAAATAAAGTCAACCTAATTTTAATTATTTTAGTTCAACGAAAATATGAAGAGATAAACTGTACATATCAAAAGCAAGGTTTTTGGCGCCTTTACGTGAGACACTCTGACACTTTTCGTCGCAGACGCTCGCATTCACCTTTATCCGTGTATAATACCAAACAAAGTCACATAGCAACTCCTATTTATTGACAATCATGATTGGTATCACTCAACGCGAATTTATACCAGGTGATATCGCGGCGAATTAATTGCTGTATACACCCACCTACTTCATATGTTTTGTTTTTGCTTTCGCGGCTTCTCCTGTCAAATTGCTTAGACATTTTTTATTTTGATATCGCCTGTATATGAATTCGCCTTGCAATCACTGAAGGGAGTAAACGTTTTTGAATATTAGAATTTTTCTTTAAACGAAAAGTAGTAAATCATTGTGTCGCGTTACCTTTTATATAATGAGACCGTAAGCATTGAGACAAGTTAACAATTAAGCCGAGCCCTAATACCGCACCCCAAGACAAAAACCATCCCAACTCAAAAACAGACCAATTTTATGTGCTACTTTTGGTAAGCAGAATTAAAATATAATTTTTTGCACAAGCTGGGATGCTGCTATTTTTCTATACCTTTTACAGTTTATATTCAGAAAGCTCCTATTAGAGTTCAGAATTTCCATTTTAAATCATGTTCACAATTCCTATTTCAAATTCAGAAACTACAATTTAAGTTCAGAATTTTCACTTAAATTAAAGAAATTAACAAAATTAGCGCTCAGTTTCAAAAAGGTATAAGTGGTGTTAAATGAGAATCAAATTTTTTTAAATTTTTGCTGGAAACAAACAATTTGGAGTGAGAGAGCGCATTTGAACATTCCATTGAGAGAGAGAGTTGCAAGTTACTGCTGAGGTAATTTCACTCAGTAAAACTTGGAAGTGAAAAACAGCTGAACATGACATAGGAAAGCAACAACAAAAACTTAAAAATTTTAGCTATTAACCAATCAAAAAAGCAACAGCTGGTTTGTTTGCAAGTTTTAACTGACTCCTGTTCGGCGAAAACTTTTTACTTTTGGCGTTTCGAGAGAGTTTTACGTCAATCTGACTTTACTGACACTTCTTTGCAAGTTTTGTCACCACACAGCTATAATCAAGGTAAATCTAATAGGTAGAAGCACGGGAAGAAATGCAACTCTGCATTACATTTTGTTGTTGCTTGAAGAAACTTTAGTGTCAAAAAGAAATAGTCAAAATTCGCAAAGCCACACACACATTCAACTGATTTTGAAAATTCAATTGGCTTACAATGCCATGAAAATTTAAATGTTTGCTTATCCCACTAATTAAACTGAAATTTATTTTTGTTCAGGACAAGTACAAAAAGGAAAAATAAAAAGATCTTTGCTACACAATCAATTGCTCTATTGGGATCGCTTTAATTGCAATGGGTGACAGGACTGGCGCTGAAATTGCTTCCTGTCTGTTTCGAGAATATGTGAATACTTAAAATTTTTAGTTCTACCGCGCAAAATAGATAGAAAAATATGTACAACTATTTTGATAAAATGTAAACAAACACAATGTAAACAAACCCAATGTAAGCAAAGTTTGACAATTGAGTTTTTAATCCAACAAAAAAAGAATTTATCAGCTGTTCTGCTACTTTTACCTATGTTATTATGCCATGGTTATAATTCAAGTTCAACGTGACGTTACGAAAATATACCTGAACGATTTACTAAATTTGAATTGTAAATTTCTGAATTCAAGACGAAAATGTGTGATTTTAAATATCTGGAATTGAATTTTTAGCTTTTGAGTTTTAATTACAAGTTTTCTAAATTTGAAAAGAGAACTCTGAACTTGGATTCTAATTTCCTAAACACGAAATGGAATTTTCTGAACCTGAATTATATTTTTTTATGAATATAAAATGCTGCTTTCTGAAAAAAACTGAAAAAAGTGTTGAAAATGACGACCATAAAAAAGTGAATAGATTTATTTAAATGGCAGTTAGCTGTTTAAACAGTTTTGATCATCCAACATACCGCCAATAGTTTCTCCGCTCAGCCAACTGGTTCCAGTTGGAAAAACATGTGATCGCAAATCGGTTGCACTTTGTCTTTCCATTGGACTGGCGATGGTCTCAAACAAGAAACCTAGTTAAAATTGTTTTGAATTGTAACAGTTTTTCATTTAGACTATGTTCAGACTAGTGTAATTTTGGCCTCAATCGTAATTTACAACACAAATTCCTTTCAAACTAACTGGTTTGGCCTTCTAAAATCTTTCCGTAAAAATAACATAAGCCATTGATAGAAAAAGAAAAGCTAAACAACAAATACATCTATGACGAACGTATATGGCAATTTACACCAAACTAGGTAATTTATGCTGTAGTTTGAACATAGCTTAAGGCTGCGTTAAGTAAGTTTAGTGCATATGCATGCACTTGACTACCTTATGTATGTACATATATATATATTTGTGTCCTAGTTACTTGAATGCCTGATAATATATACGGTGTACGCTTTGCTTTGTTTTCTTAAATATATTTTATACATTTTAGTAAAGCTTTTTTGCCATTGCTCCTGCTTTGGTTTCGTTATGATTGAAACCAAAACATTTAGAAAAGTTTGTTATTGCAACAAATAGCTATAAAAATATTTACAAAGTTCAGATATTATAAAAATATACGAAACTTACTATAGATTTTAGTATTTGGAAAATATTGAACTTTTTAATATTTAATTAGTACGTGTCTCTAAGTTTATACAGTATACATTATATATTATATTTTATAAAACCCCTTCAATTACAAACTACTTTGAAACATCTCTACAAACAAAACTTAAGCTAGAATAGATATGAATATTTTATATTGAATAACGTAAAGTATAGTTATAATTTAGTTGAAATAGTTAAAAGATGTATTGACTCTTAGTATTCTCTTTACTGCTTTAACTAGTCTCTTACTCACATGCTTGCCAACCAAGCAATTGTAAGATTTTATTGACTACGTAATAGTTTACTGTTTCTGTTTTCGGGTTTCTTACTTAAATAGTTAGTACTCGTATATATGTATATTTGTTGTTCTTGTAACCCTTGCTTTTGTCGTTGGATATTCCCTTTTACTTGAATGTATTACCATCATTGAAATTTCTTTTAATTTATATTTTCCACTAGTTCAGTTGTTTTAAAGCTTTTGCATTTTCACATTTTTTATTAATTTATGTACATAAATAGTATGAAAATATATTTTTCTGATAGTTTATTGTACAATGATATATTTAGAGCCAGATCTGAAAACGGGACTAGTTCTGCTAATATAATTTGGTTGAAACTTAAAAGATGATTCCTTTCAGTAGTGCTTGTTTGACAGGTGCTCATTCTGACCCACTCTTCTCTATAATGTTCTATTGCAGCACATTTCAAGAACAAAATATTGTATCAAAATGCTACCCAGACAAGAGAAAGAAAGCTAAAGAATTAGAAAGAAGCTAAAGAAAGATAAGAAATTATCTTGGGAAACTTGCAGACTTATACCTCAAAATCCTCTACTCTGACAAATCAGTTGCGTGGGGTGTGAATGCTATAGTCGCGCTATCTTTACAATTTTGATTATTAAGAAATGAAACAATAATGACTTTCATTAAAAAATTATAGGTCTTGGCCTTGAGCTCATTTATAGTCATGGATACTCAGAGGCGCTATATTTAGTTAACATTTTTTCAGACAATAAATAATCGTTGATACTTTGTTCTTATGCTCTCAATGTTATCGATAGTTTATTAGTGAAATGATCAGCATGTCAAAGCAGGGGCAGTGAAGGTGAAGAAGGGCACCTTTTCAACATATCGAGCCCTAACAGCCATTTTAGGTTAACCAACAAAACAAAAATTTTACAGGAGAAGGTTTTTTAGTTTAAAAATATTTAAAAAAATTAAGCAAATTGTTGCTAACATCACCATTGCCTCTGCTTAATTTTGTTAATGGTACTTATTACAGTTGCAATATTTTCTAAGATGGTTTAAAACAAAAAGAATTATCGATATCTGTCAAAAAAGCGCATTTTCGAAATTGCAGTTAGGGCTCGATATATTTTCATAGTTTATTAGGAAAAACTTTGCAAATAATTTAAGCAAACTATCGTTGGTAATCGTCTAGAATTTCTGTAGATTTGGGTTTATCTGGACAATTCATCATCCTCATCAATAAAAATTGGATTTTTGCCGTCCAAGCCATGGAAACACAAAGAGAGGTGAAGTTAGCCTCCACCTGTTTTCTCCACCTCTGTCGAGGTCTCCCCATTTCCATTACTTCGATACTCTCCATTACCATCATAAATCTGCCCCGAGAAATTTTCTCTGCAATACTCCAAGCGCTATCTTAATATATTAATTCCTTATCAGATACAGTTCAATTCCCCAAAATTTAAATGGACAAACATAAGAATTTATAAATATATTTTACGCCGGCTTAGATGATAGTTCACAAACAACAAAAGCAATAGGTAAACATACGGATATGTTTTACTTTTATTAACTCAAAGTAAGTCTTGATTATTAAATTATACTTATTGATTGGTCTATCAATTTTTTCTTCTGCTACCTCTACACATCATACCAAAGTAAATATACCATATCATGTTCATAAAATTTAAAAACAGCTGGCACATTCTATTCTAATACATAACAAAGAATTAACAAATGTTTTATAAACGCTGTTTTGTTACATAAATTTATTTGCGCTAACTGTTTCGATATAAAATTTGCCGGTTCAGCTGCAGAACATTAGAACCCGAGCCATACCGCTATATTTTCACGAATTTGTATGAGTAGGAGAAAAAAGTAAATTGAAGTTGAGCCTAAAATGTTCCAAAGCTTTACTAACGAAACTAAACACTGAGGATGGCGGAACGCCGGAACCGGTTGTTACAAAACCAAATTTGACAAGGGATGACGGAAAATCGGTGCAATATATGTCAACTTTCCACCCTGTCGGCAAATCAACAAATCAAAATAAATCTTTACTAACAGTTTCAACACTTCGTTAGATTCCGGGATGTTTATTCCACTTTGCTAAGTGCTAATTAGCAAAAGGTAAATATTTCATTCCGTTCTTTTAGTTGAAGAAGAAGACCGCCCCACCTGCGCCAGGCTTGTTATAGGCTTCAATTTGATTGAACTTTAATCCGATATTTCGATATAGAAAATTATTGCTTTGTGAAACTAGTATCGATACATTTAAGTAATGAATCGATAATATTAGGTACCCGATATTTTTAGAGCAATACTGGAAACGAGTCCCTATCGATATTTTTTAACCGAAATTGTGACTAATATGTTAGAATCAAAAAAAGAGTTGTTCCTCTTAAAATCGATATATATTCATTCATAACCCGACGTCAACAGCATTACTCAGTGCTGGTATTTTTTGCATTCTCTTTCACACAGCCGAAACCGCTGTCAGAATATAGTTGAAGTTTATGTTCAAAATGAAAATTAACGAAAAAAGTGTTGACTCGACTTCAAGTACTGCCAACGCATAGTTTTATGGTACGATATCTAGTTGACAGACCGATAGTATCGAAAAGTCTGCCAACAAATGCTTGATTTTCCGTCTCTTTTCTGCGTAGAAACAATTTTAGCGCAGCTAGGGTTCCAAAAACTTGTGATAGGTCTTCAAATTACAGATTTCAAGGTCAGTAATTTTTTGAAATATTTTTATTTTATAAATTGTACTGTATAAAATATGTTTTACTTTTCAAGATATATGGTCTAATTTCTAGATTAAATTTAGAATAGTTTTAGAGAGATAGAAACTTGCTTGTACCTTGTCTAAATATAGTAGAGACATAGACATTGAAATATAACTTAAAATTAAGCTACATAACATTTAGTAGAGGAGGAAGATTTCTTAAATTTCAATAGACATATATTATATTTAAGTAAGTATATAATTGATATAAAGGCCTTGAATAAACTAACCAGTGCGGTAACGAACAAATGTAAATAAGGTGTAGATTTCACAGAATAATTTTTTTTTTTGCTAGAAATTACTTAAGTAGAGATAGTGAACGAAATATTTCCAAACATTTTTTGCAAATTTTTATTAAACGTAAGATGTATGTGTTGAGCATACATATTTTGTATAAATATCAGAAAATTGCCTTACTCATTTTTGTTGGTGCATTTCGAATAAATTTGCTTAATCAACTTTCATACAAAACTCATCTGAGTGAATGTATGCATGTAATTTACAATTTTCGCATAAAGCTTATGTACAAATCCATATAAGTATGTATGTATGTACATGTAAATAAGCTAATTATGTTTACACCTGCTCCGCTGTCTCATCGAACACAATCGAATGCAAATCCATGGCTGAGCGTGTTTTACGCGGCGGTCTTGGCATCATGAATTGATTGGGACTGGGACCGACGAATACTGAATTTTGTCGTGGACGCGTATGCGCCGCATAACCTGCAAAACAAAGAAAGCAAGAGAAAAGGAAGTTGATATAACAATGCGAAACTATTAATATTAACATATTTAATGTAGTTGTGAAAAGGTTCATCCAAAGCCGATTTTTATAAATAAAAATTAATGTGTGCCTGTGGGTCTGTGTGTCCTTGATATGCGTCCAAAGTAATCAACCGATCTTTTTAAATTTTTCAGAGTATATTCTTGGGTTCACTAGTTACAGAATATTCTATATATAATTTTAGAAAAGTGGGCGGTGCTACGCCCCCATGCTATATAGAATTTCGATTCGTCATATCTCTGAGCGTATTAGGTCTAAATTAATAATATTTGGATGTGTGTGTCACTTAGTCAAGATTTACATAATTTTTTAAAAGTGGGCGATGCCACGCCCACATATTTTGTATTTTGTTTGTGCTTCATTAACGGCCACAATTTATTGTCGATATCTCTGAAACTTTTACGTAGAGTTAAGGAATTCGCTGCGAGAAGTTGGCGATAGTCGAGAAGGTGGTGTCTAGATTGAGAAGAAGCGGGATTAATGCTTTATGTAGATACATTCTAAGATAGAAGAGGGGGAGATGGAAACTTATAGAGATAATTTGAAGCACATGTAGAGAAATATGCATAAGCTGAGAGGTGACTGAGAAGACCGGGCTGAAGCGATGTAAGGAAGACTTTAAGGGAAACCAGAAAGATAGGCAGGCAGCCAGAGGAAAATAGGTAAAAGATGGTCGGGAGGAGATCACAGTAAAATTCAATAACTTTTACTTAAAGTTTGCGAGATCGCAACTTTTTATTATGGAACTCCTTCATTCACATTAAAATTCATTCAGTATAGGTACTACAGCTCTCGATTTTGTTCGCACATTTTACTCGAAAATTTTCATAAATCCTGGTTCCGCACATTTCAGCCTAACGTGGCCATGCTTTGCATTAATCCATTTAAAAATTCGGCCAGGGCGAATGCCACTTAAATCATTCTATATCGAATGCTTATTTTGAACTTTCAAACTCGTTGTCCACACGAGAGAGCAACTAGTTCGTCAGCACCCCATTCTTGAAAGCAGAACGCTACACCAAACTTTTTTGGCGATACGAGGTGTGTTCAAAAAGTATCGCGAATTTTGTGTTTTTTCAAAAATTATTTATTTATTCATGAATATCTATTTTGTCCCTTTCATGGACCTCTTCAGTTTAGGGAACAAGAAAAAGTCACAGAAGGCCAGATCTGGGGAATACGGTGGCTGCGGCATCATTAGTGTGTTGTTTTTGGCCAAAAAGTCGCGCACAAGCAACGATGCGTGAGCAGGGGCGTTATCGTGGTGCAAAAGCCAATTTTTGTTCTTCCACAAATCCGGGCGCTTCTGGCGGATTGCTTCGCGCAAATTGCGCATAACTTGCAGGTAATATTCCTTATTGACCGTTCTTCCCTGTGGCAAGAACTCATGATGCACCACGCCCCTGAAATCTAAGAAAACTGTCAGCAAAACTTTCACATTCGACCGAACTTGGCGCGCTTTTTTCGGTCTTGGTTCGTGCGGCAGCTTCCATTGAGATGATTGAGCTTTGGTTTCCACGTCATAACCATAAACCCACGATTCGTCACCAGTTATGACCCTCTGGAGCAAATTTGGGTCGTCGCGGACAGAGTTTAACATCTCATTAGCAATGTTCATGCGATGCTGTTTTTGGTCACAATTGAGCAATTTTGGTACGAATTTCGCGGCGACCCGTCTCATGCCCAAATCATTGATAAAAATCGAATGGCACGAGCCAATCGATATGTTAAGGTCCTCAGCAACTTCTCTAACGGTGATTCGACGATTGGCCAATACCATTTTCTCCACTTCATTAATTTTTTCGTCTGTTGTTGAAGTGCTCGGGCGTCCGGCACGCTCTTCGTCGTTCACATCTTCTCGGCCTTCTGAGAACATTTTGTACCACCGATAAACGTTGCTTCGGTCCAAGGTAGCTTCTCCGTATGCCACAGTCAACATTCGGAATGCATCCGCGCACTTAATTTCGTTTTTAACACAAAATTTGATACAGGTTCTTTGATCAATTTTTTTGAATAGGTAAAAATCGAAGACGATCCAAAACACGTGCAAGCAAAGCAGCTGTCAACAATTAATTGAACATTCAAAATGGCCGAGCTTGTCGGCATAAGTGAGAGACATGAGTACCAACATAACGCCACAAAAAATTCGAAATTCGAATACACGTAACCAGCGAAAATTCAAAATTCGCGATACTTTTTGAACACACTTCGTACATTGTGTCCATGATTCAATCACTAGAAGGTTAGCTCTCTAAAGACATACTTTGACAATTGCCACCATCTTGCTGCCTGAGAAATTGTCATTTACAATCTGGGTTGCCTTTGATCGAAGTTATGTAAGAATAGTAGTTAAAAATGTAATACTGTAAAAAAATTTTTAATAAGTTGGTTTCAGAAAATGGATTAATTTACACGATTATTTAGATCGACTTTTAGGGGTGTAGTGTAATCGTGGACGTCTAAAACTTGAGACATTAAGGTATGTTGCAACGGATGTCTTAAAATTTTGCCCCCGCATACTTATATAGTTACTAAGGTGAACCGTGACTTCAAAGCTGTTTCTTATGTGATTCAAAATCTGTTATTTTTAACAAAACTTGACTACTGTTCTCTTGGTTTGATAATCAGTTCTGGCTTAACTTATGTACAAAGCAACAGTTTTAAGTCAACTTTTGTTTTAATTGTGCATGAATTATAGGAGCCAATCCTATGTTATTGAAACTTATCACTTTACTATTCACTTGGTAGACTATGTCCGTTTGTCGTTAAGTTTCCAACAAATATACATCTTGTCAATTTGTCATTATTATTAAAAAAAACGTAACGTGACGAAAATCACTGGTATCATGCTTACACCGAAACCACAATATTTTGCAGTCCATGTAAGCCGAATGAGCCGAAATCAAACTTTTAATCTTGTGTTAGCAATATTTTCATTTTAGCACATTGATGATTCTGGCAAGAGAACGAAGATACGTACGTATTTTGACTGTAGATACGTAGGCAAATATATATTTATTTTAATTTTTGTTGGAGCAGTGACTGTTTTTTATTGTTTTTTAATTGATTAAAGAGAAAATTTACAACGATTTATACAGTGATAGTATGGGATGACATGTTTTGATACTCTATTTAGTCGACTTTACAAAATGTATAACTACTAATTTCCTACTTTTTTGATTTTTCTAATGCCATTTCCTCGACAAATGAAAAAATACTTCTACTGTTTTTCCGTTCGCAAAAGAAACCCAAAAAATGGAAGTGCCAAAAGTAAACGTCAGCTAGAGAGCTAACTTTCTTGTAATTGAATCATGCATTGTGCCATAGAATCAAGTTGCTCTTCAGCACGAAATGTTCACAAGCTCTAGAGTTTCGAGCAAATAATGAATGCCTATGACACGCCCATATCATCGTGCAAGCACTTGGGATCGGAAATGTCGAAAGGGAAACACTTGGTGTGGAATAGTTCTGAGTTGCAATGGAAAGAGAACGTTGAATATAGGCCACGCGGACTCAACGAGGAGATTTGCAACGATACTATAGAAGTCTGTTTTTCTTGCGTGAAAAATAGTAGTATGGAAGTAATACAAATCCATGGTGAATAGAGAAGCAGCAAGAAGAAGAGCACATAAGCAAATAAACGAATTAAACGTTTTTTGCCAATAACTTTTCACTGAAACAAAATTTCTCCCGACATTTTTGGACGTGTTTTACCAGTTGGCGTATTACCAAATTACTGTTTCCTTCAAGAAATAAATGCCGCTTGATATATTTCTTGCGGAAACCTGTGTTGCCGTACTCAAATTTCACGATAGAATAGTAGTAAAATTACGTTGAGAACTGCGTACTACCTCAAGAAAACGTAACCCAAGAAATTTTCTTGAGCATTTCTTAAGCGTTTTTTTATATGGAGTTTTTGCTTTTCTTGTGATCTGCATACCGGCCTTAATAATTCATTAAAGTTTTCTGGAACTACAGTATCTGACTGCGTTATTGTACAGACGGTAGTAGCGCAGGTGGTAAGCGTGTCGGCTATGACGCTTACATTCGAAGGTTCGAGCCCAGGTTCCGGATGACTGTTTTTTTTTGTTAAATTTAATTTGTTTTTAAATATGTATATGAAAACTTCTTATCATGATTTTTTTTTTATTTATTATATTTTTAACCCAATATTTTTCTGTGTATGACCTCTATCTTGGAGTAAAAAAATCAAATTTTGGCAAAAAACAGGCCAGAAAATATTTCTAGTTTATCAAAACAAAATACTTAAAAAATACCTACATAGCTTCATGAATTTTTTAAGAAATAAAATTTTTTCTCTATAATATTTGACTTAAGGTAAACATATATGTAGCCCATATGTAATAATATTATAATAATTTTATATATCACAACCCAATTCCATCGGAACGGGAAAGTCAGCAGAGAATTTTGGTAATTTTCATTATTTCTATCGGGGTTTTCCGATGAGACAGAATGGCTTGTAGCTTCTTCAATTTTCTATTTACGAAGTGGTTAGAAATCGTGTTAATTTTCCTGAAGACATCAACTATTTTCTTGTTCAAATTTTTTAATTTGTCAAAGGGCAGACATACGAGTATAACCCGAACCCTTACATATGTAGACTAAATTTCTTCTATTTCCTTCCTTAAAAATCAACATGAAATGTGTTTTGAATGTGTCTAAGTTGTTGTTGATGAAACAAGCCAGACAACCATCATTTCATTTTAATTTACTCCTAAATTGACTTCAAAAAGCCAGATGTAAAGGAGAAATTGAGAAAACTGCCTGTACTCGTATATAAAAGAAAAACCAATATGGAACCCGGCGTCACGCTAATATTGAGCAATTTGTGGAACTTCCAAATGAACGTTTCATTCATTTTCAAAGACCATATGGATATGTATGTATACTCCTAATGGTGGAAATATTTTCTGAAGCAGGCATAAGGGTATCGGGTGAGACGCGTGCGTTCTGTTGTAATTTTCCCCCGCTAAATGGGTTTCAAAAAAGCCAGATCTGAAGGAAAATTGCTAATTTGACGGCATTGTCTGTATATCCAAAACAAGAAAACCCACATGGAAACCGGCGTCATGCTCATATTGAGAAATTTAATGAACTTCAAAATAAACGCTAAATTCATTTTCAATCAAAATATGTATATGTGGACACACTCCAACGGTGCAATATTTTCATTCTCTCACTCATTGAGCAAATTGAGTTAAAGTATACACCGGCGTCGGCGCGTGAGAGCGAGAGTTGCCCTGCCCTATACTGTACCTTACCAAAATCTTAAAAAAAAATACCAATTAGTTTTCAACATATCTCGCTCTTTTTTAAAATTTTTATGGAAACCCCAATAAAAGCTACAATTTTCAATAGAACTCTATTATAAAAATGAAATTCAAAAGCACCCAAAGTCGCTACTGTTCACATTATTCAAAATTAAAATCTTTTTTAAAAACGCAATCATTTTTGAAAATGAGATTCAAAGGTATTCATGGCCACTATTTTCGGTCGGTTATTTAGATGCATCGTAAAAAATTTGTTTTCAACATATCTCGCACGTTTAATTGCAAACAATAGTTCAAAATTAAAATTTTTACTGCATTTTAAAAATGAGGTTCAAAAACACCCTTAGTGGCCCCTGTTCATACATATAATTCAAAAAATACTTTTTTTATGCGAAATCAAATTTCAACTTTTTTTGTAAAATTCCATAACTAAAATGAGATTAAAGGTATTCATGGCCTCTATTTTCGGTCGGGTATTTAGATGCATCCTCAAATCCTGAAAACGCTAAGTGTTGAAACGGGATTCCAAACCAGCCATGGCCGCCTTATAATTCAAAATTTCAGATCAAAAATAAAGCAGAGTAGAAAGGTGCGTCGTTGAGTCGGAATTGCTAAATTGAATTTGTAATTTTCTCCCGGTATATGGATTACAAAAAGCACTGCCTGTATACATAACCAAAAAATTACAATATGGCAACCATGTCCAAACGGTGGACATATTTTCACTCACTGAGCGCATTGAGTTAAAGTAACCATTATATATATTATAAGTCTAACTATGTTGTTGGTATATGTTCATCAAATCCAAGTTTTTTATTGAAATATTGACCGAACCTGAAGGAGTGGTGGCTCTGATGGTGGACTTTCAAACATTCCTAAGGACTGTTTTTGCCATCTCCTATTAATGATTACCGGTCTTTAATGGACTGACTTTTTTCGGTTAGTTGTCAAATTACCCACCGTTTAGTGTGAACCGACTTTTATGAAAGCGGCCCTAAATTACTCAACTATAAATAATTAATTTCAAGAACTAAAATTTCTCAAATATTTCGGCCTCTAGGCAGTGCTGAAAAAAATATGAACAGAGGATTTAATAACTTATACTAATTGAAGGTGTTTGAATTTCGACCACGGAATATACTAGTTCTTATTATAATCCTTTCATTGAGTTGTTATTTTCCACTCAGTATGCTTTAAAATGTTTTCTTTAAAAGAAATGAAAATTAATTAAATATTTATATTGTGATTAAATCGAAGTGCTTTGTGGTTCTTAGGCGCACAAAATACAAGGTAGCGCAAAAGTAAGCTTCCGATGTTCAGCATATCGGTTGTGGCACGTGCAGTGTGTGCTGTTGCACCGTCTTGTTGGAACCACATGTTTTCCAATCCCAATTCATCAAGTTGCGGCAAAAAGAACTCGTTGATCATTGCTCTGTAGCGCTCACCATTCACAGTAACCGTTTGGCCCCGACCGATTATTGGTCAAATAAATAGTCAGCAATATTCCGCGTTCTGGAGCAGTGTAGCGTAACATTGTTTATTAACGTGTATTTCGCATGTGTTTACTACACAAATGTCAAAACAGAACTGACTTTAGGGGCCAATCGCAAAATTTATAGCATTTTCTGATAGGAGGATTACTTTTGCGCCACCCTGTATTTACGATTGCGAGCTTTCATCATACCTACATCTGCAACACTGCAACAGTAACAATTTCTTACACGAGAACTTTTGAAAAATGACAAATGCAGTTGGTGAATAACAAATGGTTGGATTTGGGCGACAAGCGCATGGAACACATGGTTGACGAAACATGCAATTTGCATTTAATAAGCTGTAAAGGGTGGGAAAAATGTCATGGAGTGTTAAGCTTTGTGTCAAGTTTATATAAATTACTTTATTTGCAGTAAAATGAGCTGACAACAAGGAATTTGCATTTACTCTTATAACGGCATACCTGCTATACTCGTACAAAGCCATGTAGGAAATTATCGGAGTTTTATGCTGTCCGTCAAAACTGAAATACGGATATGCCAGATGTAGAAAAGAGTTATGACACTTCCCACAAGGGTCACTAGGATCAATGAGGTTAAGAAAGCGTTCCCCTATTTGAGGTTTGCTAATATAGTTTTTAATTAAAAAGGAAAGGACCTAGAGTTTATGACGGACCAACTTAATGAATTTTTGACAATAATCCTTTTATGTCAGATATGCTTTTAGAAGGTTATTCAATTTTGTAAAGCATTTTAATTTTTATATCACCTTCTTCTAATATCGAGCCCTGGAATTAAATAGTATTTGTAGATTCTGCATAAGCTCGACAAAAAAAAATTAAATTCCAATTACATGTGAAAAGGATTTGGAGATTTTAGCCAAAGGTTGAGCAGGGTTAAAAGGAAAAGAATCATATCAACGTAGAATGATTGTAAATTTAAAAGCCTTACTCGGTATGGGAGGGGATCAATATAAGGTGATTTATGTTTCTTACGGTTTCGAAGAATGAATGAGGAACAGAACATTCCCAATAAGTGTTTTTACAGTAAGCGAAGGTTATACTAAAGACTGCAATACACCGTGGTATTTAAGTTGACATTTCAGCAGTTCTAGAGATATGGATCAAAATGTGGATCCGATTTAGGTAACAAGTAAAAGGTATTGACGGGATATCAAAATCTTACCTGGCTTTGTAGGTATTCGCACAGTGCGGCCCATGGCAGAGTAGAAACTTACTTCCATACACGGTTAAAATATGAAGCTAAATTTTCAACTATTCGAATAAGGTTTGGAGTTTAAATGTGCCAGTTTTCAGGAAAATTAGCGTGAAGAAAAGAGTTAAAATTTTAATCAGAAATGTCTTAACAATTAAAAAACATAAAAAAACATTTGTATCAGTTGGCAGGATTCGAACCGACTGCCGCCACATCAGAGTCATTTTCTCTACCAACTGACCTACGCAGCACACAAAATTGTATTGAGAAAAATTCAATGACTTGAAAAAACCTTCAAAAATAAATGAAAAGAAATTTAAAAAATTTTAGACGTTTTTTTCAGTTGAGTTTTAAATCTATACCACAAGAAATTGGTGTAGGTAATTTGAAATTTATTACAAAAATGTTTAAAAAATTGCTTAAACTGACAAATGGTTTAAAATATTAGCTCAAATTTTTTGCCGTGTATAAACATCTAACGAAAGGGGTTAATGAAATCATTACTATATAGTGAGTTTTTTCGTACTCTCCCCCGAATTGGGAGATATTAAGCAAATCTGTGGTCCGGGTGAAGTTTTTAACTATTTTGTTCCATATGGGATTGTTAACAGAAAGTTTAGTCTTCCGGTAGTGCAAGTGAGAGATCTCTAAAAATGTCAAACCCTGAACAAAGGTTGTCTACTAGCTGAATTTGAATAGGCCAATCGTGCCAAAGTACATTAAGTTTAAGGAGAAGCAGTGTAGTTTTCTTTTCACAAAACTCAAAAACTGACAAAAAATATATAGATTAGGATGCCTCATGGGAGAAGTTGCTACAAATGTATTATATTTAATTCCAATAAACAAATGGCCGCCGTGGTGTGGCAGTAGTGTTGCTGGGCAGAGATGTTGTGAAGGGAAAGATAACACCAAAAATGTTTTCAAAAGGTTTCTTCAAAACCACGTCACCTTTGGGTAACTTTTGGCTATCCTCCGAGTGTATTTCTTCCGTTA
This sequence comes from Merzomyia westermanni, assembly GCA_949987695.1. Lineage (NCBI taxonomy): Eukaryota > Metazoa > Arthropoda > Insecta > Diptera > Tephritidae > Merzomyia > Merzomyia westermanni. The sequence continues at coordinate 62,250,363 of OX465290.1, forward strand.
AATAGCAAAAAAATCATTGACAAACATATAACTACAGCCAATTTGTAGAAAAAATGATGAGGAGTACACCACAAATTAGTAGAGAAGCTCGGCCCTAATACCTTTGGTGGTATATCGCAACAAATATTTATTTATTGTACTTATCTGTTTACTGGAACACTTTTTAAAATTTTTTCTGCAGGAGGATGACATCTGCATTTCCTACTAGCAGTGCACTTTACAATTTCCTAATGGTGAAATCACATATTTTAGTAGCAAAACATGCTGGAACAGTACTAATTAAAGTCAATGGAGGCTTGCCACATCCATGGACTATGTAGACCAACCACAACCCTCCATTCATATGAATTCCAATGCCTTTGCTTCATTATCGAATTCCGCGAAGACATAAATTAATATCGCTGATGAGAGTACAATAGCCGTCATCCGGTCGTCGTGATGCTAAGCCAGATAAAAAATTTGACATGTAAATGCAACAACAACGATTTCAACTGTATAGATCCAGATAGACGACTCGTTCAATTTTTGAGCCAGCTAATTTTGTTTGTTTCGCACTTTAGTATGGACACGCTGCCCTTCGATAAACACAATTTTCAATAGCAGATGCCGCTGGTGCGCTATTTAAGAGGAGGTATTTTCTTTGAATTTCATACTAAAAGCATTAAAATGTATTGAAATTGTGTCGTACCTATGAACGTAGACATGTTATTGATTTCTTTAATTTATCTAATTACCTTGAATATATATATTATTTTAATTGTCATATTACCAGCGCATCCTTAAAATGAATGTACTAAATAAAAATGCTTGGGTTTTTTTTTTAGTTTTTTTGGGTTTTAATAATATATATAAAATATAAAGTAAGAAGCAAGCGCTTTGACATCTGCTTCTGAAGTTTTCCTGTGAGATGTTTGCTAATAACACATGATCAACGTAAATGGATGTGCGGTGTTGCATTTCAAGGGTGTTCAAATAAAGCATCAACTCCATAACTTGCCTCACAGGCGTTATTGAGTTTCACCTCGTTTGTCAGGTTTTTCATTTACACAGTTACACAAAGTGAAATTCTACAAACTCTGATACGCTGAATAACCTAGTAATGCAGTTCTAGCTTAGTAATTTTTTTCTGCTGGGGTCCTTTCTGCTATTTATGCACTTATTGTTGCATACTTTCAGGTGCACCAGCACAGAAATAAAGCACAATGTGTCAGAAGACACATTTCGAGCGTATACGAAAGCAACGTAAAGGACGGTTTTTATAATTTAACTTCATTCATGTGGCATGTTGTGCTATGATTTCCGAATTTAAGTAAAAAGGAATTAAGGAATATCCTTATTTATGTAAATATCAATTGGTGAATGTGAATACGCAGTTGACGCACCCTGGTATTGATCGGCTTTCTAGGTGGACAAAATAAATCCCTTGAACTTCAACAATTATAAATCTATGTTTGAGTGAAAAACCATTCCATTTCAATATACTTTTGGAGAGTGGCCTAACTCAAAACTTTTTTAGCAAAGTACTTTCTGAGACATAAATGTATGGAAGTTTCGTAGAAGATTTTTTTTGTTGTAATTTTTGAGCTTTACGGCCGTTTCTTTTTATTTTGCACCTTCCCAATGAGTCTAGATATTTTTTCAAAACAAATAAGTAAAATATAGGCTCAACAAAAACCAAAAAAAATTCACACTTTTATTTTAATTTTGATTAAAATATTTTATTATTAGTAAATTAATTTAAAAATTCTAACTTCAACTTTTTAGTTAAATTTTATTTTGTATTCTATATTTATCAGTTAATTTTATTATATTAGAATTTTAGTTTTAAATAAAAATATATTATATGAACAATAAATATTTATTTTCGAAACTATTAACTAATTTGAAAATCAAATTAATTATTTTTAAATAAGGGTTGATTTATTCATTATTTTGAAATAAGGCGGTTATTGAAAACAATTCTGAAATAGAATGAGCTAGCGCTCAGTCCTCGAAATACTCCCAATGAAACAATGTTGTCAGACCATTTCTTATTTGTATTCCTTGTGTGCGTAGCACTACTATTAACTTCATTCGTCTTACGGTAGTATGTAACGGCAAAACGGATCGGGATAGATATTGACTTATATATATCAAAATGTTCAGGACGAAAAGAGAAATTGATTAAGACATGTCCGTCCGTCCGTCCGTCTGTAAACACGATAACTTGAGTAAATTTTAAGATATCTCAATTAAATTTGCTATGCAGGTTACTTTGCCGCTACTTAAAATGGGCGAAATCGGATGATATCCACGTCCACTTTTTATGTGTAGAATATTTTCGAAAATACAAAAAAAAGTGATTATTCAGTACAAAATACACTTATAAGAATACAACTTTGGTGTACATTAATTTTAAGGCAGAAAATATATATTTCAAGACATTTTTGAAAATGGGAGTGGTACCGCCCACTTTTTATTAAGTCAAATTTGGAAATATTATTATTAATCATAAATCAAAAACCGTTCAAGATATCGACACGAAATTCGGTACACAGATTTTCTTGAATACAGAGAATGTTGCAGAAAACATGGGCGAAATCGGTTAAGGTCTACTCCCACTTTTATATGAGATATTTTAAAGAGGATCATAGATATATTTAATAGGCAATAACTTTCCGTAAAATAGCTGTATATCATTTCTCTTTCACTTCCGAAGTGTCCTTGAACGATGAAATTCGAAAAATTTTAGCTTTCGAAAATGGGCGTGGCCCCGCCTCTTTTATATTGGATTAGTCCACAAAACTCTTTATGCCATAACTCCTGCAAAAATTTATTTGTCGAAACGAAACGTGGCGAAAATGTTGAATATATGAAGGTTACTGTTTATTGTAAAAATAGGCGGATTCGGTGAGGGCCACGCCTAGTTTTTTAACATAGTTCTGAAAAATTAGGTTGTAAAATTTAAAGCGAGATATTTCTATAACTATTCACGCTATATCAATAAAGATGTTTGTGGATTGTGGGAGAGTAGGCGTGGCGCACCCCACTTTCAGCATAATAATTCTGCTATTTTTAAAGGCGATTGCTTGTAATTTCAACTAGATATTTCAATGAAAATGTATGAGCTGCTTCTCAATGGTATGTAGTATACTCTTGCCAAAACTTAGGCAATTCGGATAACACACAAGCAAAAAACCCGGGCTAGTAGTTAATACCCCACTGCAAAAGCGAAGTTGTATATCTTTTTTGATTTTCATACCTTTCATGAACATGAAATGTTTGTACGTATACTGAAATGATGAGGAGGATGAGCCGAGTCGATATAGCCATGTCTGTCCCCCAAAACGTCTATCTGTCTGTCCGTCTGTCTATTTGAACGCAAATACTAAGTGAAAGTATTAAAATAGACCTGCATAAATGGGGATGTCATAATAGATCACTACTAGGTATTTGATGTTGGCTTCCACCCGAACTTAGACTTCCTTACTTGGTTTCTTTAATTGAGTGAATCGGACATAGCAGCAGAAAAAACAATAGTTTTTAAAATTTTTATTATTCTGTATGTAAGTTTGTACGCGCATCACTCTAAATCTCCTTTATGGAATTTAATGACATTTCCACTGACGCTTCGATACTGTCTAAATTAATGTTTATAACTACTTTTACCTGAGGGAATTTTAATTATTCACAGCTGTATTTTAGGAGGTATATTCTGAAATATTTCTTTCTTGGGCGAGCCTTCGAGCCTTTTTTGACATAGCATCTGAGTTTTATAACATTATTTTCATTGCTTTAAAAAAAATAAAACCTTTCATTGCATTAAAAATTGTTTAAACATGTTGAGGAGCACTCACAGTTGATACTCTTGAGTAATGCAATTATTCAGATTATGGGCCTATTCTCCTTTGTGTCCACGTTTTTTTCTTAAGGCATTATCTATTTATTATTTGTTTACGACTAAGTCTCTTATTTTGATTAAAATTTCGCTGTCCATCCTTTTGCACTGTTACTTCCGAATTCCCTCTTTGTTCGTTTTACTTTTATTTCTGTACTTTATTTCTCTCTATCTCTATGGCGCGATATACAACAGGTATATCATCATAAACCTCCTAAGAGATTTTTGCGCCAAGCTTCTCTTCCAATTTGTGGTGTGCCGATTTGAATTTTCCCTACAAATTGGTGGGACCTACAGTTTTTTGCCGACTCCGAACGGCATCTACAAAGGAGACGAATTTTTTGCTGAGAAGCCTGTCATGGCAGAAATACACTCGGAGAGTTTGCCAAACCACTGCCGAGGGGTGACCCCGTTTTGAAAAACTTTTTTCAAATCACTTTTGTTTGATGTTACCTGTACCAGGGCTCGAACCATGGACCTTCGGTGTGGTAGGCCGGCAACACTACCTTCACACCACGGCGGCCGCCTGTACTTTATTTACTCCTGATAAAAATATCACAATACAACGCTTACAAACATCAACGACTGAAGCTCATAATTTTCCTGATAGCTTTTATATTAAGTACTATATTAATTTTGGTCATATATATTAATATATACACATGTATAAGCTCATCAATGTTGCGGATAAAGTAATTACACAAAAATTGTCAAGTATTTTTATGTTGGTCATTAATATTGTCATGATTTGCCAGCCATCAGCAGCCAATTTCGCCTTCGTCATAAACTTTTTCTGCATAATAAAATATAATTAAATGGATCTCAGCTTATTGATTAACCGTAGTCATCACATATGAAGTACGTCATCAGCCATTCTATTAATTTTTCCTATATCCACGTCATGCCGCTTTCTTTTTGGTTCTTATTGTACTTACACTGCGCATCATCTCAATAGGTTAAATATCTCATCGTCCTTATCAACGGTATGGACGATTTTGGCCGCTTTGTATGAAAACCAGTCATGTGTTCCTAGCTATAATGAGTCAGGTCATTCTCCAACTTTTTTGTTATAAATCAGTGAGTCCCATTGGAGTACGTTCTGACAAGGCAACAAATTTGCTTTCAATTCGCTGAAGGGTCATAAATCTTGCTGGTAACTTTTCTTACATATTCGGGGGCTACTCTATTTGAATATACATTTTTGTTTGTCTCATGAAGAAGATGAATTTGTACTTATCAAATCAGTACCTCCCATAAAAACTCAGACTTTCATATCATAAATACCCGTAACTTACATCAATGAAATCTAGCAACAAACTTTTAAGAAAAATTGGCAATTGGCTTATATCAAACTTTTAAGAAAAATTGGCAAATATTTGAAAAAGGGGATTGGCACCACTCAAACCAACATATTATATATATCCACTTAAGCTGCATCATTAGAACTCTGTAGAGTAAACACATATGGCTAGTATCAAACTTTTTACGAAATAAAGAGGAACAATTTTTCTATTCCTTTTTCTGCGAATCTGTTGGGCGATTTGAGTCGAATATTTGAGATATTGCGATAGCTGGTATAATCTCTCCCTGAACCAATACTGCTTTAACATAAAAATAGAACCGACTTAAGGTGAAATTTACGTGATGGAAAGGAGGACCTAGAATTGAACAAGAAATGATTTTATTGGTCGAATTTTCGAACACAGGAGATACCAGTATTCATAAAGACAATTTCGATACAACATAATACCTTTGCTAATGCCGCCGATTTTTTTTACTTGATAGTTTTAAGACTGTCTTTGTATTTATTCAGAACTATTCGAAGTGGTATGCCAGGTAATACAAGCCAAAGTATTAATAATCTTTATGACAGTTTAATTAGGACTAATCAGTTGAATATTTACATTTTAAACACCTTAACTTAGTTAAATCATGAATTTCGTAATCTATGTGACAGTTTCACCACATAACATAACAAATCAGCTGACGTATACTGCACAAAGTCAGTGTTGCTGTCATTCAAAACTTAAATGTCAGTGTTGTAAGGTATAAAATAATACTACTATGTATAAAAAAGCTAATTGGGTTATTTGTGGGCTAAAGTATTTAAGTCGGCTCCTACTGAGCTAACTTAAGTCAAGCCTCGTTGCGTAGTTTCGTATTCCATTTTTTCGAAGTTGCGTCGCTGCTGAATTAGTATCAATTTCCATGTGCCTCGCTAGATTTTCGAAGTTGCGTTTTTTTGGAATCGAATCTTTAGTTATTGCGCCATACTTTCAAAACTGGGAGATTCCCTTTCACACTCTCCACACAATTTTAATTGCGCCATGCCATCTGAAAGAAAGCGGACTTAAGACAACAGCCGCTATGGACTTATCAGACAGTGATTCATTTTTATTTTGTTTTTATAAATTCATTGAATATTTGTTTTTGTTTCAATTGGATCTAGTGTTTTTTTTTTGGTTATTTGTATGCACGTAATAAAATTTTATAATATTTTTGTTGTTTTTTTAAATGTTTACCTTGTTCAATTTTCTTTTAAAAAAGTAGCATTTTCGTAACCCTGGAACCGATCTTTGACCTTTGTATGGTTTGCTATAGGAAATCATGATTCACGTTACGTCATTTGAATTTGCTTCGTCTTTTTTTGGAACGTAACCACGACGCAAAGTGAGGTATTTTTGAACATGCCAAAATAAACTACTTGGAGCCAAAGTTCTTATTTGCGCCCTTGCAGACCTAAAGTACATGGAAACTGTGTAGAGCTAATTCTTAAATTTCTTGTAAACTGATCCGATGACTTAAAAGCGTTGCTTGGGCATTGAGGCTTGCTTTTAGTGAGTTCTTCTACATGCTACTGGTGAAAATTGCCTGCATTACCTTTTTTATAGTTCCGAAGTAGTTCCATAGCTCCTTTATTTGTAATATTTCGATAGAACCCAATTCCATAACTGTATTTAGACACAAATTTAAATATATAAATGTGTGAGCCTACTTTTGTGGCCACCTCTGTTTTCTGCTGGAAACAAATAGTTTCCTGCTTTAAGGCATCTCCTTAAATTTAAGTTAAAAGTCTAGAAATACTTCTTTAAAAATTTTATTCCATTCCATGCAGCGGTTTTTGAGTGATGCGTGTTCAAACAAACAGAAAAAAATTCAAAAAACTACTGTTTTGTTCTCGTAATGGTTACTGAACTGCCGGTTTTTACCCAGGGGCAATCTGGTTACTATGAAACTAGTCCTTATTTGGCCCTTTAGATCTTGTTCTGACCCAGAAACTTGCAACAATAGTTATTAAGCTCCCTTCAAGTGTAGTCGTAGTCTGCAGGGTCCAAATAAGAGCTAGTACTAAGCTTGACAATGAGTTAAGAAACTTGAAGTTGAGTTATCAATCTAACCGAAAAACTAACTAGCTAACTGTGATGTTCCAAAGCAGATTCAAAATCAATTGTGTGAAGGTATACGGAAGTGAAAGCAAAAATTATATACCCTGTTGTCCAAAACATTTAAATAAAATTTAAATCGTCTTTGAAACTAAATAAATAATTTTTTGTTGCTGTTGTTGCCACGTCACTGTTTACAGAATTCGTCAATTTGGAACCAAACCGAAAATAATCGACGGAGTCTAATGACTCTCCTAGATGTGTTAGTTATCCAAACTATAGAAAATCTGATAAAGCAGGGAACAGTTTCGAAAGCATGGTTCCAAATGCACTAGAAGCACAGCACGTCACAAGTTGAGTTATCTTCTAAACGTGTATTAAATACTAGTAAAAATAAGTAGAATATTTTTGATTTTGGTATTTTATTATTATTGATAAATTATTTACATAGATAAAATAATCCTTAAAAATATTTAACACTTAAAAAACTAAATAATTTCGTATTTCATTCTATATCAGTTTCACATTCCGCAACGCACATTTGCAAGCACTCGGCAGTTTCACCATGCGCTCCTTCATAACGCCATTAGACAACACAACCAAACTTCTATAAACATAATGTTGTTTACATCTTGATTGTATGCCGAATGGTAGAAGATCATCATATTTGCAGGGTTTATCCAGATGTTCACATTGCTCCACCAAAACACCCTGTTTATACTTTTTATGTTGCACAACCATAACCCATTTCGATTCCTTGGTTTCAGCCACTTTCGGATAAACTAAACGAGATTTCGTGTTACAAAAATAACTTTCCGTTGGATCATAACCCATACGACTTTTCACATTTTTTTGTTGTACAAAATCATCTTTGAAATAATATTTAAATTTCTCAAATTCTGCTGTACTAAACTTGTCCAATTGTGTTGCTTCCTCGTAGTTCGGTAACTCGGTACAAAAAGGTTTGCCTTCACTCTGCTCCGCACATATAGGACCATCATCGAGTGGTATTTCTGTGGTCACATTGAATACAGCCATGCCCGGTCCTACTTTAAAAATGTTGTCCATGCCCAAGTCCATACGACTTGAATTTGACTCTGATAGCACCACACGTGCGATAGTGGGTGTTATTAAGCGTAGTACACACAAGGCGACAAGTGTCTTACACAGCAGCGACGATCGGTTATTTGCCATTTTATTTTGTTGATTTTGCCTTTGTTTATTGATTATGAATCGCGAAATTTTCGTTAAATATTTTTTTTTGGTTTTTCCCAACGTCCAATGAATGGTAACAAGTGTTGATTTCCTCTGTTGAGTGTCGGGTTTTTCCCACAACTGAATGGCTTTTGAAGTGACCTTTCATTTTATACCAAAGCACACAGGTAAACTTCGTTGCTGTACGTGTCTTGGAGACAGGTAAGACGCGTATGCTGCGTGATAATTTCTGGTATTTAGGGTCAGAAACTCAGCATCTTTTGCGAAATGCAAATGTTCTTAACTTGACACTAATACAAGACAATTATATACCCAATTGTACATACAGTTTCAATAAACAGTATATCGTCCTTGAAAGTGAAAATATACTTTCTTGTTGTTGTTGTTGCCACGTCACTATTGATAGAACTCGTCAATTTAAAAACCAGACCGATAATAATCGAAGAAGTTCAAAGACTCCCCTGGACATGTTATGTTATACGAATGGACCAAGAAGATCTGACACAGAAGGTTTTTCTAATGACATCTGAACGAAGATGTAACAAATAGGTAAATTATGTCGTGCGCTTTCTTGGTGTTTCGAATTTTCGTGAGTTATCGGAAAAACTGATCCCGAATGTTTAGGGTAGTGTTGCTGATCTGAATGGTCCTTTGCTGGATATGGAACTTGTATGCCCTTTTACTAAGCCGACATACTCAGAATATGCCAATTTTAACTCAAGGTACTGGCTTTATTTCTTTGAATAAACCTCACCGCAGAGCTCGTCGGAGCTTATCTGAAGTCCATCGTCACCAAACTGGTTTTACTTTTCCTTTGCGGATCAGGTCTGGTATGCTTTTTAGGGCTTGATCCGCTCTTGGCAGCTGTTGCTTTGAAGATGCACAAAAGGTTAAAGATTCAACAAAAAATCACTCTTACCAATAAGTTCTACTTTGGACTTAGCAGGCAATTGCGAAATAAAGTCCTCCCTCTAAAAAAATTTAATACTTTATAAGTCCCCTGCCATTCTCTTCTCGTCCTGATAAATAGCGCAGCATCATGGAAGGAGGCAACATCAGTTAAAGTGAACTTTGGAGTATTCTAAGGAAAGGTTCTTTGAAGAATTGATGCGGTCTCAATGGTAAGTGGTTTGCGAATTAATGAAGTTAAGTGGAGATGGACTTACTTTTCCCAGGCGGTTAAGACCTATTTACAGGTAGGAAGAAGAATGGATTTGGAATCGAATTCTCTAATGGGATTGCCTTGAATTTGCGATTACAGGTGTAGCCCCCAAAGATGTCTCTCGCACCGACAACTTCGCTAGTAATCTAATGAGGCTACCAAAATTTCTCTTAAGATAAATTATGTTAAGATACTTATGATTAGTAGCTTACTAATAGCAAAAGATTTTGTTATTTATTCAACGCACCTTGCTCCGCACAACTGGGTATAAAAAAGTCAACTTCACATAAGATTGTGTTTACCTAACAATTGAATAGCTAAAGGCTTAAATTTAGAGGCAATAAAAATTGTCGTCGCCCATCTTTCAACTGAAAACACTTGCTGTTTGTATTACAATAACAAATCGTCATTGTTGGTCTTCGCGGAAGCGCAATCAATTGTTCGAAAACAAAGAAAGCACTTGAAATTTTTAACTAATCCTCATAAGCAGCGAATTATTTGCACCCTCATTTACTATATAATAAGCCCTTGAGTAGCTAAATATACTTTTTGTACAAGGAAAATAAAAACAAAGCAAACGAAATAGTTTCTTCACAGCAGTGGTGGGCAAATGAATGCAGTGTTCGTGTGTCGCTGTCAGCGTCGTGTGCGTACATACCTATACAGGTATTGACATGAAAGAGAGTTTAGAAGCACTGTTAACAACAACAACAACAACAACAGAGTTTAGAATCGTAGCACAACCTTTTCACTAGTAAATATAAAATTCAATATTGACCACCACTGCTTAAGTTTTATTGTATATGGCTGGAACGGGTGGAGTACATTTATTGCTAATTTTATGAAAGACAAAAGCCAAGTATTTGTGACAGAAGAAAGGATTGAGTGTGGCGCCTAGCTGCTGTTGCAAATTATGATGGTGACTGACTACATATTTTGATGTTTTTTAGAAAATATTCGTCCTGATGGTTTTCTCAGCTAAAAAAGGGCTTAACTAACTGATTCAAATGTTGATAACCTAGCAAAACTATATGTATTATGGTGATAACTTTCACTTAAAGTACGCAGAATTACATAGCACAAAATGGTGTAAAGTTAAGATGTCATCTCATATGAATTTTGGTGAAACGAAATCAGCTGGCTTATTCATTGTTGAGCACGTTTACATATCCCATCCAATGTTGGAGAAGGTTAGGTTGAAAGGGTTTTGCCCAAAATCAAGAAAAAGTATGTGGATAGTCAACACTGTCCGTTGAGAGCCCTTTCGAGAGACAATAATATTAACTTAGTTCAGTGATTGTGATTTTAACCACAAAACTTTATTTTATTTGAGTTATTAGCTACTCCTTTCTTGGGCTTCTTCCCCTTCTCTTCTATGCTGTTCCTTTACTTATAATTTTTTCTTTACTTTCAACAGTCTCTGTTTTTAATTTATTTTATTATACTATACTTAATTGTTTCTTTTTCTTGCTTCCTTCCGTTAATTTTCTTTCTTTCCTTGCCTTTTCTTTCCTTTCCTCCCCTTTCCTTTCCTTTTCCTCCCTTTCCTTTCCTCTGCTTTCCTTTCGTTTACTGTTCTTTCCTTTTCTTTTCTTTTCTTTTCTTTTCTTTTCTTTTCTTTTCTTTTCTTTTCTTTTCTTTTCTTTTCTTTCTTTTCCTTTCCTTTTCTTCCCTTCCCGTTATCATAGTTCGTTTTAATTAATGTAATTTATATTATTTTATTTTTCAATTTATTTTATATTATTTTATTTTTCAATTTATTTTATTTCTTTTTATTTTAATTGTATTTATTTCATTTTATGTTAAACTAAATCTATCATAAATGATCACTGGTGTATTTTGTTTTTGTAAACACTGCGTATATTTATGATAAATGCAGTTGCCTTCGTCTTTTGCCGATTGATAGCATTCATCGTGTTTAGGCACGATTACCGAATAGTAACAATCAGCAAAGCACTTGCACGCGCACACACCCACATAAGCAGAGCGTCACATACATATCAGCAGTCAAACAAGATTTCTATACAGAAGGTACAGACAGAAGCACGGTTACAAGCAGCGGTAGAGTCACGTTTATAGGCAGGATGCATAACTTTTCTGGACCGCCCCTACCGAGCCCAAAGATGTTTACACATAAAAAATCTCAAATTTCAGAGTCCAAAATGCTAGTAATGTTATTTGGGATATCATGTGCACTTTATTTACCTTACTATACGGATTAGGAACAATAATCGAATAACACACAGTTTTTTGTTGGGTACTGAAGTTTGCTGCTATACACATCCTCACACAAAACTAATGGTTCTTATGTGCAGACTTGCAACATTGTTCACATTGATGAAGGCGCGTTCAAGCACTTGAGATCGAAAAGTGTCAACATACTTTTGAAAACTGTGAATGTGCATAAATAATTTTATTTTCTCACTCAACTAATATTCGAGGTCAATGGAGACAGACCAAACTCTTGCTACATGTAGGTATTCAGTGATACAAGTGCGTCGACTTGTCCTTGTTTAGCACCAGACCCAATTACTACTTTTTTCAAGTACTCGTAGAGCAACACAGAGTTTAGAGCGCCGCTGGTAAGGCGAAAATCATCCATATCATTAGTGTAAGCCAATGTAATATATGGTGCCTGAATGGCTTATTACCGCCGTTAAATAAAACGCACTGTAAAGAATAGACTCGCCCGAAACCTGGTTGAGTCCGAATTTAGAAAAAGCTTTTAATGTCGAAAAAAGTCATTTGGCATAACAGCTTGAGTTTTGCATAGACACTAAGGTTAGACATGACGACATATGTATAGTTAATACGTTTTAGCATTTGCGTGTTTTCCCCTGCTTTGTCTTTCACCAAAACGCTTATTATCGATTATTCACTTCTATATATGAGGGCCTAGGGAACATCGTTTGGACTATCCTTCTAATCATCTCATTCGCTCTTAAGCAAGAATGAGTACTTAAGAACGCTCTGAACGTCGCTTACCAGGCCGGACTCGCGACCCACAGCTCTTCTGCATATAATCACCTTCTGGGGTTTTGCCGATTTTTGAAGCTCAAAGGTGCCACAGCCTTACTTGAGATTATGTCATGGCTCCGTATATCTATACCATACAATTACAATATTTCTTCTCTAACTGAGCGGAAAAGCACTAAGAGTACCTGATGGAGCCATCAGTAACCACTGAAGCATTGCACCAACACTTCGAATGACCAGCTTAGAATAGGCGCTGTACAATAAAGCCATACGCAGTAAAGCCATATGGTGTCTGTATGCCCTTTATAGGCGTGCAAAGTAGCCAACCGATTTTTATAAAATTTTCACAGCATAATCTTGGGATCACTGGTTAAAGCATAGGCTATGTATAGTTTTGAAAAAGTGGGTCGTGCCACGCCCCCAGGCTATATAAAATTTCACTTCGTCATAGCTCTGAACTTATTTGGTTTAAATTAATGATATTTGGAAATATGTGTAATTAAATCAAGGTTTACATAATTTTGGAAAAGTGGGATTTACCAAATTTTTTGTGTTTTGTTTGTCCTTTTTTCATGTGCGACCTTTATTGTTGATCTCAATGAAACTTTCACAGTGGGTTCAGGGGTTCGCTGGGGACGACACAGGCCATATATACATTTGGGAAAGCTCCCAGGCTATATAAAGCTGCTTGGTTTAAGCTAGTGATAGTTTATATATAGATATGTGCTCTATACGAGTACATCAAAAAAACAATGGAAACAGAAAGCGGTATCAGGATCAAATAAAAGTTAAGTCGATATATCTTCGAAACTATGGACATATCAGTACCCGCAGAGGAAATGGGCGAAGAAGGGAAGTGGGAATAGAAATTTGAAATAAAGAGGTGGTGTTAGAGGAAAATGAGTAGGGTTGTTTTTGTTGTTGTGGTAACGACAAAAACACTCCCCAAAGGTTTTGGGGAGTGTTGTCGAATTAACACTCCTTGGCCGGATTTGAACCCGGAACGCTCCGGTACTCCCTTGCGGTACTGCCCGACTGTTGTGGAAGCGATTTATGACCAGTGAAACTTGCTAGGTCATGTCACCACTCCTACCGTAAGGAAGGTTAAGATGGGTAATGAGAGGTAAGAGGCATCATATCCGTAGATCAACCATCAAGTTGCACGTCATTACCTTTGTGCATATTAGTTGCCTCTTGCGACCGGTATGCCTACCTGGGGCATATTCTAAACCCCTAACCCGCAGGGGGTAATGAATAGGGTAAAGAGAGTAACGGTATATGGGCGTGAGGGAAAGCAAAAGTAGAAAGAAAAAGGAAGATATAAGGATACCTATAGAAGAAGCTGAAAGTAGCGAGGGAAAATATTGTAATTTAATAAATGTAGGCAGGTAAAATTTTAGGCAGAACAACGTCTGCCGGGTCTACTAGTGTGAAATAAAGCCATGCAAATTTGAGAATTAAAGCCATATAGCCAGAAACACTCACATTTCAAAATCTGAAAAATTTCGTGTTGAACGCTTCAGAATAGCGCTCTAATTAAAAAAAAACGAAGGTAGCTCTTTAGCTAAATACGATTATTATTGGGAAAAAACCGAATGCAATTGTGAAGCGTTTTATGCCTAAAAAATCACCAAATATTCTTTTGAGTTGTGACTGTTTTTGATTTAGTGTGCGATATATTAATACGAAAAGTACATTTTTTCCCTTTGATGGAAATTGATTGAAAAATGCGGCGAAGGCCAAAATTTTTGATAAAATCGTGCGACTTTTAAATTCAAATTTTAATTTTTAATACTTTAAATTTTTTTAAAAATCGCAATGAATTTTTTGAATTTTTTAAACACCATTTTTCTAAAAATAATCATGAAAAACGTTTATTTTTATCAGGGAAAGCTGGAAGGTGACTTTAGAAATATAAAATTCTAAGCTTTAACACGATTTTAAAAATTTAAAATTTTTACTTTATTGTACTGAAATTTGGTAGGTTGAAAACTATATTTTCGGAATCTCGAAAACAATCTTTGAATAAAAAACTTTTACAATTCATAACAATGTATATATACTCGAAAAATAATTAAGTTTAGTTATAAGTTTACCTTTATATGTACATACCCTGCAAAAAGTATGCGATTAATTTCTAAAGAGAGTAATCCGCGATTAATAACTTTTGTCCACAGTAAAACTTTATTTGCGTAGCATATTCATAGGGGTGTAAGTAAATTTTTGCTTTTGTAGCATACACATAGGAGTTAAAAGTACTCGTTTGGGTAGAAAGTGGATAAGCCCTTTCGTACTCATTCGGGTATAAATGGGTACAGTTGGTCTCTCCATTGGACATGCTCAGATAAATGTGAACAGTCCAGCCCATATAAAGTGATCAGAAATGGATCGGAACAAAGTCGGATCCTCTTTTACGACTTATTCCGGATGCATCCTAGATTAATCGAATTTCTTAGAGGGTATGCAAATACATAGAGGAGTGTGCGAAATATTTTTCAACGAAAATATGTACAGAATTTTGTAATTGAAATTCTATGCGATTAAGCATTTCTCATCCTTATTTCTGAAGTGGTTGTTAAACATTGGGTGGAGTTTAGCATTTTTATACTTTTTACATTGATACACACATATATCTATGTACATGAATGTATAGTTTTATACATACTAATTTGTTGTGGCACGTTTAAAATGTATCAAAATTGTAAATTTGCATGCAACATGCAAGTTCGTCATTCAAATCTTTCCGTACAGAGTCATTCATTTGTATCCGTATGTTTGTATGTATGTGTGTAACTGACCTTTTAGCACACCATACGCATTTGAAATAAATTTGAAATGGAATAGCCACAAACCCTTTAACCAGAGCAATGGCTACAGCGAAATACCCAGAATTTTACGTGAGATTGGTGCATTTGTAAGGTTGTAGGTGAACACATATATACCCAATAGTACTAATTCAATATAATACATCAAACTGAATAGTGCTCTTCAATTCTGCAGTGGCAAATCTCAATCAGTTATTGAACCGTTCTAAAAATTGGATGTCTTGGCGCATATATTAAAACGTCTGCACCGTTTAAAGATGAAGTTGACTGAAGATTAGAATGTGACATCATATGCATGAGGACATGCGACATCTTTGGCATCATGTGATGCCATATTTTACATTCATATGATGTGATTGTTTAGCATCATATGATGCGACTTTGTAGAATTATGTGATGCGATACCTGTAATTTTTTATGTGCAGCTGTTGCTAAATATTTTTCTAGGCACATCAATAATTATTGCCTGTATTGGACATAGAGACGTTGGCTCTTTCATGTTATTCGAATTGATGAAGACGATCCGGTCAGAAGATTTTCCT
The DNA here is from genome assembly GCA_949987695.1 of Merzomyia westermanni. Classification (NCBI taxonomy): domain Eukaryota; kingdom Metazoa; phylum Arthropoda; class Insecta; order Diptera; family Tephritidae; genus Merzomyia; species Merzomyia westermanni. Next base: position 62,266,343 of record OX465290.1, read on the forward strand.
GTCAACAAAGACATTTGGCAGCAGAGTCATGAAGAGGGCCCCAATTAGTTGGAAAGAAGATAAGGAGAGTGATTTAGCCTCCCTTTTCTTTAGGCTGAAGGCCTCGGAATTTCTGTGTATTGATAAAATCATAAAACAATCCCTAAAGAATTATGGTTATTGTTTTTGGAGCAGTTTTTTATAACGTTTTACTAACCAAAATTATTCGGACAAAATCCAGAAAAAACCCACGGTCCCTTAAAAACGGTGCTTCCATTTCGAAAGTAATGAAATGTTCTTTCTAAGATCCTTAAAATACCGGAATGGTCATGATAATGTTCCGAAATTACCCGATAATCCTTTTAGAATATTTAAATAAGCCTGAAAGGTGGAGGAAATCCGCAAATAATCTCAAATAGCAAAATTATCCGTATGAGATCATCAAAATACCAATATAATCGTGATAAAATCAAGAATATCCCAAAATATGCTTTATAACATTCTCAAAATAAATCAATAAAAAATAAAATCCCGAAAATAATGACAAAATAATATTGAAGAATTTCCGAAAATACCCCCTATGAGAATCTTCTAACGAAACTAAACACTGAGGAAGGCGGAACGGCGAAACCGGTTTGTTGCAAAACCAAATTTGAAAAGGGATGACGTTCAAAAAGGGATCGTTCCAATATGCATCAGTATTCAGAAACTTCAACGCATATACCGAAATAAGCCTAGTAGTTGTTACTTCTGGGAGAAAGCGGTAATCGGTGCTCATTGTTTTTCTATTTGCAAAGATTCCTATTGGCTAGACGTTTTCTAGGTGTAGAATATCTCTCTCTTTCGATATCCGTGTCGAACTTTTGTTAGAGTGGGAATGGTGATTGTTGGTGTTGTGTTAGCGATACGTGCCCTGCCTAGTCGTCACTTTCCTTACCTAGTATTTTCATCAACGCAGAAACCTCGTGACTTGAATATTGTTAGACAAGAGTGAAATTGGTGTTAGAAGAGTCGGTTCAGTTGAGCAAATAAATAGGTCTTGGCAGACATTTGCCATATCAGGGTTCAATCTGAAGAGGTAAGATTTTAATCTGTTACAATATCCAGAACGAAGTTGAGCCAGCATGACTCTTGCCTCCCTAGGCAGTTCGCGTTCATCTTCGGCAACAGGTGCAGCTTGTGCCTAAATGACGGCATTCACTGGACGAGAACTGATAAAACTCCCCATCAAATGACTCAATGCTGCTCCTTCATCTCTTTGTTACTGGGTTTTTTCCTATCACACCCACTTGCAAACTAACACACGTACAAAATATAAACTTTTTGAATGCGTGACCACACTCATAACATGTGTAGAATTGGTTTATTGCTGCCCAGTTGAGAATGTTGCAAGCAATTTCATTTAGTCTCTGCTTTTGGTTTTTGTTATTTATGCTTGGTTGTTGCCCTCGTTGCATTGTAGTTGGTGCTTAACTGCACTGAGCATGCAAATGAGAGTAATCTTGTTTTAGTATTTTTTTTTTTGTAAAACTTGGGCAATCGCACATACAAACATTTGCTGGTTTGGCTGTTTCTGTGATTACATTCAAATGTGCTGTGTTGGACGAACACGTTTGAGCGGGTGAAAAGAATGCATTCATTTATCAGCGTTAGGCCCGGTTTTTCAGTCCTTGGTTAAGCTCAGTTTAAACTAAGTTTGCTTAAACTCGGCATAAATTTAAACTCCAGTTAAACTGCAGAGCGGTTTTTCAGTGAGAGTTTAAGGCCGCTTTTAAGATTTGCTTTTTATGCGGCAACATTGGTTTTTTTTTTATCTAAATACGGCAACAGATGACATTTGTTTACATATTCAACGCCATTGCTTCTGCTCAGTATTGTAATAGTTAGGATTTCGCTAATTTCTGCATCACTATAATCACTTTCGTCAGATGATATATCCAGTATTTAGTTATATATAAAAATGTCGTCCTTTTTTAATTGCGTTCAGTTTATTCTTTCACAACCAAAACCATCAAATGTGCAAACAGCTGACAGGTTAACTACAGTTTAAGCCTGCCAAATTGGCCGCTTAAACTACGTTTAAACTTCGTTTAAAGTTGACTGAAAAGCAACGTAACAAGTTTAAGCTTAGTTTAACTGACAAATCGAGTTAACCTTGTACTGAAAAACCGGGCCTTAATGTATTTCAATAGAATTTGTTGTTGTTGAGTAAGCAGCATTTAAAATCAACAACTTTTGTAAGTCTCTCTAGGAAACTACACAGTTTTCCAAGTTAAGATCAATTATCGGTTGTCCGTATTTTAAGATTAAAAGCTTTTATTTACATATATGCTTCGTTTACATAAATGAGATTCAATGGTCGAGTTCGACATCATGCACCTTGAACAATTTAGTTTTAAAAAGAAATTTGGCTTAAGGAAACAACCTCTCACACCGTTCGTCAGAAAGATGTTTTTTTCAAGTTATAAATAGTTTCATACCTTTTGCATATATCGTTGGATTATACGCAGCAAATTGACATGTCGGCATATTTATGTTATTCACAAGTCCCATTGACATCCGGGATACAGATGCGCGCTGAAATGTAAATAAAAGTAAATTTTATTGAAACCAAGATAGCTTGGCAAGTGAAATGTAATACTTAATGGGAAAAGTTCAAAACTACAAAACCAAAATTTGCTATGTTCGAATGGATTAAAATAAACTAATCCGAATAAGTCGAACTAGGAAAATTAAAAATCCTTATGGATACGGCTTAGTAAGCAATGCCGCCTTAGTCTGTAAACCCACACTCCAGCGCCTGACTGGATGAAAGTAACATCGAAAGAGCTGAGAGAGAGACAATGATGGAGGCCCGCGCTTGATAACGCAGGTCTCAGGTCATCTGCTCACAATCATCTTCATTGAGAAACCGACTGCTATATACCACTGATAATTGAAGTTAAGTCATTTCTAACATGGTTGACACAGACAACTTCTTAAGTTCCAAAATTTCACACAGATCATCTGGAAAAGCAACGGCTTCCATATCAGTCTTGATCTTATTCATGACAGTAAATGAGTTTAAGGCCAAGTCTAATATTTTTCTCAAAAATATTTAATTAATTATTGAAAGGCTTTTTATTTGAATAGAAAAGCTAAATTTAGACACAACCGTCAAAGCTTTTCTTATAGATGTGTATATTTCAGACGCTGCCAGACTTCTCCATCAGAGAAATTTTGGCACTTTCTGTCAACCAATAGGCTATCAGAACGATAGTTTCTGTTCAGTTCTACCACACATTGCCCAAGGGTCGATCATTGCCTTATCATTGCTAATGGTGAATTTTCTTAATGTGTATTTTTATCTTTCATCTTTCATTATCATTAGCTGTAGAGATACATAATTATAATACTAATCCTTAACTTTATTTCCACCTTTGCTCCTTATCTTAATCTTGTATTTATGTATATTTGTCTTTATAAATAAAGTAACTGAAAAACTCGAAACAATTCCGGGCAAAATTATGTCACTTTTCAAGAACTGCCTAAGAGCTTGAAGGAGTGTTTTTTTTCGGGACAAAAACCAAACTAGCTTTTCCAACCGCTTTCTTTACCAAATGAATTTCAAGCGATTTGGGCTGCTTCTTATCTGGACTGGATTAGTCAATAAATATATTATTTAATCTTTTTTTTTTTAAATAACTTACCCCATGCGTTGGTATTGCATCCATATCGACTAGCGGACAGGAAGATCGATGTTGCTGTTGGAATTTCGGTTGGTATGGTTCCAGCATACGTATTTTACCCCAACGATTAAAGAATAAAACGATAGCGCCGACCCATAGCATCAATACGAGGCTCACGATGATTATTTCGCCAGGTCTTACAACGATTTTTGGACCTTTGATATAAAAATTAGGAAATTGAGATAAATTCAAATGAGTTTTGTTCAATACTACGACTTTAATGCTAATAATAAATAATACATGCAAGCTGAGATCCAGCAGAAAGAAAGAAATGATTAAAACTAAATGAATACTGCCTGTTGGAGATATTAAATGCTTCACGTAATACGAATTCTTTATTTACTCAAGTAAGAGCACATTAAAAAGAAAATATACTCTCACATAAGCTGTGAGTTGGTCTTTGAATTGGTTCGTGATTCGTAATGAAAAATGAAGACAAATCTAGTCAAAGTCACATTAAAGCGAAATACATACAAACAATCGACAATGAAGTGTCTACAATTACCGTTTCGTGGTAATAAAGTCAATGAGTTTCTTTGTTGCACAAATCATGACGTCGACTTTTAATTACCAACGTAATGGCAGGTTGATATATTTTTCAAAGTATGTACATAAGTAATTTGTTTTAATTACTCGCTACCAAGTATCGGGTGTCTTGTGCGCTATGCGAGTCAATTCGAGTGCCATTTATACACTGTAAAAAATTTTAGTTTGAAATGTTATTTTTTGGAGGCGAATTTTGCAACAAATTCCAATGGAGGAAGGTTGATTGAAGTGAACGCATCTCGGAATATGGTCAACTGTAGCTACTCGTTCCAGCGAAAAATCCATCACGAGACCTGTGCGCCTATAAATCGAAAACGGGAAATCAAATTTAGAATGACGTGAACGAATGAAAATATGGATCTTGCGTGCTGGACATGTATTCTTTACTAGGTCTCACTAACGTCTCGAGCAATCATCTTCTGACAGGGAAGCTACTCACACATATCTGTGCAACGAAGAAATTGCTCACAGTAATACAAGGAAATTTCGACACCGATAAGCTGCCAACGACATGGACAACTAATAGTTCCACCACTCGCTATCATTAGCTAAGGAATGAAGAGAGATGGCGTTCAGACCAGGAAATGTGAGGTCGAATGCAGTGATTGTGAGGAACTTTAAATACCGTCTGATAAGAATAATGCCTAAATCATATTAAAAGATACGGCCGATGACGAAAGATTTCAAGCGGGGTGTGTTAACCACTTGCGGTGATGAACCCGTCAAACGATTATGATGAATTCAGAATGGGAATAGAACAGCTATAAAATAATAAATTAACGGAAAGACCATGAGTTGTTGAAAATTATTCATTCGTGAGCGCATGCCCTTAGTTTTGTAGTATGCTCTACCCAATTCCGAATTTTCAGTTACTGAAGTGCATCGTCGCGCAGTTGATTCGAACTTGCCAGTGCCGTTTCAGAGCTGGAACCTTACTCTGTAGTGATATTCGAAAGAAAATTTGTTTTCGAGTAATTCGTTCTCTATAAAAAAATTCGAATAGAACCATTCGTTGTTCGAGTTCCATTCTGTTGCTTTCGTATTTGATCTATCCCCTTTTCTATTGTAGAGAATGTGGTGCTCTCCACTTCGAAAACACATGCCAAAATGGTTGAAAGTTAAAAAATTCTATTCGACAACAATTTAGTAAACGGAAGTCCACAAAAATGTAATTTCTAATGATTATAGTACAACAATTAGTGTTTTTTTCATTTAAAAATAATTTTTTCGCAATCGCTGTTGACAGAAAATAATTGAAGAATGTTAGGTAAAAAACTGGAAATGAAAAAAAAAAAACATTTTACTATTTATGCAATGTATTTTTGTATTTTTCTTTGTGTTTAAAATTTGTGAAACAGTGTTGTCTACCATTATCGAATATATACTAAAGTAAATTCGTACAACTATTGAGTACCGATGTGTATTAGAATCGATTTGCGTTTTCGAGCAGAACAACCTTTCGAATAGAACTACAAGGGCCCTGCAAAATCTACTATTGGAGACGACCCATGATAACTTTACTCGACTTTAAAGTAGATTTCCACAGACGATAGTGATAACCCAGAAGAAATTTTTAATTTTAAAAGATCCTAAAATCTGTTTTCCGGACCAGAAAAATATAAAAAAAATTCTAAATCTTTTGTCCGCTTGTAGAAATGTAAAATATGAGTCCTCGTTACACTGGTTTAAGCCATTTTTTAGGGCTGTGATAATTATAATGATTATTACGAAAGCTGCTTCAGCTAAAATTTTTTAGCCAATTTTATATCAAAATATGCATAGTTCTTTCAAACTAGAATTTCGAAGCTTACGCAAAAATTCCAAAAAATATCAGAAATTTCTAAGAACTTTAATTCAATTTTAAATAATTTCTGAGTGGGCAGTTTTGTAGCCTATGAAATTCTGCTTACACTCTCTGATTTTTGCAAAAATTAAATTTCTCACAATGTTTTTTCAATTAAAAGAATTATCTGACTAAGTACTATTAGTTAAAAAATTGTCCATATATAAGAAATAACTAGACAATTTTCACCGCGAGCCACTGTATATTAGACTGGGTCGATTTATTTTTCGATAGGTTTTGGGCTCAGGAAAAAAAGTTCCACTACGCATACCCATCGACTTTGATTTTTAAGGTTTCTTTCATGACCTACTAAAAAAATTTTCATTTGATTTTAAACTTTTTATGGGACTTGTTTTGGTCGAAAAATCAACTTTTCCAAAATCCGAAAATAAAATTTTTTTCAAAAAACTGTTATCGCCAACGTTTTTAGCAGACATTTTTGGGTCGGACAGGGTATACATGGAAATTTGAAAATTAAATGAAAATTTTTTTAGTAGGTCATGAAAAAAAACTTTAAAATCAAAGTCGAAGAGAGTCAAACAAATGAAATTTCGCAGGCTCGAAATTAATTTTTTATGTATGAATAGGGGAACTTTTTTTTCCTGAGCCCAAAACCTATCTAAAAAACGATGGCGCGATATCAGTTAACTTTCGTCCATACAAATCGACCCACACTACTGTATATACTTATACCTGCCGAATTAAAATTAAACTTTTTTTAATTTATATTTGAGTTTTCTACACAATTTTATTAAAAATAAGAAATCAAAAATTGTAACATATTGATATTTTTTACTACTTAAACCTTAATATATTATTTATAATTTCGTGAAATCCCTCAGGCAAGCAATGTTTTCCCTTTGCGCTGTTTATTGTTCGTATTCAAATCATGCCTTTGGTGGCAAATTTCATTGGACTTTCCTCACACCTCCTGGCGTCACGCTGTTTGATTTCTGTTAAAATTAATCTTTTCAACAAATCATGCGAATTATCATCAGTAGTAATTGAATGTGTTGGAGTGACGGGCTCTTGTTCATCTTCTTTCTTCTTTTCTGAGTGACGTTGTATAAGCTCTAACATCAGCTGCTTCATGAGGTTTGCTTGTTCATAAGGTAATCTTGTTGCGATGTGAGGTTTATAAGATCTTAAGCTGTTTTCACTTTTCGTGCGTGCTTTTTCATTGTTTACTATTTCGCAAACCAAGAAGCATTCTTGAGGCGGTGTTTTATTATTGTCACTGATTTTGGTGGTTATAAGTTCTTGTTTCATATCAATGGGTGTTCTAGTAACAGTGGGTGCTACTGGCGTTTCTAAAATCTCATCTGCTTCCTTGCTTGATGAACGACGACGTTTAGATAAACGAAGAGATATACGGCGAGTTAATTTGTTTTTGATTTTTTGTTGAAGCCTTTCTATTTTGAATTCCTTCTTGCCTTTGGAAATACTTTGTACATCACTGGAGGTTTTGAAAATTTTCGGGAGCGTTTGGTCTGCTAATGTGCTCGACATGCTTGATATGTGAGAATCATCTTTTTTGGTGGGTAAAGTTGTGAATATGTCATGGTTTCTGTTCGTGATGACATCTTCTGTATCATACTTTACACGTTTGCGAATAGGCGATGATTCTCCGCACAATATACGTGCTGCTGCCAATGCACCAGCTGGCGATGCCGAGATGGGATTGTAAGTACTTGCTCTGCGTATTGATGACTTATCTACTTTACCACTGTAAGGCTGTTTTTTCGATTGTAAGGCACCCATGATCGTTTTTTTCTGGAAGAGATGTTTTCTTGTGCGATGTATGCTTAACAAACTTTTTAATTTAACTGATGACAGTTTTTTAAAATCCAAGTCCTTTTATAACAGAGCACAGGTAGTTCAAGTATTTATGAACTTTAAAAATTAATTATTTCAGTCGAGTGTTAAATTTCAAACATACATGTATGTATGTACTTAGCTTGACAGACGGCACGCCCCTACTTTGAACAAAAAGCGGCAGGCATATGTTATCCTTGCATGCACCTTCGTTAAGCCGACTTGTCATGTGTATTTGGTGTGCTAATGTTAGTAGCGGATACAGTTAACCTGTATCGGTACCAATTTCTTTGTTCGACTAAAGTTTCCTTTATAACTACCTGCTAACCTTTTTTTTGTGACATGTTTCCACCATTGCTATGCACGCCACTGTGCTGCGCTATAAAATCACCTAAAACTTGAGTTCATTCAGCAGTTAATACCAAATAGCACTTGCAACTACTTCTTAATTTAATATATTTACATCACAATGGGCGCTTTGCAATCGAAAAAATACCGTACCATCGAGAACAATTGCAGCACATCTACTTTATTGGACATCGAGAGTAGCTACAACATAAACGAGTCTAATTCTAGAATACCTGCGATATCGACCATCGAAAGTAATTCCAGCACAGTTACGCCTGTCATTGCAGAAGTTCAATGCACGAAACCACACAGAATTTTCAACACAAAACGAGAACTGTTTTTATTAAACCTTATTGATATGAATAAATCTGATATATAATATCTTAGAAAATTATTAAAAAACTGTTTTATTTCAAAGTTTTGGGTAGAGGACTGTAACTAAGGCTCTTGTTTACAATCGATTATCCGACTAATCGATTAGTCGAATAGCAACTATTGAGCTGTTTGAAAATCGAATAGCAAATTTTCGATTTTACTAACCGAATACTGCCGGTTGATAAATATAATTTTTAAAATAAAAATAAAAAATTCAACATTTTCTATAGTTGCAACACATGTTTATGAAGGTGATGAAACTCAGTTCCATGCAAATAAAGCATCCATTGTCAATAAAAAACACAACTAGTCGAATGTAAACAACTATTTGATTAGTCGATTAGTGATAATCGATTACTTATTCAAACAACTGCTCCAAATCGATTAATCGACTATTCGATTATCAAGAGCTCTAGCTGTAACCCCATATTTCGTATATCGAACTTTACAATCAAGAAACCATGGAATATTGAATAACTAATTTATAAAGAAAATATCATATCGATAGTGGGTGCGTTAGACCACAGTTCCTTGTAAGTTGTTAAGAAGGAGCCTGACTTAAATACCATAATCACAAAAAAGAATTGAAATTTTTAAAAATACCGCTCATCAACAAAAAGAATTATGATAATTCTCATTAATATCTGACACCCCTAATTTTTTGTTATTTACAATCTCGAAAATCAGGGGGGTGTTGTCCGAAATAACAAATATTGACTTGCCTACATTTGACAAATTGTACTCTCTTCCCTTTCTCGCTTCTCTTCCTCCTTCTGGAATTTTTCTCTTTCCATATTTACTTCCTCTTCTTTACAAAGTTTTAGACCACCTCATTTGTTTCTTTTCTTCTCCTTTTCCACTTATCCTCATTTTCTTTCCTTCCGGCTTCTTTATTCCACTTCTACTCTTCCATAAAAACGATCTCTTTATAGTTTGAGTGTATGTAAAAATTATAAATAAACTTCTGCAATAAATGAATATGCCACTAATACAACAATTATGACAATTCCCTTCTTTTGCTGAAACTTTAATTTAGAATTTTTTTAATAAACACCCTAGCTTAAAATTGGTTTCAATAATGCCCTATTTCAGAATTTGGTTCAAGAACGCCCTCGATCAGAAAGATTTTCCAAAACGCTCGATCTCAAAGAAATTTCAATATATTTTTAGCTGAGATAGGGCGGTAGTGAATCGAATTTTGAGACGAAAGATATTCCAAATTTATGAAAATATCCTTAAAATATGAAAATATACAAAAAATATGCAAATATATAGAGTATACTAAGGATAAAATAAATAATTTCTTTGCATAACCACCTCAAAAACTTGATCCGGGGTTTCTATGATGCCAAACAAAAATCTACAATTGTGCTCTAAATATGGGAGTTAAAGTTTAAATTGAAAACAAAATTTAAATTAAACTGATTGGGCCATAATCATAGTCGCCTTTTAATTAAAATCTTTTCTTAACTTGACTATGATAGACATGAAATGATGTTTATATTATAATCATGTTTAAGTAGATAAAACTCTTTTTTTAATTCAACGTTGACTACGGGCCACTCAATTGAAGTTACTTCTCTGTATAAGAAGAAATTCAAAAAGGCAATCTTAACCCTCTAACGGGCCAATTTTTTTGAAAAAGAAAAAAATTCATATTTTGTAATTCTAGTGCGATAAACTCGAATCTTAAGTCATATATCCAAAAGGGCTCATAATTTTGCTTCCGGGGCAACAATAGACAATTTGAGAACTCGATTAGAAACATAACACTGTTACAAAAACGACAACATGAGGCTTAAGAGGTAGAGCAAAGTGAGAGAGAGGGATTTGTTGACCTGCGAACCAAAACATATTTTGAGAACCACTTTTTCTGTCGCCACAAAAAAATTTTTAACTTGTTTGAAAGATAAGTCAACATTCCTTATTTTCTGAAGTATATTAAGTATGCTGAAACTATATTATTACATGGATAGATATAAAGACATAAATATAGCTAAATATATACAGGCCATACTAATTATTATTGTATCTAGTCCGGGTGATTGCTGCTCTGGGTTCAAGGAATGAGCTGCTTTCAATAAATCTGCTTCATTTTCCTTATAATTTTTATATTTTCGTCGTTTTGTTTTGTGTATTAGATTGCTGCATTGCTTTCCGGACAGGACTTCTACGTTAACTTCCAAAATTTTGCTAAGTTCGTGAATTTTGTTGTGTGAGCAAGACTCACATTTTTCAATGTTTTTCTTAGGTTGTGGAATACCCATGATAACCCAAAAATTTTACTGCTACTCTGGTCAAAAATGCAACTCCTTTTATACTGTGAAGCAGGTAACTGTTTCCTATGTAAATTGTTGCTTAACGAGTTCAAGGCCAAGTGTTCGTTAACAGTTTAGGTTTTTTTTTAAGAATTTCAAAAACAATGAAATAGTGAGTAGATACTCTTGATTTCTACATTATCTTTAAAATATGTATAAATACTAATGAATTTCATTGCAATTGACCTCGAGCTTGTTTGCAAAATAGACATAAATGTACAGTCGCTGAAAAATAATATGGCGCATAGAAAACCGCAATAACGAAAATGTTTTCAAGCAATCGAAAGTCTATTCATTTTGCATTTGGTGGCAGCATTATTTTGACCGGGAAGTGAAGTTTGTGCACTTTTTATAGCTTTCTTTAAAATACGACGCGTCTTCATACAAGAGCTTAATCAAGTAAAGAAGACTCAATGCTTACAATTATCAAACCAATAGAGAGTTCTGCGTAATTATGAGCTCTGTCGTTCGTTTCCAACATATCTTTCTTAAAAGCTCAATGCCTGATCCTTGAGAAGGACAGAAAATACTTAGCTGTGTCATCATACTCAGGGCAAGAAGCAGGAGTTTTTTTCATGTATTCTAATCACAGAAATGCATGTATACCATAGAAATTAAAGTTACAGGAATCTTAGCTTTATGAAGGACTAGTAGCTTATTTAAGTGAATGTTTGTATATTATTTTATTATTTGTTCAGAGAGTAGAACTAGGGATGCGGAGCACATGTTTGAGTAATATTAAATTATTATTATTTTTTTTTTAATTATTTGCTCTAAATAGAAAGGGGGGTGCGGGGCACCGTCACACCTTGTATGTATTTATTCGGGGCGAGCATTGGCATCCTCATTTGCGCTATGAAAAAAAACCCCGATTTGGGACTGCAAAATATAAACTATATCTTTGGAATATTTCAGCAGCTGGTTGCGAATTATAATAGCATGCAATGCAAATAAAATTGAAGAAAGAAATATTTACAGCTTATGTCGCTTAAACACCAGGCATACTTTCTACGCCTTACCGTCTACTTCTATGTAGAACCGGTTGCTTGCCCCATTATAGCTTGTACAGAGTTCACCTTGGCCATGTGGTCAGTCACCTTAATTCACCTTAGAGTTTCTGTTTGGAATTTAGACGCAATAATCTCTGATGGAACTCAATATAAACGAGTTAGCCGTGTCGGGGGCTATCAGTAGTGCTAGTCATAAGACCTTCTTCTTTAAATGGTCATCTAACCGCCCGGGCGATTTTGACCGTCCAACTTAGCTCGCCAGTCGTTTCTTCGTTGCGCCAACTGGCGCCAATTGGAAACACCGCGGGATCGGAAATCGGTCTCCACTTGGTCCCCAGTCATAAGAGCACCTTCTTATATATCAAAAAGGTTGAATTCTATACGGAGGTAGCGCTTACTAACTACAATTCTTCGGATGTGAGGCAGGCAGGGGCATTAGTGGAAATATTTCAGTATTACACTGCCATTAGTCAGGGTGAATCCGGGTTCGATGGCAAGGGAGCATACGGCTAATGCCAGTTTTGATATTTTTCTACGGTTTGAGCTGTTCTTTTTTTCTTGAGCATGAATATACCCTTTCATTGCTGAATACCTGAATGGGTACTATCGGAGAAATCCTCTTAGTACCCTATAAAGTCGACTTCACAAATTAAAATTGACTTATCCCAAATTTGCCCATAAGGGACGACTATAGTCCACTGTATATGAAAGAGATTAAGCGTGGCTCACTCTCTATAGAAATAACCGACATGAATCTACCATAAATCGACCCAGTACGACTTGAAGCGAGATCTCCCCAAGCGATGACATCCTTTCGAATCAATAACCGAGATTTTTACACTCTGTGATCCCATTTTACTAGTCTAGGAGCAATGGAGGAGACCTCCTCCAGTTATTAATAAAAGAGTACGCCCTTCTATATATTTTTGGGGCGAAAGTAGATATTTCTCCCCCTTCTACTTCTAGCTAACAAGTTTTTGAAACAAACACAATTTAAAAAAAGATTTAAATTATAATTACTATTGTATAATAATTAATCTTTTATTTGTGAATATGAAAGGTATTTATGTATGAGTTCTATTCCATTGCTTCCATTACTTTATTTGCTTCCAAAGAAGGCTTGAGACATGGTCATTGGTCTTTTGGGAGGAATGTGAAATGTCTCCCACATTACTCTCCTGGGAGGTTTTCTAAAATTCTCCAAAACTGCCCCAAGTAATAACAAAAACTCCATTATTGTTTTTTTGGCGATGAAAGGTAGTTTTTCTATTACTCGCCCTCCTAGGACATGTAATGCTAAAAAGGAGTATACAAAATTATATGGTGATACACAGAAGTATAGGGAGTAATCCAATACTCTCAAGGGAGTACTACGGGATTAATAAAAGGATGATTCCTGATTTTACTAGGGAGGCAATCAAAATTGGTTTGATATTGAATGAAAGAGTCAAATAATACGAGTAAATTTTTTAAGTCAAAAATAAAAATTTAAATTTAATGCTTAACAAAAAGGTCAACAGCGAGCGCTGCTCAGAATAACGACTTCTACTTTTTTTAATTCTGAAGAAATGTATTCTTTTTATTTTAATGGATTGGCCTTAATATCATCACTCTTTAGGAATTACCTACATACATAACATAAAATCCAAGTTCGTTAAAAGCCTCAGGTAGATCCGCGCAAGCTGAAACAATAACAATGCTAACCGAAAAATGACAACGCACCTTTTGTTCAATGCAATACTTTTGGGTGCAAAAAAGGGAGGCGTGTCGCGTTAATACCTGAGCTTGGTGCACACTCTGCAGTTTTAGGCACGTAAGTTTGCGCTAGAACTAGTATAAAACGAGCAAAAAATTCGCAAGACTTCAACAGTCCACTCTTAACATTTGTTAAGCACACATCTCAATAGCAGCTATTCACAAAACTGCAAAAGACATTTATATTGAAAATGGGCGCCTTGCATTCAAAACAACACGAAATCGCCAAAGATACTACCAACACACATTTCATTGAAAATTACTTGGTTAAAGGTACTTACACACTGCGACGTCACACAATTTCCGCTCCACACATGCCTGCCTCAGCATCACCAGCCGGCGCCGCAGCTTCCACGCTAATTTTAAATGCTGGAAGTACGCCATTTTCAGTATGTAAGCGTTCGAAGTGTGAACATGAAAATATATCAAAGGAGAACCCCAATGGACTCGAGGATAACACTACAACGCTTGAAAAGGAAAATACCTTCAAAAATATGAGTAGCCACATAATGTCCAAAAACGCTCTAAAAGAACTTAAATTTTACAATGACTCCATAGTCAACGGGCAAGACAACCACTTTGAAAATGACCAAGAAAAATTAGAATTTGATATGAATCGTCGTCGTGTAACATTTAATTTACCTAAACGCCGGCATTCGTACTGTGTCAAGAGTAAACCAAAGCAGGAAAAGTCGATTCCAACAGCAGCACCATCTGTTATGATCAGCGAAAATGAAAGCAACAGCGATCTTGATACTAATGGCAATTACGATGCGACGGCGTTAGAATGCAACAAATATTTAGCTGCAAATAAAGAAGCACAACTTTCATATATTTCAGCCAAGGAGCACGCTTTCAAAATGAAGACAGTTATGGCAGAACTCTTGCAACGCAATATCATAACGGATGAGATAAATCTAGAAGATCTATGGGCAACAGAAATTATGAGCAGCGATTATTCGGTCAGCTTAAAAGATCAGTGTAATCCAAGTGATGAAATAATTGATGAGATTTTTAAAGAAATTCAAAACATGAACAATCCTTATGATATAAGAAAAGATTATTACTATTTATAATTTAATTATTTTAAATGAAAAATCCGATTCTTTAGTTTCTTGTAAAGATTAAGAATTATTTGTAATTAAATTGCATGAAAAATTAATTAATTATCGTGTTAATACTTATTTTATTTTTCAACACTTACAGTAAAACCCTTTCGTTTTCAACTTGCTACTAGTCTCTGGCTTACTATGGGGTATTTTGATGAAACTTTACTGAACATAAAATACCTTATTAGCGGTTGTCATTTGGAGCGTTTCATAGCTATAGCAAAAAAAGCATATTGACATATTTTCAATCAAAATGAAGCCCACCTAATTCCACTCTAACAAAGTACAAGTTTAAAAAATAGCTTTCAATTTTCAGAATTTTTTCCAGCTTAACTATGGCAGGGCGATTTAAAAAAATGCACTTTACTTTCTACACTTACACATAATCTATTAATTCAGTTGGTCTAGTTAGATTTTCTTGATTATCAGTTGGTGCATTATCTTTTCTCATTAAAAATAGTGGCTTGAAACCTGGCTGCGATTCCCAGCCGCCTTCAATATAACACAGAATGACTTTTGTTTAAAATGAAGCCGGTCACTTTATTTGATAGCGCTCTGCTTTATCGACAAATGTCTAGCAGAGACAAAAACCGCACTATCTACATACCACACTCTACATTCTGCACCATGAACTCTTCGCTAACAACGATTCTTATTGCAGATTAATCAAATGAAAAGAATTTTAGAAATAAAAATTTGTATAAGGTGGAAAATTTGTATGGTCAGTTTTTGGTCGCCATGTTAACTACCTGACAATTAAAGAGATAGTGACATTTTGTGCTACCCGTTCCATTAAAATATCTTGTTTGTGTTGCCTAAATTGTTTCAAAATTTTTTAAATAAATTTTGTCTAGGCTGAACTTAAATTGAAAAAGAAGTATAAAATTTAAAATACGAGTTGTTTATTTAATTGCAAACTAAATATTTATGCAAGACGGAAATAGTCATCAGTAAAGACATTCTAATATTAATCTGAACCTCACAGAATAAATGTATGGTGATTCAACCCAGCTGCGAACGCAGGTGAATCATATAGACCAACACCTTTCCTCTATTCCATAACAAACAATATTGAGCCCCAGTCAATGCTCAGATGATATATAGGAGGGAGAAAAAACTGTATATATTTTATAATTTGTCGCAATATATGTTGAATTTTTATAATGTCATACTGAAAGCAAAGCCTATGTTATAGTATTTATATGAATGGCTTTTGTGTCTGATTGGTGTTAGGAGAAAATTTGACATAGAAGGTATCGCAATCATAATTATTACCGGTTTTTTTGACATAGCACATATTGCTTCTGAAAGATCATCGGATTTGAAGTTTTGCTAGCAGTTTGACTGAATGTAGAATAAAACAGTTGGTTGAACATAAAATATTTATTCCATATTTCAAATATCAAATAAAAAAACACAAGTTCACCAAAGAAAACATTAAAATCTACGATTTAATGTAATTTACGAATGTGGGTACATGTTTCAATATTTGTACATCCATATTCTAAGTTATCATAAAAAAATGATGATCGGATAGTATTAACTCTTTCAATTCTTGAAGATGCTCGAATTTGGTTATTTCTATAGCCAGTGGCTTTGTATAAAGTGAAGGGCGTTCACTTAAACCAAACCAAGTGACTACTTTCGGTCGTCTAGGTACATTTGCCCAGCACTGTTCAAAGTCGGTTTTGTATTGAACTACACCATCCTTGGGATCATACTGTAAAGCTACAAGGTCCGTAACACATGGATCACCTTTTCTATTGCCTGGTCTTAAGCTTTTATGGTTTCCCTGGGAAAAGTTGAAAAAGTCTTTATAATTCAGAAAAACCTTTTGTAAGGCTCAGGATTTTGCCTACCTGATTTTATTAAATTGATATATTCCGCAGGAACAAAAATATCTCGTTTACGCTCACGCAATTTCTTCTCGATTACACTGTGAATCGAATCAACTTCCATCTGCGTATGACCAACCTCGAGATATTTTTGTTCCATGGTAACGCTACTCTCTATAGCCAAATCGAGCAAAGCGTTGGCCAATGTCAGACAGCGGTTTTGATAACCACAACCATCGCTCCATAGTATAATTTTTGTTGGGCGCAGATTATCGATATCACGCCTAAGATGTCTAATCAAGCAAGATGCAAAAAGGTGGCTTTCTAGGCCTGCGTTCCCTTCATGCCAAATATAACATGAAACATCCTTACTTTTCATGTTGTAAATAGTATAATTGTGCACTTTTAACTTGGTCTTATAATAAGAAGCAAAAGCTTGAATGCTGGAACAAATTAAGGCAGCTTGTACATCCATGGTGTAAACTAAAGTTGGGCTTTCATTACAAGACTTATCATTTTCCTTTTCAACCCTTGCATTATTTTTTTTTCTTTGATGCTCATCATACAAAGGTCGGGAAAAATTACCCTGTTTAAAGCTTATACATTTATTGCACTGGTCTTTTCGTGGGCTAAATATGTCATAGTTTAACTTTCTTAAAATTGCATACGTTAAGAAAAAATCATAGAACAATAAAAAAAACTAAAACTAAAAAAAATCTGAAAAAATCAAAAAAATATGTTTTGATTACTTTAGATTTTTTGTTTTTGATTTTTTTCAGTATACAGCACGTAAATGAATACATCAGCAATACTGAAAAAAATCTAAAATAAATCAAAAAAAAGTATTCGACAATGATGGATGCAAAAAGTCTATGTAAATTTTCTGTAAATTAAAGTTTATTAATTTTTTAATTTAAGTGAATATATTTTTAAATGTAAGTGAAATTTTTAAAATAAGTGTAATATGTATGTCTTGCTGGACAAATTGTTTGTTAATGTTTGTTTTGTTTCATTTTATATATTTTATTAGTGAAATATACAGCCTCCCTGAGGAAGATACGAAAAAGTATCGAAACGCGTAGGAGAGAAAGAGAAAACTTTGGTTTTTGTCTTTAATTGATCGGCCAAAAAGCTCCATAAACCCCAGTCAATAGTCAAGTTGGTTTTATTAGTTTAGATTATTTTAGATTTTTTTTTTGATTAGTTGGAACATAATCATTAAAAATTATAAGTAATGTTAATCAACCATTAAATGGATTCTCAAGAAGATAATTAATCAAACCGGTAATCATAATGATTAGTAATCATCAAAGACTTAATTAGTGTTGAATTTCGAAGAGGGGATTTTAGACAATTTTCACTGGTAACAAGCTAGTGGGTATAACCAGTTTACCAAAAATAGCCGTATTTCTTTAATGATGTTTAGAGCTTTTAGTAAATTCATAGTTTATTTCAATTACTCAAACTTACCACTCCCCACCGTGCTGGAATTGAATATGCTGCCTACATCTTCTTGGCTGCTGATATAATCTGAATTCGTTGCTAAGGCAGATCCAGTCTCTTCGATTTCCACAATAAAATTTGTACCAGCCCAGCCAGAGCCCCATTCTAGAATAAAGCAGATGACATTTGATAAATATGTACAAACGTTATTTCTTTTTGTTTGGAATTTATACAAAAAAGCTCCATTTCGTTAGAACATATAAATAGGCCCTCTTTACCATTTTACACAATAATACTGCTACATACCGCAAGACTGTGAAATGTTCCATTGAAAAATTATTCGAAACGCCAGAGAATAAAATCAAATTTCAGGCTAGCACCTTGTATATGCATTAGAACTATGCCGGTGTTGTTCCCCCTGACAAACAAGAAGTCATATAGCGATTCCAATAATCTTTACGTCTTGATTCCAGTGTTGAAACAACATTCCTTGTACCGAAAAATAAATAGTCTGGCTACTTTTACACTTTTTTGGCATTCTCTCACTGAAAGTTGCAGCCTAATTGGTGGTAACTACCAAAATAGGTTACCCATGCGAATTAGGCGGTTAGAATATGTGCAAGGTAGTTATACCGGTTGTAAGAGGTGACTAAAATCCACAAAGGGTAATGACGTGCAACTTGATGGTTGATCTACGGATATGATGCCTCTCACTCCTGATTACCAACCATCTTGCGGAAGAAGGGGGTGAAATGACGTAGAAGGTTTCACTGGTCACACCAAATCGCTCCCACGAAAGTTGGTCATGTGCCGCAAGTAAGTACCGGAGCGTACCGGGTTCATATTCGGTAAAGGTCGGCCACTTCCGGAAACACTCTCCAAAACCTTATAGTAGTGTTTTTGTCGCTAAACACAACAACTGAAACAGGTGGTAACGTGGCATAACCGCGAACAAATCAACGAGCTTCGTAAATAGCATTTCCATGTAGGCCAAAATCGCAATAAATTTAACTGCATACTGAACGTAATGGTTTTCGGTGGCATCCAGGTTCCTCCAGGTTCCACATTACCGAGTACGCTCAGAATAAGACCATCAATAACAAAGTACCTCTAACTTTCTCTGTGATCCTTAAGTTTAGTTAGTTTGTATTTAAACGCAGTTCTCGCAAGCTCGTCGGAACTTTGAAACATTCATTCCTTAATTATTTAGCTCTACACCGCCTATGAAATTTTTACAGCTCGACAAAAAAATACGATACTCATAAAGTCTTGCTCAAGAAGAGGCCAAGTCATCATAAACCTTATTTTTCCAAAACCGTTGGACTCCCTTCTTCTGCTGCCAAAGTGATGCATCTATAAAAGCTACCTTTTGTCCCGGAGCATCTTTATCAATTCTCAATACAAGGTCAGCGGCGCCCTTTGGACAGCCAGGATAACTAGTTCCCCCCTTATAAATTTGGATAAAAAATAACCTTTCGATACATTTCTGGAGGGTTTATCTCATATATGTATTAAAAACTTAATTATTCATTGTGCTTACCTTCTGAAACTTCTGGCGTTGGCTTTGGGCGTGCTAATAATTTCTCCAGTTTGTCGAGCTGCAATGCCAAAAAAAAAAAACAAATAAATGATGTGAAAATTAGATGAACAAATGGAATCAAAAAAAAAAATGTATAATAAAAATAAATTACATAGTTTGGTGTCTGTACACATTTGCAAATACTACGATATGGACCAATAGACAAAAACTCATGCTTACCTATCAAAAAATTTATCCTAATACAGAGCTTATTTCGTTTCGTAAAAAGGCTTACAACATAAGACATTTCGCTATGAACGAATAAAGCTCAAAACATTGGTGCGTTATCGGTAACCTTATAAAACAGCTGATTCAACCAACGTTATGAGAAACAATGCATTTAATTTTTAGCCTCAATATTGGCATTCCCATCATTGGTTCCATCGTCAGGGTATGTGATATTGGGTTAATCAAAATAGTTTTACTATATTTCCATGGCTGCGTCGAAGATCACCTGATTTCAGGTAACGTTTGGAAAACGCCATACCTAAGAGTTCTCTATCTTACAATTTTTTTCAATATCGCCCCATTCCAGAATTAGTTAAATCACCCCCACCTCGGAAAGAGTTGCAAAAATAGATAACACAAGCAAGAAAAAGGCTGTCTTCGACTGTGCCGAAGACTTTGTACCTTTCATGAATGCGCATCATGGTTTCAAGTGTCCGATCATTACTTACAATTAGTACAAACTCTGCAAAACTGTTAATTTAAAGATATCTACTAGCCCAAACCCATTTATCGGAACAATCGATTATATGGTGCTATATGTTATAGAGGTCCGATCTGGGTGATTTTTAACACGCACATTACATATACAATATTTACCAAACCTGCAAAATTTTACGTTCCTAGCTTTTTAATTGCAAGAGTTTTAGGCCAAATCCCGTTTATCGGAACAATCGATTGTATGGGAGCTATGCGTTGTATTGTTCAGATCTTGCTGGTTCCGACAAATGATTAAGATAAAATAAAGGACCCTTAGCAAATTTCCTTTCCTGATCATTTCGGTATACTTGTAGGTGGGTATATCTCTTCTTCTTCTCATACTTACAAACATCGGACCAAAGTTATAATACCATTTGGTATTCATGAAAGGTATAATAAATTGGATAGATCATTTTGGAAAAAAAATTCAGAGATAAAGTGTTTTTGAAAAATGTTCGGAAATGATGTGATCTTTCACTCCGCCGTTGATTTACCTCGTTAAAAGACCCATCTACTTCCGAAACACGCATCACTGTTTTCGTTTTCTAGGTGCTTACAACTGCTTAGACCAGTTTTTACTGTCCATATGTGAACTTTCATAACATACACATTTACATCTATAACTTCATATTGCATATTCTAACACCTGTTTTAAAATTTGGCGATTTGCCAAAACAAAGTCATCGGGCTCCTTTGCAGAAACTCTGTTGTAAATGATTAAATTTTACAACAACTGCATGTTTGCTATTTAACAAAAAACCAAAAAACAAAATGTTGAATAAATTCAGCACTTAGCAAATTAGAACCATGTGGTATGTTTCAAGTTTTGATTGCCCTTCTACTACTTACATCAGATTGGTTTAATATTATATAGCAGCTTACAGACAGGACACCACTGCAGTCTGAACGCTTTAAGCAAAGGAATGTTTGGAATTTTAAATACACATTCATGGTGTGTCAATGCAAAACGAAGTTCTACTATGGTGCTGAACGGAGACATACTTATCTACATACACAGTAACCCTGCAGGGTACTCAGTAACTAGTGAGACAAGTTCAGAATTATGTTTAAAGTGGCTAGTAAGAAATAATTCCATAGTAATTAAGTTTTTACTAGTTCAAAATCGGTAGTTGAGTAACAAATATTTTTCAATTTAAATTCAGTCTAAATAGAAATTATTCTTTTTAGAATGCCCTTCAGCGAAAATTATTCAATTAGTTTTTATTGTTTTATTTTATATTTTAAAACACATATTTTTAAGGAGAACCGATAAAAATTGAATTGTTTCCGAGTGTCAAGAATGGGCACATAAAAACAAAATTCCATTATTAGTAATTATAATGCCGCAGATGTTGGTGATTGCGCAATGGGGTGGCAAAATGGATAGAAATAGGAGTTTAGCTGACAAAAAACCACCGTTCTGATAGTATAAAGATTAACAAAGCATTTAAAAGTTTTTTCGATAAAGAAGTCTAGTAGCTTCCGAAACGCATCTATTAGAAAAGCTATGGTGGTTGTCTCTTAATTTTCGCCTTCTATTCAAATAAAATCTCTTTGTACTGAATAAAAAAATTTGTTAAAAAATATGAACAATAATAATGATTTATCAACACTTTTTCCCTTTTATTGATTATTTTCCAATTGATAAAAAAAAGTGATTTAAAAAAAAAAAGGAATTTCTTTAAATCTTATTTTGTTATTTCACGAATTTTGAATTCAAAACGGTGCATTCATCACTTTGGTTTATTTGAATTTTTGTTTCATATTTTATTTAATAATGTTAGGTGCTTAAATATTTATATAAAATTTTTCAAAACACTAATATCTTAAGATGGTAATTAATTACTGGCTTCTGCAAACAATTGAAATAATCATTGTCATTTCAAAGTTAGATTTCTTTTTGGTTTAGTCATCCTAATTAAAAAATATAAAGTTAAATGTCATGTTCTTCTTCTTCTTTAAATGGTCATCTAACCGCCTGGGCGATTTTGACCGTCCAACATAGCTCGCCAGTCGTTTCTTCGTTGCGCCAACTGGCGCCAATTGGAAACACCGCGGGATCGCAAATCGGTCTCCACTTGGTCCTTCCATCGGAGTGGTGGTCTCCCTCTTCCTCTGCTTCCACCGGCGGGTGCCGATAAGAATACCTTCTGGGCTGGAGCATCTTCGCTCATTCGCACTACGTGGCCTAGCCAGCGAAGCCGCTGTGTTTTAATTCGCTGAACTATGTCGGCGTCTGCGTAAAGTTCATACAGCTCATCATTAAATCTTCTTCGGTACTCGCCGTCGCCAACGCGTAGAGGTCCACAAATCTTTCGAAGAACCTTTCTCTCGAATACTCCCAGAGCCGCCTCATCAGATGTTGTTAGTGTCCACGCTTCTGCACCATATAGCAGGACGGGTGCGATGAGTGACTTGTAGAGTGTTATTTTCGTTCGTCGAGAGAGGACTTTACTTTTCAATTGCCTACTCAGTCCGAAGTAGCATTTGTTTGCAAGAGTAATTCTTCGTCGGATTTCTAGGCTAACATTATTGTTGGTGTTAATGCTGGTTCCCAGGTAAACGAAGTCCTTTACTATTTCGAAATTATTGCTGCCAACAGTGGCTTGGTTGCCAAGGCGCGAATGCGCTGACTCTTTGCATGATGACAGAAGGTACTTCGTTTTGCCCTCGTTCACCACCAATCCCATTTTCTCCGCTTCTTTTTCTAATTTGGAGTAAGCAGAAGTTACGGCGCGGTTGTTAAGGCCAATGATATCAATATCGTCAGCATATGCCAACAGTTGGACGCTTTTATAAAATATTGTTCCAGCGCGGTTAAGTTCTGCAGCTTGTATTATTTTCTCCAGAATTAAATTAAATAAATCGCACGATAGGGGGTCACCCTGTCTGAAACCTCGTTTAGTTTCGAACGGCTCGGAGAGGTACTTCCCAATTCTGACCGAGCTGGCGGTGTTGCTCAAGGTCATTTTGCATAGCCGTATAAGTTTTGCGGGGAAACCAAATTCAGACATAGCGGCATATAGGCAGCTCCTTTTCGTGCTATCGAAAGCGGCTTTAAAATCAACAAAGAGATGATGCGTGTCGATTCTTTTTTCACGGGTTTTTTCCAAGATTTGGCGTATTGTAAAAATCTGGTCGATGGTAGATTTACCAGGTCTGAAGCCACACTGATAAGGTCCAATCAGTCTGTTCACATCAGGTTTCAGTCTTTCGCACAATACGCTTGATAGGACCTTATATGCGATATTCAAAAGGCTGATTCCGCGATAGTTGGCGCAGTTTGCAGGATCGCCCTTCTTGTGGATTGGGCAGAGAACACTTAGATTCCAATCTTCAGGCATGCATTCATCCGACCAAATTCTGCATAGAAGCTGATGCATGCGCCTTACCAGCTCCTCGCCTCCGTGTTTGAATAGCTCAGCAGGCAAACCATCAGCGCCAGCTGCTTTATTGTTTTTCAATCGGGATATTGCTATTCGCACCTCATTGTAGTCGGGTTGTGGAACGTCAATTCCATCATCTTCGATTGTGGGCTCGGGTTCGGCATCTTCTCTGGTTTCTTGCTCAGTTTCTCCATTTAAAAGGGCAGAGAAGTGATCCCTCCATATTCTGAGTGTTCTCTGAACATCGGTCACCAGGTCGCCGTTCTCATTCTTACAGGAGTTTGCCCCGGGTTTGAAACCTTCTGTCATTCGCCGAATTTTTTGATAGAATTTTCGGGCATTATTCCCGTTGGCCAGCATCTCAAGCTCCTTTATTTCACGCTTTTCTGCCTCTCTTTTTTTCGCCCGGAAAAGCCGCCTCGCTTCCCTCTTCAACTCGCGGTAGTGTTCACACACACTCCTCGTTGCATTCGATCTCAGCGTTGCCTTGTAGGCTTCGTCCTTTCTTTTCGTTGCAGCGCGGCACTCTTCATCATCATACCAGTTGTTTTTTCGCGTTCGCCGGAATCCAATTACTTCTTCGGCTGCGGTACGGAGTGCTCCTGAGATATGATCCCACTGCTCATGCATTCCACTAGGTTGAATTGTGCTCTCGGAGAGCAGGTGTGAGAGGCGATCTGCGAAATAATTGGCGGTCTGTTGCGATTGCAGCTTTTCGACGTCCAGCTTTCCCTGCGTTTTTTGTTGCACCTGTTTTGTCGTACAGAGGCGGGTACGAATCTTGGCTGCTACTAGGTAGTGATCAGAGTCGATGTTAGGTCCTCGTATTGTGCGAACATCTAAAACGCTGGAAGCATGCCGTCCGTCTATCACAACGTGGTCGATCTGGTTGCGTGTTTTTCGATCGGGGGACAGCCATGTAGCCTGATGGATCTTCTTGTGCATAAACCTAGTGCTGGATATGACCATGTTTCGGGCACCGGCGAAGTCGATCAGCCTGAATCCATTTGGCGAAGTCTGATCGTGGAGACTGAACTTCCCGACAGTGGGGCCAAATACACCCTCCTTACCCACCCTGGCGTTAAAGTCGCCAAGCACGACTTTGATATCATGACGGGGGCAGCGCTCGTATGCTTCTTCCAGGCGCTCGTATTCCTTTTCCACGTCGTCCTTCTCTTCCGTCGGTGCATGAGCGCAGATAAACGATATGGTGAAAAATCGTACTTTTATGCGGATTGCAGCGAGACGCTCGTTCACGGGTGTGAACGACAGTACTCGGTGACGGAGTCTCTCTCCCACCACAAATCCCACGCCGAATCTGCGCTTGTCTTCATGCCCACTCCAGTAGATGTTGCAAGGTGTTTTGATCGTGTTTCCTCGCCCCGTCCATCGCATCTCTTGTATGGCGGTGATGTCAGCTTTTGCTTTCCTCAGGACCTCAACCAGCCGGGCAGCGGCACCTTCCCCATTAAGGGACCGGACATTCCAGGTACATGCCCTTATCTCATAATCCTTATTTCGTTTGCGGGTGTTGTCATCTAAAAAAGGGGTTCTCATATCCGAGGCTTTGCTGTTGAATTTCATTGGAACGTTGTTTTATGTGGTGGGTCCCAAACCCAACGCACAACCCGTTTCACGGGAGGTTGAATTCTATTACACGTTTGTATAGCGAGCCGCTTGATCCAAGACAGACGCCCGCTTGCAGCCGCACCACCTGGTGATCAGACGCTGCTGTTTGAACCCCCCCAGCAAGCCCTTAAACCGATTATGTCGGAGTGGCCTTACCAGGTTGTCGCCTTCTCACGTTTAGCTCACCACCAAACGGGTGTTCGGTGGTTACCCAGAGGATACTTGGGCGCAAAGCCCGGAAGTAGTGAGCTGCTTGAACCGCATGCAAAAGAATCGCTCTGGCCATTCCCAGGTGAATGGCGATCAGAAACTTTCCCCACTTGCGTGGACTTCTGCACACGGCCCCACCCATAATGTTCTATAAAATAGAAAAATGTCTTCATTTAATAAATTAGTCTCCAAATGCGTTTACCGAATTTGATTAGTGTTTTTAAGAAAATAAGTACTAGGTGAATGTCTAGAGTTTTGAGCTGAATGGAACTATCGAAAATGGGAGTCGGCGCAGATTAGCTCTAATATACAGAAGTATTTATTTAGTGGTTCAGAACTATCGCAGTACGGGGTGAAATCGAGCTAAAATCACTATGTAGAATTTTGGCCTAGTTCGGCTTCCACGAAATAGTACCACGTTTATTGTTAGATCTAAACTGTAGAATATATAGCTCGGCACTAAAGAAAAAGTAACGCAGCGGCATTTTAAATTCTTTAGTTGATTGCAACTAAAGAGATAAAGCACGAGCTCATAATGTCTCCGACTCTTCTAGACACTGAACATTTCAGAACTTTTTAACTTTTTTAATTCTGTTCATCGAAAGAGCTTTTCATAATAAATATTAAAAAATTCAGGTTTAATATAATAAAATATACTGTAAGTTTGCAATAGTGATGGTAGTATTAATCCCAGCCCACCAAGTACGAAGCCGTCCCAAATAGGAGCGAATACGGGCTCCATCAACACTCCCTTCAAGGAGCGCTCCAAATAAGGAGCGATAAGAATTCCTAAAGACGAAGTGTTTACGGATTTCTTTGTGTCATTTTATTTTTAAAATTTTATTTTGCTGATGTTTATTGGTTTTTTTGCATTCGATTTTGAAAAAACCAGATGAAAAATTATCTAATTCAAATAGTAAAGGCAGAGGACCACAAAATTGCATTGCCTGCAGTTGAGGTGACAATACACAAAAACTAACGCTTATTCTAATTTAATACAAATGAATAAAACAATCCCAAAGTACTGCGTTTTCGGTTATCTTGAAGAGTCTTTTTTTTTAAATTGTTAGTGAATAGAGGAGTCCGTACTAAGTCCATCCGGGTTATCTGATTGAGTGTTTTGAATCTCCGGAAACTTACCTTTAAGGTGTTCTAAAGAGACACTTTTTTCTTTAATTTTAAAAGACACATTTCTTAGAACTCCCTATACGGCGTACTCAACTACCTAAGGAGGCTCCTCAAAGAACGTGGGAGGTTAAGTTATAGTGAGCAGTTTTTCAAAAGAAGAAAGAAACGGAGCTCTGGGAGAGTCTTGCTGCTAAATATATTAGTACCGAGCCTTAACAAAGTAATTGTAATAGTAATAGGAACAGTAATAATAATAAACAAATTGGGATGAAAAAGAGGATGGGGAGAAAAAGAAACAGATTTGGAGGATGAACTAGAAAAAAGGGGGAAAACAGATACAAAGAGGTTAGAAATCAAAATTTTGCAAGTGTAGACAATTTAGTATGCGGATTGGACATCTTTTGAGCTAATTGTTCTCTATCAAACTAAAAGGGTGATATTTAAGTAAGAAGCACTGTATGTCGCTGAAATGTAGACTAAGTTGAATTAAATATGTGTTGTTTTTGTTGCAAAATATGTCTCCTTAATTCTTGAATATGGCACAAAGGACAAAAGTGTATCATTTCGGTCAGTTTATGACTCCCAGAAAATGACAGGGTCATAAAATAATTGTAAAAGTATCGACAACAAATGAGAAGTGACAGAAATGTTTTTACAAAAACAAAAGATAGAAGAAAATTAGTCAAGAAAAAAGCAAAAATACGCAAAGTAACCATCAATGCGTGCAATTATACTTAAAATTAACAAAAACAACAATGTCGTAATGCAATGAAAAAATATAATGAGAAGTGAACATTGAGTCGAGTGCTCTTGAAAGGTCATTGTAGACAAGTGCAACGACACAATGTGCTTCTAAGTACAATGGGTACTTCAATGAGAACAGGCGAAGGACAGAACCAAACTGATAAGAATATAATGAAGAATAATCAACACAATTATGGTTAAATACTGGTGTGTACAATTATATGTGTGCACATATATATTTATTTACTTGTATGCAGACTCTTCTTTTTTTCCTTGGAAATATATAATTTGTGCGTCATTTACCTGTCGCCAAGTGAAAAGCACAGGATATTCTTAATATGTATGATTGTAGGCAGGCTGTAGACGATCATGAAATGCCAGTCAGTTTGTCGCCATCAAGATTAGAGAAGGTAAGACATTTTCATGGGTTTATATGGGCGCCAGTGTTCGGACTTTTACAATTGTAATAAGTAGTAGAATTGAAAAAGAGGAAATAGTTGCAGGTTTCGGTTGAATTCTAAATAATTTTTAACAATAAAGAAGGTTGTAATTTTTGGCATGTTGTTGTTGTTGTGGTAACGACAACAACTAATTTCTGGCATACTGTGTGTTACCAAAAAAACTTCTATTCTGTGACTTTGAAGCATTGTCTTTTTGGCTCAACAGAAAAACGTTCCCCGAAGCTGTATTGATGAAGTGGAAAGTCAAGTCGTTTGGCGGATTTCGGTGACAACATCTGTCCTCTTTAACGATTGAACATGGCCATATCGAAGTTTCCAGATCATTTCACCCCTAACTGATTCTAAGGGGGCTTCCATAAAAGACGTCCGGTGCTAGGGGGGTCAGAGAAATCGGACGAATTTCTGACATTACAACAAAAAATATATAATAATTAAAAGATTATAAAAAATCTGGTAGGTATGTTGACGAAATAGGACAAGAAGGGGTATAAAATGGCTAAAAATCCCGGACGTCTTTTATGGAAGCCCCCTAACCTGTAAATACGTGTACGAAGTCTTTCATCGATAAGCAACCGAACAAAGACAAGGCGAAATATGTTTAATTAATAAACAATGTCCTGTCACTGTTGATAGTTGCTAATTTGAAACTTGTCAGCACACCGTTTCTTTGGGAGTCTGCCTTAACGCCGACTTTATTGTCAACCGTGACTTTTATGAAAAATTACTATCACCAAAAAGTGCTATTATGGGCTAAGTAGGCAACTGAGAAGTAAAGTCCTCTCTTAGAGAACAAATATCGCGCTCTATAAGTTCTCATATGCGGGTCCAAATCATGGACAGTATAAAAAGAAGATGAAATTGTTATGAGAGTATTCGAGAGCAAAATTCCTAACGATAATTTATGGTCCTTCCCGCGATGGCAATGGCGAGTATCGAAGAAAATTCAACAATGAGCTTTTCGCAGATAAACCCAATGTGGAGCTAATTAAAATTCAAAAAATCTCCTGATCATTTTATGCGAATGAACAAAGAAGCTCCACCCCTGAGAGGGTTCCCGTTGACTCCCGAATTCGACCGCAAAGTCGTCTGAGATCGAAAAAACAGCTGAAGGATAACTTGAACTTTGTTGGTGTTTCCAATTGAGGTCTCTCTCTCTCTATGGCGCGATATACAACAGGTATATCATCATAAACCTCCTAAGAGATTTTTGCGCCAAGCTTCTCTTCCAATTTGTGGTGTGCCGATTTGAATTTTCCCTACAAATTGGTGGGACCTACAGTTTTTTGCCGACTCCGAACGGCATCTACAAAGGAGACGAATTTTTGCTGAGAAGCCTGTCATGGCAGAAATACACTCGGAGAGTTTGCCAAACCACTGCCGAGGGGCGACCCCGTTTTGAAAAACTTTTTTCAAATCACTTTTGATGTTACCTGTACCAGGGCTCGAACCATGGACCTTCGGTGTGGTAGGCCGGCAACACTACCTTCACACCACGGCGGCCGCCATCCAATTGAGGTCAGTTATAGATAAAAAGCCTGAACCATCAAGGAGTCTTTATAAAGTTTTCAAAAAAAGGTTGTCGGTTTTAAAGCACTCAAAATAAAATCTTAGATTAACGGAAATACTCCTTAGTTTTAAAAGTCCGAACACTACTTACTCGTTACTGACTTGTTTCCTTTCAAACATAAACTTGTGTTTCTATGTAGGCATGCAGACAAAATATGTCAAAATGTCAAAAATGTTGTCGGCACAGTTGTGGCAATAGTAAAGCGTCTCTTTGCAATTAGCTGTCTGTCGCCATCAACTTACCGCAGGCGTTACTTCATGCATACATTTATAATAGAGATACATGCTACACAAACAACTCGCGTAACCCTACAAGTATTCAGCCAAATTTTGCAAATACTGTATCGGCATGTGCTTGTGTGTGTTTATATCTCGATTCCCAAGCAAGTTGCTAGGATACACGTCATTGCTAATTCCTGCGTTCCAGTCTGATGAGATATCCCTCTGGTGCAGGATATGACGGCTGGGCGACGTCTTCAACTTGTTGCATATTGAAGGTGTCTATGAGCAACGCCTGTCTGGCAACTCAATTGGCGCACACATTCTCAACTACAAAGCACAAGTAGTTTATGCATCAATTTCACAGTTCCCTCGCCTTAGTGATGGTGACGCCTTTCGTCCTGGCGCTAGGATTTTGATTTGAAAAACATACTTGTTTGTCACAGTTTTTGGTTAATTAAAAATGTTCTTTTAAACAATTTTAATTGTTGCAGGCGCTATGTATGTTGTTTTTGTAGAAGTGAAACAAAAAAAATTGTAATGATGTAGGCAGCAGCTAATTGAGTTGCGATCTTAAAAAGAGGAGCCAAATATAATTTTAGCAATCGTCGAATATTAAATCCTATTTGAATCAGACCTGTTAAATTTCCATTAGAATTGAGTAATCAATTGATTAAATAGCTTTTTGAATCATTAATGGTTATTTTAATTGTTTTTAGAAATCGGCAATTACTAATTGATTACAATTGGAAAAAATTAACAAAAATCGAAAGTAATTAAAAATAATCAAAAGCAATAAAAAACATTTTTTTGATTGTTTTTGATTTTTTTTAATCATAAAAAATCATGATTGTTTTTTAAAATAATCATTGAAACAATAGATAATCAATCATTAGTACGCTTTTCTAAAATATAATCAATCAAACCGGTAATCATTCCGATTATTAATCATTACTTAGCAGTTATGATTTGAAATATTCGAACTCCTTTCAGTTATTTGATGTTTTTAGCCAACGAATAACCCATTTGAAGTTTTTTCTTTCACGTCTAACTAACATTTTCGAAATTTCGAAGAAAATGTAAAAGAGTTAACTTGCCGGAGCTACCTTCGTCCATCTCCTCTGGTACTTCAATTAAAATCTGAGGTTGCTGTTATAGTAACGGTTGCCCCAAACATTTTTGTTGGTATCCTTCAATCCATGAGTTTCAATCCAAAGCCTGAGTTTTTCCGTTACAAGGTTTTCCACGAAGCTTTCGAACAGACTGAAGCCTTCGACCCCTTCTTCGTGCTCTTTTAAATTTAATTCGCAACAAATTAAAAATTGATGTAGGTATTTGAACTGTTTGGAATTTATTACAAAAATGTTTAAAAAGTTGCTGTTTTAAAATTTGGGCTCAAATTTTTAGCCGTGTATTATTATTGTATGTGTTGTTGAGCTCTAGGCCACCCAAATATATATGAATAATAACAATTTTAAATTTGTTAATATTATATATTTATTTAAAATGATCGATATTTCGATTTCAATTTGAAATCATCATCAGGATCTGAAACATATAAACATTGAGATCAACAAAATTCCACAAAACACTTTCATACACCTACACTATTGACTGCACCTTATCGACTAATTTAACATTTATAATAGAATGCAGTATAAAGTCAAAAAATGAAAAATGTAAACAATTTCAAAAACAATAATGATCAACAAAACTTCTCCAATAACAACAATACATGAAAATATGCAAAGAAAACGGCGCTTCAATAATATAGAAACAGATGATTGCTTGTTGTTGTTGACACTCTCTGTGTGCTAGGTGTAACTCTTTTTCCTTTCTATCAAATACCGGTATGCTGGAGCGACTCTCTCTACGTCGCTCTTAAAATTCATGCGTATGTCGCTAGGTGTGTTAATAATGTGTAGCATCTCCAAAATATAGCGCTTTTTGTAATTTGTTTCTTGTTGTAATATAGCTACGTTGTCTAAGTTGGGAGAGTGTCCAGTGGTGATGCAGTGTGGTGATAGAGCCGTTTTGTTTACATTAGAGTGGTCACGATTTTTGATGTTTGATTTATGAGCGGAAATCCTTGTCTTTAGTTTCGATTTAGTTGTACCCACATATGCTTTATTGCATACGTGGGACCCGTCCCCATTACAATAAATTTGATAAATTAAGTCCGATTTCTCCAATTTTTCTATTTTGCTTTTCGTGTTGCTAAATATTTGTTGTAATGTGTTAGTGTATTTAAATGCTATTTGAAATTTTTCTTTGTCATACATAGTGGAGTGTTTAATCCGGTTTGATAGGCCTGGTACAAATATGGCAGTCTTATATATTTTGTTAGCGTTATTATTGTTGGTGCTCTGTTTAGTGTAATATTCATATATATATCCATTGACTAAGTGGGTGGGAAACTCATTGTCCGAAAGAATCCTTTTTATAATGTCAATATTCTTCTTGTGGTAAATCTCGTCGCTAATTGAGAGCTTTTTTCGTATAAAATTCCTTGCCGTGTTAACTATCGTTGTCTTCGCATGTTTGGAATTAAAATTTATTAACCTTCCGGACGCAGTAGGCTTTTGATACCAGTCGAAGGTTAAGTGATTATCTTTCTTTACTACCATCGTGTCCGAGAAAGGCAGTTGTCCATTATATTTCGATCTCGCGTGTATTATTATGAAAACTAAGAATTCTCATTAAATAAATTTAAAGTCATAAATGGATAAATCAGTCCTACTTACTCATATCATAACTGAAGGGGTAGTTAAAATGGATAATGAGCAAATCGGTCAAGCCATTACAGCTGGTATTACATCTACACTACGCCTTACATGTTTCATAGTTCATAATAACGAAGAAACTGTACTGGATATTTTTCACTTTATTTAAATTTTTTTTTTGTTTTTTCAAGTAACCTATCCCTACTTGAATTTTCCATCGCTGACAGCCATCATCGTATAAACAAAGTTGTAATAAGTATTTTGTTGTTTATGAACCTCTCACTTATTACTCTCCTATGAGCTTAACATGTCTTGTGGTTTCTGCCAAAGCCCATATGACAAGTGGAAGAAAATGTTCAAACTTTCAATGGTCTCTGTTTGTTTTTGTCTTTTGAATTGACAACTTCCAAGTGGTTAGTACATACAGCGTACGTGCACTGACAAGTTAACAATGAAGTCCTCACACATTTGTCATTCCACCAGCTTTACAATTTTCATGAACTAACTGACAGTGCGCTGCCGGCGAGAAAAAACAAACAAACAGTTTTCTATTGCACAAATATCCCGCGTATGGATTTATGTATGATGGAAATGATGGGATGCAGCATTTTGCCAAAACTTTATTTTATAAATGTTCATGCTTCGAAAAGCTGGAAAATTAAACTTGAAACAAAACCGATTTTTCTCTCTTTGCTGTGATATAAAATTTAGTTTTTCTCTAACTGCATTTTGTGGCCAGAGTTTGTAATTTCAGTCTGGTATATTACTTTGGATATGCCTTCAAATTTCGCTGACTTTTTAACAAAAAATTGTTCAAGTTACTTCTTTCTAGCACCGCGGGAGGAAGTTGGAATGTGAAAATTAGTTATGAAGTTACAATTAAGTTCAAAAATGTATGACTTTTCGAATATTCGGCAAATCGTGATTTATAATTTATTGATTTTTAGTTTCGATTGAAATACACAAAAAATCTTTAATGAGTATTGATATTATAAAAAGTTTGATTTGTTTTGCTAATAAAATTTTTGTTTTGTTGCTAGAAAATCTCTACAGATAATCAAACCGATAGAATCCAAAGCAAGTGTTTTTAGAATTTTTGTCTGTACCACAAAAACTGCTGAATGGAATTGAATGGAACTTTTACCGTTGCATTACTAGACGTTTACCTTAAAGCCTTAAGTCTATTATAAGTTCTAAGAAGCAGAGAAGCGGGAAGGGTTTACTAGTATCTAATATTAAATTCCAATTCGTCATAGTTTGGATTCCCTTTGGTTCAAAATGTGGATAAGTGAGCGGTGCCTCCTCGCCCTCTTCTAGGAGAAACTAAAGAAAATAAAAATTAATGTGTGTCCGTTTGTCCTTTATAGGCGTCCAAACTACTCACGGATTTTTAGGAAATTTTATATAGTATATTCTTTGGATAACTGGTTACAGCATAGGCTATACATAATTTTTGGTAAAGTGGGCGGTGCCACACACCCAGGCTATATTACATTACAATTCGTCATAACTCTGAACTTATTTAGTTTAAATTAATGATATTTGGATATATGTGACCTTTAGTCAAGATTTACATAATTTTGTAAAAGTGGGCGGTGCCACGCCCACATATCTTTGTATTTGTTTGTGCTCCATTTATGTCTCAAGAAAAGAGTCGATCTCTATGAAACCTTCACGATATGTTTATAAGTTCGGTTGGCTATGTATATTTTTTAGGAAAGTGGGCAGTGTCGCGCCTCCAGTCTATATAAAATTTCAACTCTCCATAACTCTGAACGTATTTGGTTTCGATTATTGATATTTGGATACATGTGTCCTTTAGTCAAGATTTGTATAATTTTGCAAAAGTGGGCGTTGCCACGGCCACATTTTTTGTGTTTTGTTTGTCCTTTATTCATGTACAACGTTTATTGTTGATCTCAATGAAACTTTCACAGTGGGTTCAGGGGTTCGCTGGGGACGACACAGGCCATATATACTTTTGGCAAAGCTCCCAGGCTATATAAAGCTGCAATTCGGCAGTACCAGGATCAAATAAAAGTGAAGTCGATATATCTTCGAAACTATGTACATATCAATATCCGCAGAGGAAATGGGTGAAGAAGGGAAGTAGGAATAGAATTTTGAAATAAAGAGGTGGTGTTTGAGGAAAATGAAGAGGGTAAAGAGATTAACGGTGTATAGGTGTGGGGGAAAGGCAAAAGCATAAGGAAAAAGGAAGATGTAAGGATAAATGTAGAAGAAACGCCAAGTGGGGAGGGAAAAGAGTACAATTTATTAAATGTAGGCAAGTAAAATTTTAGGCAGAACAACGTCTGTCAGGTTCTGCTATTTCTCTATATTTCCATAACTGTTTGTATCAGCTGTATAACATGTGGTATGGCCTTATACCGTTAATTCAAAGATACATAGCCCAAACCCAGTTTATCGGAAAAATTGGTTGTTTGGAGGCTATACGATATATTGGTCCCATCTTGTGGATTGTAACACTATACGTATTACACATTTGATAAGGGCGGTAACTGCAAAACTTTGTGTTCGTAGCTATTAAAGTGCAAAAGTTATAGGCCAAACCCCATTTATCGGAACTATCGATCCTATCCTAGCTATTAAATTGCACGAGCTATAGCCCAAACCCCGTTTATGGGTACAATCGATTGTATGTGAGCGGTTTTTAATTTTTGCATCCGACACATGATTGATGTATTACAAAATGGTGACCCTAAAACAAATATTAGCGAGGTAACTGAGGAACTAGTTTGCATTCCAAGAGACAGACGTACATGGCTAAATCGACTCAGGCTATCGCCCTGACTACTTCCGTATACTTATTGGTTGGTTCATCTCTTCTGGTTATCATATTTACAAACATCCGACCAAAGTTATTATATAATTTCATGATTATAAAAAGACTATGCCAAAGAGGGATTGAGTAAAGATTTAGATATTTCCACAAGGCGAAAATAATGTTATTCCACTGCTACCTTTGTTCAATAGACTGGGCCAAAGAATAAAATTGTTGCATTCTAAGACAGTAAAACTACCTTGTCGCACAGTAAACAGCTATCTTTTAGTGAAAATCTTGATCAAATAAAATTTCTAGATTATGTACGTTAAAAATTTATTCGATTGATGGCCGTTTTCTCAAGTAAACTTTAAAATTTATCTGCCGGATAAAAAAACATTTTTTGTACAGAACATTTCTGTTTAACAAAGTTTACTCGAAAAAAGGCACTAAGTAAACAAAATTTGGGTCAACAACAACAACAAGTTTTGTGGAGAGACTTATTTTAATTTTATTATTATTTTAATTTCCTACAAAACTATGTGCAGATAAACTTTTAGTCCAATAGTTTGTCAGGTTTAAATCTGAGCTGATACAAGTCCCAAAAAAGCTGGACTAAAGATTATAGACCGCTAAAAAAAAAATAATATTATAATCCCTTTAATTTTACAATTATTTTTCGGCCATTCTGAAACATAAGATCAATATAATTTCCAAAAAAAAGTGTTTTTTGCCCAGTCTAATAGTCAAATATTGCTTGCAAGCGATTTTTGGGAAACATTTTTTAATTAAGCTTAATTTTTTTGTTTCACCCTTTTGACAGTTTTAAAGCAAAAAATAAATGGGCCTTATAATATCTTAAAGTAGCCCTCTTAAAAGGTAATATTTAGGTCACAAACTTTTACAGTGTTCTCTTACGCCATTCTGAGCAGCAATATCAATAAAACTTAAAATAAAGTTTTGTTTGGCCCAGTCTAATGTACACCGACACGTGCCTGATATTTTTAGCCCGCTTTTATCAACTTAAATATTCCCATCAATAATTTATCATTAACCCACATTCATTTAGCGACCCTTTTCGAATATTTGCATTTGCAAATGATATGTCCCTCTTCCTTAACTTTTGTGTATAATCCACGCACACTGTTTTTAATTCTTTTGGCGTCCATGTAATCAACTAAGGTGCATACCTTAGAACTAATGAGCCATATCTTAATTACCTTTGAGTATTTTAAACGACATTTGTAGATTCGAGTATTTCATTTTTTCTTCTTAATGGAGTGTAAGACTTTTGCACCCAAATTGTTCCTTGGTGACTTGCGGCAGTAACCGTGATAA
Source organism: Merzomyia westermanni (assembly GCA_949987695.1). NCBI lineage: Eukaryota > Metazoa > Arthropoda > Insecta > Diptera > Tephritidae > Merzomyia > Merzomyia westermanni. The sequence goes on from OX465290.1 coordinate 62,302,920, forward strand.
ATGACCTTAAGATTGACGGTGTCCGATAAGGGGTGTAATGTGATATTTATTTATTTTATGAGCTTAGATAAGTTAAGAAATCCATAACAGTGCAGATTTTTTGATTTATTCAAACATTATAAGGGTACTCATTGGCTATTATTTCTATTCGTACCTAAAGCCTTTTCTCCACATTAGAAGAATGGAAAAAACGAAAATTCTCTGTTACCAGTTGTTGTCAAAAAAATGTCCTAAATACGTATTTAATTGACTCATTATTCATTTAGTAAAAACCCTTCAAAAACACCGTCGGCTAAATAAGTTATTATGAGTTTTTTCCCAAAAAAAAAATTTTTTAAGTAGGGTTGCCAAATATTGTTGCCACCTGAGTTTATTATATATATTTTGTTTAGGGGTAACTACCATAGATAGCAGCCAATAGCCGTCTCCATGTAATTGTGTTGAGATATCAACCAGTGATGCCAGATAATCTCCACTAAATTATAAAAAAAAAAGGAATTGAAAAAAATCCCCAATTAGCAACATGTTTAATAAAATATCTCAAAACTCCGAAAAAATTAAAAGCATATATTTCAGTAATACGTATAATATATAGTAGACACATAGAGTTTTGTAATAGCTAAACACTACGACACTTAAAAGTATCAGTTGTACAAATTATTTGCATCGTGTAAACAAATATGATTTTTTTGGGGCCTTAAAGTTAAAGATCTCGCTATTTCTGGATTGAAAAGCAAGCCTTAGGGCCGTTTTCTTAACTTCCTGTTAAAGGTAGGGTTAGCGAACCGGCGGATAAATTTTTTGGCAAGATAAATTCTACTTCATTTTCTCAACCTCCTGTTAAATACTTGAAAAATTTTTTCGAAAGATGGCAGCACTGCTAACGGAATGAAAGGGAATGTCAAAAACAGCTGTAAAAATACAAAAATTTAACAAAATTTGGGCAATTTTTTTTGGCATTTAAGATTTGCCACAACACAAATTAAATCTAAAAAAGTTCATTAAAAATGTTGCTGCGTAACGTAGATGTAACTGACAGGCCTTTGTAATAATAAATATAATGAAAGCTAAAATAGGTATAGGCGAACAATCCGGCAAAGAAGTACGTTTAACGAGAATCACACTCATTCAAGGGGCAGCTAGGGTGCACCATACAACGTCATCAATTTCTGGTAAGGCTATGACTACGCACAAAGCTCAGGGACAAACTTTTGAGTTTTTTGTATTCTCACATAAGCTCTGTTTGTGGTTTGTGTTCGATATGTTTTCAAAATATTTTTTTGAAAAGCTTCACTGCTGATAAGTAAAATAATGCAAACCAACAGCCAGAATATCATTATTGATGTTGCTGTTGTTGTTTTTAGCGACAAAAACACTCCCCGAAGGTTTTGGGGAGTGTTGTCGGAAGTGGCAGTCCTTTGCCGTATATGAACCCGGTACGCTCCGGTACTCCTTTTGCCACTGCCCGACTGTCGTGGTATGACCAGTGGGACCTTCTGTGTCATGTCACTCCTCCTTCGGTAAGGTAATGAGAGGTTAGAGGCATCATATCTGTAGATCAACCATCGAGTTGCATGTCATTACCATACCGCAGGGGAAATCTTTAAAAATGCCGAAAAAATCTCGGTCGAACAGGTATAATAAATAAGGCAGGGAAGTTGAGCGAGGGATCAAGCGTCGTCTCTTCTGCCTTTGACTTAGCGGGTTAGCTGTTAGAATATGCCCGCGGTAGTTATGCCTGTCATAAGGGCGACTTAAATTCACATCGGGGTCAACAAAACCGCTACAACGGTAGTCGGACTAGTGCCGGAAGGTGCTTGTACCGGTTCGTACCGGATTCATATCTGGGAAAGTACTGTAATCATCGACGTAGGTCGAAAAGTTAACTTATAAAAAAAAATTACTTATCCATCCTTCTTAATGGTCCCACACATATAACGCGTATCATTGTTGGGCCTATCCTCAAATTTTTTCCGTTATAACGTCATCTACATCAACAGTGTATGAAAGTGTACTCCTACTCCAACCTCAATTTATTTAGTCGCTTCTTATATATGACCAAAATCATCTAAAGCTTAGTATTCCAATCATGAAACCAAAAATATCTACTATAATAATCTCTTGAGCTCATTAGCTTCGATGAATTTCATACCACGTCTTAATCTAGAATTTAATGATTTTAATCTTACTATAAGTTACCATCACTACCACTAATCCTAAATTATTTTGCGGCCACTTTTCAATTTAATTAACATTTTTAACCAACACCCTCTTAGTCAACGCACTGCTCCAGCAATAATGCGTTGCTCATTAAGCTCATTTCTCATTTAGGATGGCTAAGCGATAATTGCCGGATTTAAATGCAAACTTAACTATGTATGTCGCATGTAATTGCGAGCGAAAGTTATAGAGAACATAAAAGCTTTTACTATTCCGACTTTCTATTTATAAATACGCACGAACAACTTAATTGGTTTTTCTTCATTTTCGTGTCGTTGTAGTCGTCGCAAATTTCCATTAATTTGGGCGAGTATTTTCCAGGCGCTTAAATATTCACAATCACTACCAAGTTGGTTGAGTACCCTGTAGGGAAAATATCTACTTTGCAAAATGCCTACTATATAGAGCATGAAAAAAGACACGCATAATTTAAAGAAAAGCCTTTTAAAAAATTTGATAAACTTGAAATTCGTACTTTACACAAAATTTGATAGGCTACACAACTGTATTCTTGTTTTCCTCATTCTATCTATCTATCTATGGCGCGATATACAACAGGTATATCATCATAAACCTCCTAAGAGATTTTTGCGCCAAGCTTCTCTTCCAATTTGTGGTGTGCCGATTTGAATTTTTTCCTACAAATTGGTGGGACCTACAGTTTTTTGCCGACTCCGAACGGCATCTACAAAGGAGACGAATTTTTTGCTGAGAAGCCTGTCATGGCAGAAATACACTCGGAGAGTTTGCCAAACCACTGCCGAGGGGCGACCCCGTTTTGAAAAACTTTTTTCAAATCACTTTTGATGTTACCTGTACCAGGGCTCGAACCATGGACCTTCGGTGTGGTAGGCCGGCAACACTACCTTCACACCTCATTAGCAATATTTTTAAATTATTTCAAAAGCTTTTAAAACTTGTTTGAACTTAAACGCTAAAATTAGCCAAAGCAAAGGAAACCTCAGAATTTTTAGGCGATCGCCTTAATCTTATTACGTTATCTGGTGGCGCTAGGATGTCACTGCCAGCTGTCAATTTAATTATTGTTCCGTTTGAACCAAAAGTTGCCAGAAAAAGTGAGCTTTTACTCGAAGTCAATAACATACTTTCTAGTGTTACTATCGGTCTCAGAAAATATTAAAGTTTGTTTCATTTCATTTTAACAATTACCTGCCTTTTTCAAAACACCCTTTCTCTAAAACTCAAATGCGGACAACTTTTTAACAAACTGTGTAAACAAAAGATTAAACTCGCAATAATTCTTAGTGAATTGGAAAGCTAGGGTTTACACAATTTCGAGTGTACATTTTGAAACTCATCGGCAGTGAACCGCTGGTTCTGAATTTGAAATTTAGTCACTAGTTATTAATTTTCCTGGAGGGTGTTTCCTTCCCACGTATGCAAGCTTTCATGCGAACATTTCCGATGAGCGAAGTGTTTACACTCAGAAAATGTGCATGCTTCAAATGAAAAAAGAAATTATCCTCATTATTGAAGTATATACAAAATATATCATTCATTTCTAAACTTTAACATCTATCTGAGTGTTATTGAGTCTTAACATAAAGATGAGAAAACGTCCATTAGCATTTTATTTCTGTATTTTTGAAGTATGTATTTCATTTGTATTTTTGCTGTGCTCAGTTCTTAAGAAACTTTCTTTACTCGATTGAGGGAGCTTCTGCTTTGGCGAACTATCATTAGCATTTTTTTTTTTTTTCAATTTTAATAAGATTTTTACTTAAATTTAGGAAACTTTTTTTTGGGTGTACTGACAATCGTGACTTAATTGATAATGATGCTCATTGCTGCTATGGCACGATTCCGGTGGGCGGTGATGTAAAAACTTACAGTTGTGTTCAATATAATAGTAGTATAGTATTATTAAATTGGATATCATTCTACGAAATAAAAAGAAGCTGGGTTTTTAATAATTTTCATTTAAAATAAAGCGAGTTCTATAACAGAAACTGTATAAAAAGCAACTTCAATATTTTTGGGCAGAATTTTTAGAAAATTTTTGAGTTTGCCGTTTATAGTTTAGCACAATAATGTGCACGTTAAAAGTAGCTTCCTTTAAATTTTTATAATTTTTTTCTCAAGGATTTTGGGTATTTATTTTAACTAGCGATCGCCCAGTGATTGAAAATCAACCACAAAACTTTATTTCATTTCAATTACTCTCTACTTATTTCAATCGTCTTCTTTCCCTGCATTTCTCTGCTCTTCCTTTCTTTGGTATATTTTCGGTTTCTTTGAGTTCTTTTCCTCTGGGGAGTCTATATTTTTATTTCTTTATTGTTTTCTATTTTATTGTTTTCTTTTCTTGCCTATCCCTTCACTTCCTTTTCTCTCCTTTCCTTTTACTTTCCTTCCCGTTCCTTTCCTTCCTTTTCCTTTTATTTCCTTTCCTTTGTTTTCCTTTACATTAATTTCCTTATTGTATTTTATTTTATTTTATTTTATTTTATTTTATTTTATTTTATTTCAAACAAAGTTACGGTGTTGAATACTCTTTTTGAATAATCAATTATTTTGTTTTTGTAAATACTGTTTGTATCACCAATGAAGTTTACATACATTAGCTCAAGTTTTTGCTTGCTTAATCTTTAAAACTATGGAAATACCCATAGGAGGATCAGAGTACTCCAACACTTATCTTCTTTAAATAAAAGAGATGGTCCAATATACAGGGTGGCTAATGAAAGCCGCTACCAAAAAAAATTAAATAACTTTTTTTTCTATTTAATGAATCTGCTTAATTTTTTTTTTATTTTGCAGATTGACTTTTACATTTAACAAAAATGGATAACTGGGACACTGAAACAAGAATTTGGATTGTCCGCCGCTATCACGCACTGGAGTCCGTAGTTTCGGTTCAAAGAGAGTATAGGCGCACGTTTGGCGGCAATCCTCCGAGCAGATGGACCATAATAAGACTTGTAAACAATTTTGCCGAGCATGGGACAGTGAACAGAAGACCTTACCATCGAAACCCTTCAGTTCGAACGGAGGAAACAATCGCTGCTGTAGCTGCTGCCATACAAAACAATCCACGTGTTTCGACAAGAAGCTTATCTGCTCAAATGGGTGTAAGCAGACAGTCATTACAGTCAATTATGCACAAACATTTGGACTTATTCCCATATAAAATTCAAATGGCCAACAAACTGAATGCTGCAGACTTGCCGATTCGCTTGGAATTTTGCCAGAAGATGCTTCAAATGGTGGAAGAGGATGGAAACATGTTGAACTGTCTTTTCATGTCTGACGAGGCCCATTTCGATTTAAACGGCAACATAAACAAACAAAATTGTCGAATATGGAGTGCTTCCAACCCACAGATACTCCATGAGACGGAATTGCATCCACTTCGTGTCACAGTGTGGTGTGCAGTTTCATCACGCTGCATTGTCGGGCCCTACTTCTTCAAAGTAAACGGTCACACCGTTACGGTTACTGGAGACCGTTACTTGAGCATGTTGAGAGAGTTTTTCTATCCAGAATTACGCCGAATGAGAATTTCTTTCAACTCTGTGTGGTTTCAGCAAGATGGTGCAGCTCCTCATATAGCCCAACCTGCTATGACAGAATTGCGACGAAAATTTCCCAATAAGCTGATATCCAGAAACTCCACATTCCGTTGGCCACCCAGGTCGCCTGACCTTACTGCACCTGACTTTTTCTTGTGGGGTTATTGCAAACAGGAAGTCTTCAAAGCAAAACCAACAAATTTGAATGAACTAAGGCAATCCATTCGAGAAACAATTGCGGCTATTCCTGTCTCAACTCTCCAAGCAGTAATGAACAACTTTTTGGTAAGATGCCGCACATGCATCGACGAGCAGAGGGGGGCATTTAAATTCCATTATTTTTAAAACTAATTAAGCTATATTTAATAAAATTTAATGAGCTTTAACATGAATAAAAGAAAAATGAATTCCATACACTGAAAAAAAAATTATTTGAGTTTCTTAATGTAGCAAAATTCATCAGCCACCCTGTACATGGCAATGTCCTGAATACTCCATGAAGGACCTATGCGAGAGTACTCTCAAAATGATCCCAAAAAAAATTACTCCATAGAGTATTCAACAACAAAGCAAGAGAGGCAGCAGGTGTACTTTTGAGGACCATCACAACAAAGTAACAACAACTAAGGCAAAAAAGCATGATACGTTCACTCACACAACAGCGGCTCTATAGTGCGAATGTGTGTTTGGCATTTGTGTTAGTGTCATTTTTAAACAAATCTTTCCGTATTATAATTAATTTTTTGTAAGTTTATTTGATTGACGACACTGCAGTTTGGCATACCTATCTATACATATATAATTGTTAATATCTTAGATGCATAGTTTGGCCATAAAGTGGGACAATTTCCCTCAACTTGTGCATTTATATTTTATATTTCACTACTAACATATTGAAGACAGCTGTAAACCGATGAAATCGTTGATGGTGACTATCATAAGGATGTAAATCGACTTAAGATGAGTAAGCAATTACATAAAGCAACGCACTTTCGTCGGACCTACATATTTGTAGTAATAAGGCAATGCTATGAACTTCAGAACACTTTGGATGCCTTATATTGAGGATATTTACACTAGAGATGCGTAGGAAACGTTTGTAACAGCACCGAAATCGTCATATTTGTGAAAATACCCGATTGAGTGGTGTGTATAGCTATGGAAAATTTCTTAGCAAACCCTGCATGAATAAGTGGATGTGTGGTTATGCACTTGAGGAGCTGGAAGCTTTTATCTCTTGCATAAGTGTCGTAGCCAGAGGGGGGGAGGGGATTGGGGGGATAGATCCACCCCTTCGCCAATGATCTACTTTTTTTTTTTAATTTCGTTTGAATAACACAATACCATTTTACGCTTCTGATTTATAATTTTCTTATTTTACTAATGACAAAGGGCAGTTTTATAAATATATGAAATAAGCGGCTAGTGAATTATGCATTTGAATATTAAGCCTATATACACATAGGCTTCTTTTCAGACCTTCCACAAAATTCACAAGGCTTTCAAAACGATAAACCCGGTTTCGAGGGAGGCGTACACATTGGTTCTGGTAGTAATCAAATAACAGATCGAAAAAATACTGTTTTCGAGGTCTGATATTGCTGAGATAAAACTCTACTGCCTTATCTCTCACGTCTTTAAAAATCCGAATTCAGACGGTCTGAAAATACTAGAGTAGGCAGGCTCAATAATTTAATCAGAGCACACAACGGCGGAACAATAGATAGCGACGAGAATTGCTTACACTTTTTTTATAAAAGTATAGCCCATTATCTAATAAAAAACATGCAAGAACAAATTTCAAACTTTGTTCAAAACCAAACCATGGTTACGTCTTTCTGCCAATTGGAAACTCCACGGGGTCACAAATCGGTCTCCACTTGTCCTTCCATCGGAGTGGTGGTCTCCCTCTTCCTCTGCTATCACCGGTGGGTGCCGATAAGAATACCTTCTGGGCCGAAACATCTTCATTCATTCGCCCAACATGGCCCAGCCAATTAAGACGTTCGGTTTTAATTCGTTGGGCTATGTCGGCGTCTGCGTAAAGTTCATACAGCTCATCATTAAATCTTCTTTGGTACTCGCCGTCGCCAACGAGTAAGGGTCCGTAAAGCTTTCGAAGAATCTTTCTCTCGGATACTCCCAGACCTGCCTCATCAGATGTTGTCAGTGGTCAAGCTTCTGCACCATAAACCAGTTTTGGTACAATAAGTGACTTATTTATATTCGTTCTTCAAGAGAGGAGTTTACTTCTCAATTGCCAACTCAGTCAGAAGTAGCACTTGTTTGCGTGAGTGATTCTTCGTTGGATTTCTAGGCTGACATTATTGTTGGTGTTAATGCTGGTTCCCAGGTTAAAAACTCTAATATTTACTTTGCGATTTCTGTATTTTTCTCAATACAAGGTTATGAAAGCAATTTCTTTTATATGAAAGAAAACACTTTAGCTCTTCGGAAAAAAATTGCAAAAAATCATAAAAATGTGAAAGATCGACACACTGTTGCATTAAAATTTAATGAACTACTGCACACACACACATACACACACATTTTAAAAATTGTGTACAAAAAATTTTAAAATATTGATAGTTTCTTTGAATTTTCGCGAATTTTGCGTACATTTTTAAAACAAAATTTATTGTGTCTTAAATTAGAGGTTTCGAAAAAAAAATTTTTTTCATCCCCAGCCCCTTCCTCAAATCCTGGGTACGCCACTGCCTTTCATGAACATGAAATTATAGATGAAATAATTCTAATCTGACCTTTATAAGTATGATAGGAAGAAAACAAAGACCCACCAATAAGTATAACGGAGATATTAAGATCAGACCTGCTAAATAATGATTACTAGTCGTAATGGTTAACGGGTTGATTAATTATCTTGATGAGAATCTATTTTATGATTGATTACCATTACTTTAAATTTTTAATGATCATTTTCCAATTATTTAAAAAAATAATCAAAAAAATCCTGATTTTTAATGATTATTAAAAAAAATTAAAATAATCAAAAACGTGATTACTATTTTTAATTTTTTTAATAATTATTAAAAATCATGATTTTTTTGATTATTTGTTTAAATAATTGGAAAATAATCATTAAAAATGTAATTGATTTTTTTCAATATTGTTGTTGAGCACATAAATATACACGTCCACAATACTGAAAAAAATCAAAAATAATCAAAAAAAGTAAAAAAATCTAAAACAATCAAAAGTAATGAAAACAACTTTTTTTGACTATTTTTGTTTTTATTTTTTTTTTTAATAATTTTAGATTATTTCTAATAGTAATCAATTAATAATTACCTTTTCTTGAAAAACAATTAAAATAATCATTACCAATTCAAAAAGCCGACTAATTAATTGATTACTAATGAAATTTTACAGGTCTGATTGAGATGTCTCGCTAAAATTTGGTATGCGACTGCTACTTTATAATATACTGGAAGATCTTGCCATGTTTGCTGCTTCTCGGAACTTATAACAGACCTTTGAGACATGGAACTTAATCACATGGTTTATTGCAACACTCATTAGCACCTTTCGTTTGATGCCCATATTGTACTAACATATTTTGTGTCACCCTGGTCCACATACAAGTCGATAGCTTCGAAACTGGTCGAGTTATTGAAACAAGTGGTATCTTCAATTTTAAGGTAGACGCGCGGTGATGAATTCTATTGGATCAATAATGATACTTCATATTATATGGTGTTTTCCTTCAAATTTGTTGTTTATTTTCATTTTTGATTTAGTGTTTTGAGCATCAATCAACATGATCGGAGCAATCTAAGATTTAACTCCCATATATATTATCGTTCCAATTGGGCTAAATATTCCACTTACTGTGGCCACCCCTAGAAAAGGTGAGAGGATCCCTCTTGTCCACCGAAACCTCGGAAATCATGAATGGTATTCATGGAAGGTATAAAGTCTTCTGCACAGCCGAATACAGTGCTTTCCTTACTTGTTTAGTATTAGTTTAGTTTAGCAATATTGCTTTCTCGTTTCAACAATCTCATGTAGAATTTGAAATTAGGGTAACTTATAAAGTTCGTTTCAGTGTGCTTAAGTGTATAAATGCCTTTGCTCGTCCAACAAATATACCCAGGCTCTTCAGCGCTTTGCGCTGCGATGGTGGCAATCGAAAAAGCAAAGGGACCTCAAATCAGATAAGAATATTTTGTGGGCCTCACGCAACTTATTTACACTCATCATATGGCCTAGCCACGATTTCGGTATTCACTACCCATTTTTTATCGATATTCGTTTATTGTGTCGCTAAATTAATTTGAGGTTGTTGGCGAAAACTAAAAAAAATTATTATTTTTATTATTATACAAAAACACAAATTTTCAAACGAAAGTGAAGAAATTTTGTGGCTATGGATTCATATTTTATTAATAAATTAACTAATTTTCGGGTTAAATAGAAAACCATTTTTTCATTCAATTATTAGGTATATATTTTAAAGTTAGGTAGTTTCTAAAACAATTTCTTCACTTTTTATTTTTAAGCATAGCGAATACCCAGATCCCGGTACTAATCTCGTAATTGAAAAAGCAAAGCCAAGTAAGGAAGTCTAAGCTCGGGAGGAACCGAACATTATATACCTAGTAGCAGGGCCGCAGAGAGCCGATCCGAGCCCAGAGGATTTCGCGTTTCTTTCTCTTTGAAATCCTGATTAGAGTACTGCCAATACTGCTTTGCCTTGCCGGGCCCCCAAAAACCCTCCGGGCCCCAGGGAAATTGCCCAGACTGCCCCCCCTCTCCGCGGCCCTGCCTAATAGTGATCTACTATGGCATCCCAATTTACGCAGGTCTATTTTAATAGCTTTAATTCATATTATAAAGCAACTGATTGTTTTCACTAAAAATACTTCTTAGTTAGTTTTGAGTGATAAATTAATTAATTTGTATATAAATAGCTTCCCTACCAACCACTGCTAACCAAATTTTTCCAAAATACCAACACATGCACATTTTATTTTTTGGACATGTCTGAATAGACGCAATTCATCGTCCTGATAATTCCAGTATACTTATTGATGACCTATATCTTATACTTACACACATTTAGTGTTCATGAAAGGCATGAATATCAAAAAATATATCTAACTTCCCCATTGCAGTGGGGTATTACTTGCCCGGATATTTTGCTTGTGTATTATCCGCTTTGCATAATTTTTGGCAGGAGTATACTACATACTATTGAGAAGCAGATGACTAATTTTCAATGAAATATCCAGTTAAAACTACAAGCAATCGCCTTTGAAAATTGCATTTTATGCTGAAAAGTGGACGGTGCCACGCCTACTTCCCCAAAATAGACAAAACTTCTTTTGCGGTCGAGTTTTGCTTAAAAAGCTTATTATGTGTGCAAGATCTTATTGATATAGCTTGCATAGTTATAGAAATATCGCGTTTTACATTTTACAAACAAATTTTTCAGAACTATGTTAAAAAACTGGGCGTGGCCGTTGACCGATTTCGTCTATTTTTACAATTAGTTACCTTCATCTATTCAATATTTTCGCCAAATATCGTTTCGATAAATCAATTTTTGCCGAAATAATGCCATAAAAAGTTTTGTGGAATAATCCACTATAAAATGGGCGTGGCCCCGATTTTCAAAAATTTCTATTTTTCGGCTTTCTTAGTTCACGGACACATTGAAAGTGAAATAGAAATGATATAAAGCTATTGTACGCAAAGTTATTGCCTATTAAATATATATTATGATCTTTTTCAAAATCTTTTATATAAAAGTGGGCGTGGGACCCTAACCGATGTCGCCCATTTTTTTCCGGAACATACCTTATATTAATATAAATATGTGTACTAGGGTGGGTCGATTTGTATGGATGAAAGTTAACCGATATCGCGCCATCGATTTTTCGAAAGGTTTTGGGCTCAGGAAAAAAAGTTCCACTAAGCATACCCAAAAAAATAATTTTCGAGCCTGCGAACTTTAATTTTTTTTGACTTTTTTCGACTTTGGCTTTTAAGGTTTTTTTCATGACCTACTAAAAAAATTTTCATCTGATTTTAAAATTTTCATGTATACCCTGTCCGACCCAAAAATGTCCGCTAAAAACGTTATAAATATGTGTACTAGGGATAACAGTTTTTTGAAAAAAAAAAATTTTTTTTGGGGTTTGGGGAGTGTTTTGGTCAAAAAATTTACCCTTTCGCTATTTTTTTAAGGGTTTTTCACCATGCATGCAAAAATGTTTTCGCTGAAAACGAATTTGTCTCATATTTCCTGTTCCACTTAAAATTATGCTCTAAAGACGTTGGCCGTAACAGTTTTTAAAAAAAAAAATTTATTTTCGGGTTTTAGAAAAGTCGATTTTTCGACCAAAACAACAAATGAAAAATTTTTTAGTAGGTCGTGAAAAAAACCTTAAAAATCAAAGTTGAAAAAAGTCAAAAAAATGAAATTTCGCAGGCTAGAAATTTATCTTTTTGGGTATGCGTAGTGGAACTTTTTTTCCTGAGTCGATGGCGTGATATCGGTTAATAACTCGACCCAGTCTAATGTGTACTGGATTTCGTTTCGATATTTTCAACGGTTTTTGGTTTATGATTATTATTTCTAAATTTGACTTAATCAAAAGTGGGCGGTGCCACACCCATTTTCAAAAATTTCTTGAAAAATTTATTTTCTGATTTAATTTTAATGTATACGAGTACACCAAATTTTATCCTTATAAGTGTATTATGTACTGAATAATCTTTTTTTTGTATTTTCGAAAATATTCTAATCATAAAAAGTGGGCGTGGCTATCATACTATTTCGCCCATTTTAAATAGCGCTCGGAGATGAGTGTCAAGGAACCTGCATTCCAAATTTCATTAAGATATCTCTAAATTTACTCAAGTTATCGTGTTAACAGACGGAAAGACGGACGGACGGGCGGACATACCTTAATAAATTTATCTTTTCCTCCTGAACATTTTGATATGTATAAGTCAATATCTATCTCGATTCGTTTACTCCGTTACACACTACCGTTAGTCAAATGAAGTTGATATACCTTGTTGTGCACTATTTGCCATGCACTTGCTCTCCCTCTCTAAGTTTCCAAAATTTCCGTACACTTGTCAACCCTGACTGCATTTAATGCAAATAATTGTACGACACTTGCCAAAATGCGTCCCAACACATCTGTTTCAGCTTCATAAACTCAGTTTGCTTTGCGGCTGCAACTTGTTGAACGCAACATTCCCAAAAATTCGCTGCTGTAAGGTTGCTTTACTTGTACCAATGGGGAAAATCCCATCGGAATTTACGCCACCAGTGCACAATTCTCCGCAGCCGCTAAGTCGTTCCACATGTTTCGCTCGAGCATGGAACATATGTCACTTTGTATATAAAACAATTAAACAAATAAAATAAAGCGGTGATTTAGTGAAATACTAATTTTTGTCTCTATGAAAATAAGGTTTGAGATTCCAAATGCATTGCACTCTGATGCAGTTAAGATCAATTTCATGCACAGCAATTTCGTTTGTCACAGGTGTTTCATGGGTTTCATGTGTTGACAATTTAAGCAGCTAAATAACTTTGTCAACAGTTGGTGTCGTAAACAGTGCACACGCCTTACAGTGCGGACAAGTGTACAGCGTGAGCTATTGGATGTAAGTATGTAGGTAATCCTCCAATCGTCGTGTCCTTTTGAGACGCAGCATGACAGCTGCGTGTTTAGTACTTACATGTTAACTGTACTTTTATCACAAGGCAAAATACTTTGTTGGTCACATTTTTGGTGTTTGCTTTTAGCTTCTAAGTGTATCGTGCCGGTTTCGCTATCATCCAGGTCAAGTACATCTTCGTTGTTAAATCAACATTTTTTAATCGGTTGTCAAGATCTATTTATACAATGTCAATCAATGTTTTAAGGCGATGGCCGGGTAAGGGCTGACAGCAATCGGGTATTGAAACGTGTACTACATTGGAGAGTCAAAAGGGAGAGGAAAGTGAAGTAACGACAGCTTTGCCGAATATACCAGCGGTGGGTATGCCTGTCGTAAGCGGCGACTAAACTCCATGATCTGTAGGTTCAAGGGCCAAGAAATCGTTCTCTCGATAATTGGGATGGTACTACAAAGTGCGTATACCGGATAGTACCGGATTATTACGGCAAAGGACTGCTCATATTCATAATACTCCCAAAAGCTCCGAGGAGTTTACAACAGCAGCCAAAAGAATAAGGTCTTATTCAATGAAAATACGTACTATCGTTGTCCCAAAAATTATATCGAAATCGTGATTGGAGCGTTTAACGCCACTGTGGTCAAGGAGGGAGTATAAGGTCATTCAATCGGAAAGTTTAGTTCAGCCTATGTAACATCACTGCTGCTCTAAATATGGTCATCGGCATTATCAAGGCCCCATTGCATTACCGTATAAGGTTTTTGGCCCATTGATTAACTTTTAAATTAAGGAGTTTGAGTCTGGTGTTGATAAGTGCTATTCGAATATGCTGAATTTCATACGACACCCATAAAAAATGCACATTTGAAACCGACCCTCTCAGATTTTGAAAAAAATGTTGCCTACACAAACACAACCTCAATTTTAGAAATTAAATGTTTGAAAATTTTTGGGCTTGGCAAGTTATCGAAATATATGAAAAATGACGGTAATAGGTACTTTTAAGCTGTGACTACTACGGATTGGCTCAACCGATTTCAAATATCTTTGCACCATTAGAAAGGTATTAAAATAAGCTTTTGAAAACATAAATTGGCAAAACATAAAATTTTAAACTCGGAAAACACTTCAATTTTTTTAGAAAAATTTATTTAACATATATAACATATCTAAAAACTAAAATGGCATTTTTTTCTTTTTTTTTTAATTTTTTAAGTAAATGCATCTCTTGTTAACTTCCTTATATTTTGATATCATTGTGTGGCAAAAAAGAATAAAGTAGCTATACTTTGGAGGTTATACAAATTTTATTGTAATTCTAATAGAATAGAACAAGAATCGTATTATCAAAATATTCAGACACGCACAAAATATGGACTTAACTTTGATTAACTTTTTTTATTTTTATTTTTTTAGATTTAATATACAATTTTGAGAGCTCATACTGTTGACTTTCGAAATATCTGCTCACTTTTAGTGAAGTTTCATCTAAAGGTATAAAAGGATGAAAGCTTTCAGTTCCTGTAATACTTTTAGCATTTTTATATCAGAAAGTAGCTTATCTTTTGTTTTGTTGTAGTCGTCAGCATCTGCATAAGCAACTTCTATTGAGGTCTTATAAGTTTGTGAAGTCCATTGATAAAAATCTTTCACCTTACTAACAGTATAAAGATCTTTGACATCGGTTAAGCTATTCCATAGTAATAGCAGCTTAAAAGTACCTATTACCGTCATTTTTTAAATATTTCGATACCATGCCACCCTCAATTTCTCAAAAATTCGATTTTGCATGGGTAAAATATAACTGTGAGCAAAAATGTCATCAAAATCTGAGAGGGTCGGGTTCAATTTATCGGATTTGATATGAAATTTATCATATGTGATATGAGAGGTGCAGTTGGGCACCATTTCCCGCATTAAAAGATTCATCGAGCTACCTGTCCAGAATTAGGCAACATGTGGCCAGGCACCATAATTATTTTAACTTTAAAGAAGTCGAAGTAAATATAGCGGTCTACCAAAATTTATGTATGGCTCAAAAACATGTCTCTGTAAGCAGCGGAAGACAGATGGTTGTTCTGTAAGATTTATAGCTTCACCCCGGGAAAATTCGAACACGACTGAATGTGTGCCCTCTGGCTTAGAAGAGATTTCTATCGACAGCCCGACATTAACAGCAGAATATTGCAGGTCAAACAGAGGGAACATGATTTGGCGTCCTGTATTGGTGTTTCCAATTGGCGTCAGTTATACTTAAGAAGGGATAACTGGGTTGCTTCACTCTGTCGTTATTCACAGTATACATTTTTAAACTCATATGTAGATGGCACCATTCCTCTTTCCTGGAAATTTTGAACGGCAAAGTCAATATAAATAACAAATTTTATCAATATAGTTGCTTCTGTGCATGAATTATCTCATTTTACATTTTTAATCAAAAAAAACCCTTGCTCAAGCTATCATGCGAACAGCCACATGTATCTATGGTAAGAGAGAGAGAGAGCTTAATCGATTTCTTTGCTCATCTTTAGAGCTATGATGTACTCTATGTCTATCGCAGCTCCTTTGAGTAAAAAGTTCTGGTACCTTGTGTATTAGAACAACTGGGTATAAAATACGATATTTACATGATTTGTTCATGATTTCAAAATTTTTTTAGACGTCCTCGAAAGCCAGTAATGGAATGAAACGGGTACCATGGTATAGATATAGTTACATAGATGCTCTCGGCTATTTTGTCTTCGTTATAGTCTTGCTTTTGCACTGTTGTTGCTCGTATAATACCTTAATTACGAAGACTGTTTGATAAGTTAGTGATATTTGAATTCGCAAGCAGTTAATTTCAATTCAACACTATTTCACTGACATTGACAGCCATTTTAAGCCGAATCTTAAGGGAGTTTTAACAAAAATGGAAAAAAAACTGAAATTGTTTGTGGATTATGAATTATATTTGTGTAAAAAACCATCAGGGAAACCAAGAAAAGGCTTGAATTTTTGCTGAGAAGCCTTTCGTAACAAAAATACACTCGGAGAGTTTGCCGAAATACTGCCGAGGGGCAATCCCGTTTTGGAAAAATCTTTTTCAAACCATTGATGTATATTGGAACGATTTTTCGTCATCCCACTTCCGATGTCACCTGTGCTTGAACCACCAGGGCTTACACCTTGGACCTTCGGCGTGGTAGGCCAGCAACACTACCGCCACAAGGTTAGATAGTCTTACAAATAATTTTATCACTTTTTTAACTTAAGATTTGAAGAATAGCGAATTTCCCGATCCCGTGACTGATTCCGTCACCCTGGCAAAAATTCAAATTGACATACGAATCACGACCTCAAACCCAGCATATTCTTCAGATGTATACCCCAACGAATTTTTCTTGTTTAGAAACCTAAAGAAATGGCTGGGTACTCAAAGATTCAGGTCAAATGAGTACGTCGTCACTGAAACAATTGCCTCAATGATAACATATGGAAATCCTACTATTATGTAGGTATACGAAAATTTAAAAAAGCAATGGACTAATTATATCGAGCTAATAGCAGATAACGTTGAAAAATAAAATGCCAAGTCACCAATATTTCAAACTGCCCTCGTACAGGTATATATGCTGCTTGTTTATTTTGTCACATTTTCTTTACTTTGAGCATTCTAATTTACACCTTTGTTTAAGGTGTGTAAGTACCTCATTGCTGCATATACGCGTCGAGCCTCTACTGTCTTCTTGTTTACCATCCAACATATTATCAGTACTTCACCTATTGGTATTTTATCATGTTGACAACCAATTGTGATTTTGTACCTTGCATTCGACACGCTTATTGTGTTTTTATTATTTTCCAATTCCTGATTGTTTTGAAACTAACTTTCAAAACATTTGTCCCGTTCGTGGGATCTTAGAAAACAAGGACTTTCGAAGTTGTTTTTGCTTTAATATGAAATCGCTCTGTGCTTGGAAGATAAGAAAGACATATGTGGGAAAGAGCAAAAATAAATATTTAAAGATAATTTTGTTTTTATTTTCAAATAGTTGGATAGGTGCGGCAGAACAATTATTAGCTGTCAGAGTTATCTGTAGTCTACTTTCATTATCTTCTTAGCAGGTCCCACTAATTTTCCTTATTTTCCCGTCGGTTCCACTGCTTATTTCCCTTTCAATAGTCATCCCTCCATTATTTTAGATGTGGTTTAAATTCTGCTATCATATCATTATTATTGTTGTTTATGGTGGTTTTCGCCGTTCCTGAAACATACTTTTATACATTGGACTCCCTCAACATCTATGGGCTTTATAAGGACATACACCAGATGCAACAAGTATTTCCAAAGCAAGAAAACTTTCTCCCAGTAGGTTGTATGGCTTAGACTATATTCAAGGAAAGGAGCACTTCTTACAAAACGCGACTGCAATTGACGACCCGGCGACGTTAAATTAGTTGCAAAAGTGGAAAAACGGATGAAAATGTAGAACGAAGCCTTAAATTCTCTTCCAGATGACTAATCAAATTGTTCCAACAAAGGTCGGGTTAGAGGCATCAGTAATTGCTAGCAACTTAAACCTTGTGTGACAGCTCGGTTAGTAACTTAAACTGCAGCCTACGTAGAATGAAGAAGAAATTTAATTTTTAGTACTGTACAATTTGATGATACTGTGTGGAGGCTAGTTGTTGCAAAAAATACGATTAAGCTAGGATGAGCTCGAGATAGGTTGCAGAGAATGCGGCCAATGCCAGTTTTGATCTCTTTGTATGTTTTCAACAGTTCCCTTTTGTTCTGCCACGTTGTATGAAAGGAGTAATTGTAATATTTTTTGAGTGAATGATTACTGTCCCACAGGTCCGCTTTTCACCCCAAAGTTTATGCTACACAAATCAAAATGACTTATCCTAACTATGACTATAAGTAACTACTCGGGATCAAATTTTTACTCACAATACTTTGGACCTTCCCTTCGAAAGATCTTGTCTATGTTCCAGGTCATTTGGAGTAGCTGCACCACTGTAGACTTTGCATATAATATATGCATAAGCCAATTCGTGCTTATACTCGTATATGCACAAAGCCACATGCAACCTTCTATCCAAAACAAAATATCAAAGACTTTGTTTTTTAAACTAGTATTTTCGATATGTCCAGTAATGCTCGATATGTTCAGAAAGGCTAGCTCGGTTCCCAAAGATACCTATCAATAAGAAATAACTGACAAGAACATCTCATTGTGCTTCTTAACATTGATCATTTACAATATACTAGCTAACGCCTAGTGGTTGATATTCAACCACAAAACTTTATTTCATTTTAATTACGTTCTACTAATTTTATTTGCCTTATTTTCCTTCCTTTCTCTGCTGTTCCTTTCATTTAGTATATTTTCATTTTCTATGATTTCCTCTTCTCTCTGGAGTCTTTTTTTTTGTTTTCTATTTTATTGTTTCCTGTTCTTGCTTATTCCTTCCCTTCCTTTCCTCTCCTTTCCTTTTAATTTCTTTTCCGTTCCGTTCCTTTCTGTTTCTTTCCTTTCCTTTCCTTATTGTATTTTATATATATTTATTTTATTTATATGCCAATGTCCTAGGATTGGATCACCTACTTCATCTCGGAGAACTCCATTTCCTTGCTTCTGAATACTCCATGGAGGACCTGTACGAGAGTACTCTCAAAATGATCCCAAAAGATTACTCCATCGAGTATTCAACACCAAAGCGAGAGAGGCAGCAGGTGTACTTTTGAGGGCCATCACAACAAAGTAACAACAACTAAAGCAAAAATGCATGACACGTTTACTCACACAACAGCGCCTATATAGTGCGAATACTTGTTTTTCATTGGTCCACTACCGACTCTTGGAACTCACAGTGAGAGCCGATCATACGAGCAATGCAAAAACATGCATGACATGTTTACTCATACAACTACGGCTCTATAGTGTGAATACATGTTTGTCATTTGTGTTGGTGCCATTTTTAAACTAATTTTTCTATATTTTAATTAATTTTTTTGTAAATTTATTTGATTGACGGAATTGACATTTGGAATTATTAATACCTTAGATGTATAGTATGGCCATAAAGTGAGGCAATTTCCCTCAAATTGCGCATTTATATTATAGATTAGTATTGTTGATGGAAGAAATAATATTCATTTGCAATGCCCAAGCTGTGAATAAGGCTACCATGGCCTTAGTCGATGAGAGTGTCCAGTTAGAAGACTTCAAAAAAAGTTGGCTAAATCATGGAGATAAATAAAAGACGACATTTATTTTAGAGCAGAGTATATTAACTTTGGGACTCCCTACCATTATCGAGTAGTCATCTTTGGGGAAACTGTAGTAACTCCTTCAGGTGGAGTGCTCATCAGTAAATAGAAACAAAATAATAATGGACACAAACCTGTGGGCTCCCTCATATGGAGGTTCACCACAGATCTTTATGGAGCGCGGATTGATATCACGATAACCTTCCGATTATGACGTGATTTTGATCAAGCTTGGAACTAATGTTTTTTGTAAAGTAATTTTGCTGTCAAGCATAGAACAAGTCTTTAAAAATAAGAGGTTACAACTCGAATTTTCAAACTCATCTCAAACTTATCCAAAACAAATCAAATCTATATTAACACAAATTAAAATTCCGAGAAAATACTGGAGTGAAAGCTTTCGAAGTCAGTAAAACTAATTTTTAATTACCTTAGCTCAAAACTTTGGGCTCTCCTATATGGACCGAGCACTCGACCACCATTCCCGAAAGCATCTAAATTATTTTCACTCAACAATTACAGCGTACATTGAACTTTTTTGGTCTAATTTGTAGCTGGTATATTTCTGTACGAAATCTGACAATTGACATCTCTTAGGACAAGGTCATGTGCAAAATACCAGTTGCTTACAGTTGTGTTCAATATAATAGTAGTGAAATTAAATTGGATATCGTTCGACGAAATAAAAAGAATCTGTCTTTTAAATAATTTCCATTTAAAATATAGCGAATTCCATAACAGAAACCACATAAAAAGACATTTTAAAGTTTACAGGAAAGTTATTAAACTTTCAGAAATTTATATCAAATTTCAATATTTTTGGGCAGATTTTCTAGAAAACTTTTGAGTACGCAGTTTTATAGCTCATACAATTGTGCAAATTAGAAGTATCTCAAAATTTCCACTGAATTGTTAGAATTTCTTTTGTCCAGGATGTTGGTTATTTTTTTCCATACAAAATTAACTTTTCCTAATGCGTTGTATGGAAGAAATCACTCATAACCATTGACGAAAGAAAATCTGAAAATTCAGAGAAATTTTTGAGCGAGTTCTAACTTGCACAATGTGATACTAAAATTGATTAGCCTACAAAACTGTATACTCAAAATTTTCTAGAAAATATGCCAAAAAATTTTCAAATTTCGATGGCCATTTTTTAAAGTTTAATTAACTTTGCTAAACTTTGTGTAAACTTTGAAATTATTTTTTATGTTATTTTTGTAATAGAATTTGCTATATTTTTTTAATGAAAATTATTAAAATCACAGCTTCTTCTTATTTCGTCGAATGATATAAATTTTAATTTCACTACTATTATATTGAACACAGCTGTATATGGGTAAAAGTCTGTTGGCTGACTAGTATTCTAATTTTGGAGTAGTTAACAACTAGTTGGTTTAACAGCAGGGTATAAGCAATATAAACAAAAGGTATAAGCAATATAAACAAAATTGTTAAAGTATTCACAATAAACTGTAAATTCTATGTATGTTAATATATAAACATAACCACCAGCAATACAGCTTTTATGCCAACTATTGCTTTACAAAGTTATAGCAAACAAATGGTAACTCAGGCAAAAGCAATAAAGCATGAGCAGCGCAATGAAGTGGGACAAAATCCACAGTGAGAATTGTATTTACCTGCACAGAGAGCAAAACCTAAATTGGAAACACAGAGAGAGGGCAAATCATTCCCATCCTGTATTTCCCAATTTAGCGGTATCCCCCTCTGGTATTGAAATTAATACCTTATTCATTCGCTTAGCATGGCCGATTTGTTCATATTCGTTCATATAAAAATTTAATATCGGAGCACTTTTATTTTTCTTACAACAAGAGTCACCGGTGTACACACTTTTTTCCATTTATCCAAGACAGAACTACCAGTGAATTTGTTAAGAAGGTGAATTTCATCAGAACACGCCTGCAATCGTCCCCTTCTGTCACCGATTGTTTCGTAAAGGTACAGTTTTACTTCCCTAATTAACTTCTCCATGATCAGCTCAAAGGCATTATTCGATAAAGATTTTGTTGCTTTGTTTCAATTCTTTTTCGGTTTTGAAACACTGAACGATATGAAATGGTTTTGTATTGAACTTGGTCCTTATCGCAAACACAAAGGATTTGCTAAGCGAATGAAAAACTGAATTCAAGACAGTTTGTAATGCAGAGAAATAATGAAACATATAAAACTTATGAAACCCCAACAGACGCAACGTCAAATGATTGCAACTAAAGCAAAAACAATCAGAAGAGTAAAAACAATAACAGAAAATAACGGTTTCTTTTAATACAATTTGTCTCGAAGGTAAAATGAAAACTTTTAATTTGGTTATACTTCAAAAGATAAGAACTATTCTAACTGAATTGAATTGAAATGCTTTGTGTCGGATTTTTAATTTGAAAAGAATAAAAACAATTAAATAGTTTGCAATTTGCAGTTGTGGATGTATTGATATTATCAACCGCACCCTCAGGCTGAGATAACAAGGCGAAACCATGGGACGGGTAGTGAACGGCAACAAGTGGTTGTACTTCCTTCCATCATGAAGAAGTCGGTAATTTTGGCCCAGAAGAATGTAGAACATTTAAAAGCAAGAGCTGGAATAATGGTCCACTATGTGCGGCTACTTGCGTTTAAATATCTGAGCAGCTCACTTTACTTGATGTCCGTGACAAGTCCTTAGATGCCTTCATGAAATATTTTTTCAAAGAAGTTTTATTTCATTTTTACCCATGTCATATTGGTATAATTTACTTACATGAAAGCCACAGACTTATAAATGTGGATCTGTAGGTCTAAATCGCTTTTAACTATTATTAAATTCAATTCAATTCCAATGCTGAGTTCTTTTTCATACACAAGTTCCTGAACTTCTTTATCGACTTACTAAAGCCATGACCCAAACTGCTAAATACGGCTTGTTGTTATGTGCAAGAAATGTTACCCCTAGAGGACTATGGGGCTTAACAAACACCTTGTTAGGGTATGCCTGAGGTAAGGGACGACTTTAATCACCGACCTGTAGTTTCAATAGGGTAAAACACGCGAAGGTAAAGGACTGTTTCGGATCCATATGCGGCAAAGCACGATGGTATCAGACTGTAACGATATCGCTCCATCTGGTGTTTATATAAGTCTGAAAATAAGTAAGAATAATGCAAAGCTTCGATCGTTTACACTGAAATATGCAATCTCTGAGCGGATTCGATGATAGTCTTAGGTACCAGCTAGGCCTCCAGGATAAAACACAACTATTGAATAACCCTTTGAGAGGCGCCACCATAAATTACCTAACAAAATATTTCGAAATTTAATTTTATTACAAGTGTTTAGAGATGCTAAAGAGATATCGATGCATCAAAAAATTTCCACTCGATATATAAATACTTGATACATCGATATTTCTTGCAAACCAATTTCACCAACACATTTCAATAATTTAAATAAGTGGAAACCAGAACTTTTTTCCATTTTTTGACGCTGCATAAGATTATGAACCATTTCTTAAGTTATAACTGTATTTATAGTTTCACTACTGTCATTCTCTAAAGGTAGGATTAAGCCAAATTAGCAAAATACGTTTACTATAAGCTTACGATAAACTGACTTTAGCAAGATTTTCGTTTGGAAAACGTTTACTATAATCATTGTTAAACATTTGAAAAAAATTTGCGAATCAACGAAAGTGATCTCTTTTTAAACAATTGCAAATGAAGTTTGGAATACAATTTGTTAAGGGTTTGTTGAAACCTGAATGATAAAAGTCCAATTTAGGCAACGACGGTGAAAACGGGCCAGTACGCTAATGAATATGTACTAGACCTTTGCTCCGAAGGTTGCTGGTTCGATTTTGTATACAAATTGGCGGGAGCTACTGTTTTTTGCCGAATTCGAAGGGCATCTACAAAGTAGATAAAGTTTTGCTAAGAAGGCTTTCATGGCAGAAATACCCTCGGACCACGTTTTGAAAAACCCTTTTTAAACCACTTTTGATAAATCAAGTAGGTAAATTATTTAATATTATTTTTGAAAACTGCCAAGCTGTTCACCTCGCAGAAAGTTCACCTCAAGTTAATTACCCCAAGCTACTATACAATTGTGAAACATATTTAAATGTTTGTGAAATTTTGTAGTTATAAACTCGTACTTCATTGTTTATTGGGAGGTTAGGGATTTGTTATGGTTGTTGTTTTAACGACACTTCGCCATGCCTAGTAGTCAGGCTCCTTTAGTCGAGGAGTTCATTTGAGGCAGAGGACCGGCGAACTTTTACCCTAACTTAAGCAGAGTTATGTTGGTATTGCTGTAATCGCAGAAAGTCTCCCGAAAGATTTAGTATAGTGTTACTAATATGGGCAATACGTTCCTACATTGAACCCGGCACCAACTGGCACTAGCCATCATCGCGGGTCTATTTAGCACTATCGAACCTTTGGGTCGCGGATTTTAGTCGCATTTTAACGGCAGACATATCCTACCGCTGGTATATTTTAAGTCCTCTAAACTGCTGGGTGTAGATAGAGATATTTCTTTATTGTGTTCCCCGGGAGCATGTCTGTGGTCGAGGGAAGTTTTATTTGGAATTATATAGCATCAAAATGAAATTTTACATTGTTCAAATAAGCCTATTTAATAATGAGGGACTGCCACAATTTGGATTTTTTTAACCTTCGATGTTTTCTGAAAACTGAAGTTACCAATCCCTTTAAGTGTTTTTTCATCATTCGATAATGAAGAAAGAGGTATCTCTCCTAAGGATTATTATTAACTGAACTTGAGCTCGTAAAACTTACAAAAATATGTAAAATGCACAGACCGTAAAAACCAATAACAAAATATATCGATGATTGAATTAAAGAACTTCATCGATGTACTCATGCCACTAACATCCCTAGTCTAGTGATAAGATAAATTAAACTTAAAGTAACAGTAATACAACCATTGTCTACATACAGCTAACACAAGAAGGATGGAATGTCTATTAGCACCGGAAGAGTTTCTGTTGTCAAGATATGTTTCGTATTTTTATGAATAACCATAGACAATTTTAAAAGTAGTTAGTAATTTTCGCATGTTTGTGTGAAAAATAAACAAACCCAAAGTTTTACGGATACACGCAAGGGAAGTGGGTTTCGCACATCGATGACTATTTCCCTTTAACAAATATTTACATATGCCAGCAACTTGAAGTGCAAAGCCGGATCTAAAGAAATTTCCAAAAATACATAATCGATGAGCACATATTTCGTTGAAAATGTTCGAAATTTAAGAGCTCGTGCGTATGTAAATTTGAGAATAAAAGGGTTTAACCAACGTGGGAAAATCACAAGAAGAGATACCTTACATACTTATATACATGTGTGGCACGCAAACAGAACCAAAAATGGGGATTTCTGCAAGCAAGCATTGAGCATAACTCACAAAAAAGGAAAATGATTGTGTTCAAGGACAAATGTGAACGAGGAGCTGAAAGTTGTAGCGCACACATCCTTACTCTAAAATATATATATGTACATTGTATGTGTGTCTTTCTAACTCAGTTGCATTGTGAAAGTGTTCGCTTATTTTATGATTATCTTTGGCTCCTCGAACTTATGCAAAGCTATGCGTCCGTGCTAAGCTTTATCTTACCCAAAATATAGCCATCACTTCAGGCGCTATACGCTGACCAATCTTGGCACGTGCAAGGAAATTCAATTCTGTAAAATCCAAGGTTTGGTGCAATAAAAATTGGTACTTGAAAATGCTCGCCATGCTGACAAAGCAAACTAAATAATAATGTAAAATATATTTTTGTATGCAAGTATGAATGACTCCGTACAACAAATTGGCTTGCCCGCAAAATGGGCGCTCGTTTACTCGCCACTTAGGAATGCCAACGGAAATTGCTGCAATATAATGGGACAAATTTTCACACTTCTTACTGGTTTACCAATTGAGTTGTTGTTGCTTTTATAATTCATTGTAAACAAGTTAAACTCTGTAATTTTGGGCTACACAGTTACTAGTAATGGAAATGGGACAGTCTATTTTTTATTACTCCAAACGATTTTGTTTTTAAGCACTTAGCGACATATGAATTAATAACGAAATTATATTTTTTCAAAATTTGGCATCTCCTTTGATAATCAGAAATGTTAAATAATGAGTACTAATCGGAATGATTACCGGTTTGATTAATTACTTTCTTGAGAATCCACTTAATGATTGATTATCAATTACTTTAAATTTTAAATGATTATTTTCCTATTAATTAAAAAATAATAAATAAAAAATCATGTTTTATTGTTGTATACATTTTTAATGATTATTTTCCAGTTAATTAAAAAGATCATGATTTTTGAAGATTATGAAGAAAAATCGAAAAAAATTTAAAATGATTAAAAAAAAGTTGTTTTGATTAATAATTTTTAATTTCTTTTCTGTATTGTTGTAGGAGCACATAAATATACACATCAACAATACTGAAAAAAATTTAAAAGTAATCAAAAAAAAATAAAAAATTATCGAAATTATTCAAAACAACCATTTTTGATTATTTTATATTTTTTTGTTTTTCTTTTATTTTTTTTTTTTAAGTATTCATGAAACGAGCTCAAGGCCAAGAATAATAATTTTTCACTTTTTGAGTTTTTATGAAAATTATTATTGTTTTTATTTTCTTAATAATCATTTTTAATTAATTATTAAAAGGTTTTTAATTGAATAGAGTAGGAAAAATGTTTAGAGAAAACCGCCATAGCTATTCTTACAGATCCATTTCGGAAGCTGCTTAGCTTCTTCATTAGAGAAATTTTTATTTTTTCTTATCGTAATCAATTAATTAGGCGGCCGCCGTGGTGTGAAGGTAGTGTTGCCGGCCTACCACACCGAAGGTCCATGGTTCGAGCCCTGGTACAGGTAACATCAAAAGTGATTTGAAAAAAGTTTTTCAAAACGGGGTCGCCCCTCGGCAGTGGTTTGGCAAACTCTCCGAGTGTATTTCTGCCATGACAGGCTTCTCAGCAAAAATTCGTCTCCTTTGTAGATGCCGTTCGGAGTCGGCAAAAAACTGTAGGTCCCACCAATTTGTAGGGAAAATTCAAATCGGCACACCACAAATTGGAAGAGAAGCTTGGCGCAAAAATCTCTTAGGAGGTTTATGATGATATACCTGTTGTATATCGCGCCATAGAGATAGAGATAGAATCAATTAATAATTGCCTTTTCTTGCAAAACAATGAAAATAATCGTTACCAATTAAAAAAGCTGTCTAAGTCATTAATAACTAATCAAATGTAACAGGTCTGATCCATACATGGCATGAATAATATTTATGTCAGTATCAAAAAAATTCTAAAAAATCAGACCTATCTTAAACCAGTTGAATTTTGTAGCTAAGTAATAAACTTTATAAATATATATTTGTGCTCACAAACTTGTGCTCTTTTTTTTTTGCAACCGGAACGAACCCGAAATAAATAAAGAAATTAATAAATGTTGAAGAACGATTTCGAGTCCGAAATCGAACCATGTGAAAAATCCGAAACCGGAGCGTTATTTTAATTTGTTTCGTACCTTGATTGAAACTCATTTTTGAACCAAATTCTCAACCAGGGCATTTTTGAGATATATTCTGCGATGAGGCGTTCTTCAAACAAATTCTGATATCGGACATGGAACAATATTTTTTAAATTGAATTATCTGCCAGTCAAAACTCGATATGTAAAGATTATAAACATTGTCCCATTGGAGCCCTGGGTAACTTGTGTACGCTCAAAAATTTATAACAAGCACTCAATTTAACGTCAGTGTGCTGTGCTTCTAAAGGGTGTTTTTTTTAGGGGTATAGAACTTCGAATTGAAATAAAACACAAGAAAATCAATTTAAGGTCCATCAATTTGGCTTTATTGGAAGGATAATTTTATGCCATTAATGTTTAGATATGATTTCGGGCATGTGGCCCCCGCGGCTGGCTCGAATAAAGCCAATTCTACAGGTCCAATTTTCAACCACTTTTTCGAGCATATGGGGCCGTATGTCGGCAATAACGCCACGAATGTTGGCTTCCAATTCCCCTAACGTTTCTGGTTTGTTGGTGTAGACGAGCGACTTCACATATCCCCAAAGAAAATAATCCAATGGTGTCAAATCACACGACCTTGGTGGCCAATTGACAGGTCCATTCCGCGAAATTATGCGCTCATCGAATGTTTCCTTCAATAAATCGATTGTGACGTGCGCTGTGTGGCATGTAGCGCCGTCTTGTTGGAACCACAACTCATCCACATTCATGCCATCCAATTCGGGAACAAAATAGTCGGTTATCATGGCTCTATACCGGTCTCCATTAACGGTAGCTGCCTCTCCAGCATTATTGCGGAAGAAGTATGGCCCAATGACTCCACCAGCCCATAGAGCACACCAAACCGTCAGTTTTTGTGGATGTAATGGCGTTTCAAGGGTCTCATGTGGATTCTCTTCACTCCAAATGCGGCAATTTTGCTTGTTGACGTAGCCATTCAACCAAAAATGAGCCTCATCACTGAACAAAATTTTGCGATGAAAATCAGCATCGAAATCAATCTCATTTTCGGCCCATACACCAAAATCCCGACGCATTGCATGGTCTCGCGGCTTTAATTCTTGCACAAGCTGGATCTTGTAAGGTCGCAAGCCAAGATCTTTGCGCAAAATCTTCCATAAAGTTGATGGACAAAGCTCCAATTGCTGTGCACGGTGGCGAATCGATTCATTCGGGTCCTCTTCAACACTTTGCTCTACAGCGGCAATTGTTTCTTCGGTGCGCACTGTTCGACGTCTCTGCGGATGCGTATTATCACATAGAGTAAACGTAGTGCGAAAACGATCCATGGTTAACCGAATTAATTGCTCTGATGGACGATTATGTCGACCATAAAATGGACGGAGCTCACGGTAAACTTCGCGAACTGAACCATTATTTTCGAAATAAATTTGCACGATTTGCAAGCGTTGTTCTTTTGTCAACCTGCTCATGATGAAATGGCAAACCAAACTGAACATAAATGACATTAGAGTTGCCAGATTTGACCACAAAATACCAGTTTTATCTCTATTCGAAAAACAAACCTGTAAAAAAACACCCTGTACTTGGCACCAAAATATCATAATTTATACATGTCCTTTTTCAAAATAACGCTTCTAATCACAGGCGTGTCCTTGAATGAAATTGCTCTGAGCAAACTAACCATTCGGTAAACAAATGCAATGCAAGACAATATCGCGAACACTTGCCTACAGTGAAACGCAAAACTAGTCAGAAAGTATACTAGTTTACAACTAGAATGGTTTTAGTTATGACAAGCTAATCCGAAAAAGATCAATTCGGTACTAACGAAAATTCAAAATTTAGGAGCATACTCCAAAGCCTGAAAAAAGGAAAAATCACAGTAGAACTTATTTTATAAATTTAATATTTCAAGCTACAAAAGATAAAACTTCTGACCTTGCGTATGTGGGCCGAAAACATATCAACCATGAACGGAAACATTTAAACTATTTTCCTTAAACAATTGAGCCTTTTTACCGGAATTTGACTTGTCTTAGTTTTAGTAGATTTTGAACTACTTTGAGACTGTTATATTTTTGTCCGACATCTGACAAATGGCATCTAGTTGCTTATATGGAAACAAGACAGTTGGCTAGTTTTGAACTAGTTTACAATTAGTAGGTGATTTGAGTACAGGTTTCATATTTACGTATGCAGGTATAGATAAATGAGTGGTTTTAGGTACAGTAGTTCCTCACGTCCATACATACCTACTTATACACAACTCATCAAAATGTGCATACATATTTACTTCCAGGTACTTTCAAATTATTAGTAGTTCCAACATTTGTTAACGAACACATCTGCAATATGGGAAATTTTCGCGGTCGCGAAAATATTTGTCATTTCATTCTAAACTTTAACGTTCTAATGCAGTCCCTGGGGTTTTCCCCCCATATTGTATATTTCTTAAGCGACCACATGTCTATTGACGTTGTAATTATCACATTTTGTTAAATATTTAAAAAGTACAACAACAAAATAGACAAAGTAAGAAGAAGTTATTAGTTGGGTGTGATAATTACAAGGGCGGAATTTAGAGCACGAATACCTGAAGATTTGTTGCTTTGAAAAATAACAACAATTTTCATTATGCAAAACAGTAATAAAATCCTTTTATTTTGGAAAATAAAGTTAAAAAATTGAATAAAATTACAAAAATTGTTAAACTCAGGATTTTTTTTTTTGTTAACTACCAAAAATTTAGGGTGTTATGCAAAATCCATTTAAATTGAATTTATACTAGAAATAAATTTCAAGATATAAAGGGATCGACTTGTTTTAAAAAATAATAACCAATAATCTTTAACGTATGCTTCTGTGATGTAAAAGTAGATCTTGTGCTACTGATGAGCCCCCTTGTCCTCTCACATTCTTTTAAGATGCTCACAGTTTGGTACATTGTGGAGAAGCATGCTTTGCGGGTATATAATAAGATGATAAAAAATCATGCTAGACGCTCAAAGCTTCCGAATATCTCTTTATTAAATTTAAATTTGGTTTTTAATAAACCGGTTTCGGCGATCCGCCATCCTCAGTGTTTTTTTCGTTCTCTACTGGTTTCAAGAGTCCCGGAAAAAACCCAGTATATTGTGAATATTTTATAGTGGGAAGTAGATATTGCTATCCCGTTTCAAATATGGAGCAAGTTGAGAACCAAACAAATAAAATCCACCTAGAACTGTCTGAACTAGCGCCAATTGAGGACGAGTTTCCAATAGGCACTGGACGCCGATTGCCACCGAAAAGGATAACGTCATATGATAGGTGGGAAACCTATCTGGAAATATTTTTGTTAATATGTGACGTAAAATACCTTTCCATTGATACCCATATACACACCAGTCACTTAATTTTTGAGCAATTTCAAATAGGTAGCAATCTTTTAAAAATATCCTAAGAGACAAATCAAATTTTAACGAAATCGGTTGATTCTCTTCTGAGATAGTAGTGGATATACAAGAATAGCTAGTTAAATCTTATAAACATAGCCTAAATTTTCATAAATAGTAGGGTACATAAAAATGTTTTAAGATTTACTCTGCTACAATTTTCTACTTCCCTTGCAACACTAGAAAGTGTCGATCTACTCCAAAAAAACTTCAAAATTCACTTTCAATTAATTTTTAGGTGATATGACCATCAAGTGCTATTAAATGATGATCTTTCACAAAAGCGTGGAATATTTTTGCATAAATCCCTCATGTACAAATCTAGAATCGTGGGGGCGATAACCGTTGCATTAACTGAAAAATCGGTTATCTGTATAATACTGTAACAGACCTCACAATTATTATTCAGATACTCCAAAACTATTACACATTGGGTGTTTACATCATTCATCACTTACATTCTACAAATTCAATTTCAATAATTTTCTCATAAAACTCGAATTAAAGAGTACCATAAATAGTATAGGCCATCAAATTCTTTTATAATAAAGTATAAATTGATGAATCGTGTTCCGTTTTCTTCCATATAAAAATCTTGTTTGTTATATGGAGAAAAATGCATTATAACAAATTCTAAAAATTCAGCTTTTGAATAATTTGAAATGTATACCTTATTATAGTAGAACTTGATGAGCTGCTAAACCATATTTTCGATTTTCCGGTATAAGATCAACTATGAACACTTCCTTTGAGGGTAAACTTTCAAAACCAGCAATTAAATATTTTTTTTTTAAATAATTCATTTCTTCGATATGCGAATTCACATTTTTTGATTCTATTATCCCCAATTTGTTGTGTGATGTTGTCAACTTTCTCCTACGTGGTTTTTTTTTTTTGCTGAATCGAAATCTAAATGACCACATCATATATACGAAATTGGTCAGATTTTAGAAAATAGTTTTTCTGTATTATGTTAAAAAAAATATACGCATATATTTCCTACCCAAAATATGAGGTTGTCCTTGCAAAAAAGTTTGTATTATTCCGCCAGAATATAAAAATTGAATAACGATATTATTAAAATATTGTGAAAAATATTGCTTGGGAATTACGCCAAATATTTTTTTTTAAAGAAATTGTATTTGGATGGCTGCATGCGCTTTTTTTTTTTTTCGCTGCCATACCATTTTTATCGATTTCAATTTTCATTCGGCTATGTTGGACGGTCAAAATCGCCCAGGCGGTTAGATGACCATTTAAAGAGAGAATAATTTCGAGCTCAGAAAATCAAATAATGATTTAGAATATTGTCAAAAGGTTTCAAGGTCCATTTAATTAGTAACTCTTTCCCTTCTGTTTTTATTATGTGGTAAATGGGCCACACATATGCTATGGCTTTATAATTTAAGCTTAGACATCGTTTTCAAACGGTTCGGACTTAAGTGCATCAAAACATGACTTGTCCACTTTTTAAGGTCTATTATATAACATACATAACTCCTGCATTCAAGGTAAAAAAATTAATTCTCTAACAATTTGTGGTGTGCTGCTTCTAATCTTTTCTACAAATCGGCGGGACCTACAGTTTTTGGTCGATTCCGAACGGTATCTGCAAATAGGATGAATTTTCCGGAGAAGCCTTCTATGGCAGAAATACACTCAGAGAGTTTGTGCAACCACTTTTGATGTTACCTGTCCCAGGGCTCGAACCCGGGACCTTAGGTGTGGTAGGCCAGAAACACTACCGCGCCACCACGGCGGCCGCCAGATTGAGATACATTCAAGAAAAATTTTGTATCGTGTAGTCGATCATAAAATATCCGACTGCAAATGACATACAAAAATTAAGGATTTCCAAAGTTAATATATCATGAGCTCATGAGAGGTATAGTTGAAAAAATAGCAGACCAGAAATCGAAGGAAAAGGCTTACCCCCATATCGAACGAAACTATTTTTACTCTTGGTATAAATTGCTTAACAAAAATATAACCAACGAAAAAATCATTATCATATCATTTTCATCTCAAAATGTCTGTCATGTTTATTTCTACAAAAGTTATGTTTGTGCTTTCCACAAGCGTTTAGCTAAAAGTTGCGCTGAAATTGAGTTTTGCCTGTTTTTGATTTACTGAAGTTTTGGTATTGATTACGTATCTATACATAACGAATTTCAGTAATTTTACATTAGCAGTTATAGAGATGAATTTCAGTTTCTAACTTTTTAGGCTCAGTGAAACCCTCTTTTCCAGATCAATACATAGCACTCAATGATACTGCATTACTCGATACAATTCTGCCAAGTTTAACTACTCATAAAAATCGATGAATTTGTGCAGAGAGACGACAATGTTGAAAGTGTTTATGGTACTCTTTCTTTTACAACTCTCAATATACATATCTGTTGTACTTGAAGGAAGGTTTTTCGGGCTTGTTGCGACATTACTGTCATAAACCACTCTCAAAAGTTGAATAGTGCCACTTGAATATTAAAAACTCATTAAATTGCAATCAATTTGTCTACATATTTGCATAAAGAATTGTACAAATTGTGAAGAAAATTTGTAAGAACATGCATTGAACAATTATTACTGTCCCAAAAACTAGGTAAATACTCTTGTTGCACTAAGGAATATTTACTCTAAATTTAGCTTAGTCACAAATGCATAAGAATATATGTCAAATAACAAAGTAACCAAATATGTACAGTCTGTAAAAACAATATTTTCAAAATGTATTCCACAAAGCGCAATTGAATAGATTTTATTTTCCGACGACCTTGGCAAATGCTCAATGCGCTGCAGAGGAAACATAGCTACAATTAACAGTTAACAACTTAGTCTAGCCTGCATAGAATTTGTTAAATCTTTAGAAAAATGTGGAATAACAAAAATAGCAACAACTTAGGTAGTACCTGGATTAAACTCAGAGCCATTTAACGAGCAGACGCTGAAGCATTTGCCTTGAATACAGCCGCTCACATAGCAACAACAGCAGCAAAAACAACCTACAACTAACGTTGCCTGTCACTCAAAGCCTTTTATATGTAAATATAATTATATGTATGTAAGTGTGTTTGTATGTGTGCAGCGTATTTTTTCGCTAAACTCCTGACGCATGTCCGCAAAACAGTTTGTGTCCTTTATTCACAAAACTTCGCGCATGCGCAGGTAGACAATGCACATTTGTGCTGCTCGTTTGGACGCGCCTGCCACTAGTCGCAGGCACGGATTATGTATCCAGGTAGCTGATATGCACACATTTTACAACAAACAGCAGCAGGTCAATTCGGCGAGAAATTTGGTATAAATAGGCAGACTTGAAGATTGAGCAGATCATTTAGAGACGAATAGTGATTAAAGTTAGAACAACGAATTTTGAGAGTTGAAAATATTTAAAAGCAAACAAAGAATAAAATGGGTTGTGCATCAAGTAATTTCTCCTACGACTGCAACGAGAGTATTTATGAAGCAAGTCTAAAGGATCGTTCCAAACCATATAAGCGCAATTTCAGCAAACGTCTTGATGCTATAGACAGCAGCATGCCCGAAACTGACGAAAGCAATAACGCATCCAAATTCTGGAGCAGCAAAAGCAGTTGGAGTCATTGCAGTACGCCGCCACCACAGCCAAAAGCGACGCTTCCAAAAAAGTTGAAACTCAAACGTTCCATGTTCTCGAAGCTAAGTTCACGTCATATGCCCAAAGCGCTCGCTAAACTAACACTTGGCGATAACTTTGAAGTTGAACCAGAATCTCCTGCACCTCAACAACAACAGCTGTATCTAGAACAATCAAATGGTTACTTCTCCGCATCTACGGATAATTTTGAAAGTTCGGCGAACAGCTCATTTGATAAACCAAGCTTGCTATTATGCACACAAAACATCGATACAACGTCATATAAATCTACAAATACCACAAACCAAACTGCTAATACAACAGATCATAGCTACGCTAGCATACAAACTGATCTAAATGAACCAGTCTCCAATATAAAAATGGAAATCTTAATGTTACGTGACAATCGTCAATTGATGCCGAAAACCTCTTCGCCCTACTGTGCACGTCGTGACGCATTTGCTTGCAGCGGCAATACTAGCTATACCGGCACATATCGTCGTTGGATTCAATGCCTTGAGGATACACCAGCCTATATGTTCAAAGACATCACCGCCATACCGGAAGCCATCTCAGGCCAATTCAGTCCAGACAATCATCCAGCATATACCAACGTATGGAATTCGGAATGTGTAAGTGCAGCAAAACGTTACCGTTATGGACATCAGGAGCACGCTAGCCCCAATGTGCCGTTGGATTTAGTTGTGTCGGCCGCCAACGCTTTGATATCTACTGAACTGTGAACGCTTACTTCCGTGGTTAGCGGAAGTTTTGGTTGTTTCACAAAATGGGACTGTTGAATCGATTAGAAATTTGATTCGATGGTATGCGCAACGCACTGACACAAACAAGTTCTGTGATTTTATTATAACTCGTGAATTGGATTGAATGTGGACTGATGAGGATTATTTAATACTGACTGAATTGATTAGTTTATTTCGATTTTAATATTTTTGTATAAGTAGTTTTAGAAAAAATTTCGATTAATGTAAAATACATGAATAAAATCTTGTTTAAGAATTTTAAAGAAAATTATTTATTGTTCTTATTTATTCTTACTATCGTACCTTTCGCCGCTGTTTGAACGAAGAGAAGAAAGGGTTGAGATGTTCTAGGAAATTATTCGCATAAGCTTTTTACCAAGGGTCTTCTTAGATCAAATAATTTTACAAGAAAATTGAATAACTATATAAATTAATACCACTTCTTCAACTTCTCTTTATCTTACTGATTTTTCTTTCTTTAACTCCTCTCCATCTCTTCATATACTTAACTCTTTAACCTCACACGTTTCTCTTCAATTCCCTCTCCCCACGTATATCTTTACATATAATTAAATTGTAACAGGTCGATGTCTGTACATTGAAGATATTCAAGAAAAACTGATATGAGAGGTCGTTATTGGGCCAGCGGAACCCAAATCTACAATTTTTAGAATTTCTGTCTGTCTGTCTGTCCGTCTGTATGATTGTGCGCGCATCACTCAAAAACTACTGAATAGAATTGCATGAAACTTTCACCATTCTATCACTTAACGTCTAACTTAAAATTTAGGACAACTTTCATTTGAATATCTCATCCAGTTCCCGAGTTATTGACCAAAATGTGGGGAAAATGTGACCAAAAGTGTGGTTTTTTTACCATAACGCCCGCGTCACACAAAAACAACTGCATAGAAATGAATGAAGCTTTCAATAATCATTTTCTAGACGTCTCTCCTAAAATTTAAGATATCTTTCACCTCGATGTTTTCCCATTTCCCAATTTATTGACCTAAATGTGGACCCAGGGTGACTGTATGATTTGTGCTTTTAAGGCGGAACAAAGTTCGGCGGGTCAGCTAGTTATTGATATAATCACTCAATATTTGCCAAACCGTGTTATGGGAGCAGAAAATTAAGGGATATTTGTTATATATAATTTTGTACCTTATCCAGAAGACCTTGACTTGAGTATCTTACAAGAACGCTATCAAGTAGGTATCATAGGTGATGACTTAGAAACAGCTGATTGCTTGTTCTTCCTGTCCAGCTGTACTCCAGAACGCCAGCAAAAAAGGTAAACGATTTATTTACATTCATCAAGATTTCCCCTTTATATTCTCATTTACTTTGACATTTTAAGCTACAAATATCCGAAGGGAGTCGAGCCAAATATGCTTCGCTTTGCTAGATTCGCCTTGGTTGCTACCTACCGCCCTCTTCTACTCTCTGCACTGGCTAAAAAACCCTGTTTGGCGAAAGTCGAGTGATCGGCTATACATTAATGCTTGCTTAAAAAATTTAAATTTTTTGGATCATAGAACTGATGGTATGTAAATCGTTGATGCTGCTCTAGCTGAACATAAATAGAGAAGGGATTAGATAGCTTTGTGTAGTTTGTTTCTGCTCCCTACGTACAAAGGATGGACTCGGAAAAGGTCTAGCAAGTGACATTATTGATAAAAACAAGTAAAGAAAGCGCTGTATTTGGCTGTGCCGAAGGCTTTATACCTTACATAAATACGCATCACGGTTTTAAATGTCCGATCCTTACTTACAATAAGTACAACCTCTGCAAAAATTGATGGTACTATCCTGTTAATTTAAAGATAAAAAGCACAAACCCGGTTTATCGGAAAAATGTGGTGTATGGGGGTTAAATATACGATATATTGGTCCAATCTGGATGATTTTCACTAGCCGTATATAATATGTACTAAATACTATAATATGTACTAAATTTGAAAAACTCTAAGTTCCTAGCTCTTTAATTGCAAGAGTTATAGGCCAAAAACCTTTTATCGGAACAATCGATTGTATGGGAGCTATGCGTTGTATTGGTCCGATTATGCTAGTTCCGAGAAATGATTAATGCTTTACAAAATGGCTGGCTCTGACCAAATTTCATCGAGATATCTCTAAAACTGAGGGACTAGTTTTGCGTTCAAACAGACAGACATACGGACGGACATGGCTAAATCGACTCAGCTCATCGCCCTGATCATTTCAGTATACTTACTGGTGGGTCTATCTCTTCTTTTTCTCATACTTAAAAATATCGGACCAAGGTTATAATACTATTTCATGCCAAGGTATAAAAAATGTACATATATACAATGAGGATTGAATGATTTGATAAAGTGATTGAACGCTGGAAACGGGTTGCCTACAAACCAAATTTAACCTTTTCGCCTATCTGACCTAAAACCAACAAAAACACACCAATTTAGTATAGCAAAGATTTTCTTTCCCAAATTTCTTGTTTCTTATTTTAGGCAGTATTGCCAATAGACTGTAAAACGTGTGCTTTGAAGTACACGGTGCATTATTTAGATTTACTTTACATCACCCACCAATCTCCAAATATGTTTCATCTATTTGGAAACTGGAAACACGTTGCATTTCATCCACTTAATTTTCAGCTATGGAAATATCAAAAGAAGCTTTGCAAAACGAGCTCGCTCTTCGACACCACAAATTTTATTAGAAGTTTGGCTTTAATCTTCTCGGAGCTATGTCTTATTAAGTATTCATTTAACCTAAAAATAATTTGATGAAAAATATATTTCCATATACATATGTATACTAATGATAGTATGAATTTTTAAATTTGGTGTGATGTATGTTTAAGAAAGTTTACTATTTCAAATTTTTCACAGCTGTAGTATGTTTTAACTTTCAATTGGTAGTTGGGTTCTGCTGCAATAAAATGAAGCTTTTGGGTGCTGGTATAGTTTTGAAACCATCAAATCGTATTTTCAAGAATGCAGCTGCACTTTCATAATCACTTTCTCTACAAAAGGCTGGTTTCATGTTGGCAGAAGTCCCATATTGCAGAGCCCACTCATACAGTTGAAATGCAGTGGTAATTTGTTTTTCGGACGTCATCTGGAGGCTAGCTTTCCTTTCTTTTCTTTTCAAAGCTCCACCTGCTCCATAGCATGGACCTTTTCCGTGGGCTGTAGCATGAAAATGCCATTCCACAGATCGGCCAAGGTCTTTTTGATGGTGATATGTAGTTGTGAAGTGTTTCACATTTTTAAATTGTTGCGGTGCTCCGTCAGAAAAGTAAATGCATTTGCGAATATTTGAATAGAAACGTGATGAGAATTCATTAAACGATTTCAAAAATACATATACGGCTACCGAGTCATGCCTTTCGCAATCGAAAATAAAAATAAGTGTTTGATGTTTTACTTTAATATTATAATTTCATGAACTATTTTTTTATTTTACAAACTACTATTATTTTTGTATGTAAAAGCTCAGTTGCCGCTATCAGAAAAGTGTTATATAAATAAACGTTCTAAACTGAAGTATTGAAAGCGATTTTGAAAAGTATAATTTCTTGTTTTTTTTCGAGGCTTAGTTAAAAAAAGCAAAACGTGTTTTTACATAACACTTATATTTTTTATAGATTTTGGGATGTTTAATTTTAATATGTTAAAGAAAAAAATAATATAAAACCCATTCAAAATATTTCACAAAAAACACAAACAAAGTGAATGCCTTAGGTACAATTAATATGAGCTGAGAGTTGAGATGGCTATGAACAATTAGTTGTGGGACAGAAACTACTCAACGTACGACTGTGAAATTTTTAGGAGATATTCTTCAAACTATAGAGCTCATTTGGTTTTAGTATCAAGGAATTTAAAGAATCCCATTTTTAGTTATTTACAATCGTTTCTAATTTTTTTTTTAAAGTTTATTATTCTAAAACCCTAAAATCAAAAAAAAAATTTTTTTTATTTTTTTTGAATTCGTTGAGAAACTATACTCGTAATGCTTTAAAATATCTCTAAATTTTCGTATTTTTCGTATATCAAAAGTTTGAAAAATGATTACTTGCGAATTTGGCATATTATGCGAAAATAAAAAATACGTGTCGATTTATTTTGCATCCAGTTTATAAAACAAATTTTTTCAGGCCAATCTAAATTTTAGTTGTAAAAATGATACATCATCTTTACATACATTTTTTTATGACATCCTCACATAACTGCAATACTGATTTATATATACATATATCGTACTTATATGTATATATGTATGTACACGTATCCAAACGAACACAAATCCCTATTTACTTAACATGCTTATTTAATTTTCACTCCACGACATTTTATCTCTATTTTATTTAATTAATTGTATTTCATTTCTTCAACACTCAACAATTACCATTTAACGCGAAATTCTCAGTTTGACACTGACAGCAGCCGAGTTCATGTAAATCATTAAAATTATTTCTAGAGATGTAGCGAATTTGAGGTTCGGTAACATGTTTTCGGTTTGGGTGTGCCCGAAAAAATTCAACTTTTACGAAATATTACAATTTGCTTTATCTAATAGCTCTGAAATAAAAATCTGTTGAAAACATTGGAAGTGAGGAAATCCCGAACTATTTTGGGACTTACGGTATGTTACTGAAGACTAATTATAATGATTTGTGATTTATTTATGAATCATATTTTTGTTTTTATTGATAGGTAGTATTTTTGATTATTTTAGTTTGAAATTTTTTATTTGAATAGTTAGCGGTTTGATTTTTAACAAAAATTTCGCTCATACTTTGATAACACATCTTTAATAAGTTTTATTAAAAAAAACATCACTTAGAACAATTAAAAAAATTTTGCTTGGAAAATTCAAGATTTTTCTATACAAATGTGGATACCTATTTGAATTTCCATTGTTATTAATGGCATAACTGTCGCTTTGAATAAAAAATTATGGGAAACTTCAGCTAAAAGAGGGAAGCTACAAAATCTGTAAAATACCATAGACTCCCACTGCTCAGAAAGAACTTTATAATAAAGATATTGTTAATAGCAGAAAGTTGATAAAATTGAAAAAAATTTAAAATCGAGTCAACCAAGCCATGTAATAAAAAGGAAGTAGTATTATATTTTAGTTTCTGTATAGGGAAATTTGTTATGTAAATCAAATAATTTGGGTTAAATGCGCATTTTAATTAACAAAGGGATAAGATATGAATTTTCATTGATTTTTTAATCAAATAAGATTTTCAGGCAATTGAGAAATTTTTATTTCTAAAAAGTAAAAGATTACCCCAGTATATATATGCATATATCATACTTTTGTTCATTGGTATCATGACTACAATTAAAAGTTTGTAAAATTTCAGAGTGAAATGTTACTTCCGGAACATGGAATATCCCTTATATTAAAAAAAAAAACTATTTGTTGTATATTTAAAATTTAGAAAGATTCTCCACCAATTTCATCAAATTTTTTAAGGAAAACTGTTTGAAAATAACTAACACTCAAATCCAGTTATTATAAAAACAGTTCCCGAAACCCCCGAGATTGTAAAAATAGAAAAAATTTGGATCACCAGCAGGCGTCTATTTACATTTGTATTTGTATGTACTTATTTCATTTAATTTAATTAAGTTACATCGTTCCATAGAGATTTGAGCAAATGCGTATGATACAATCATGACAGAACATTTGCAACAAATACTCACAAATAGGAGCAGAAATAGGTTATCATACCCCAATGGAAATTTGGTAATTAATCATCACCCACAGAGGGACCAAAATATTTTATTACCAAGTAAGGAAAGGGCTGTCTTCGACTGTGCCGAAGACTTTATACCATTCATAAAACGCATCACAGTTTTAAGTGTTCGATCCTTATTCACAATTAGTACAAACTCTGCAAAACTGTTAATGTAAAGATAAATAGCCCAAACCCCATTTATCGGAACAATCGATTGTATAGGAGCTATGCGTTGTATTGGTCCGACCTTGCTGCTTCCGACAAATGATTAATGCTTTACAAAATGGCGGCCCCATACCAGATTTCATCCAGATATATCTAAAACTGAAGGACTAGTTTGCGTTCAAATAGACAGATGTACGGACGGACAGACGGGCATGGCTAAATCGACTCAGCTCATCATCATCGGACAAAAGTTATAATACCATTTCATGTTCATGAAAGGTATACGAGAAGATCTTTAATGTATTTAAAAGGTCAATAATCATGATGTGTATTATTATGTGTAGAGTATCCTTTCTTTGCTGACTACTGACACATAGTCGTAAAGTGTTGAATAGAAACCCACTGGACTATAATGTTTTTTTTAGCTAAGTAGTATAATTAGTTTCATGAAAATAGGTTAGTTGAAATTGATAAGGGAATGGTGAATGAGTCATTACTAGCGATGTAGTGGCTTGTGACATCGCATAATATGATAAATTTACATTAAAATGTGTGGACATAGCTACGCACCCTCTGTTTTTTATTTTTTGAATCAGTCAAAACAACAGTTTTAAAAATTGTTGTCTGTCCTGTCTGTCTGTTTGTATGTTTGATCGCGCTTCACTCGAAAACTGCTTAATGGAAGTCAATGGATCTTTTACCGTTGATTACTAGACGTTTAACTTAAAATTTAGGATATCACTTGTTAGTTTCGGAGATATCAATGTGTTGAGTGCTGCAATAAGCGATGTAATTATGCTTTATATCTTATATAACGATTCAAATCGGACTCAGTTTATTATAAATTCTTAGACGCGGCGAAGTCGGACAGTCACGTTCGACCTAAAGTGCTTGCTGATTGGACCTGATTGCAGCTCAACATTATCTCGCTGATTGGATCTTATCAGTATCTTTTGTCAATTTCAGGGACCTGCCTATATGTTACCATGTCTGAATTTAGTTTTCCCAGAGCTAAAGACCTCTCTCGAAAGAAAACGGCATGGTTCTTGTAGTATTCGATAGAGAGCTTTAACGGAATATTTATGGTAGTTCTGGTAGTCGGCTAAAATCTCCTAGGCGTTTAAGCGCCAATTAAAGAAAACAGGAAACAAGTACTACTAGATATGTGGATATGGTCGAGTAGAGAAATTATCAGTTGAATGTATCGTACACAACTTCTCGACGTTTAACTTTCTTTCCCTTGTTGTGCTCACGTTCTTCGCTGCACACAGGCATGTGCTTATCTTGGCTGCCGCAAGATGATAGTCTGAGTTGATTTTGGGACCACGGAGTTCAAGCACGAGGATGAGAATTAGGAAGCTATGTCTGCTACCGATCATGACATGATCAATTTGGTATCTTCTTCTTCGATCAGGTCACAGCCAAATGGCCAGTTGTAATTGTTTATGCTGGAACCTGGTACTATTGATGAGCATATTGCGAACAGCGGCAAAATTAATCAACCTAGCCCCGTTGAGAGATATTACATAAGGAGACTAAATTTTCCGACAATAGGACAAAAACTCCTTCCTTGGCCATCCCGGTATTAAAGTGCCCAAGCATGATTTTAGTTTCTGGTTGCGGGCGGCGATCATAAGTATGTTCTATTTTATTAGAGAAGGAGCCATTTTCTGCGTCATTCGTCTCCTCAGTAGTCGCGTAGGCACAAATAAATGTTATGTGAAAGAGCCTCACTTTGATGCGAATGCCAGCGAGATGTTTCTCCCTGGGAGCGGACGCTAGTACTTAGCGGCACTATCTCTTTCTCACCGCGAATCCAACACCACGGCCTAGCTTCTCTTTCCTCCATGTCTGGGCACTGTAGTAGACGTCACAAGTTCCGATTTTCGGCTTGCCTTTTCCCGTTCATCGCATTTCCTATATGGGGTTGATGTCAGCCTTTTCATTAACGAGGGCGTCAGCCAGCCGGTCAGTGGTATCCTCCATTAGAAGGGTCCGGACATGCCAGGTACATTCCCTTATATCTTTGTATTTAAATCGTTTTGCCAGGTCGTCAACAGTAAAGCAAGTTCCCATCCGAGGCTTTGTTACCTAAAAGAAATAAAAATAGCTCGGTAAGTCCGTAAACCGAGTATGTCAAAGTGGTCCTACCGGGGCGCCTGGTTTTTTGGTGCGAAACCAGATAGATCTCGCTGCCTCAAGTACACGAACGAGGGCTGATTGCACAGTTACACAACCGCATCCCATTACATACCCGTAGGGACAGTAATAGAACGGCAGGTCAGGAGGCAGAGCGAGAGGTGAAGAAGAGGGGACCGAAGTATAAAGGAAATGAAGCCACTTCCAGTAGCGTAGTGAGGGGGGTGTGGTCATGCCCCGGGCGCTACTCACAAAGGGCCCAAATCGTCCGCAAAACAATAAATAGCTGAATGGTTTTTATTTGTATTATAATTGATTAATTCAATTTGGTTTTAAATTTAGTACCAGAGTAATATAATGAGTGTTAATCTT
The DNA here is from genome assembly GCA_949987695.1 of Merzomyia westermanni. Classification (NCBI taxonomy): domain Eukaryota; kingdom Metazoa; phylum Arthropoda; class Insecta; order Diptera; family Tephritidae; genus Merzomyia; species Merzomyia westermanni. The sequence continues at coordinate 62,346,367 of OX465290.1, forward strand.
TACATATAATAAAATTGTAACAGGTGGATGTCTGTACATTGCAGATGTTCAAGAAAAAATTATAGGAGGATTCTTTATTGAGCCAATAGAATTTCAATCAACAGCTTTTAGAATTTTCGACTGTCTGAATGGAATTTGCATCACGTCCCGTCTATTTTAAAATTTAAGTTATCCTTTAATTCGATATCTCGACCGGTTCGGAGTTATCGACCAATATGTTGACCAGGGTGACCCAAAATCATTGGTACAATATGGGTATCAAAAGAAAGGTGTTAATGAGTGCTGCGCTTAGCGATGTGATTAAGTCCCTTGAGAGATGGGTTTCGGAGAGACAATGATTAAGACCGGGCACAGTCTATTATAAGTTTTGAGACGCAGCGAAGCGTAGACCGCCCACGCTAGTAGACTTATATTTATCTAGCAATGTTTCTTTATTTTTTCTTCAATTGCAGTATTCGAGTGATTTGCGAAGGTTTTTGCGGGTCTGTGGTTATTGTCTTTTATATATTTACATATATGAAATTTTTTATATTTTCGAAATTGAGGGGAGGCGGCGATAAAAAATAATTGTGCACCGGGAGCGAGTTAAGCTCACTACGCCACTGGCCACAGCATACAGTTGTTCAAATGTGAGAATATAAATTTGTTAGGCAGAGTCAGGTGTTATCGACTTCTACGGCTGGCTCTACTGGTATATACAAATATAATTTGCTGATTAGGAGTTAAAATTAAAACAAAACATGTTGCCTTAACAAGCAACTGTTTTCCCAACAGATTGTGTTATATTCGTTTAACTTATTAAGCAACGTTAATCATCATCCCCCTCGTACTTTTTAAATTTTACTAAATGTGAAATATTCGATATAAAAAGATATTGAATGAACAGGTCTCTGGATAACCATTTAAAGAATTAAGCAGTCAGCAAAGCTCAGTCAATCTCAAAGACGCATGTATGTATGCCGCAAGTTCATTATCAATTTGTTTATACTCACAATCCAACACCGAAACTCTTAGCACAAGTATCAAATGTCAATATTAACCCTCTAACCAGCAGGACCACCTCTAGGCGGGGTTAGGTTAAATAAAGATAACTTCTAATTTTCTTCTATAATTATTGGGACACAACCTTTGTCAAATATTTTATCTAGTTTTGGCAGAGGTGGATTTGACCACTACAAAAAAGTGATAAAAAGTATTTCTGCAGTAAAAAGCAAAATTGTTGGCAATTGAAGTAATTGTTAAGGATTACAACATATGAATAACATGTTGTATAATAAGTAAATTTATAGAATTATTGGCCAAAAATCATACCCAGGTTACAGGCGGAGTGGGCTATTGACAGGCAAGTCCGGCTACAGACAGGTGGGGGTTTTCAGCCCTGGGATGAAAAATATGAACAATTTTGGAGATATGACTTAAAATTCGAGTTTATCGCACTAGAATTACAAAATATGAGTTGTTTTTTTAAACAAAAATTTGCCTGTTAGAAGGTTAAGACGTATATTGGAAATTTAATAGATCAACAATTTCATCTAACAACAAATATTATAATTCACAGATACGAATGCGTACTCGAGTGTGCTAGTGTGTGCGTGTTCTTGTTTCTTGGAAAACTTTTTCTAGTCTGTTCTATCTTTGATGGTTTGCCAAGAAATGTGTAGCATCGAGTAATTACTTGGCAACTTAGCTACTCACATTTGCATTAATACATATATAAACTACTCAACTTTGAACTTTATTTCTATGTTTTCATAAGAATTTATGTTGCTTGAAAATTGCTAGATTTTGTAATTATTATTTTTGTTTAATGCGCTTTTCAAAGATTTATGTAAGTTGACTATTCGATTTTTACAGTGTGCGACAAAACATAGGCACCGAAATTACCTTTAAAACATTTTAATCCAAAAAAATCGTAATTACAAGTTCTACAATGTTAAGTCCTTTTTATTCAGGAAGAACACAGATAAGATATTATAAAGTTTGTATAAATAAAGGTGTTTATATACTCCCAAAAAAATTTTGTACAAAGAATAGGTTGAACTCAAATATATATGGGAAAACCCGGTTATTTTCGTTGTTTTGTGGCATATCCGTGGCTCTTTATGGCAGGTGCACATCGTGTAGGCATTGACTATATTATTTAAGTGAAACTAGAGGACCGGCAGACTTTGTCCTGCCCAGATATAAATTCGCACCATACAAAATGTATGGGAAAATAAAATTTTTGTTTCAGGAATTTTTCGGAAATTTTATTGGGTATTCTCCTATTCTGGTCAGAGAACAATCTAAATTAGTGTCAATCATCCAAATCGGTGCAGGCGTTCTTGAGTTATAAGCGTTGGAGCTAACGTCACTTTCTTTTATATATATAGATATCTTAGGAAATAATTTTCCTCGCCTGCTCAACTCGTCCGAATAGAGTATCTTTGTTGCTACAATTTTCCTCTGTATTTTTTGGATCCATAATTTTCTACAGATTCTTTCTTCGGTTGAATAGCACGGGGCACGACAATACGTCAACATTATTAGCCCTAAACTAAAGTCTTTCTGATAGATCCCTCTTAATGACATTCCTTCCCCCTCAAGAAATAAGTTGAAGATTTTATGAATATCTTTGTACATGAAACGATCCAATACCAGTTCAATCGCATGAACCGAACCCTTTCCATGACATGAGAAACGTCTACAGACCCCTACACTGCCTCAACTGTGTTTCACCGATCCAAAAGTGTAGTAAAAGTGAGTAAACGTCTTCTTTAGAGCGTCCGTATATTTAAGAAAACTTCTATTTGACTGAAAATAAGATTCCTCGTCGTATTGTACTACTCCAATTTACGTGGAATCTTGAAAGCCCTTATTTCTCTTCTATCTAAAATCAAAGGGGTTTCAAAGTTCCGAAATGAAGTAATCGGTCTTAAAGACCACGTCTTTAAATGGTCCTTTATGGGGTGCACGTCACAAATTTTTTAATAAAACATCTTGTGGAAACAAGAAGAAATATGTTTAGTCCACAAACGATTGCCTGATCTCAGACCTGTTAAATAATGATCAAAAAAAGTTACTTTGATTAATTTTGATTATATTTGATTTTTTAAAACTTGTTTTTTTTTCTAATCATAATCAATTAATAATTGACTTTTCTTGAAAAACAATTACAATAATCATTACCAATTAAAAAAGCACTTAAATATACACTTCAACAATACAAAAATAATCAAAAAAATCAAAAGTAATCAAAACCACTTTTTTTTTATTAATTTTGATTTTTTCTGATTAAAAAAAAATTTTTTTTTTGTGTTTTTAACCGTAATCAATAATTAATTGCCTTTTCTTGAAAAACAATTAAGATAATCATTACCAATTAAAAAAGCACTTAAATGTACACATCAACAATGCTAAAAAAATCAAAACTAATCCAAAAAAATCAAAAGAAACGGAAATAATCAAAAGTAATCAAACTAACTTTTTTTGATTAATTTTGATTTTTTCTAATTTTTTTTTTTTAATTTTTATTATATTTTTGTTTCTAATCGTAATCAATAATTAATTGCAAACAATTAAAATAATGATTACCAATTAAAAAAGCTGTCTTATTAATTGATTACTAATTACTAATCAAATAAAGGTCTGTCCCATAGTTACTATACGCTGTTTTTCGTGCACTAACACCTCCCTGTACAGTGATAAGGGTGCCAGTTGAATGGAAAAACATTTGTAGTATGATAACTGAGGCCATGAAAAATGTTAAAACATTTTGAAATAGTATTTCCTGATTTTCTTTGATTAAAGTTGAAGTACCACGAAATAATTATTTTCAGCAAATCTTTTAAGTTTCTACAAACCATCCAACCTCGTTTAACGGCTTAATAAAACAAGGGAGCCGTTGTTTCAAATATATCGTGGTCGTTGTGTTTCACGTATCCAGCGATTTAAGTGTTTTCACAAAACATTTAAGGAAAATCAAGACCTACCTTGATTTGGTGCTTTAGGTTTGTCACACAAATTTTTTAGTTAGTCTGAAAAGTGCAATTTTTGTTTAATAGACCATGAAAACTGTTTTTTGTTTCATATTTCAAATAACTAATATGTAGCCTTCATCAATAAAAACAAATACAGAATTTTAAAGCTGCACATAGAATTTTATTTAATCAGGTTTGGCAGAGGGACTTTTGGTGCTTTAGTTTTGTCGTACACTGTATGTATGTAAATACTTCAAATATTCCACTTTTTTCTCTTTTACAACTTTTGGTTATACAATTTAGCTTTTTCTTGGGATCAAAGTGTACAGCGCTGAGTGAAGCTTTAAATTGCAAAATATCTTAATTCACTTCTTATAGAATAAATCCTTTTTACAAGGATAAATTTTGTTAACCCTTTTGTGGTAGTTCATATTTACTTTTGATTGGAAGAGTTTATGCATTGAAGCTGATTGCATAGAGAACTTGTGCTATTTTGACTTGGCTAACAATATCTTCCTGTTCGATACTTGTTTGGAGTTTACAAATGGCAATGGAAAATTTAATTCCTGTTTTCTCCGGCTAGACCTATTACACTGCATCTTGTATTAGAGCTGCCAAAGCAACGATATTCGTCGTGCCCTATATTTTCAATATTTATACCTAGTAGTGCTACGCACACAAGGTATATTAACTTCATTCGCCTAAAGGTAGTTTGTAACAGCATAAACTAATCGAGCTAGATATTGACTTATGTATATCAAAATGTTTAGGACGAACAGAGAAATTGATTAAGCTATGTAGGCCCGTCTGTTAACAGGATAACTTGAGTAAATTTTGAGATATCTCAATGAAATTTGGTATGCTGGTTCTTTGGCACTCATATCCGAGCGCTATTTTAAATGAGCGAAATCGGATGATAGCCACGCCCACCCAAATTTAAAACTATCATAAATCAGGAATCCGTTCAAGATATTGAGACGAAATTCAGCACACAGATTTCCATGAATACAAGGAATGTTCTCGGGAAAAAATCGGTAGAATCGGTTAAAGTCCACGCCCACTTTTATATAAAAGATTTTGAAAAAAATCATAGATATATTTAATAGGTAAATACTTTGCGTAAAATAGCTATCTATAATTTCTATTTCACTTTCAAAGTATTCGTGTACGAAGAAATTCGAAAAATATAAATTTTCGAAAATGGGCGTCGTCCCACCCCTTTTATAGTGGATTATTCGACAAAACTTTTCATGCCATAAATCCAGCAAACATTTTATTTGTTTATACGAAATTTGACGAAAATGCTGAACATATAAAGGTAACTGTGTGCTGTAAAAATGGGCGAAATCGGTTCAGGCCCACGCCTGATTTACCACTCAGAACTCTAACAGAAATGTTTTTATTGAAAACAATCACCTGACTTTATAATACGAAGGGTAATAAAATAGACCTTTATAAATTGGGATGTCATAATATATTACTACTGGGTATATAATGTTCGATTCCACCCGAAGTAAGACTTCATTATTTGTTTACATTTACTTTGCTTGAAGCGCTTTTATATTATCTGTCTCGAAATTAAAATCTAGAGAGGACTATGGGTATATAATATACTCTCGGTTAGGTCGTCATAAGAGGCGACAAAAATCTGCGACCTTAAGAATCTCCGGCGAAATCAAATCGAGCACATTGCAGAACCGTACAGTATCTGACACGACCGGTATGCCTACCTCGGGCATATTATAAACCCCTAACCCGCACAGGACTTTCTTCATCGATACCACTCCCTTCAATCTGCGGGGAGTGTTTTGCGCGTACAAACAACAGCAACCCAAAGGAGACCAACTTTGGATGTTTCCAAAGGGTGATGTGCCCTATACCGTTAGTCGTATAGTGTGCTACTTTAGTCATATGTTGTTTACGTTTCGGATATATTTATTTATTCGCTAGAAAATTTAACAATGCATATACATATATTATTCAAACAAAGACAACTTATTGGCAGAGGTTGCTCAAGAATCAATATATTGACGTACATTTAATTCTTAAAATAAACAAATCTTAAACCCGTCAATGTGGGATGGATGATGTGTGACACATCATGGACTTCGTGATTGACGGTTAAAAATAGTTTTCCCCAAGTTAGTAAGAACAGAATAACAAGAGTGTTTACACATATTTACGAGTACATGACATAGACTTAAATACCTATATACATTCATAAATACATACATAAGTACATATGTAGCGTTTTCTCATTGTTTGGCGTATCTTCATAATGCGATTAAGTCATTGGCCGTATCCAAGAGGAGTTAATATATTTGCAGATAGTCTCTCTATTTGAATAAATACTTTCATATATATTTACTTATTTATGTATGTATTCGTATGTATGCATTTACTGTAAACACATAAACATATTTATGTTTTGAAAAAGAAATTCTGCGTTCAAAACAAACTTCAACCACAATGATATTACAGATAATAGTTGCTTCTGTATGAGTCTCGCATGAATCGCAGATACTTCAATGCAGCACTTAAGTTGGAGTGTCACAGGACAATGCAGCGTAGAGTGTAATCCTTGAACAGCGCTGCAAGTAAGAAAAGTACATTCATCCCATAGATAAGTAAGCAAACAAAGTGACGACATGCAAGATACGAAAGTGGGATATGGTCGTTACCATACCGCCTCCTTTCAGCAGCGTGTGCTCTACCAGTTGATGTCATTTGCATGCAATAAAATAATCCTTTCAACGGCATGATCGTCGATTATGTGCGAGCCAGTTGGTTTAATACGCAGTTGTATCCCAGTGAAAAAAATACGCGAACTATAGAGTCTTGGGGTGCTGAAGGTACTTTGTAGTATTTTCCATAAGGGGATATTGTGTATACAAAAAAAGTACATTTTACAACTCCATTCAAGGACCAAATCAACGGTCCATCAGTGCTTATGAGAACTTTTTTATTCACAAAACACTTAGCCACATACAAATAAAAAACAGGTTGAACAGTTTGTTGAGCACAGGTAATAATCTCGGCCATCTTAAATTTGTATTGATTTCGCAGAAAAAAAAAGTTTGTAAGCCAGCAACCAAAATGGAAGGTCTTCCCAATCTCACACAGTATCTGCACCCGGTTGAAATTGCCCTCGGAAGAAGTAGTTTGGTGATGATCAAGGGTAGAAGTTTGGCGAGTCCTAGCAGGACGAGATGGTTGTTGCCGGAATATGCTGGCAATGGCTTGAAGTCAGCCTAATCGCTGCGGTGCCTTTCAGGCTGACTTTTCTACTATCAATATCGCAGTGGATGGGATGCTATCCAGAGCTTTAACTACCAGTGAGCTTAATATCTACTCCGACAGTTAAGCTACAATTTTCAAACTTTTTATGAAGAAGATTTACTAACATAAAGTTTCATATCGTATCACCAGCGTGAGTTCGGTGCTGTCGGGGAATGCTTGTACTAGCTAGTGCTTGCTTCAGACTTTTTCAAAAATTCAAAATCATCGGTGTGGTGGGAATTGCCACGCAGATCCCTTGATTCGAGTGGATACTTGCGAGCCAGGCATGGCTGCAATTATATACATTGGCGTTAGGTTGGCCGCTCGTAGTCTTCTTCTGGGTGGTGGGCGCTGCGCTGATGCCTTCTTTAACCAGATGTTTAGGTATTTCCTGTCGGCTAATCAGAATTATTAAGTTGAAATAAGAAATGACTGAATAGAAGCGGGGCAGTACTGTTTGCTGACATCACAGGTAATAGGATAATTATTTCTTATCAATTGGCGTGTTGCTCATCGCTGGATTAGCGTGGTTATTAATGAGTACAAACATTTCTAGTCCTATAGAGTGCCTAGAAATTGTTGCACTCACCTGATACTGTGGTTCTACTCTTCCGTGGCCGGGGATTGGAGATTCCCACCTTGACTTTTAATTGGTTCTTGCCATATGGCATAGAAAACTTGGACGCCACCAACATCTCATTAGATAGGTCAAAAGTCTCCAAACGAAAGTTTTTCGAAATAAGTATTAACCATAAAAAACCATTGGAGACGGCGAGGACGGAACAAGATTTAATGGTAAACTGAAAATTTGTTTCGTACTCATTTACGTTTTCTTTGGGACTTTTTAAGATTGGCAATTAAATTTTTATTAGAAGCAAACACAACAGTCGGTTTTGATCGCCTCTTTCCTATCTCGTTCTTAAAAAACTTCAGTACGAAAGTGTGTGTGGTCGTCCACCGATTTTGCTTATTTTCCGTGGGCGTACTCACATGTCTATATTAAACCTCGTATCATGTTTCGTAATTCTATCTGACACGGTTCTGAAGTTATTAACAGTCGAATTTGAAAATTAATTGACTCATCAGCGCAGCGCCGCTCCCACTTTCCAAAATTTTGCGGAATAAGAAAATTTATGTGACTGCCAAAGTATGTATATCAGTCAATGAGATATGGGCAGTTCAGTATTTCTACGTCCTTTTCAGATAGCTTTTAGGAAAAAGTAGGCGTGGTCGAAAAGCGATGGGTTGTTGTTGTGGTAACGACAAAAACACTCCCCGAAGGTTTTGGGGATTGTTGTCGAATTAATAGTCCTTGGCCGGATTTGAACCCGGTACACTCCGGTACTCCCTTGCGGTACTGCCCGACTATCGTGGTAGCGATTTATGACCAGTGAAACCTTCCGGAAGGATAAGATGGGTAATGAGAGGTGAGAGGCATCATATCAGTAGATCAACCATCGAGTTGCACGTCATTACCTTTGTGCATATTAGTCGCCTCTTACGACCGGTATACCTACCTCGGGCATATTCTAAACCCCTTACCCGCAGGGGTTAAAAAAGCGATGGGTCCTATGGTATACCATAACGGTTCTGTAGTTATTAACAGCCAAAATTTGAATTATATCATTTTGAAAGTTTTTCGAAATTTTCGATATCGAAAAAAGAGGCGTGTAGATATATGGTTCGGTTTTAAAGAACAACCTACCTTAACCAGAAAGCAACCTGTTGCCGAATTTAATTCAAATATCGCAAGTTTTCCTCCAGTTATCGTGTCCACGGACCGACGTACAGACATGTTTTAATGAGTTCCTTTTTCATTCCTAGAATCTTGATATATGGAACTCTGTATCTATCTCCAATATTTTGTACCGTTACAAACCATCGTTATGTGGACAAAACTATAATATCCTGTGCGCTAGTACACGCTGGGTAAAAAATAATATATAATATACAAAAAGTTTGTTGATCATACAAGTTATTCTCGTAATGTGTTTATGGATTTTTGTTTTCGTTCGAGGTAAAATGCTGATTCCGAACTAGCGGAAAATCAAATTGAAACACACTACTTTCAATGTGTATATCAGGATGTTTTGAAAATAGTTTTTGCACTTAGAATGGGTTAGAATCAGACGTGTTAAATTTGATTAGTAATTAGTGATCAATTAATTAGACGGATTTTTTAATTGGTAAGATTATTTTGATTGCTTTTCAAGAAAACGCAATTGATAATTGATTACGATTAGAATAAATAAAAAAAAATAAAAAATTATTAAAAAAAATTTGTTTTGATTACTTTTGATCATATTTAATAAAATTTTTTTTTTTTTTCGGTATTGTTGGTTTGTATATTTATATGCTTGTAGGTACAACAACACTAAAAAATTCGAAAATAATCAAAAAAAAAATTTCAAATAAACAAAAGTAATCAAAACCACTTTTTTTGAATAATTTTTAACGCTTTTAATAATCGTAAAAAATTATGATTTTTTTTTGATTATTTTCTTAATTAGTTGGAAAATAATAGTTACAAATTGAAAGTAATGGTAATAAATCATTAAATGGATTCTCAAGAAAATAGTTAATCAAACCGGGAATTATTACGATTGTTAATCATTATTTAACCAGTCTGGTTCGAATTTGTACTCTGCAAAAAAAAAATTAAAATTTTGTTCAATATAAAACAATTTTTACCCAACATTTTGAGGTGGCCAGGGGTGGTGGTTATGGAGTGGTTTTGACCTATAATAATAGGGCTAGAATTACTATGTAGAGTTTAGATACTAACAATAAACGAACTGGATCTAATCTGTAGAATAGCTAACTAGTTCGGAAACATAGAAAAGGTAAAGAGCTTTGTTCAATGCGCCAGATGATTGCATGTAAAAGAGATTAAGGACGAAGTAGTAGTGGTTCTAAATGGAAACACACCATTTACCAGTTCAAAACTAGAGATTTTCTCTACATATATATGCTTATTCAAAACCACCGTACAAAATGAGAAACCACTGCATGTATTGCAAAATGATATACGGTTTCTATAGAAAATTGCTTTTGCGTTGAAGGATGCCTAGAAATCGGTAAAATTAGAAAATCACATCAATGTTCAACAACTGCATAACTAAATAAATATTCTGTAATGCTTCTATGTTGAAGTATGAATAAAAGAAATGTTCAGTTGTCCTCTGCATAGCCTTCTCAAGTATTATAGTATTTTGGTAGGTAAGTAAGATGGTGCCTGGGCCTGTGCCCGGACATACATATAATAAGAAATATTGCACAAGGATTATAAAGTATTTATAGTACTTGAACTATATGTTCTAATTTAGATGTAGACTCAACCTAGTAAATACATATTTATACATATATACATAATTGTGTTGGCTTAGTTTAAATCGGTGGCTTTTGACAAATCTGGGTTATATTTAAGTTGTATTTTTAGTTCGGTGCGCAGCTGTGTGGAATTAGGGCGTATGAATTCGTGTATTTGTTATATATTTGCGGTTGCTATTATTCATTTTATTGTTGTTGTGATTTATGCAAGTGTATAGCAAAATTTAGGCAAGTGTGATGAGTAGGCGTTTGCAAGCATTTAAGTCATGTCAAATGCAGGTTCTAAACGCAACTTTGTAAGTATATATATGTATGTATGCAAGTAAGTATATAAGTCAGCTCTAACGTCTAACTAAAAGTACAGTACTCTGTTAGGTATGTAAGTAGTTAGAGGTGGTCAGTTTTAATATTGTAACCATTTCGACGTCTTCGACTAAGCATATACACTACAGTTGTGTAAATCGCGAGCGAACTAGTTCAATTGAACAAATCAGTTCAGTGAACGAACGAACTACTTTGGTGAAATGTTTTCAACCTCGTTCAGGGAATGTTATAGTTCAAGTGCTCCTGTGACAGCATGTAGTAACCAGGGACTTGTAACGCGTGTCTGTTTCGTTATTGTTCGACAGGTTAGTAACGAAACAAAATTGCATCGTTACGTGCTATATCAAATACCTGTAAGAAACGATACTTCTTTGTAATAAAACTAGTAACTATTTCCCTGGAACGGTTCCAGCAGAAATAAAACCTGTACCGAAACTACCTACAGATTTGATCACAAAAACAGAACTGTAACAGAAACGCATCTGGTTTATACTTTTTAATGCCTAACCTGAGCAAGTTTAGTAATAAGTTAAAAATTAGATATATTTAACGGCTTTTGGTGAAAAACAAAATGTATAATCTAAGGTAATTGTTGTTGGAGCAGTGCTCGTTTTTAAGTTTTTATTGTTTAATTGTTTTATTTGATACTAGTCAACCCTGCTCGCTTTGCTGCGTCTTAGAACTAATAATAGACTGAGTCCGATTTTAATCGTTATATCCCATACCAAATAAGATATGGAACTTAATTACATCGCTTATTATAACACTCATTATCACCTTTCGTTTGATACCCATATCGTACTAAACACATTTTGGGTCACCTTGGTCCCATATCGGTCGATATTTCGGTACAAATGACATCTTAAATTTTAAGTTAAATGTCTAGTAATTCAATAGTTAATGCTTCATTCAATTCCGTTTTGCAGTTTTTGAGTGCTGCGCTACCAAACATACATACATATAAAAATTCTAAAAACAGTTGATTTGCCTTCTATTGGCTTAATAGAAATCCTTTCTATCGATTTTTCTTAAATATCTGCAATGTACAGACATCGAGCTTCCACAATTTATTTATATATAGAGATTAGAGAAAAATTAAAATGATTTGCACAACGATGGTATGGGATGGCATGGTTCGAAGTCACCAACTTCTCATCAGACCAGCGCTTCTGAACTCAAAACCAAAAAAAAGAACATGAGAAATAAACACAAAATTAATTTTTTTGCAGTTTTCAATTACAACCGACCTTCATATCCATCGCCACAAGACATTTAATGAATATATTTTTTTAAGATATTTTTTTTTGCGGTCAAAATGTTGGAATATTTTAAACTCCGTTCTGAAATTCTCTTTCAACCGCAGATAAATTTGGTTAAGTGCACAGTAGCGCCTGTCAATCAAACTTTTACCACCGCGCCAAACGCTCATGCCCAATAAACAATGAACTAAGCTAGTTTATTAAACAATATTTTCTAAATGAGTTTGTAACTACAAAATTTTACAAACGTTTAAATATATTTTCACAATTGTATGGAAGCTTTGGGGAAGTAACTTGCTTTGAAGTTGCTGTAAGGTGAATAGTTGGACAGTTTTCAAAAATACTTTTTTGTAAAACCGTCGTGATTTCTTTAACTTTTCGGAAAAATTAAAAATATAACCGGATTTAGTAAGGGAGTTTATTGAAAACATGCCTTATAAATACAAAAGAAGTGTGCGGAACCGCAGTAGAAGCTTGTTAAAATGTTTGGGGATTGAGAAGTTACGTTGACAATCCAGCTCCCCCGTACAGTGGATGCCAACTGTAGTTCGGATTGTGAACCTATAAACCAACAAGGTTATTTTACTAAAATTGCATATTAATGTACAAGTGTGCTCACAATAATAGTAGTGAAGGTTCAGGACAGTTATTTTTTGGGCATCAAAATCTGCCACTTTTTTGGCAGAGTTTCTAGAAAACTTTCGAGTGCGTAGTTTTCAAGACCAATCAACGTTAGTTGGGTAATGTCCAAGTTAGAAATTGTTCAAAAATGTTCGTCAATTTTTTTACAATAAAAATTCTAGAAATTCAGGGAAATTTTTGAGCTAGCTCTGACGTTCATAATCCTGAACTTAAATTAATTGGGCTACAAAATTGCGTGCTCAAAATTTTTCGGGAAACTCTCACAAAATAGTTGCAGATTTTGATTAAGCTTAATTAACAGGCAGTGTTAAAATGTAGTCATCTTACATGCGTGAGGTTATTTAAAATACACGGCTAAAAATTGTAGCTTAAATTTTAAACTTTTCTGGGCTACATATATGTCCAAACCAAATTTAGTTGTGCCAGTTTTCGAGAAAATGACCGTGAAGGAAAGAGTTTAAATTTTAAACATTCGAACACATAGGATTCGAACTGAAGCTCCCGCATCAGAGTCGTCTGCTCTACCTACTGAGCTACGGCGCACACAAAACTGTAATCTTAAAACTTAATTGACTTCAAAAATCTTTCAGAAATAAATGAAAATAAATTTAAAAAATTTTAGACGTTTTTTTCAGTTCAGTTTTAAATCTAATTCGCAATAAATTCATGGAATTTATTACAAAAACTTTTAGAAAATTGCTTAAACCGATGAATGGTTTAAAATTTAGGCTCAAATCTTTAGCCGTGTATCTATGTATGTTGTAGACGAATTTTAATATTATTAGATTTTTTATTATGTCACTGAAACATTTTTTGATTTATACCTAAAGCAAACCCCTACCTAACATGGTATAGTTCTGATCCCCCTCTGCTTTTAAGGTAGGACTTGCTTTGATCCCTTTTCTTGCTGCTCCTCAAAAACCTCTTTTTAATAAGTTTTTTTAATTAGATTTTTGTTGGAACGATTTTCCGTCATCCCTTGTCAAGTTTGGTTTTGTGACAAACCGGTTTCGGCGTTCTGCCATTTTCAATGCCTAGTTTCGTTCTGGTCTGTGTCTATCCGCTGCGTTGTTTTTATAGTCCGTGGGTGCTGTGGCAGGTAATGTCAATCTATGTGTTCGTGGAAGGTAACGTTAATATGCGTGTGTGTGTGCGCGGTATTGATACGTCCGAATTGTTATCTGTCCCAAGGGTTGTTTTTGTAGGTATGTAGACATACCGCTTGTTAGCTAAGCGGTAGGTTGAGGTAGGTAGAAATCGGTGATTTTTGCAGTTTGGTTCATATTTCGTTTTTGCTTGTTCATTGTTACGTGTTTGGTTGCTGTACCTGCTGGCTTGTGCTGTTTTTTGTAAACTAATTTTAAGGGTTCAAATATTTCGTCAGAGATAGTGTTGGTTTGTTCGTTTATGATCCTGCCGTCAAATGTTTTTAACTTGTATATCTCCATGTTCTCAAGTACATTAAGCCGCCGGCCTTTTCCTTGTACGTGAAGTATTCGAGCCGTTGTTTTTATGTTAGCTGGGGTGCAGTTGTTCTCGAACATGTGGTTCGCGAAATTAGATTCTGGTATTATGGTGGGTTTTCGTGTTTTTTTGTTGTAGTCCCTGATATGCTCTCGGAATCGTGTGCTTATTTTTCTTCCTGTTTGTCCTATGTAGCTGTATTGACATTCACAAGTAAGCCTATACACTCCGTGTCTGTTGAATGGGTCATCAGAATTAGTGTCGGTTCTTAGTTTTTGTCCGACGTTGTTAGATGTTCTGAATGCTGTGTTGATGTTATATCTTTTAAAGAAGTTTGCTAATTTGTACGTCGTTTTTCCAGTGTATGTCATTGCCGTCCAAACCATTGGATTTTCCTCTACGTTTACTCTTTTTTGTGTTCCATGGCTACTTCTGAGTTTATCCACAAGTGCTTTCTTGTAATTTTAATTAACTTAATGGTCAAAATGCCTTCAAAAAAGCCTAGAATATACTTTTCCTAAATTTTTGTTTTTAACAAAACGATAAAAGTGACTGGATGAGCACGTCAATTGGCCATAGCACGAAAAAAAAAATACAAAAATAAGATGAAATTGCAAACACTAACCCACAAAAAAAATAAAAGTTCTAATATATAGCAGCTGAACTTAACTTTAACAAGTAAGGAAGTCTAAGTTCGAATGGAACCGAACATTATATACCTAGTAGTGATCTATCATGGTATACCAATTTACCCAGGTCTATTTTAATACATTTGAGCTCGTATTATAAAGCCAGCTGAATCTTTTCAATGAAAACACGTCTGTTATGACTTTTGACAGGTAAATTAATTTAAAAAAAATATAAATGTATGGCGGGATATACAACAGGCATATCATCATAAACATCCTGAGAGATTTTTGCGCCGAGATTCCCTTCCAAATTGATTTTTTTCCTAGAAATTGGCGGGACCTACAGATTTTTTCCGACTTCGAACGGCATCTGCAAAGCAGAGGGATTTTTGCTGAGAAGCCTTCCATGGCAGAAAGACATTGGGAGAGTTTGCCAAACCACTGCCGAGGGCGACCCCGTCTTGAAAAACTTTTTCAAACCACTTTTGATGTTACCTGTCCCAGGACTCGAACCTTGGACCTTCGGTGTGGTAGGCCAGCAACACTGCCGCCATACCACGAAGAACGCCATTAATTTATCTATATACTCGTATATAAAAATTTTGCCGTTTTTCCCGATTTTAACCAAACTTTGCCACATTGAAGAGACACATGTGGAGAAGGCTTATAACTAAAAAAGGGGGTTATCAGAAAAAGGGCGTGGCAACTCCCATACAAACTAAATTTTTCAAGCAGAATATCTGTGAAAGGGTTCAAGGTAGGGACCTGAAAATTGGTATAGACCTATATGATATCAAAATCATTCCCTCACATAAAAAGGGGGCTATGAGAAAAGGAGGCGTGGCACCTTTAAGACCAACTAAATTTTCAAGCAGAATATCTGTGAAAGGGTTCAAGGTAGGGACCTGAAAATTGGTATAGACCTATATGATATCACAAGCATTCTGACACATAAAAAGCGTGGCATCTCCCATACAAACTTAAATTTTCAAGCAGAATATCTGTGAAAGGGTCTAAGGTAAGGACCTGGAAATCGCTAAAGAGCTATAGGATATCAAAACCGTTTTAGCGCATAAAAGTAGGGGTTATGTGAAAAGGGGGCGTGGCACAAAGAACACCTTTCATTTCTATTTTTCTTTCACCCAGCGGAGCGGGTGAGGGTCCGCTAGTTTGTATATAAATAGCTTCCCTGCAACTGCTAACCACATTTTTTCAAAA
Organism: Merzomyia westermanni; assembly: GCA_949987695.1. Taxonomy (NCBI): domain Eukaryota; kingdom Metazoa; phylum Arthropoda; class Insecta; order Diptera; family Tephritidae; genus Merzomyia; species Merzomyia westermanni. The sequence goes on from OX465290.1 coordinate 62,362,471, forward strand.
CACCAATACATGCACATTTTGTTTGAAAACTTTGCGTTTAAATAGACAGACTGACACACGGAGAGACGCACATTGCTAAATCGACTCAGCTCATCGCCCTTATTATTTCAGTTTACTAATTGAAGGGCCCATTTCTTCTACTAATTGAAGGGCCCATTTCTTCTTCTCATAGTTACAAACATTTTATGTTCAATAAAGGTATGAAAATCAAAAAAGGTATATAACTTCCCTATTGCAGTGGGGTATTCAAAATTTGCCCGGACATTTTACTTATGTGTTATCCGATTAGCTTAATTTTGGCAGGAGTGTACTACATACTAGTGAGAAGCAGCTGACCAACTTTGATTGAAATATCCAGTTGAAACTACAAGCAATCGCCTTTGAAAAGAGCAGAATTTGTATGCTTAAAAGTAGGCGGCGCCACGCCTATTTCCCAAAAAACCGCAAAATTTTTATGCAATTGAGTTTTGCTTAGAAAGTTTGTGTGCAAGAACTTATTGATATAGCTTGCGTAGTTATAGAAATATCGCGTTTTACATTTTACAAACAAATTTTTTAGAACTATGTTGAAAAACTGGGCTTGAGCGTTTACCGATTTCGCCCATTTTTACAACAAACAGTTATCCTTATATATTCAACATTTTCGCCAAATATTGTTTCAATAAATCAATTTTTACCGGAGTTATGGCATACAAAGTTTTGTGGAATAATCCACTATTAAAGGGGCGGTATTTTCAAAAATTTATATTTTTCGACTTTCTTCATTCCCGGACACTTTGAAAGTGAAATATAAATGATATAAAGCATTTGCGCGCAAAGTTATTACCTATTAAATATATCTGTGATCCTTTTCAAAATCTTTCGTATAAAAGTGGGCGTGGTTCTTAACCGATTTCGCCCTTTTTTTCCGGAACATTCCTTGTATTCAGGGAATTTGTGCACCACATTTCGTTTCGATATATGGAACGGTTTTTGATTTATGGTTAATAATATTCCTAAATTTGGCTTAATCAAAAGTGGGCGGTGCCACACCCTTTTTTAAGAATATCTCGATCAATTTATTTTCTGCCTTAACATTAATGTACACACCAAATGTACTGAATAATCACTTTTTTGTATTTTCGAAAATATTCTACACATAAAAAGTGGACGTGTCTATCATCCGATTTCGCCCATTCTAAATGGCGCTCGGAGATGAGTGCCAAGGAACCTGCACACCAAATTTCATTAAAGTATCTCAAAATTTACTTAAGTCATCGTGCTAACAGACAGACGGACGGATTAATAAATTTTTTTTCCTCCTGAACATTTTGATATACTCGTACATAAGTCAATACCTATCTCGATCCGTTTATGCCGCTACATACCACCGTTACGCGACTAAAGTTAATATACCTTGTGTGCGTAGCACTACTAGGTATAAAAACATAATATGTATATTAGGGTCATACATTTCAGCAAAAAATTTTTTTTTCTGCTCCAGCAATATATTAATTTACAAATCTTTGGCAATGTCACGGTCTTTAAAATAAATTTCCCCTGACCTTTTTCGTCTATCTCGCACAGCGGTCAGGAATACAGTTTATTATTATTATTATTATAAATATTAAATTATTATTAAATGCAATACCGAGGCGGGAAATCCGATAGATGGCGTGCGGGTCGCTTTAATTCCAAAAATCGGAACTTGTATTACAAACATTAAAAGAAGAAATAATTTACAAAAAAATCCAGATAGGTAGCGCTGAGATCGGGATAATGAAATTTAAAAGTGTGTTTATGGACTAATTTGGCTGATACATATTTAAAGTTTCTATTACCTATTCAATGTTTTTTACGGTGTCGTTGTATTCGTTTTTCAACCCTTTGAGCTAGGATCTTGAAATTTGCTTCGGTACTCACGAGAAAAAGTTTTCCGATGGGTTTCGGATGGGTTGCAATATTTACAAAAATCGCAGCCCCCGAGCTTTTGCAATCCATATTATATTGGCTTCCCATTGAGCTAGAATCTTGAAATTTTCATCATCGTTGCGGTTTCGATGATAATGCATTATACGGATATCACAGATATGGCCCGATATGGCTGGTATTTAGAATACATATTACTGTGTGTTAAAGAAAATGTATTAAAAAAATTCACTCGCTAGGTGGCTATTTACGGCTAAATATGCGAGCAGAGCAAATTTGTATGCGAAAGAAGACTAGTAACACTCATAATTGAGCTACAGATGTCGCTCGTTTTGAAAGATGCCGACACCACTGGTTCATAGCCAGAAAGTGCAGCCGGCGTTTGCCAACTGCGACGTTGACGCACGCATAAAGGATCACTGTGCACGATACCAGCACCATCTGCATAAAAATAGGAGACAAAAGCAAGCTTTTGCAGCGTGAGATCGTTCGATGGTTTGCGAATTGATGAACTGGATTCAATGATGTAAGTCCGGTTCGCTTGGTTAAGGGCAGAGAATTTTAGGGATGAAAATTCTGATTAAAGCAAAAGCATTTGATCTAGTAACTCTTAGTTTTCTGATAATACTTACTCTAAATATGCACACTCATGGAAATTTTATTTCAAATACCGGTATTTCTTAGAAGTACAATTTCTGCACCTGTAATATTGTGCTTGATTTATTGGTTCAATAGAATAGACGCAGTAATCTAAGAAAGAGGCATTAGTCAAACCAGTTTACAACCTGTTTATAAATTACTTCATAAATGCGTTGATGAATGGATTTGTACACACTTTCTAAATAGTCTAATCCAATTTCGGACCAGACTGATTTAATTCATCGAATTAAATTATCTCTGCCATCGAACTGTTGTCCATTCTCATAAACCTTGCGAGCAATCCATTCCATACATTTTCAATAATGCACTATAGGTTAAATGACCACTTTTTCTGTGCGAAACTAATAAATCCAACAAAATCATGGTATTCAAATTAAAACTTGTTAGCATTTCAAGAGTAAAAGTAATTCTGTTAAAAAAAAATGGGCATTAACCCATTAAAGACCAAAAATCAACATTAACCCTTTTGCAACCATTAATCCAAATATGAAATTCATTCGTTTATTTTGATTATAGTAAAACATTTAGTACTTGATTAAATCTAATTCATTTTGTAAATTTAAATCATAACGAGACTCTTCACATTCATTAATTTCATCGTGTTCGTTGCCAAGTTGAAATTCCTCTATCGTTTCGCAGCTATGTAATAGGTCAATTACTGCAGGTGGAAGTGTCGAACGCTTCCGCTTTTGTAAGCGTTTCTTTAAATATTTTGTAGAAATTAATGGATCTGATGTATCCATAGCTCTATTAAATACGTCTAACAGGTTATTGATGCGGTTGTTCCTGCGGGCGTGATGCAGTCTATCGGATTTGTATATTTTATGTCGCGATTCAGCAGCTTGTTCTGCAAAACCCCCTATTGGGAGCACCGTATTTTCTATTATTTGTTTTGAATGCATGTGGACTTTATGTACCGTAGAAGTCATTGGCAACCAGCAATATAGCTCCTGAAAATGTTTTGCTGTCTCAAAGCAATATATTTCAAATTTGCTTGAGTTTATTTCGAACTGGCAGGATAAACAAATCAAAATGATTTAAAATCGAAAAATAAGCTCTTTGTCAACACCAGTTATTTCAGAAAAAATCTCATGATCACTAAATGCTCGACGAACAGTGTTTCCGTCATTTGTGGAACCACAGCCACCTACTCTGGGCATGTCCACGCGAAGTCCGAGCTTTGTCCAAAAATCGTTTTGTATTTCTGTTTTTCTTTTTAAGATAATTGACTTATCATCTCCTCGTATCTGCCACTTTTTCAATTTGCATTTATAGCCTAAATGTAATGTAAATTCAAAAAATCGTATCCAGCAATGAAGGGGACTGAGCCCAAACTTTAAGTTTTCTTCTTTTGCACCAAAATTCACGTGGCTTTTTGTTGAAGTAATTCCACTTAAAAAACAACAAAAAATTATTTATAACGGCACTTTATTTTTATCACTTTTGCACAGCAAAAGCTGCCATTTGACCTATAGTGTAATGTTGAGATCTGGAGAATACGGCGGCCGCTTTTGAAGTGTATACAGGCGCATTGTCCTGTTGAGAAATCCATTGAATAGGTCCAAAAGTGTCACGAATCTCCGAAAAACATATTTCCAGCATTGTTTTGCAGCTTTTTCGCGTCAGTTTGGAGTCTACGATTTTCAATTCGAACGCGCCATCATACGATATGCTCCCCATATCATAACATCACCTTCGCGGCTGTGATGTGGACTCAAAAACCTGTATTCCTTTTTTAAATCATGGAAATGGTAATTGTATCCATTCGACCCATCCAAATTGAATTTCTTTCATCACTAAATACCACTTGTTTCCAATCACCGAGGTCGTTACTAATGACAGAACTCCAACCCATGTGGTCTCTGGCAAAATCTAGGCGACGCTTCTGCGTAATGCATTCAGTGATGGTTCTTTTGTAGTCTCTTAAACTTAAAATATGGCGCATTCAAAATGGCTCTTCTAACGGTAGATTTGCTGGCTGAAACATTGGCCATTTATTTGATTTTTGATGTGGAAAGAGCGGAATTAGATGCAATCCTAAGAATTTGCGGATTTCCTTCGATGTCAAAGCCTTAGCAGTCCTACCTTTATAGTTTTTCTTATAGAAATCACCTTGTTTCATGTAATGGTCAATAACATTTGGACTTCGACTAATCTTTTTAGTCATTTGACTGTGCGAAAGCCCCTCTGTAGTCAGGATATCGATTTGTGCTTTATCGCGATCAGATAAAATTTTCTGCTTTCTGCTTACACTACAACTAATAAGGTCTCCATTAAACACAATAACATTTTACCGTTATCTGAAATCGACCGGACTGATATATATTTTTAATTGATATCATTTATACATGTAACACTTAGTACTTGACTTTTTAATACCTATTAAAAATTCACAAGCACACATTTTTAGGGCAGCCTCTATGTGTTAAGGAATCTATGTACATACATATGTAGGCAGAGGAAAAGTTATTTTATAGTTTTTGGTATACTTTAAAAAATGTTTAAATTAAAAATATTTCTTTACTAATTTTCTTACTATATATTTATAAATTCTGTGGCCATTTTCAATTTCCCTACTATTTTTTACGCAGTCCTTAAATTACAATAAATGAACAATTTTAATGTAAATAAAGCACAATTGAGTCGATACATTTCAAAGTCGCTTAAGTCCACTATAAGACAATTTTGGAAAACTGCAATTTTTTATTTTCTTGAAATATACTTTATGTAAGTTTCGCGAAGCTCTATAAACGTTTATATAAGAAAGCGTAAGAGCATTTTGTGAAGAAAAAATAATGGAAAATTTAGCCATTTTAAAATAAAAACAGTTTTAACGTTGGACTTATGCAACTTTGAAATACACCACATGGACTTAGTTTTGAAAAAATATATATGTGGACTTAAGCAACTTTGAAATGCGCTGTATCACGTGCAAGGTAGCGGATTTGACACAGCCTTTTCTCCACATGATTTTTTAGGGCCCTGAAATTGTTATACTTTCTTTAATATGGGGCAGAATGAAATTGTCCTGCGCTGTTTTGCTAAGGAAGCTGTAAAATTTTTTATGGAAATAGTAAATTTCACGCGATCGCAGGGTTTTGCACTTGTATTTTGATTTTTTTCGATGATTGCACTTCGGTTTTTGTGGGAGCCCTTTTGGCGAATACCTAAAGGCATGAATGCAGCCATAAAGACAAAAACAACATGAGTGATACACTCAGTAGATACCTTAACAATAATAGCAATAACTCATAAATATAGCAATAACTCACAATAAAGAATAGCAGAGCCCACCCTGATTGGCTGAAATGGACTTAAGTAGTTTTGATTTACAGGTATACAAGGACTTATTCAACTTTGAAAAAATTGCTAAAACAAAATGCGAATTTTTAGCGTCATTGCCATTAATTAGATATACTTCTATATTTTAAACTATTGATTTGTTAGTGCAGTATATAACGCAACAAAAATCTCAAAATATTCTACATGTGAACTTAAGGACTTTGATATGTATCGACTCAATTTATTTGTAACTATGCAACTTTTTGTTTGTTTTAATATTCTGTATAGAGGTGAAGCCGCCGCAGTGTAACTCGGGAAATGAATGTGGTTAGCCGCATAAATAATTGAACTCTATGGTAGATTTACGAGCCTGTGTACTTACCTATATAATGAATGTGTACATGCCTATTGATATGTAGGTAAATGTGACAAATATGCTGTTTGCAAACCATTTTTGTAATTTCAACTATATCTCTGTCATTGCCTTTTTTATTTCAATATTTAATGCAGTGCAAATGGATAATAAACCAAAAAAGAATGCAACATTTTCAGAGATTTTTCAACAGCTTTTAGTGATGTGAGTCATTGGTTCAGTCCCGTTTTGAGACCTGGAAGTTTTATACTTCATAACTTATGAGCAGTGCAATACAATTTTTTGTACTTTCCATGGTTGCCTCACCAACAAAATTAATTTAAGTTCTTGGAAAAAATATCTTGATGCTCATTAACTTTGTTGAACATTGTAACTGTGTTTAGTGAAATGGGCAATATTGTACAGATTCTCAGGAGCCACATTTTGTATGCCGACCATGGCGTAGTAAAACAGGTAACAGCACGGCGGCCATGGTGGAAATAGCTTCCCTAAAACGTCAAAACAGCACAGCTCATGTTAAAATGTAAACCAACCGATTGAAAGAAAGTTTGACAGTTTAGAGAAAATTAAAAAGAAATAATCTAATCAGCTGTTGAGATTATATTGCCTTTATAGGTATGCCATGATGCCGACTCAGTAAGTCAGGTAACGGTATCATACCCATAGCCCGGGATTGCGTGCTCTGTGCTTCATATAAATCAAGCTTCATTTAATCAACATTTGAAATGTTTTAGCGTTCAACAAATTTTTTATTATTCATAACATTGCAGGAGAAGCGTGATTGCAGATTAAATTTTTCAACAATCGAAGCGTTTCCTCATGGAATTTTAACAGCTTTCTGTCAGCCGGAAATTTGAAGTGATTTGCTGTCGTACTTAATTTTTTGAGTCAGAGGGTAGAGGTACCGTGAAATAATAAACGACATACCTGGGTACATACACTTTTACAAAGCAATATAATACGGATATAGCGCTTTCCTTAGTAGACTTAAGTCAAAAGCTATTAAATAAGCAACAGTGGGTGGGTCAAAAAATCGATTCCTTTTTTTTCGCGCTACACATAGATTACATTAAAATGTTTATCAAATTATTCATTAAACATTTTTTTTAATTTTTATTAATTTAAGTTTGATGATTAATGCACTGGCCTACAGTGAGTTTGTTGCCCTGGATATAAAATGGATTTTGAATATATGTATTCCTATGATTCATGCAAGTATATCGCTACCAAATAATCATATTTGGAGGGAGTTTTGGAAATGTGTCTAGCAAACTATTTTTCGAAATATAAAGTCAAAAATGTAATAGATTTTTTGACCCACCCTATTACCATTGGAATAATGTGGAGGAGAATTAAGAGGCGTTAACGATTGATATAACTACTTGGTTAGCAGATGACGACGTAGAATAGGGTGAAGACTTACGAGAATATGTGTTGCAGAAGGCGAAGAAAAGAGAGAAGTAAGAAGGAGAGAACGACGCAGTTGGAAAGGTGGGAGAAGTGTGAGTGGGAAAGCAAGTGCAAAAGAGATAGAGCGGAAGTTGAAGTGGGAGATTCAGATCGGGTAAGAAATAAGATAAAAGGAAAAATATTATTTTAAGTAAAATAATCTGGCAAAGTCTGGGTCTTGCGGTTTTACATATCATCTTAAAATATTGGGCGTGTTCCAATCATATATTAACACACATATATACACAAACAACTCCCATACAACTGATCCGTATCGTTCCCGTGAGATTTTGATCGTGATACTGACCTGGATAGCTGATATTGTTAACAACTTCTCTTTATTTTCTTGGCTACCCCGCAAGTAATAGTTGTTTCCCGTGCAAGTCAAAAATATTCCAAGATTATAGGAAATTAATTTATTAATCGTTTCTCTGACTACTAAGAGGAGATTCGGCTTTTTCTTCCTCAGTCCCAAGTTGCAAGTTTTACATCCCAACCTACGACTTTTTTTGGTTCTAACCGAAGTAAATTTGCGTGCGTGAGTAGCTCTCATATTTATAAACAACCAGCTGAGTGTAAACGTCAAAACGATATGTCACACAAAACAAACATTGGAAATTGAGTAAGGTTTTTACGATTTGCTTTAATTTAGCTTAAATACTACCATTCAAGTTATATGTTCATGATACATTTTTGATTGAAAATTGCCGAAGTGCAATAGATTGTTAGTCAGAAGAATTTCCACTCACTGCTTCTGGTAAATCAGTCAAGCGATCAACTGTGGTGCAGTTGAGAAAAAATTTTAAATAAAAGCAAATTTAATTTGGAATTAAGATTGGCATTATGGACAAAATAAAATGCATGAAAATATAGTCTAGAAGGCGTTTTAAAGTACGCGGTGACCATTTTATTTGAAATCGCGTGTGCAGTTTTCGTTTTTATAGTAGCTGTGTTCGTGAGGATAAATTTTTAAAGTTTTAATTAAATGTTTACTGGAAAGTGTTTGGTGACAAAAAACATTTTGCATGAAGAGAGTGAATTTTGACACTTCATTTGGAGAGAGAGTTGCAAGTTTCTGCGGGGGGAATTTCACTCAGTAAAACTTGCAAATGAAAAACAGCTGATCGTGACATAGGAAAGCAACAACAAAACTTAAAATTTTTTCTATTCGCCAATCAAAAAAGCAAAAGCTGTTTTACTTGCAAGATTTTACTGGTTCCTGTTCGGCGGAAACTTTTTACTTTTTGGGTTTCGAGATAGTTTTACGTCATTCTCACTTTGCTGACACTTCTCTGCGGAGCTACAATGTGGATTTGACATTTCTGTTGAAGTTGCCAGAAGTTATATTTTTTACTAGCAACAATACCGTATTTTTTAGTGTTACTCTCTCGCTCTTATCGAAGTTTTGGCTTTTGACACTTTTACTAGCTTTATTCAGTACAGGATTGTACCTAATCTGTTCAAATCTTCAGTTCTCTAAATTTGCGGTTATCGCAGTGGCTCAAATAATAGCAAGCATGTTCACGTCGAAGTTCTAGAAGAGAAGCGAATTTCTAATTGATTACTTTAAACCCAACAGTCTCTCTGTAAAACCGCAATTGAGCATATGCAAATTCTGTGTTTGTGGCTGAATAGTAATAACCGTATATAAACTGAAATCTTGAAAGCCAAGGAGGTTTAAATTTCCACCATTTATGAACTTTTTTTACTAGCTAGAGTAAACCGACACTTAGCGATTATTTACTTTTAAGAAAATTGGCTTTAAAAAATATTTTATGTTATATAACAAAGGCCAAAATAAATTTTTTGATATCGATTAGCGTTTACCAGAACAGGTAGCAACGTTACTGGACATAGCTCAAAATATGCGCATATGTAACTGGGAATCAGTTCAATCATTTAAATTTATTCCGCCAGCGTTCTTTTTTGTGCAGTTTTTCTACGCGTATCCTTTGCTAATTTCTAAAAGAGTAGCGAAACAAAATACTACATAAAAGAAGAGAGCGGAAGAAAATAACTAAAGAATTAAAGCTGCCACCGTGGGCTAGGCAATGAATAACACTGATCTCCTTATATGGATTTTTGCTCTTATGTTCACTGTACAGTGTCGAAAGCAGACGAAATAAAAACTTCTAAACAACAACAGTTATACCTCATGTGTTTTTGTATTGTTTCTTTTAACTTCTAAAAGTAGGTGTGAAGATATATTTTTTCCTTTAGTGCTGCCTCTTCGCTCGTAAAATTTTCCAAATACACGTTTTTTCAATTTAGGTAAACGCCTAACATTTTTGCACAATAAAATAATTAAAGTAGAACTAAAAGTTCGCCACCAAAATTATTGATAATTTCGAAGAAAGGTTGTATGAACAACATTTGGAAAAAATATCGTTTTATGTTGTGAATATTTTTTTGTTTGTGCTGTGTGAACTTTACTTGTGCACAACAATAGCTAAATTTATGTTTGCAATTTTTTACCTAAGCGCTTCAGACCCGTGTTGAGGTACATAAAAGGATTAGAAGTCGCTTGTTGATTTAGAAGCAATACTCAGCTCACACAAGTCAGTACTCAGCTGTTACCGTAAAAGTTGAATTGATTTTTTTTGTCCAAGAGTTGAATTTTAGTAAGCATGGGCAGTTTTCTATCAAAGAAACGTCACCTCAAACGAGTTTCTTGCACAAAAACAAACACTCAAAGCAAACACAACGATTACGCAGTTAATGCGAAAATATTAAAACGTTGCTCCACATTTGGTGCAGAGAGTCAACCTGCGTTTGAGTCACCAACAAAAGTTCCTGCTGTAGTGGCCAAAGTCTTAAGTGAAAGTCCGCTACAATCGCCAACACAAAATAAACCTCACAAATACGATCCAGTCTATGCGCTCTGGAAGAATGCTTTTGAAGATCACAAATTACGTTCGCCACGCAAAGTTTCACCAATAAAAGATGAGAGCGCGCATCAACCAAATATAACTGGAGTAGTAGCGGGTCAATTAACACCAAAAGGTTTTCCATCATACACGGATGTGCGTAAGAGTGTGAACAATAAAAAATTGAGTAATGATGAAAATGATAATAAGAATCCATCAACTTTTGTTGGACGTCGCTTATCATTTCAAATGTCGTTGAATTCTCCTCTATCGCCAAAAACAATAAAAGACGCACCAGCTCGACCTCAAATCAATGAGCACAAAATTCAAGAAGCTCGACCACAAATCAATGAGCAAAACACTAAAGAAACTTCAGAGGAACATATTTATCAGAATGCTCTACCCAACTTACAACAAATTGTTGACGAAATAAATGAAACAGCGCAAGCAAGCATGCATGAAACCCTGTTCCACACCTCATCCACTAGTCTGGAATATACACCAAAATTTCTCGCTATGATGGCTAATGAGAAAGCTGCGGTGGTACAAAAGTTTTTCAGAAACCACAAACATTCGCCAGTGAGCAAAAGCGCAGCTTATAAGCGGAGTTTTACTATGTCGCCAACGCGATCAAAGCCTGCTGTTTTACGACAGCCCAAGCGCTCAACATCACGCTGCTTACCTTATCAAGCAAAGAATGTAAACGCCACTCCCAACTTTGTTAAGAATGACCTGAGTCCATCGTATAATATTTATAAGGATTATTATTTTCTTTGAAGCGTTGGTCTCTGTAGTCTTAGCCTTAATTTTATTCTTCGTCAAAATATGTATAAATTGTACTTTTTAATTTCATTATTTATTATTTTTAAATAATGTTAGCAAATTTAATTTGTACAATTATTTGATCAATTAATTGATAAAAGTGTTTTTATATTTAAAATACTATGACACAATTTTAAATAAATAATAACAAACAAATACTTTTGAGATTGTTTTTCAATAGAGGCAATTCGTGTTGTAAACACTTTAAGAAATTATTATTCCTCTGGCAGGGTATATAAAACTCATCATTAAAGGAACTGGCCTAGAACCTTAAAAGTGACGCGTAGTAAAATGTTTTTTTTTTTTTTTGGTATTTAATGCAGCTGAATTATAACTCAGCTGCTTATGGCTTTGGTCACAGACCACATTGCCAGGCACAAAAACACATGGTCTATCTCTCAGTCAATCACATTTATCACATTTATCGTTCCGTTATTCGATAGGTTCCGTTATCTTCACAGTTCCGTTATTTTCACATATTTTTAATATTCCTTTTTTTCCACAAGCTCAAGTTTTTCGATCACATTTATCGTTCCGTTATCTTCACAGTTCCGTTATTTTCAATATTCGGTTTTTTTTTTTTCACAAACTAAAATTTTTTGCTTTCAAATTAATGGTAATTTTTTTCTCTTCTCGTGGTTCCTTTGTGGGGAGCACAAAATCTGTGCTTGATACTAGCTCAAGCAAGCATTGGACTTCCCAAAGTTGACGAAAAAGGCGTGCAAGAGCTGACCAAGGCCGTTTCTGAGGTCCAACCAACACCAAGTATATTTATAAAGATTGGTTGGACCTTTCAACCTTTCACGTCCTTTTCCGCCAACGCTACAAACGGAGCTGAGTAAAATGTTTTGAAATGGAGATCTCTGTGAAAGGTAGTACCAAAGCAAGTAGTCTTAAAAATCTTCTTTTTGAATATTTCCCCTTCTTAGTGGTAAAAATCTTCCATGCGCCATTTACACTAAAATTCAAAAAATGTATTTCTATTTAATTTCTATCAAACTTTTTGAGGTTTAGAACTTTCAGACCACCAGTAAAAATTTCCTACAATCGGTTAGCATATACTTAGTTGCATGTTGTTGCTTCTTTCTCTCTGGTTGAGCTCCAATATTTAAAAAAAAACTCATCATGGCCTCCCAATATCTTAAGTTCTTTCAAGCAGTTCTTCGTCTTGAATGATTAGATGAATGAAGCAACCGCCTAATAGGTTTTATAATGAAAAGCTCTGCCCTAGTCTTCTCGTAGGTTGGTATATGACACAAATTTATTATTATTACTTCAGCGACTAGGGTTTTGGTGCAGAGTTAAGGAGCACGCAAAAATGAGCGAGCTACTTGAGCTAAAGTAAAGCTTTATGGTTCAGTTATACTAGCATAGCAGTGCATCGCATGTGACACAAAAAACTGATTTTACTTCATTGTCTCGCTCGAAATTCTTCTTTGTTCTGTCATTCGGCTATTTGAAAATGTGGAGTAAATGTTGTATCCGCAAAAGTGTGTTTTTTGTGTAAAACAAGTACGTTTTAGTACATAAATTTGTTATTATTTTACTACTATTTTTTATATAAATAAACGAGGTCAACGGTCATATTTTCGGTTCATAGCTTTTTGGTAGTTCTTGAAAGCAAAGTTTAGCAAAATCGTATCGTGGAAAATATTTTCACGGAAAAAGGTGTATCATCTTTAGAGATATCCTTCAATGAAATCACAAAACTGTAGGTTTCTGCAAGGTTTTAAGGAGTTTTCACCTAATACAGTAACTGACATATCACTATAGTAAGGCCCGTGTAAAATCAATAATTTCATTGTTGATATCGCTATGAAATAAGTTCAATTTGTTAAAATGTATCTAGGCCTTTAGAAAAACAAATTTTTTCATTTCACAGGACCTAAACAGTGCAACGATTCTGATTCATATACAACCAAAGAATATGGTAGCCCTATCCTGCATCTTTGACGATGCGCTTAACAGTATCTCACAAAGACATTTTCAAACGACGTTTTATATATGAAAAAGCTGATGTAAAAAGTGAGTCAAAAATATCTTCTACTAACACGACGAACAACCAAACAAAAAAAAAGTAATAAGTAATAGTTTCATAAGGCAAGTGTGACAACTTTTATGGAGAAGCTTCTTGTTCAATTTGTGGTGGTATGTTTCTTTAGTTTCCCCCAAAGATTGGAGCTAAATACAGTTTATTAGCGACTCAGAACAAGATCTATCACCTCCGCAGACCTATCTTTAAATTGTTTTAGTAAGAAACCATTTGGATCGATTCCAGCCGGGAAGCCTCTGTAAAGCTACATATTTTAGTTGATTTGATTTTCTTTTTTTCCGACAGGGTGGATATTAGATGTATATTGGAACGAATTTTCGTCATCCCTTGTCAATGTTTGTTTTGTTACAAACCGAAAAATCGATCCAATATACATCTACATATTTTAATTGTAAAATTTTCCATACCAGAGCAAAAGGCAGGAAACCATTTAAGTCGTAAAATGCAGTGAAGTACCAGTCAATGACTTATCCATGGATGTGACCCCTTTCTCCTCTCGCTATTGATTACCTGTTTATACTTCACGTTAGATTAAAATACAAAAACAAAATTTCTGATATTGTTAAGTTAGAAAGTAATTAATTTTTTTACTTCTTTTTTACAAAAACGGGCAAAAATTCTTCCTGCGTACTAGAAAATACACCCGTACCATTTCAGATAGCTTAAGTTTTCTGTCTCTTTTTATTTACTTCACCTTGTTTATTACACTATGAAGAAATTCCTGTAAAAATGAATAAAGACTATAGTTTTGAGGCTTATAAATCTGTTTTATTGCATCTAACAGTTTAACAAATGCCTCTTCATGATTCCTAGCTATATTTTAATGGCATAAGAGCTTCATTATGATGTCGCTGAAATTTTATGGATGATTGTAACTATCCCGATAAAAAAAGTTTGACCACTCGCCACTGGGACTCGATGCGCTGGGTATGCGTTCCATCAGCGGCAACGAAGGGGTTGTCTGGATCACTATTATACAGCTTGAGGTGCTCATACCCATGATCCGACAAGCAGTCATATGCACTCCAACAATCCGTTCGAATGGTAGTACCTTCTTTGACTTGCTTTCGGATCAAAGGTATGAGCACCTCAGCTGACCTCACATTTTTAGGACACAGTTCCAGTAGCAGGTCCTGACTCCCGTCCTCTATAATACCCAGCACCCAGTAAAGCAATATATATGAATATATTTATTGTTTTTGTTTTAAGCATTTATGTGAAAACTATAATAAATACTTTGCCAAACCTTTTACTATATTTATTCGTCTTTCATTATTCAATTCCTTAAACTGTTTTATAACAACCATGCAACTTTTGTCCCGTTGAATAGTTCTTTACTACGCTACTACAATTGTATAATTGTGTGTTCACATATATTCACATATCCTAACACATATTCTAACACTCAGTATACCTGTTGTATCCCCACAAAAAATCGTGTGACCAATCTCTAAAGAGAGCGATCCGCGATTATTCCCTTTAGTCTGCGGGTGGCTATAATCTCAACATATAAAAAAATTGTAAAAGTCTAATGTCGAAAATCGATATGAGGAACCATTATTAAGCCAATAGAAGCCAAATCAACAGTTTTTAGAATTTTTGTCTGTCTGTCTGTATGTTTGGTCGCGCATCACTCAAAAACTGCTGAATGGAATTGAATGGAGCTTTAACTATTGTATTACTAGACAATAAGTGCTGAAGTAAGCGATGTTTTTAAGTCCAATATCTTATTTAGTATGGAATATAATGATGGAAATCGGACTCAGTCTATTATAAGTTCTGAGACACCGCAAAGCGGGCCGAGCTTATTAGTTCAATTTACAAAAGTAAATTTTTATTTTTGTAGCATACTTATAGGAGTTAAAATACCCGGTTGGGTAGAAAGTGGATTTATCCTTTCATACCCGTTCGGGTATAAATGGGTACAAATGGTCTCTCCATAGGACATGCTCAACCCATACAAAGTGATTAGAACTGGCATTAGTCGCATTCTCCTTTGTGACTCATCCCGGATCCATCCTAGACTAATCGCATTTTTTTGCAGGGATTCTACAAAGCTTCATTTACCTGCATTGACAGTTTGCTTTTGGTTGGTATACGTTAAAAAATCGAGTGTTTGTGAGTGAAGGCCGAACGCAGGTTGATTGCCAGGAAAGTATTTGACTTAAAAAATAAGTACGTAGGTAGGTAATACAAATCTGTATTCGTCATTCCTGTAAGCAAATTAGGCGGAATACTCATTTTTCAATAGCTCATATCTACGCACAATAATTTCTGCATGCCGTCCATAGTTTTATTTTAAAATTTATTTCATACACAAGATCCTAGCACATCTGGGTATAAAAAATTTAAGACAATCCGCATTATAGATACAAAAGTAGCAGAGGATAATTTGAAATATCTCATATTTTCAAAGGATTGAAATGGGGATTTCCTGTCTTTGCGCTAGATCAGCGCAAGTCCTAAATAACAAACTTTAGTACCTAAGTAACGCAAATACAAAACAAACAGTTATAGCAGGTACAGCGCAAGTGAAAAATATGGTAGCAGAAAGTGTCAGAACGAGCAATCAGGGAATTTCCCCAAGATGGATATGAGTTGAAAAAATGTATACTAGTGCGCGTATAAAACCCTGCAGCATCACTGAGCTCTTCAGTCTCCAAAGCAATCTTAATCTTGAAAGTGAAGCTACGAAACTGCATTTGAAATAAAATAACGAAACAAATAATATCAAGCTTTAAAAAATCTAAAATAAAAACAATTATGTTAGCCAAATTATTTAAATTTCAAATCATATTAGCTACGTTAACGGCGATTGCAGTTTCTGTACAATTTCATCAAGTTAATGGCAGCCCGCAATTGAATACAAATGCAAACGTGAATGGCATACCAAATAATTTGGATAGCATCTTTAAAATCGGCACTGGTAAGATGGTATTCAAAGCATCAGCAAACGGCAGCAGCAACAGTCAGCCGGTCATGAACGTTGAGAAAAATGTGATTTACGATGAGCAAGGTGTTGGCAAATCGCACTACGCAGAGGTGTCAATCAATCTGCTAACCAAACAGTTGGACCAAATCCATCCACAGCAATTTGAAAAGTTTTCATCATTTTTTAAAGACGATTATCTACCAGAGAAAAATGTGACAAATCGAATAGATGGCGTGGTTGAGGAGAGTTATTGCAATAGCAGGTCGCGTTTAATACATCCAAAGCGGGGCGAGACAAGACAATCCAAATGGGTTTTGGTCGTACAACATAGACAACATAGACAAGGCGTTTTAGTGGAGCAATGTACGAGTGAGAATGTGCGTTGTAAATATAATGAATTATTGCCGCTTGGCATCGCTTCAAAGTGTAAACAACATTTCGTTTATAGAACTATGGTGGTGTACGTGGAAGGTGTGTTGAAGGAGGAAATGATTAAATTGCCAAATTATTGCGACTGTGTTTTGTACTTTAGTCCAACGAGAAGAAGTTATTAGTATATTGAATAGAAAAGTGGATTGATGTTTTATTAAATTTATTGTTAGTGATTAAAATTAAATAAAAAATTACGAAAATTAAATTCCTTAAATACTCTTCCAAAATTGGCTCTGGATGTTGTAATGTAGTCACCCTTAATTTGTAATGTCACCCCGTTATTTAAATTATATTATTCATTGAATCACCCGGTATGTTTCGACTGAGTGCCAATCTGACAGATGATGAAAATATTATTTCTTGCTACGGCAAAAGCAACCCACTTCTTCCGGTGGACACAAAAGTGGGCAACTCGTCAAAATCGAAAGCGATAAAAATAAATCTTTAAATAAATTGCGAATCTCGTTTAATTTAAATAAAGAATGTTAGTGCAAATATTTAACCTATGCTTGAATTACAGCAGCAATTACAATTTGGTAATTGATTGAATTCCTAAATTCACAATTTCGTTTTTACTGGAGACACGAATTGTACCCATTTTAACCCGAACGAGTACGAAAGAACTAATCTACTTTCTTCCCAAACTGATTATTTTAACCCCTATAAGTATGCTACAAAAACTGAAATTGTCTCACACCCCTATGAATATGTTACACAAATAAAAACTTACTTATATATATTGAATTATAGCCAACTGTAGGTTAAAGGGACTTATCACGGTTCGCTCTCTTTAGAGATTAGTCAAAAATTTTTTAGCAAGGGTTATATTGCAAACTCCTTACATTAGATAGTTGTCTGCGGTTTCATCTACACCTGCTAAGGAAGTTTATGTTACCGGGAATACATACAAACAGTACCTCCTTTTGGCTCCCAAATCGTTATAAAGGGGACCATTATGTAAAACGCAAAACGACACAATGAGACACTTCAGTAAATGGGAGTTGCTATGGGGATTCGTTTGGTATTACATACGGGTGAAGCTGAATGTGTCACGGTGATTTACATAATCCTCCCCTAAATACTTTTCAATCAATGCATTCTGCTCTGTATCGTTAGCCGCGTATTCTACTTGAAAATAAATGCTATGAATTTGTTTGCTTCGGCGTCTCATAACTTCTTTTTAAATAATAACAGTTACCAATAAAATATGGTTTTTATTTGGAAGCTTTTATTGTATCATATCCATAGAATTAACTAAATCAAGTCTTCTCCATTCGATCACCCTTCCATGCATTCACAATATGAACTAAGTTATGAAGTTTATATCATTGGTGGGCAAAACCGCATGAAAATCTTAATTATATGTGTTTCTAACTCAAACTGGAAAAATAAATTTGGATCCACCCGAGGTAGGTTTTGACTCGACGTTTTTGCAACAGAGTCGAGCGATGTTCCCACCTAGATACCAAACAGTACAAAATGCTTTGAAAATTGTTCTAAAACTGAAGAAGTTAGAAAGAAATAAGCACAAAATCACATTTATTATATTTAAGTTAACGTTTTTAACAGAAAGTTTAAGGTTCTCAGTTTAGTTTTAAAAAAAATTGAGATTTTATACTTCTTGCTCAGGAAATGCAGTAGTAAACTGGAAGAGCTGAAATTCCCTCCAAAAATGTTGAAATAATTTCAACTTATTTATTATTATTATTATTTATTTGGACTTAATATAAATTTTAAGACTAACGTTTGAAGAAAAGAAGTGCTCTGCTATGGCTATCGGCTCAACCATATTTTAACTTAAATTTAAAACTATATAAGGAAAAATATATAGAACATATACAATTTAAAAATTATTAATAAAATATCAGGCAAAAAACTTAAATACCCGAGCGAACTATGCTCAGCCAAAATTCGAATTTGCCCACCACTGTCGTGCACATATCTATATATGCACATTTGAATATATTCATATCATATTGGCAATCAAGTTCACAACATGCTTTCTTGTCATTTTGCCCGTTCATTGGTAGGGTCACAAGTAGATTACAAGCTGTTACCAATTCTGTCCACAAATCACTTACTCGTTCCTTCGTTAATTTGGTACTTGATTGTCCTTCGTTCGTGACCTTAGATTTGTTTCTATGTATGTAAAACATAGAGAATGTGTACGATAGATATTCATATATACTTATGTACACACATTTTTTTGTCTTAATGTATGGCCCGACTGTCTTGAAAAATCTAACGTACATATTGATATTGCTCCTTTCCTAATTGTTGTTGCATCATTCGCATTGATTTGCACTTTCATTTGAAGCAAAATTAATTAAAGAAGCACTAAAAACTGGAGTTCCTTTTTCTATTTAATTACAAAGAACGTTCCAAAACGATTTTATACCCAACGGTAACAAGCGCATAAGGTACATAAAAGAAAGTTTTGTTCACCAAAAACTTGACAGATATGATTCCAGGAAATGAGTCTGCTGTATGGTCTACTCGGCTACTTCTTTTTTTCTGTTTTCCATGACCTTCGGGAGTAGGACTATCGGGCATCGTACTTGATGGAAGTTGTTACTTCATACTAGCTCAATTAAAACAAACAGTTTCTAGTTCAACTATGTAAACAGAAAAAAAGTATATCCAACTTCAACAACCGATTCTCTTAAGACATACGTTGATAGAGAGTAAATGCTGCCCACTAAGCGAGCGTCCAAGCTGAGGGAAATTATCTATAGGCTCTGTTTCAGTGTTCTGCAACACTGTTTAAGTTTTATTAATCGGACTCATCATTTAGTATTTTTATTACATATCTGTAGTTTCGCTGGCGGGTAATTGGACATATGAGAAAGTGGTAGAAAAAGTAGGCGTGTCAGTAGAGTGAGATGTTTCTTGGTCATACATTTCATTAATAGCACACTATGATGAGTTTTTAAACTTGAACTCGCAAGAAGAGAGGGAAACGATTTATAACCAAAAGGAGGTAAAGTAGAGTGGGAAGGAAAGAGAAAACATACAGACAATAATAAAAGAGTGAGAGAGAGTGTGAGCGCTTTAGCGGGAGACAGAGAATAATCAAGATCATAATTATGAAGTAGTCAGTGAAAATGAGAGAGAATGATATAAAATAAATGGCGGCCGCCGTGGTGTGGAGGTAGTGTTGCCGGCCTACCACACCGAAGGTCCATGGTTCGAGCCCTGGTACAGGTAACATCAAAAGTGATTTGAAAAAAGTTTTTCAAAACGGGTCGCCCCTCGGCAGTGGTTTGGCAAACTCTCCGAGTGTATTTCCGCCATGACAGGCTTCTCAGCAAAAATTCGTCTCCTTTGTAGATGCCGTTCGGAGTCGGCAAAAAACTGTAGGTCCCACCAATTTGTAGGGAAAATTCAAATCGGCACACCAGTTAAAAGTGGAGAATCGATAATTCCGAATTAGAATTATTATGAAAATTGCTCTGAAAAGATGATTTGGAGGAACTTTTATCCCTCTTGCTAGCTAGCGGGATGTATGGGGTGTTCTGGCGGTTACCTACGCCTTTAACCGAGCTCTGGCCTCAACTACATAATGATTTGTGCCCCAGGCCGCAGAGGAATGAATATGTTGTGTCTAGCCTGAGAGTCAGACACTATTACAGGAACCTATCTCCAGAAAAGTATCCAGCCAAAGGTAAATACTCAATTCCTCCTGAGATATAGTAAATGTAGTAATAGTAGATACACTCTACCACACTATATTTTTAGCCAACCTTCATATTCTTACAAACACAAATTGTTGAAAACGCTTTGACTAACTTCCCTTTACACGTGAACAATAGAGCGCAGTGTAGAACCCAAAGGCACATGATACCACATAGTTGGCATCAGATAACAAAAAAAAAAAAAATTGTTGCTGGGGCATCGAATATGAAGTCAATGTTATACTACAAACTGCAACAGAAAGTCAGGAGGCAGCAACGTGCAGCTATGGGAAAAGCCACAAAGTTCAGTGTCAGTGGCAGCTGGCTACTCGCGGCTGTTGGCTGACGGGTGACGGGTTAATAAACGGAAGTTGGCATTCTTCTTTATGCGTCAACAGTTACCAGGGAGGCTATAGATACGAAAAATAAAAGCAAGTAAGGTTGTCTAAGTGCGGGTGTAACCGAACATAATATATACACAGCTTTGAGCTTTAGCAATGACTTCAATTCAGCTATGTTCGTCTGTATGTTTAAACGAAAACTAGCTCTTCAGTTTTAGAGATATCTGCCTAAACTTTGGCACTCGCGTAGCATTTTTGCAAAATATTAATCATTTTGGCGGAATTGAGAAGATATAATCAGTCCAAAATATATCTCTCAAATATCTGAATTTTGTGGAATCCCATTTTTTTGCTAAAGTTATTCTTTTTTGCAAAATTTCAATCGAGCAACTCTTTTGGTTTTTAAACGATTTTGCTCATTTTTAACAAAAATATTTCCTACAAATCTAGGCCTAACAGCCATTTAAGTGTAACCAACAAAACGAATATTTTACAGGAGAAGGTTTTTTAGTTTACAAATATAAAAAAATTTAAAGTAAAATATTACTTAAATCATAATTGCTTTTGGTTTATTTTTGTAATGGTACATATTAGAGTTGTAATGTGTTGTGATATGGTTTAAAATAACCAGAACTATCGATATCTGTCAAAATACGGATTTTCATAATTCTGTTGGTTACGTCAAAATTGCGGTCGATATGTTTGCTTGACTTTGGTATGAAACTAGAGTTTTTCCGGTGCTTGAAATTCAACTACAAACGTTTATTTTGTTTTAAATGTTTACCATTTCTTTCCTTCGCCTTAGTTTCCCGTTCTTTGTTTTTTCTTATACTTTCCTTTAACATATTTTCCTTTTACTCTCCCCTTCTATATGTTCTTTTTTCCCTTCCTTCCTATACAATTTCATAGTACAGCTTTCTTTTCTATTTTTATTCATTGTATTTTACCGTTGCCTTTCCTTTCTGCTCTTTTCCTTGGTTTTCATTCCCATACCTTTTTGGTCTTTTCCTGTACTTTCCTTTCCCTTTAATTCATTAGCTCTCGTTCCCCTACTTTCTATTTTATAAGATACTAGCTCATACCAGTGGGTTTCACCCCACATTTCATGCAAGTGTTAGGGACTAACCTCATATAACCCCTTACCAAATTTCAGTTGTGTAGCCTAAATACTTCCAGAGATACGGACTATGAAAATTTACATTTGTTTTGAAGGTGCCACGCCCCCTATATATATCAAAATATTTTTTAGCCGATGACCACCCCTGGAAGATATATACGTTTAGGCCACAAGTCGGTCTATAGATACATACATGATTTGAATTTTATATAATATATTATATAGATTTGATATTATTTTATTTTACCGTTTCCTCTCCTTGCTGTTCCTCTTCTTAACCTTCTATTCTATTCTTTACTATTCCTTTTCTTTACTCCCCGCTCTTCCTCTCTATTGCGTTTCTTTCCTTTAATATATTGTGATCTTCTTCTACCCTTTTTTACCTTTCCTGTTATTTATTTACCATTTAAAAATATTGTATATTTTTTTTTTTTTAATCTAACTCAATTTTATTTCATTTTGTTTTCTTTTATTTTAATGTATTTTATTTTGTTTTATATTCTTTAGTTTTATTTTATTATTTTTTTGTTTTATTCATTTTATTTTATTTTTTTTATTGTAATTTATTTTTTATTTGTTATTTTTTTTATTTTATTTTATATTGTTTAATTTTATTTATTTGTTTTAATAACATTTTTTTATTTAATTTTTATTTTCGTTTTATTCAATTTTTTTATTTTATTTTATGTTATTTTATTTTATTTTATTTCCGACTTGTCTAACAACAAAAAATACAAAAACAGAACTTACTATGTGTTGAATATTCTCAGCTGCAATAGGGTTTTTGTAAACCCTGTATATATGTATATGGATTTATATTTTTTCGCCTTTCTTCTCAAAGCGAGACTGAGAATTTCTAATAAGAATTGATATAAAATTCTATTTCGAAAAGATATTGTGTATTATATTTGTCTATGATGGAGAAAAAGTAAAGGTGAGGGTGGTTCTTAGCCGCGTTTGTAAATGTTTCTTAGGATCCTTTCTCTTAATAAGGCTAATATGAATGTCGAATATTATTACGATACCTTGGTCAATATCCCTTTTACTCCTGAAAATTTTGATAAATATTTACAAGTATTATATATCTATCTCGCTTTGTTTATGCATTTACTACCTACCTAGGAGCTACGCTCAGCTAGATATAATAAATGAAAAATGTTGAGTAGTAAACTACAAAAATTAAACAAAGACACTTTCTGCTGCATCTAAATAAAAAACTTAATGATAGAAAAATAAAAAGTAGAAGCAAAAGAAATCAAAGGCAGCAAAATTATGGAGCAAAAAGAACAAACAAAAGTGAAGCAATGAATTCGCGTTGCAGCGGTCAAAGAATGAAACGAACTAAATACTGAGAAGTGAAAAAATGCGAGACAAAAGCCATGACAGCTGTGAAGGATTTCCTTAGTTTGCTTTGTCCTTGTTGCTCGCCACGACCCACCAACTTAGAGCACCGACCGTACTTAATGAAGGTGTAAGCGCGTGATGCCGTATAAACTTTGAAAAATTGCACATTTTATTTTTTATGCTTTTATATTTTTCATCCTCATTGTAAAAACAAGCTCATATTTTTCTTGCTATTTCTTTTCTTTAAAGACTAGCAGCTGCTGTTCACTGTTGAGGCTTTCAATTGATAATAATATTACAGGCGTTAGCGAACATAAAGTGATTCAGTTAGCAGCAGCCTGCAGTTCAAAGGATGTGCGATGGGCCTTTTGAAAGAAATTTATTTATATTATTACCGCTTGTATATGTAGGTACCAAGGCATGTGGATATGCAGGGCAGGTTTTCCAGAAGTAAATGAAAAGAAAATTTTCAACGAAGAAAAAGAAGCTGACCTCGGTTTGACACTTAATTTAATTTTAAATTTAAAGCTCTAGCTGCGATGAAAAAATTGCACACCGGTTTTACTTTTATTGTGTAATCAGAACTTTTTTTTTTAAGTTCCTAACTTCCTGAGTTTACCAATGTACTAGAGGTTTCTCCTATCTTGACACTGGCTGTTCGACATCTCCATTTATTGGTACGCGATTTCGACCAAGGAATGGCAAGTCATCCTTTAACTGTTTTATTCAAGTCGTACCCCCACTCACTTTCTGTGTTCCCAAACGACTCTGTATTTCTGCAAAGTAATAATCCTTACGCTCTGACGATTTCCATGATTCCACACTATACTATATTACGATGATTTGGTTAAGAAACTCTGAAAACTTGATTTCTGTTCGTCGATCTAGGACTTTACAAATTTACTATCTATAAAGTGTTTCAAATCTTTAGCTGCCAATAATGGAATGGCAGTCCAGAGACAAGTGCCCATGTAGTTAAATGTGTTTCCAAGTCTTCTCGAATCGACTATCGGTTATTTTACGCTACAGTGGCTATGTAGTCTAATGCCTAAGGAGAGTGATAGATCCTCCGAGTAGACGCCGCTGCCTACCTTGAGATTGAGCTGCGAGCCATCCGTTAAAATGGAGGTTGACTGCGGGTTTAGAATATGCACGTCCTCCCATTCGACCCTCTTAGAGATTCTGATGAAGAACTTGAAGAAGATTTATTTCACTATCGCAGTGTACAGCCAGTGCCTAACTCGGGGGTTCAAGCCCCATCTTTTCCCTACGGCTGCCTTGGATGCATATAAGGCAGTGATTGCCTCTTATAAGTTCGACCTTTTCGCCGCTAGATCATTTCCAATCTCCATCACGGTTCTGAATGGAACTCGGAATAGTTGGAGTTTTTGATAGAACTCTAAGCAACCATTGGTCTCGGAATTTGAAGAACTTAAAATTTAAAAGAAAATTAAAAAGTTCTTTACTGTATTTCCTGAGTCGGGAGATTTCGGAGTTCACCATGCTGGTCTCTCCTTTTTCTTTGCGTTACATCAAACCAGTTCGCTCAGCTACTCTGTCGCGTCAATGATTTGATTCGAGCACCTTTATTGTTCATGCCTTCCCTTCCACTTTTCTATTCTTTACACTGAAGAGGGACCATCATAAGCCCAATGTTTTTAGTTGGGATTAGGACACCAGCCCTGCAGTAAAAATGATTTATAATATGAATTTCATGTAATGTCATATCCAAGATTTTATGTTAGTTGACAGTTGGTAGGGTGGCGCCATCAACCTGGATGTCTAACTCTTTGTTCACCTGCTTGTGCCACCTTAGGCATTGGGAGGCCGAGGATTTGTTTGGGGCAAAGTCAGGTTCCGCTCGACAAAGAAACTGGATAACACCTTGAGATAATCGTTGAGTTAGGAATATTTCCCTCTCAATATCAATATTCATGTTAGGCTTAATCCAATATTGACAGCGTAGGTAATAGACTCGCTTTCTCTGGCTTACACGCATGCGCTTCAGCTTAACTGGACTTTATTTACAATGTGATTGTAAATACCGGGTTATTACGACAAATAAATTTAAATATTTTATTTTTTTTTTTCCAAAGACTTAAAAAAATAAAAAGTGTCCACAATTATTATCGAAAGATTTTTATTTTAAAAGTCTCAAAGAAAAAGCCTTTGAAGACTCAAAACAAAATGGCTTATAATTATTATTTTGAAATTTTTAAGAAAAATATCCAAAAAATAAGTAATTGCGGATGATTAAAAAACATATTTCTCAGTTATAATTATTACGAACAGATTTTTTTTGTATTTGTTGAAATTTCTTTGATTTTTATGAAACTCAAATTACAAATACTTATTATTTTGGATGTCTGGTAAAAAGTAATTTTATAAAAAAAATGTCTTGGCCCTGATTTTTAGACCTTCAAGAATTTTTTTTTTTTTTGTTTTTTCAATTTTTGCATTTTTAATAAATTTCCTTAGTAGAAACGTAAAATCAGAAAACCATACTAATGATTGAAGCTGTATTGGTCTGGAACGACACTCTACGCAAATTTGCATTTAGAACCTTTGTTTCCTTCAATGGTTTAGCAGTTTTAAAGCAAAATGAAGTCAGCTTTAAAAATTCGAAACTAGCAATGATGGGACCTCCAAAAATACAAATCTAAGTCTTAAACTATTTTTTTTGCCAATCTGAAAAATAATATCAG
This sequence comes from Merzomyia westermanni, assembly GCA_949987695.1. Classification (NCBI taxonomy): domain Eukaryota; kingdom Metazoa; phylum Arthropoda; class Insecta; order Diptera; family Tephritidae; genus Merzomyia; species Merzomyia westermanni. The sequence goes on from OX465290.1 coordinate 62,388,430, forward strand.
TAATAGAATCCACACACAAGCTATTACAAATGTTGCGGTTATTTCGCAATCATTCTTTATGGATAAATTAATATTTAGGAAATATTTTTCATTACAAAGAAAAATGGTTCAGCAAATTAAGTACATAATCTACGACTCTTTTTTTGCTACCAACATCTGTCGCCGTGACTAGGAAAGTTGCCAAGTAACCACTTTATTTTCGCCATTATCTGTGCCATTATACAGCATTATCACATATGTTAACTATTTTTTATTTACTCTGTATGTCAGCAACTCACACATGTCAGCTCTATGTTATTCGGCCACTTCATTGCTATTAAACTAGAAAATATTGGCGTTAAACACACCAAAGGAAAAGTTGCCAACTTACTTTGTGACCATGATAATTACATTACAGACGTACCGTTATATGTTTTGCGCGAGGTACAAATTGTTTATAAGATATGTATGTATTTACTGGCATGTCCATTAACCTATCACTTACCTGTAATGAGAATGAATAGATTTATTAGCATAGAAGAACAGAGAAAAGTAGGTAATAAATATTTTAATATAACAAATTTATTTGCTAACTTTGACTTTAATGGGTTTTAGAGAACATAGATCGTAATAAACATACACTTAGAGAAAAATTAAGAATTTGTTTAAGGAATATATGTTGTAGAATACTTATTTAGAAGGTATTTTTAATAAAGGGATGTTTGCTGTTCCTATTGATGGACGAAATAATCTCTGCGATTTGGAATATAGATTATATAAATATGAATTCTGTAAGGCATATATTATTGTTTTCTATTATGAAGGAAACTCTTGATTTTTTTAAGTGTATGTTAGGAGCACCTGTCGTGCTAACGTAGCCATATGGTCTTAGTAGCATTGACTGTACCTGGTGCGCCAAACAACATGCGCACTCTAGTTACTCCCTGTCTTATTGTTGGAATTGATTGATTTATATCTTGAGTTGGGTGCAGAATCACACGTCATTTTGATTAGATTTTGATATCGTATTAATAAAACTGAATGTGTGTTTCAACCTATATATCACATTTGGTTCATGTCGTCACTGGGTACATCATATAATATGTATAAAAGCTCGGTATTTGCCTTACATTAATGATAGTTGAAGATATACAGTTGTGTTCAATATAATAGTAGTGAAATTAAATTGGATATCCTTCGACGAAATAATGAGAAGCTGTGATTTTAATAATTTTGATTTAAAATATAGCGATTTCCATAACAAAAACCACATAAAAAGAAATTTCAAAGTTTACGCAAAGTTCAGGAAAGTTAAAGTTTAAAAAATGGCCATCAAAATTTCTAAAAAAAATTTTAGTACGCAGTTTTATAGATCAATAATGTGCAAGTTACAAGTACCTAAAAATTTCCCCTGAATTTTTTGAATGTTTTTTGTCAAGGATATTGGGTATTTTTTTCCAGACAAAATTAATTTTTCTTTTTGCGTTGTATGGAAGAAATCACTAAACGCCCTTGACGAAACAAATTTTAAATATTCAAGGAAATTTTTGAGCGAGTTCTAACTTACAGAATGTTATACTAAAATGGATTGGTCTACAAAATTGCCCACTCAGTTTTTTAGAAATTCTGCCAAGAAATTTAAAGATTTTGATGGCAATTTTTTAAAGTTTAATTAACTTTCCTGTACTCTGAGTAAACTCTGAAATTTCTTTTTATGTGGTTTTTGTTATGGAATTCGCTTTATTTTAGATGAAAAATTATTAAAAACACAGATTCTTCTTATTTCGTCGAACTATATCCATTTAAATTTCACTACTATTGTATTGAACACAGCTACATGAATTAAGATATGCACAACTTTAGAAAAGTAAGTGTTGTCATTCCCATATGTTTTGTCCTTCTCTTCTTTTTATATAAGCCCAAATCTCAGCACTGACGATTGTAAATTATTCAAAATAGCTTAAAATTAAAATGTTATACGAAAATGGGCGATGCCACACCTCCAAAGCTATACGCCTGCTGCTAAGAAGATATAAGCTGCGATCGGTGAAGAAACTTGCAAAGAAGTGTCAGTAAAGTGAGAATGACGTAAAGCTCTCTCGAAACGCAAAAAGTAAAAAGTCTCCGCCTAACAGGAACCAGTAAAACTTGCATGCAAACCAGCTGTTGCTTTTTTGATTGGTTAATATCTCAAATGTTTAAGTTTTTGTTGTTGCTTTCTTATGCCATGATCAGCTGTTTTTCGCTTGCAAATTGTACTGAGTGAAATTCCCCCATCAGAAACTGGCAACTCTCTCTCAATGAAATGTCAAAACGCTCTCTCTCTCTGCAAATATTGTGTGTCACCGAACACTTTTTAGTAAAAATTTTATACAATTTTTTAGAATTTTATTCTCACCGGACACAGCTATGTTCACAATATCTTAGCAACTATTTGCACCAGCTAACTTATATTTTGAGAAGGAAGATGAATAGATGAATTAATAAGAACTGTAATAGCAACAGAAACAGAAAGAGAATGAAATAAAACACAAGAAAATCGTTTTAAGGTCCATCAATTTGGCTTTATTGGAAGGATAATTTTATGCCATTAATGTTTAAATATGATTTCGGGCATGTGGCCGCCGCGGCTGGCTCGAATAAAGCCAATTCTACAGGTCCAATTTTCAACCACTTTTTCGAGCATATGGGGCCGTATGTCGGCAATAACGCCACGAATGTTGGCTTCCAATTCCCCTAACGTTTCTGGTTTGTTGGCGTAGACGAGCGACTTCACATATCCCCAAAGAAAATAATCCAATGGTGTCAAATCACACGACCTTGGTGGCCAATTGACAGGTCCATTCCGCGAAATTATGCGCTCATCGAATGTTTCCTTCAATAAATCGATTGTGACGTGCGCTGTGTGGCATGTAGCGCCGTCTTGTTGGAACCACAACTCATCCACATTCATGCCATCCAATTCGGGAACAAAATAGTCGGTTATCATGGCTCTATACCGGTCTCCATTAACGGTAGCTGCCTCTCCAGCATTATTGCGGAAGAAGTATGGCCCAATGACTCCACCAGCCCATAGAGCACACCAAACAGTCAGTTTTTGTGGATGTAATGGCGTTTCAAGGGTCTCATGTGGATTCTCTTCACTCCAAATGCGGCAATTTTGCTTGTTGACGTAGCCATTCAACCAAAAATGAGCCTCATCACTGAACAAAATTTTGCGATGAAAATCAGCATCGAAATCAATCTCATTTTCGGCCCATACACCAAAATCACGACGCATTGCATGGTCTCGCGGCTTTAATTCTTGCACAAGCTGGATCTTGTAAGGTCGCAAGCCAAGATCTTTGCGCAAAATCTTCCATAAAGTTGATGGACAAAGCTCCAATTGCTGTGCACGGTGGCGAATCGATTCATTCGGGTCCTCTTCAACACTTTGCTCTACAGCGGCAATTGTTTCTTCGGTGCGTACTGTTCGACGTCTCTGCGGATGCGTATTATCACATAGAGTAAACGTAGTGCGAAAACGATCCATGGTTAACCGAATTAATTGCTCTGATGGACGATTATGTCGACCATAAAATGGACGGAGCTCACGGTAAACTTCGCGAACTGAACCATTATTTTCGAAATAAATTTGCACGATTTGCAAGCGTTGTTCTTTTGTCAACCTGTTCATGATGAAATGGCAAACCAAACTGAACATAAATGACATTAGAGTTGCCAGATTTGACCACAAGATGCCAGTTTTATCTCTATTCGAAAAACAAACCTGTGAAAAGAACACCCTGTACAAGCCTAAGTTTTACACGCACTGCCAAGGCGTGATCTTGTTTATTTTAAACGTGTGCTAAGATCTATTTTTATGGTACCTGTCCAAGGATCTGAGCTTGGTACTTTCGGTTGTTGTTGTACTAAACAGAGTTCCTACCCTCGTGGAAATGGGGTCCTTCAGTATGATATTTCAGCTCACTTCCCACAATCCACGGCGGTCTGGGCATAAAACAAAGGATGCTCTTGTATATAATTTAAAAAAAGAATTTAATATCTTCTAAGCGGTGTTCGTCACCATTAAAGATGCGGTGGATGGGATACTGTACAGGGCTGGTAGCATCAAAGAGTTTAACATTGATTCTGACAGTAGCAGAAATTAAGGTGCTGAGTACAACCAACGTGCCTCTAACTTTTTGGAGATACAAATTATCTGAGTGCCAGGCCAGAACGACATCCATGACAATTATTATGCGGATCATTTGGCCCAGCGGGTACTCGTGGTAATTGTGTGAGCTGCATGGAGTATGACGACGTAAAACATCAAGTCATTTCATGCTCAACTTGAAGGCACTCTTGGATATCGAAGATGAATGTCTGCCGCAAATGTGTTCAAGTCAGCTTCCCTTCTCAGTTGAGGGTAGCTGCCACCTAACCTACGTTATTGTAAGTTCAGACGAAGCCGAGCTTTATATTTATAAGTATTATGTATAATTCTTGACATTCAAAATCACACTTGAGCTCCCATTTTAGCAGTTTGGAAGCTTTTTAACAAGCAGTTATGATCCTCTGGTCCTCTGTCACGAGGCCTCTACTCCCTCTTCTTCGTTCCTTCCCTCTGCTCCTTTACCTTTCCATATCCCCTATTCTTCTTCTATGGCTTACTTTTCGTTTTCCCCGTAACTATTCTCTTCACGCTTTCTATCCATCTGGTTTTTCCCTTACCCATTCTTAATCTTATTCTTATTCATATCTCTTTAGTGTTCCTATTCTTCCACAGTCTCCTTGTCATAGCTGGCACTCTTAACGCAAAGTTCTTCTGAAGAACAGATAAGCAAGGTGAGTCACAGAAATCTTTCCCGCTGCACACACTTTTCGGTTACAACAACAACTTCGTTCATAGCCAAAAGTGTCCTTTAGAAGAGGCAATCTACCTGAAATTTAAAGGAAAGAGCAGAATTAAATATGAAAGTCAATAAAATTTTAATTCCATAATGTACTTAAAGCTTTTATTCTTCTTATAATATATGTGCCAATTATTCATTCTGTATGCAATTAAGAGTTACAAAACAAGTGGTTACTTCGAGGAGCTGGTCTACAAAACACAAAAGGCAAAATGCAGTGAAATATTTGATAAAGTGTCAATTATATGTTATAATTAGCAAAACTGGCTGCACTGGTAGCAATCTAAAGTCTAGACTTGAGTACTTTATTTATGTAAAAAATGAGTGCCAGACGGTGTGTACAATGCCATAGGCCATTTTTTGTTTTGTTTGTATTTGCAGGAGCGTTACCGCGCTTTGAACATGGATGGGACAAAAATTTGTATGGGTGATAAACTTTAATTGATGCTCATTTAACAGGACTGTCAGAAATGCCGAGCGTAGTGAGGCTATAAAATATTGAAATCTCAAACGATGTCAATGCATACTAAGGATGATTTCGTTCGTTCCATTGCAAAAGGATCCCTGTATTCCGCAATTTAGATAATTTATAAGTTTTATTTTGAATTTTCTATCACAAATATTGCAACGCCTTTCCATCACAAAATTTGGCTCCTTTCTAGCTTTTCAGTGCCATATAAGTTCAGTAAGCTCAACCAAATAATTGCTCGACGTAAATTGTTCCACCTTATAGTATTACCAGAGAGTGCAAACCCCTGCCCTATGCTGATAAAATTGATACTCACTTCAAACAAGTGGTTTCTGTTGTGAGCAAGAATAAGGTCACAATGTAAGTATTTCCTGGAATCAAATCAATTATAAAAATGGGAAGATCTCCTCGACGGGAGTGTCCAAAAATCTCTAAAAAAAACCACAAATACAGAATCCACAAAATCCAAAACCCCAAACACAGAATCCACACTGTGCAATGTCACAAAGCCACAAACCTAATTTGAATTTATTTTACACAGAAAATGTAGATTTTGTGATGTGGATTTTGATATCGGTGATTCTGGGGCCGAATGTGTATTCCGTGATCTGATCGGCAATCGTATCAAAAATGTTTACGTTACTATCCGTACTCAGACCATTATTGGTATCGCAAATGTCAAAAATATTAATAAATTTTTTTTTTTGAAACTCAAACATTTTTAAAAGTAAAAAATAAAAAATGAATTTTTGATTTCTGCTATTTCACCTTTCTGTTTTGTAGAGGATAGAACCCTTCATTTTCTCTTCTTTAAACGGTCACCCAACAGCCTGGGCGATTTTAATCGTCCAACATATGTAGCTCGGTAGTCGATTCTTCGTTACGCCAACTGGCACCAACTGACGCCAATTAGAGCCTCTGATAATAATACCTAGATATGTTCTTGGCCATAACATCTTCGTTCATTCGTGACCTAGCCAGCGAAGTTTTAATTCGCTGAACTATGTCGCCGTTTGCGTAAAGCTCATACAGCTAATCTTCAAATCATATTCGCCGTCGCCAACTCGCAGACTCCACAAATCTTTCTTAGAACCTTTCTCTCGAATACCCCCAGAGCGTCTTCATAAGATGTTATTAGTGTCCACGCTTCTGCATCATATAGAAGGACGGATGAATGACTTATGGAGTATTATTTTCGTTCCTCGAGAGACGACTTAACTTCTCAATTGCCTACTCAGAAAAAGAAGCTACACTATTCCAAGAGCACATAAAGTATGCGAAGATGTACCTTCCTCAAACACCGGCAAATTACGCAAACGGTGAAGGCTGTGATGGATAGGAACTCGGACTAATACATGCTATATACGACGGGATGACGGAAAATGGCGCAGAAAACTTGCGAGCAGGCGCTCACCGCTCTGGCTAAGATAGCTACAATCAGGAATACTGCCCAATATCCCCTGAGATAGTCTTTGGGCAACGGAGTAGAGAAATGTCCAGTCCTCGCTATCAATCAACCTACAACCGCCTTGGAAGCAGGTTTGGGCCATTGCTCCTATGGATACAAGGACCGCATCCACCTGCGGGCGTAAGAACGTTAATTACCGACTCAACATTGGTACATTGAGGAAACTCCTACACCTGCTGAAACACGTAGGTCTGATTACACATGAAACGATTCCCAACTCAAAAAGATAGCGAAGCCACCCTCTTACCTATTGTCAGGGGTAGAGTCAACTCTATTGATGTGTGAAGAGGACTATAAAATAGCTGTGTAGCCGCAGAAGCATCCCGCGAACTTCCTGAGACAGAAGGAGCCAATTATGGATGAGGTTTTCAAGCCGACTGTGGTAACGAGAGTACGGCTGACTGATTGGCGAGTGTGGGACCGAGCCTGAGTAGTTGGGTTGGCACAATCTAGTGCACAAGAAATGTGAACGATATACAGCCACACAAGGAGTTGTCTAAGGGAGTACTTAGATCGCAAGACGAGTGTCTGATCACGTTCATATGAACGAAGCCCATACAACGGGATACGGAGGCTGGCTTTAGGCTACGCTATAGGTTTAGTTTAGTTTTGAAGAGGCCCTGCGAACAGAAAGTATCAAGTAGATTAATTGTCGCCCCTGAAGCAGCACATGAAGGGAAAGTAGAGGAAGAAAATGAGGTTAGCACCTTATTAGGGACTGAAGACTCCTGTTTTCCACCAGAAAGTAGCGTCCCTGCTTAAAAAAACAATAGCCTCTGTTGGTTTTGTCGCATGGCGAATGAGATCTCTGAGACATCTGAGACTATTATTTTCGAGTGCGATGCTATCTACCGGAAAAGAGGGAAGCATCTTGGCCAGAGAATGACCGAATACAACCTCTTATCCCGAAGAAACTTCTTGACTTTCTAAAGGATCTGTGCCCGGATGAAGTATTATGAGGAGAACAAAGCACTATATGGCTAAGGTCGAAGTTTTCTCCTCAAACCTAATTCTATATACTCGTACATACATACATAAAAAAATGTCAGGCAGAAGGAGGCAAAATTGTTTCTTTACAAGAGGACAACTTTATAGCGGCATCACTTGAAACAAATGGAAGCCCGTAGCACTGAGCAGCTGACCTGGGTTTCTGGTCATAGAGGGATGAAGGAAATGAACAGGCGAATACCTTAGCGAGAAACGCAGCGACAGTAACAACAATTGGGCCCGAGCTGCTGCTGCCAGCTAGTCCACAACCAATGAGAGAATGTCTGAGGAGGGAGTAAAAAGAGGAAAAAGATATACACTGGCACAATACGCCAGGATTAAGACAGGCAAAGTTTTTCTTGGGGGATCATAACACAACTCGATTAAGAATTTTAACAGGTATTCTTACAGGACACTGCAGGCTCAGTTTGTTTTTGTTCAAAAAATATTATCTGATTTTTTTTTCGAAAGCAATTTTGTTATCGAATGAAATTTTTTACTATGACAACTATTTGAGTACGTTCACGTATAAAACAATACCAAATAAGCAATTTTACGAAACGAGTACTCAGTTAACTGGAAACGCAATACGTCCCCTAGTTTGGGGGATTTTGATTTCGTGGATTCTGGTTTCGGGGATTTTAATTAGTGGATTTAAATTTTGTAGATTTTGTAGTACACACGTGCTCGCCTTCCCGTTGAGAACAAGCCATAGTTTTACCTAAGTAGTCAACTGAGAAATAAGGCCTTCTCTTAGATGAATAAAGATCGTAAAGTATTTTGTTGTTGTGGAGAAGCACTTCACAAATTTTTGTGGAATATGAACGACTTGTTTGACCAATAGAATCTTCGGGTCCTATCACCGTATTCATCAGTTCTCTAAAAAAAACGGAGCTAATAGTGCCAACTAAGATGAAGTAAGGCAGGAGATTGGTAGTGGGAACTGAAAATCCGTAGATAAGACACTGAATTATACTTTCCACATTTATGGTTGAGAATCATAAATATTGTCGAAAGAAGATAAGATTTTTTTTCGACGAACTCAAGTGTTTTCTTTCATATAAAAAAAAGGATTCGTAAACTTGTATGGAGGAAGTCACAAGAAAAAAAATTACCAAAAATCAGCAAAATGTGTCACAAGCTTAAGATTAACACCTTATTATATTAAAATTTAATAGCCTACAAAATTCTAAATATTCTGTAAAAAAATTTAAAACTTTGATAAATTTCTTGGAATTTTTGCGAGTTTTGCATACATTTGTAAAACAAAATGTATAGGTTTTGTATTAAACATTGACACATGCTTTTATATAGTGTTTGTTAAAATTGTTTTATTAAGGGCAAAACTTGTGAAAATCGCAGAAAACGTATGTGCCAATACTTATGTCCGGCACCGTATGTATCTACATAAGACATTTTTTTTTAAGCAAAAACAAAATTTTTTTGATATTCTTTATCAAAATCGACGAAACAAAATTATAGAGTCTAATGATTTTTGATAATAATTAAAACAAAGTATTTTTCGTTTTGGTATTTGGCAAAACCAAAAGACTTTCCAATATTTTTTTTATATACTATACATAGAAAACAATTTTTTTGGTTTATTTCGTGGCCCAACGGCTTCGCTGGCTGGGTCATGTAGAAGAAACACGGTCGTACCCAGAAGTGGTTCGATTTCGGCAGCAAAAGCCGACTTGGGTCACCACTGTATTGAACAATGCATGTGAATCTCCGTTAGTATTTCGAATTTGCTTCAGTTGTATTGATGATGATAGGTTCCATTCTTTCTTCGAAAGATCAACATCCCTCGCCTACACACCCCTGCCTCTATACATTCTAATATCTATCTAAATATTTAGTTCGCCATAAAAAATTTCACCAAAGCAAATTTATAAGTAAACATTTTGGTCAAGAAGCCAAAACGCACAAATTCTTTTTTATTTGTTTTAAAGATTTCAAAGCGTTTAATAGTTTATTTTCTTATTTTGTTTCGCACATTTATGTTGAGTTAATTGAACAAATAAATTGCGAATGAAAGATATCAACTGCATTGCCTCACCGTTTGCCATTTGCTTCATTGTATCGTGTTTTTGCCAGAAAATTGGCATCACAAATTTGCTTAAATCGAAATTTTATGACTTGAAAAGGCGTTGAATGAAAAGTGCCATACAGTCAGAGCGATTGATACTCGTACAAAGAGTGAATCATGCGGACAGTCTAGCAGTGAGTGCTGTATATTAAGAGCAAACTAATCGATTTATACGACTAAGTATAAGAGCACAGTGAGTCGCATATATAATAATATTATTTTCAAAATATTATGTACAGGGTTTTTTAAGACTGCTAAGCATTGAAAATAGTTTTGAAAGAATTCGACAGCTGTTTAGGAAGTCAAAATAAAAGCACTATCTGAAGACAAAATCAAGCTTAATAAAACCCAAATGTGACATTACCAACTACAGAAACTCAACTTAGCACTCAAACCGAAGAGCTTTAATAAACGCATAAATTCTCCCGGCACCTAAGGAAACACTTCAGCAAATATAACGACGAGATCCGGCACCACATAACACTGCCTGTCGATCCAAGTATGCACCCGCAAGTCCCCATCATCATCGACACAGAGTCGGTAAACTCCATAATGCCACAAAACAACCACCCGAACCGGCATTCGCTGCTAAGGATCACTAACATCCTAGAGATAAGCAAGTCACTCCTTCCTCACTTCCATTTGTATATTGCAATAGCCTAACTTTTACTTATACTAAAATCAGAAATGTCGAATTTTAAATACCACTACATCAAGCTTCTTTTTAACGACAGAGCAGACTCTCTTAACACCAAATTTTTTTCTCCAACCGGCTTAAACTGGAACTGCTGGTTCCTGGGACCTCCGTTAGATACGCACAAAGGGGTAGCTTGGCCTGTGTGGCCTTCAACTGGCGGCAGAAAAAACTGAGGTGAAACTCTTAACAAAAAAGTACATACCGTTAGAGGTTGGTTTTGAAACCCTTTCTAGAACTATAACATCAAAGAAAGTAATTAACTTTTTAGGCGTAAGATTAGATTCCCGACTAACAAACTGGGCATAAATTCAGCATGTGGCAGAGGAGGCATGTAAGCAGCTTTAAGAATAGCCTCTGCTTATCGAACCGTATCAGTACTAGCCGTTCAGGTGATAACCGGAGCGAAGGAGACTATTAGAAGCCAAAAAGCACACGGATGAAAAGCGCATAACAGTCGCTCACCAAGAACTCAGCGAGGAAACGTTTAGACTTTGGCAAGAGTGCTGGGAAAGTGAACACCGAGGCAAGTTGACAGCAAGAGTGATGACTGACGTTAAGATATGAAGCACTAGAAACTTTGGCGAGGTAACTACTACGTTACCCAAATACTCTCTTGGCATGCGTACTTAAAAAAGTACTTATACACAATGGGAAAAGTAGAAGATCCGAAGTGCATGTATGGAGATGCAGACGAAGCCTATGCTGAACACACATCCTTCAAATGCTCAATATGGACCGAGGAGCAACGAGGATCCAAACTACTGCTGATAACGTCACAGAAAAAATGTTGAGCGGCCCGAGAGTGTGGAAACAAATCACCAACTTTGTAGAAACTACACTCAGAGCAAAAAAGCGGGACCTGGACGCAGGTATAATAGAAGGCTCTTAAGGAATAAAAAATAAGGAATAGTAGTCCCGGGGAGGGCGAAGTTTTTTGGTCCACTGACACACGGCTGGTGCGGCGGTATCAGCTACGGTGCATTAGGTATTTTCCCATCCTCTCCCGCAAAAAAAAAGTAGAGCGATGAAGTAGAGCATGCGGTTCAAGCATCATTTTGCAAAGAAATGCTACTTCAGGACTGAGTAGGTCATTGAAAAGTAAATTCCTCTCTCGACAAACGAAACTAACATTCCATAAGTCACTTATCGTACCCATCCTGCTTTATGGTGCAGAAGCCTGGACTATGAAAATATCTGATGAGGCGGTTTTGGGAGTATTCGAGAGTAAGGTTTTTCGAAAGATTTATGGACCCCTTTGCTGTATGAGCCCATTGTCTTCGTTGGCGAAGCAATTTCGCTGGAGTTAATAAAGATGCTCCGGCCCAGAAAGTATTATTATCGGCACCTGTGGAAGCAGAGGAAGAGAGAGACCACCATTCCGATGGAAGGACAAAGTGGATACCAATTTGCGATGCTGGAGTGTCCCCAATTGAGGTGGCACAACGAAGGTACAACTAGCAAGCTATCCTGAACGATCAAAAAGATGACAATTTAAAGAAGAAGGAGGTTCAAGCATAATCGTATTCAACGTAGAGCAAGTTTTCCGTTCCGCTTCACACTCTCATATTGTAATGAGAAAATATTTAAAGCAAACTGAGAAAATATTTTAGGAAAACTTTTCAGGACTCAGTTAAACAGAGAATTGACTATAAATGCATGGTCTCTATATGATGGGGTAGTGGCTATACCCTGCTGGTTCATGCCCTAGTAAAAGCAAGGACTGACATCACGCGGCTTGTTTGAAAAAAAACGTACATCTACAAATATAAGGAACGCTGGAAGTGCGGAATCTGCAATCGTTATAGACCGCCTATGATTTCACGACTTAGCTTTAACACTTGCTTTACGAGAGCACAAATTCGAAAAATTCAGATTTTGGTCAAAACCAGGGTCTTTTTACCTTACTGAGGGATAATTTGTCAACCCTCTTAATCAAAGAAAGCTTGCAACGACCCAGAGAAGCTCTGAAAAGGTACGATTAGCAATATCCTATTGAAAAGCAATGAAGCAGGTGTCTCGAAGGGATTTCGATTTGAGGAAGTCAAGTATGGCTGAAAGAAGCTAGTAAACTACGCCAGTCCGTGTCTTCATGAAGATATCAGGAGCCGCGTATAGTCATATTCCTCATTGAGGGGCAGCAAATCCCATGTCCTTAAAACGTTTGCTCTGATCATCGTTTAAAAAGTTGTCTTCATAATCCCAGGACCTTTGTTTCTCTTCATTTAAGTGTAATTTGATGTGCGAGCTTCGACACTCAACCCGCACTGTCGTGGGAGTATTATATTACCGTCGTACACTGCGCGCTGCTTGTTCCGAGGCAGACGGCCGCTAGTAGCCTCACCTCATGGCAATCAGACAAAAATAGACTACGACAAATATATTTTGTGACGAATGTTGAAGAGCGCACACCACAGTTCGTTTATCGATTGTGTGCTTGGCCCACATCAACAATCAGCGTAAGTTCTATATACCAAATATTTATGAATGAGCCACATGTGCCGACACACACCTTTAAAAAGTTGAAAGATTCACTTGCTTTAGCTTTACAGTACATTTATGCCCTCTCGCCCCGGCACTTTTGCCCCATACATATGTATGTACATTGTTGCTGTTTTGCATTTGTCAGCGCATTTATAATTCAGTAAACGGAAGCTGCTGATGTTGCAAAGTGTTGTTGTGTTCTTTGTTTTTACTTTTTCAGTTGCTTGAATAGAAAATCATTTTTCCTCTCAATGATTCCTCTCCAATTTTGTGGCAACGTCAATTTTGTTATTCTGTGGTATCCCTGCAGTAAAATTGCCAACCAGTCTCCAAGAGGACAGTCTTGAGCTATCCACTTCGTGACGCGTTCCGTACCGGTTACAAAAGTGGTAGTTAAAAGACACTATGAAGTATCGAATATCGATAATCACTATTCCGCAACCAGCTGTTCAACCGCATCCCTATCAAAGAAAGACTATTTATTTTCAAATTGTGCTAAGTCATATTGTGTGTTGGCAAATATATTAGCAAGTTTTTGAGTAAATTAAAGAAAGATGAGTAAGCGGAACTTAAAAAGGAAAATAAATAAACAAAGAGACACTTACGTTAACAGTTTAAATGATGAAAACTTTGGTGAGGAAGAAATCCTTGCGTTTGAAGAGCCTAGTACAACTGGGCAGGTATTTGAAAAAAGTGAAAATATAGATTTTATTATTATAAATAAAAAACCAAGCTTAAAAGAAAAAATTACAAAGTGGTTCATTAGAAACACACCTCCTAGCCAAATGTTTGAAGAGTTGCTTGATATACATATTATAAAGCGAAAACTTAGATGTTACACAAAGTGCCGAAACACTGCTAGCTAAGTATAGGCAGCGAACATTAATTGAAAATGTTTCGCCGGGTTTTTATCGTCATATCGGCATAAAACAACAAATGTTGAAAGCAGCAGACATTTTAGCACACCGTAGGTCAGTTGTTGGTATAAAAAAGCAATAACAAAACCGAGAGCACACGGTAAGGCAGTTCTGCTGATAAAACAGATCTGTCAAAAAATCCATCATAATCACACTACTAACTCTCAAATGGCGGAAGTGGTTCATGCATATGGTAAAAAAGAAGATAGAACTAGGAGTTTAGATGACATCAAAAACCAGCTTATTGTTAGCTTAATGGTTAGCAACTTCAAATAATTAATTAAAAATGATTATTAAAAATAAAAACAATAAAAATTCAAAAAGTGAAAAATTATTATTCTTGGCCTTGAGTTCGTTTCATGAATATTTAAGAATTTTAAATGACAAAATTAATAACAAGATATCCAAAGAAAACAAAAACTGTATTTCAAAGAGCTTGAAACTATTTTTGGGCTCAATAATGTGTATTAAATACATGTTTACTTTGCTCAGAATAAAACCATATGTTTATGTACAAAAATATTTTTTGTTATAAACTTGATAAAAAAAAAACTGTATGTTTTTATCTCTTGAAATGGAACGGGTTTAGTACTAGTCAAAGCGAAGCTACCTGAGAACTATCCCAAATGGAACCGGTTTTAAAGTAGCCAAAGCGAATCTAACTGAGAACTCTCCGAAACGGAATCAGTTCAGAACTAGCCAAAGTCAAACTATCTTAAAACTGTCTGAATGGGACCAGATTAAGGACGGGTTACCCAGCTATGCACTGGCGTCAATTGCCACCGCCAATGACAACGCCATGGTAAAGTAGCCAGTTGAAAGCATTGCTTAAAGATTGAGCTAGGACTGGTGGTGTTTGCAAACGGTATAGCTCAGGGATAGTTCTGAGCTAGTCCAATTTTCTGCAGGGATGTTACAGAGAATGTATGTGTGTGCGTGTGTAAGGTTGTCTCTGCATATTTTGCATTTCTCTTTATTTATTGCAGCGATAGGAACGTTTAGAATACAAAGGCTGCATGCAAGTAGTTCACGCACTTAAACGCAGCAGGGCAATCGGCAGCAAGTGACTCGAATATCTGTTTCAAAATGTAACTATGTTCTAAAAAATTTACTACGAGTACCAAGTTCGATTGTAATTAGTTCATCTGTTTAAGAACATACAACTAAGTATCTATTATGCTATGTTGGCGCTAACATAAGTGCAAGGAGTTTCAGGCATATCTTCTCCGCCAATTTGTGGTGTGATATTATCAATTTTTCTTAAAATTAACGAAACGGGTAGTTGTTATCCCGATCATTACATAGGGGGTATGAATATCTTTGGAAAAAATACATCGATTTATTGGATTTTAAGAATCTCTGGATTTTCGGTATCTACGTTTACACTGTCTGGATTATTGATGAAATTGGAGTACACGCTTTCTCCAACAGCTTTGCTTAAGTAACAGAAGCTGCGATTATTTCTTTCGTTTATTTCATTTACATGCCGTGCAATAGTTATTCGCAACCAGCTTATGAAATATTCCAAAGATATAGTTTATGTTTGCAATCCTGAGTCGGTATTTTTACAGCGGAAATGAGGAGGCCAACCCCCCCCCTTATACCTCAGAGCCACAAGGGCTCGCCCCCAATAAACACATATAACGTGTAACAGGTGCCCCGCACATCCCGTTCTATATAGAACAAATCATTTAAATAAAATAAATAAAAGTAATAATGTAATTTAATATCAATCAAAGGTTGCCCCTATGCCGCAGTTGCTCCACACTCCCGCTTTACTCTCTGAATCAAAATTAAAATAATATACAAAAATTAACTTAAATAAGCTACCCGTCTCCCATAGCATCCAAGCTTAGATATGCTTACATTAAAAAAAAACTTAAAAAACTTATGGGAAATGGAAGTTGTTAAGATTCAATTAAATAATGTCCTTTGTCATTGTCACTGATTTCCAACTGCCAAAATATTTAAGGAAGCGTAAACATAATAGTCGGCATCTCATTAATTTAAATGTGTGGTTGTAGGCTTTTTGAGCAATCTCAGTCTTGTCGTCTTAGTCACCGACCAAATAACTAAGCAACTTACTCTAGAACTCACATTTAAGGCTAGTTCAAAACGGCTTTTCAAATGTCGCGGTTTCTTGATTTAGCGCCAAATTAATGGTGCATGAAAGGCCACAGGCAGCAAACCATCAAAGCTAAGACGAATAACTTATTTAATTTACACGCATATTTGTGGTGTTAAGATTTTGGTTTCAACATGTCCTTACATTCCAAAAACCGCAATAAATGGCACACACACAATAACACAGCATCAAATTGTGTTACCCATAAGCAAAATCTGTGCTGGAAGTGGTTCGCGGTTTATGCCTGGAGCTACACTCGCGACCGAAGTTTTGTATTCTTCAATACTAAGCTTTGCAAACAAATAATTTTATCTAAATTTCTGTAGTTCAATGGATGCCGTGGAAGGTTACAAGCTACAAATATAATTTATTGTCTAAAAAAAGTTAAAGCTATAAAATGCAGTAGGACGCAACAACCAAAATATGATGAATTTTTATTGCCTTTGTTTCTCTTTTTAGGTATTTATTTATTTATTTATTTTATATACATTTTTATATAAAATTTATTTGTACAAGTAGTATCTTTATTTGTTTTAAGAAGTCTACCACATGTGCTAAATCTCCTCAAACAAATTTCAATTTATTTACTGTCAAGTAAAAGCAAACAAAGCTGTAATATGGGATTTTCCGTGGTAGCGCACGTGACAATCGCACAGCGTGAAAAAAAGCAGCAATTTATTTGGAATTTATTTCGTTCAATTTGATTTATATATGGCTCTTTATAATAACTAAATATGTATATTTAATGAAAATGTGCGATCTAAAAACGAGAATGTTTCGATAATATAAACAAACAAACACTGCCTTGTGACGTGAAACAAAGCAGAAGAGGATTTCAGCGGCACCTACAAAGAGGAAAAAGCCTGCACATTTTTAAATTTTACCTAAACTGTGTATTTTTTTTATACGGTTTGACTTATTTTCGTTATCGTCTTTTTTTGCCTTGAAACTACTTTTTCCGTTTTTTTGTTATATAGTATATTATAAGCATCATCCCTTGCTTGTGCCTTAGTTTTGATGTTGGTTCTATGCATATCTGAGTTGTAAGTGAGACTTGGCTTAGTATGCGTGTCGAGAAAATCTTCCCAGCTAACAAAAAGTAGGAAAAAAGGCTCCATTCATAAAAGTATATTTCTTGGAGCTTTACCCTTAGAAAGGAGTTCTTTTCGGAACAAAAAATCGTTCTACGCGGGCACCTTATAAGGAGTCATAAAAAGAGTCCAAAATGGCTCTGAACCCAATGAATTTGGAGCTTTTTATGACTCTCTTTAAATAAACATAGGAGTCTTTTTGGATTTTTCTGGACGCTTATGTAGATGCTTTTTGAAGCTTTTTTTTTAGTCTTTTTTGACTTTTTTTAGGCCCATTTTCCCCCTCCATTTTAACGATTTTTGTACCCTTTTCGGATTCATATTGAAGACTTTTACTGACCCTTTTATTAGGATGCCCATAAGTTTTTCGGAATCATATCTGTGCCTTACTTGTCAGAAGAAAGTACTCTTTTCAATGGTTTATATATAGTTTTATGTATATTATTATGAAAATAGAATGTTATTATTATCAGAAAACGCTCTAAAACATTCTTATAATTAAACAATGCCGCTCATCCGCTCTCCACAGTTTATTTTTTCTCACAATTCTATTTACGCGTACAACCAAAACGTGAACCTTCATGAATAAAAGTTGGTTCTTTGATATTAGCTAAATAACACTCCAAATAAAGCTCAAATTTTGGACTCTTGTTGGATCATTATTTCCGAGCGTTCCGACTTTGTTTAACTGGGTTGCCTCATTGATTTCTGACCCGACGGTGTGTGTATGTGTGTGTGTGTATAAAAGTGCTTTGCTGGCGCTGATTGTCCTTACATTGCTTGGCTCGCTGTTGCGCGTAAATACTCTCAATCGGCATACAGACGACCTAAAACAAAAACTGCACTTATAATAAATATATATATGTAGAAAAGTAAAGGAAAGAAAAGAAAAGAAAAGAAAAGAAAAGGAAAGAAAAAAAAGAAAAGAAAAGTAAAGAAAAAAAAAGAAAAAAAAAGAAAATAAAAGCAAAGAAAAGAAAAGAAAAGAAAAGAAAAGAAAAGAAAAGAAAAGAAAAGGAAAGAAAGTAAAGAAAAGGAAAGGAAATAAAAGAAAAGGAAAGGAAATCACCAAGAAAGGGAATACAATAAAATAAATTATAAAAAGAGACGGTAGAAAGAAGAGGAAAGCAAAGAAAATTAAACTATGTAAAAAGAAAGATACAGCACATTCTTGCTTTGCAAATCTAAATTCTTAGCGAAACTGAATGCTTTGAAATGAATTTCGTGAAGTTACTCTCTTAAAAGTTGTTTTATGTAAGTCTGTTAAATTTGATTAGTAACTAGTAATCAATTAATTAGACGGCTTTTTTTAAATGGTAATAATTATTTTAATTGTTTTTCAAAAAAAGTCAACTATTAATTGATTACGATTAGAACAAATGAAAAAAAAAGGTTGTTTTGATTATTTTTGATTTTTTTTTATAATTTTTGATTTCTTTCAGTCTTGTTGATGTGGATATTTATATGCTTCTACAACAATACTGAAAAAAATTAAAAATAATAAAGAAAAAAATTACAAATAATTAAAATTAATCAAAACGACTTTTTTGTGATTATTTTTTTTAATTAATTGGAAAAGAATCAATAAAAAGTTTATGTTATTGGTAATCAATCATTAAATGGATTCTCAAGAAAGTAATTCATCAAGCGGCAACCCTTATTTAACAGATCTGGTTTTATGTTGAAGTTAAAAAAATTATTTGCTTTTTCGTTCTTGATCAAGTTTTTTCCATTCCATAAAATTATTTTGGAACTATTGATTTTTTTAATACTATTGTTGAATTTTCTTTTTGGTTTTTAATACATTTTGTAAGTTTGCGGGCTCAATTATTGAATAATAATTATTACAGTATAATATTATTAAAAATATACGAATTTCGTAATATTTTGAAGCTTATTCTTGCTTCTATGCCTAACTGGTCGTGTTTCAGCGTTAAGCTCAAAAAAAAAAAAGAAAAAAAAAAATCAAAGGCGTTTTTGGAAGGGGGACCGCTATCCGGTATTAAATTCCTGTAGTTATTTCCCATTAAGTATTTAATTCACTTTAAGAATCTATACTCATTTTTCTTCAAAGTTTTTGCGTTTATGGAAATTTTCGACAGTAAAACGAGATACTGAAATGATATCAATTTTTAAAACTTTTTTACCCGAATGGCATTCGAACATTTTTGTGGGGAACTTAATTTGAAATAGTTTGTACTTATTGGAAGTAAGGGTCGGACACTCAACACCGAAGACAGCGCTTCCTTACTTGTGTTAATTGCTTCCAAAGTGATTCCCTTCCCGACAGGGTATGAACAAAGCATAGTAAACATCTTTGTCTATAAAACTTATTATTTTTCCGGCACTTAACTTTCTAACAAAATGTGTTCCGTCAACAGTCCTTATTTGCTTGAAACATAAATTTTGCTGCTTAACTTACTGAGGTGGTATTTATTTTAAGAATATGATGTTTATGATGAGCTTTTGTTTGCTTCGAGTCCTTTATTACGCACGTAATTTAGATGTCTACTTTTTTGCTTACTAAAAAAGAAAATTTGATAGAAAGGAGTCGGCGATAAACGACTGTCATATGTTATGAAACAAAAAAGGCAAATGGAAACCAACCGGCACATAAAATGCCGAAGTCAAATATTAGGCGTGAGAATGTAAATGAGATTGTCTATATTTATTTATTACTTTTAGGTGCTTAATTTTTGGAGGGAAAAGGACTACTTCACTTATTATCCTTAAAAATAAAGGTCAGTGTCAGGTATCGCATGGAAAATTTGCATGGTATTTTTGGCAGAGCAAGCTCATCAATCGATCGTTGGAAATTATCACGAAGTCACTATTCGTAATAAAATCTATAAGGGTTTATCTTAACTATCATGCGACTATTTGAATCCTTTAGTCATCCAGCATGAGCTTTGTCGTAATCGAAACGATTACCGTAACTGTTCGGGACGGGATTATATAGAAACATACAACCGAGTACCTGGAACACGCTGGATCAACAATGACACCTACACTACGGCTAAAATAACGGTTATTGCCAAGATAACTGTAACGGTTATATTTACTAGAAGGTTAATTAAATAATACTTGAGCCGTCGCACATTTATTGACATCAAATCTCTATCTGTGGACTGGTGTGCTTCTAGAGCTTTCGCAACGTCTACTAGTTGGCCTCATTGCTGTCAATTTTGGACTTTCTGGAAGGGTTAATATATGAGAACGGACAGGATTTCGCCACTATCTTTGAGTTCGGCAAGGTTTTGATAGAAAAGTTTGATTAAAAATCTGTACTTTTATTTATTTGTTATTCAATCTGTTCTTTCGCTTCACAAGGTTATCTCTGTATTCTCTTAAACCACTTTTTCCTAATATCAGTGAATTTAACAGAATTAGTTGTGCCTCTCACTAGCCTGATGGTATGTTATATCAGACCTGTTAAATAATGATTACTAATCGTAATGATTACCGGTTTGATTAATTATTTTCTTCAGAATGTATTTGATGATGCATTACCATTACTTTCATTTTGTAATGATTATTTTCCAATTAATTAAAAAAATAATCAAAAAATTATGATTTTTTACGATTATTAAAAAAATTCAAAGAACCAAAAATAATCAAAAATAGTTGTTTTGATTATTTTTTTGATTGTTTTTGATTATTTTTGAATTTATTCAGTATTGTTGTAGAAGCACATAAATACACACATCAACTATCTTCTTCTTTAAATGGTCATCTAACCGCCTGGGCGATTTTGACCGTCCAACATAGCTCGCCAGTCGTTTCGTCGTTGCGCCAACTGGCGCCAATTGGAAACACAGCGGGATCGCAAATCGGTCTCCACTTGGTCCTTCCATCGGAGTGGTGGTCTCCCTCTTCCTCTGCTTCCACCGGCGGGTGCCGATAAGAATACCTTCTGGGCTGGAGCATCTTCGCTCATTCGCACTACGTGGCCTAGCCAGCGAAGCCGCTGTATTTTAATTCGCTGAACTATGTCGGCGTCTGCGTAAAGTTCATACAGATCATCATTAAATCTTCTTCGGTACTCGCCGTCGCCAACGCGTAGAGGTCCACAAATCTTTCGAAGAACCTTTCTCTCGAATACTCCCAAAGCCGCCTCATCAGATGTCGTTAGTGTCCACGCTTCTGCACCATATAGCAGGACGGGTGCGATGAGTGACTTGTAGAGTGTTATTTTCGTTCGTCGAGAGAGGACTTTACTTTTCAATTGCCTACTCAGTCCGAAGTAGCATTTGTTTGCAAGAGTGATTCTTCGTCGGATTTCTAGGCTAACATTATTGTTGGTATTAATGCTGGTTCCCAGGTATACGAAGTCCTTTACTATTTCGAAATTATTGCTGCCAACAGTGGCTTGGTTGCCAAGGCGCGAATGCGCTGACTCTTTGCATGATGACAGAAGGTACTTCGTTTTGCCCTCGTTCACCACCAATCCCATTTTCTCCGCTTCTTTTTCTAATTTGGAGTAAGCAGAAGTTACGGCGCGGTTGTTAACTATACTAAAAAATATAAAAAGTAATCAAAGAAAATAAAAACAAAATTAAAAAATAAATCAAAAAAATCAGATATAATCAAAAGTAATTAAAACAACTTTTTTTTATTTTTTCTTTTTTTTTGTATCATTATTAATATTTGTTTTTCTTATCGTATTCACTTAATAACTGCCTTCTCTTGAAAAACAATTAAAATAGTCATTACCAATTAAAAAAGCCGTCTAATTAATTGATTAACATTAATAACTGATTACTGATTACTAATCAAATTAGAGAGGTTTGTGTCATATATAGATTTATTAGGCAAAGAAAAAAATTTATTAAGAACCACTGCTAATAAAGAAAATTATTATTTCGATGGCTCCCTATCTCAAAATTTTATATCAACATTGCATTTTTTCTTATTTTCATATCCTTTAATAAGTATAATTTATTGAGAGTTTTCTAAAATGATACATTTCCAGAGCTTTAGGAATTAAGTGAAGGCTTTTGCTTTTATATTATTTCATTAATGGAATTCGTTCGGATTAAGCTAATAGCCCAGACTTTTGCCTAACAAAGTAAACTTAATTTTCTTACACGCAAACTTTAAGATTCTATCCATTTGAATCTAAAAATGCTAGTAAATATATATAAGCAAAGTTTAAGCTTGTCGACTGCTTTACGCACTAAAAGCTTATTATTTGTCTTAGCCGAATACCACAAATTTATTTATTTCACTAAACCTTTTTCATTTATGTTATCCTTTCGTAATTCAATTGAGAGCAATTTGTGCCAAAAATTTAAGACACACTCACACATATGTATATTCAATATACATATGTATGTATATTGCGTTAAAAAAATAGGGACTTGTTTCTAAAGAAAATAGCTTTTAGCTATTCTGTTTTTTTTCTACTTGTTTTAGACGAAGCTTATTTGCTGGTTTACAGGGAGACTTAAATCATATAAACTAAACGACAAATTAATCCACGTTTGGCTGGCACTTTGATGCGTTTAGATGTTGAGATAAAAGGAGAGTCGTGTTGATGCTGAGAATTGTAAGGCTGAACTTTTGTTGAGCAAAAAGTCAGATTTTTTTCTTTGGGCCTAAACCTATGCAACGTTTATTTACAATTTTTCTTTGTTGTAACAGTTATTGTCTTGCCCAATTGTACGTCCATTTCCCTGCCAACCAGCATTGGATAAAAATCTGGATAAACAGTGAGTCAAGCATACCAAAAAAGTGGGCAATTTTGTTTGGAGAGGCTCACTTTTTCACCATGTGGAAAATGTTTTTCCGTGCATGTGTGAGGTATAATATTCTGCATACTTTTACGCATTTGTTGTTTTCCATACAAAATCCAAGAGTATCGTTGGTGTTAATAAAAATTTGTGACTTTGTGTAGTCAGAGTTTCACCACGATTAGCCATGGTTTATAGGTTATGGATTTGCCATTAGTCTAGTACCTTCAAGTGGGGGTTTCAACATTGTTCTTGAATGGTGAGTTTGCTCGGTCCCACAGTTAATGGAATCCTTTTTGTTGTAAACTACATTTAGTGCAGACATTTGGTTTGTCTGGGCTTAGCTTCGCTTATTACAATATCCCAATCTTTCCCAATCAGATACGGGAGCTTCTTCTGCGTCTAGGGCGGCAGCTGTACCTTTGTATTTTCATAAGAACCCTTCTCGTGTAACTACTAGATCCAATGAAGGTTTGTTCAAGACCGAATGGCGTTTCTTTATCCTTAACCGAAGTAATTGCAGCCAGTCACTTGAGCATTTCGTATCCGCATTTTACTTTGGTGGAAAACTATAGATACTGCTTCTGGTGGAGAAATAAAAATTAACAGATATTTTATACTTCATATTTTTAATTTTGTTTCTAGGTTGCTCAATATCCTTCAAGATACGTGAACCGTCCTGGGATACGGTCTTCCGGAATTAAAAACTCCATTTATCTAAGTTTGTATATCATTTTGGGCGATCAACTAGCGACAAGTTAGCAACCTTAGGCTATAGTTCTTTAAGCCTATACTACCAGATAATTTACTACGATAAAGCGACTTTTATTTTCTGGTTGGTGTTCTTTTAACAGATTTAAAAAAAAAAAAAAAATTTTTCTGAAATCTTTCATTTTGTTGAAAATTAATTAAATGTGAAGCTAAAGGTTTATGAATATAACTCGGATTATATGTTAAATAAAGCGCCTAAAATTATGCACTGTCCTGTCAGAAACGGAACTTTGTGCTTTCAAGGGTTTCTCTCCATTTTAAGTTACAAATCACCAATACAATGTTGAGATAAGTCTCGCCTAACCCAACAAAGGTAACACAAAAACAAAAATTAGTTTCAAAGTAGATTTTTACTTGCGAACTGCGTTTTCACAGTACTTACATGGGTGCGTTCATTTCTCTGAAACGAAACCTTAAAGGTGTCAAAAACGTACTTCGTTTGTTACAAGATACCATGAAAATTAGTTATTTACAAGAGAATGATTGGAATATCATAAGATATTTTATCGATTTCTGCTCCACACCCCCTAGTAAATTCCTAAAAACTACACTGAGAAATGTTTCGAACGATGTATGTATATTTTAAGGCGCTTTGTTCTAATGTTAAATGTAGAACCCACTGCTCTTTGAATACAAGTTTAGTAATGCAAACCATGCTTACTAAGAATTGAAGTGTTTATTCAAAATTAGCTAAGTACATACGCTTAAAATAGATTTCTCTTTATCTTATCTATTTACGCCTAAAAGTATAATCAACGCATACTGAATAACGAGGCAAGTGAATAAGACCTGTGAGAAATGTGACTATCTCGGGCACAAAAGAAAACTCAATGTGAGCAATGCGACTAGCTCAGAACTAACCTATTTCTAAAATATTTGATCACAGTACTAGCTCTAGCTCAAATCCCAAGCAATGCTTTAAACTATTTACTTTTACATGGTGATGTCAGCGGCGGTGACAATTGTTGTCCAAAGCATTACTTTTGAACACAATCTTAACTGGTTCGCGTTTGACCATTTCTCAACCGGTTTCTTTTCGGAAAAGTTCGGGATGGTTTTGGTGGTGGATGAATGGTTATCAATATCCGATACTGCAAAGTGTGTTTTTGTACCCGGTACAGAACGATAGACGAAGTGTGGCGCTCTAAAAGATTGATTTGCAAATTTTTCTGCAAGGCTATTACCGTCAATGGAAACAAATAATTTTATTTTTAACACACAAATTTTATCTTATTTGCCTATACAAGCATTTAAATAACACGAGTATAAAGCAAATAGAAAATCGTCTGGATTAAAGCTTAATTTCGTATTTTGCGTGGGCTTTTATTTGCTGAGCAGATTTGATAAACAAAAAACGCAATTGAAGTAAGACGCCCTAACAAATTGTCTGGTGAAACCACTATTCGAATATATTCTGCATAAACTGCTTAATGAGTTTTATTTGTGTGTTTCAAGAACTAACTCTTGCTGGTTTACCACTTAGTATGCACATTGGGGCTATTCACTTTAAGTGGCAAATGACAAAGCATACATTAAGGCGCTGCAGCTTCACCTAAATTAGCACAATGAGATGATCTGTAGATAACTACTTTTGAGGTGTAGATATGTATATATTGCTACCTTAAAATACAGCTTTCGAATTTATGTGAGATTTTGTATGTGGATTATTCATAGTAAGATTCATACACTACCTATACCATTCCAGATATTCGCCACATTCATCTAACTTGGTATTTCTCACTTACACCTTTTTATACGACTGTTTTACAAGACTGTCGAGGAAAAGGCTTCCAGAAATTTGAGTTTTCTATCTGCAATCCTGGATATCCAGAAAGAAGGTGTTGGATCGCCTTCTGTTACTCGTCATCCTTACAGCTTCTTCATAGGGAACTTGTTGGCATGCGCCATCGTCGAAGCATCAGTGCGAAAACACAATGTCCTGTAATTATAAGTAGTCTCAAAACGGATTTGTTTAGTTTGAGAAGGAAGTCAGTAGTTCTTTTTCCATCTAAACATGACCCTTCGTAGCTTAAGATTTCACAATCAGGAGGTTTAGTTCATAGTAAGTTAGTTGCATTTAAAGTATGTTTTCGATCTCCCAATTGAGGATAAGAGCGTAGTGCTGCGAATAAAACCTAAAAAGTTCGTCAAAAGGCTGGTCACTATTCGTCTTCGAGTAATTGACAAAATGCAACAGCCACACTGCGTGGCATAGGTCCCGTCGATAAGTTACCGCTCTGACGAAATATATGTGAAGGCCTGAAGCAGGCTAAAAAAAGTAGGTAAACATAGGAATTCATAAATTCCAGGCCCAACAAAAACAGAATTAAGTCCCTATTCGATCTTGTTTAGGTTTAGTGATTGGCATATTAACCTGAAATTATATAGAAGAACTGCAATGATCCACATAATATCTTAAAATTACATATATTAAAGCTTATTGGGAATGGTTTTTTCAATAAGACGTTAAAGCTGAAACCGTAGTTCGATGCTGAAGGCGCATAGCAGTTCCACATACTTCACAGTGCTCAAAACTCTTCCAACGTTTTCCCGTTGGACAAGTGGCGCAAGGCACGCTTTGACTAGCTATCCGATTGCGATTAGGTTCAGTCATGGAGTGATGCCGATGCTTGTGATCTTGGTACACGTTGTTATTACTTGCACTAAACAAAAACCTACACTAACACTTGCTTTTCCCATGTTTTCGCTAAGTTTTGTCGTGGGTATTATATGTATATTACTTTATGTACTGTGAAACTATAGTGAATTTTCAGTCAATATCTTTCTCTGTCGAACTCCGCAAAAACACTAACATATATGCAGGTACTTTGAGCTATTCAAATAACAAATTTGTTTCAAATTATCTTACGTAAATAAATCACAGCCTACTATTACATATACTTTCATACTAAGAAAGTAAGAACGCCTTCTACTTTCAAACTATACAAAAAGCAAGGCCTAATCTATAATATAAAAGCGCAAGTTGAGGGAAATTGTCCCCCTTTATGGCTAAACTGTAAATCTAAGGTAGTAACAATTACATATGTATAGATAGGTATTGCAAAACTGCAGTGCCGTGAATCAAAAGAAATTAAAAAAATAATTAATTATGCTATTGAAAAGTTAGTTTAAAAATACACTAACACACATGCCAAACATGTGTTCTTACTATAGAACCTTAGTTGTGTGAGTAGACATGCCATGCATGTTATTGAACTACTCGTGTGATCGGCTCTCACTGCGAGTGCGAAGAGTTGGTAGTGGACCAATGAAAAACAAGTATTCGCGCTATAGAGAATTGTTTACCCCTACTAGTTTGGCATCTTCTTTTGCGAATCGGAGTGGAAGGCAGTGGATGAACGTACTCCGAGAGAGTGGAATGAAGGAAATCGTGTTCAGAGTTGTTTTAAAGTAAAAACTACAACTAAAAATTTCAATTTAAACTGAAACTTACATTCTGTAGGAATTGATGAGGTGTTATAAGTGCTTTATATTCAAGAATTTGGGTCTTTTAAGTCTTCACGTTCAATATTGCCGTATTTAAATTTCATTGTTTTATTATTGCATACAACGCACCCTGTGTGGTTTGTGTGTGTGTGCAGATTCGGAGTAAGTTGCGCTACTAGTAGACATATACTATGCTATAGAGCAGCTGTTGTGTGAGCAAACGTGTCATGCATTTTGGCTTTAGTTGTTGTTATTGTATAGATCACTGGCTACGATGCCCAGCGGCTCTCCTGAGAGCATGAGGAGTTGCTTTGTCGGAGACATTGTCCGTGTTCAAACAGAGAAACTCGGAGTTGCTTTTATCGGCAATTCTCTTTTGGTGTTGCTCAAGTGCGTCCCATGTTTTTCAAACACGGGAAGGATTTGCTTTGGTTGATTATATTTTGTACTGACATTCTCTCAATACATACATATGTACTAAGAAATTTTTTTCTGCGTTGTACGAATATTTTGAATAAAAAAATGTGTTTTAGCTCAAATTAATATAATTGTATTATTTTCTTGGAAATAAACTTTGAAAATCTGTTGATATAATTACTTTCATTTCGTTTATTAATATGTGTGCATGCGATTTTAAAAATGGTATGAAGGAAAATGTCAAAATTCATCTGCGGCCAACATAACATAATTGAGACGAACGGCAACACAAAGCGTGTTTCGCGAGCACAGGCAACTCGGTACCCGTCCCCTTCCATCGTCGCCCTCTCTCCAACAAAAAGCAAAAAAGCAACTCCTTGACGTCAATTTGTATCTGTGTTTGATCATGGACATTAAACAAGCAATGTAAAATATGAGTAAATATGTAAACTTCATTTATGATACCTACAAACAGGGCTTACAAAAACAAAATAATTGATTATTCTTAAAGAGTATTCACACCGGAGATAGTTTTGTATTTGTGGTTGGGATGGTGTGAATTGAAATTAAATGAAATAAAAAATAAAAATAAAATAAAATTTATTTAAAGAAAGTGAAGGGAAGGGCAAGTAGAGAAGAGAAAAAAAGAAAAGGAAAGGAAAAAAAATTAAAGGAAGGAAAGAAAAGAAAAGGTAAGGAAAAAAAAGGAAATCCCTGCGGGTTAGGGGTTTAAAATATGCCGAAGTAGGCTTACCGGTCGTTAGAGGCAATGAAGTTCAACTCGATGGTTGATCTAGAGATATGATGCCTCTCACCTCTCATTACCTATTTCTCCTGCCTTACGGAGGAAAGGTGACATGACCTAGAAGGTTGAACTGGGCATTACAAATCGTGCCAGCGATAGTTGGGCATGTACTGTAAGGGAGTACCGAAGCGCACCTGAGTGTTTTTGTCGCTATTCAAACAAACAAATAAAGGAAAAGAAAGGGATAGAAAGGAAATGACAGGAAAGGAAAGGATAGGAAAGGAAAGGCCAGAAAATGAAAGGACAGGGAAAGAATAGCAAGAAAAGATAAGATTAAAATAGAAAACAACAAAATAAATGAAAAGTAGTTAAAATAAAATAAAGTTGGGCGATCTCTAGTATATATAAACTTAATTTCTAATTCAAAAAGCTAAACAGTTGTAATATTCAGATTATGCTATGGGCGCAAGATGATTCAAAACTTTTCGATTGCTACCATTGACTGGATTTTACATATATATTTGGCAGTAGAATGCCTACAGCCTACTAATGGTCTTCAGATGACCTTAATGGTGAAATAGGAAAGTTTGCAAATTATGTTTATTTAAATAAAAAACAAGAGATTTTGGTTTAAATTCTTCTTTACCATAGCATTTAGGATAAGGTAAAGTGATAGTTTAATAATGCTTTTCGTTTTTAAGATATAAGCAATTTTATACTAAAAAGGTCATAAAATGACCTTAATGGTGCAGAAGGGTTCAACTAGATAAACAAACTGTGAGCTAGAGAATTTGTGGTTTCATTTCTTTGGATTTACTTGTTTTATTATTTAATTCCTTTACTTTCTTACTTTGTTTTGTTTTGCTCTTTAACCTAAAATATTTTGATCCCTTCGTTAGACTACATAAACAAGTTCAAAATATTTTTCGCTCTGCTCAATGCCAATGTCAATACACAGAGGGCAATAGCACTTGTTTCTCCACTTTTTCTCTTGTTTAGAGAAGTTATTGCTTACAAAGTTGTAACCGCAATGCGTCAAAAGTGTTTGCTAAGTGTATATATGTGGAGGCAGAGTTAATTCTAGAAGCTTACTAAGTAAATAATTTCAAATAAATGTTGTACAATAAGTAAGGTAGACCAATCATATAAAAAGAAAGTGCATGTTTATTCGTGTCTAATAACATAGGTGCGTAGCCAAAGGTTCGCACAAGGCATTATAAAACAAATGTTTCCGGTGCAGAGGTGGGTAACAACGCAAGTTTTTCGTGCATCATACAAGCTCATATACCCTCTTTTTCTCTGTTTCTAAGGTCATTGAAGGAATCCACTAAAGAGTTTTGTTGTCACAACCAAGCAGCTTCAACAAAAAAGAAACGAAAGGGTATAAGGAAACACATACAAACATATTAAATACAAGGCAATTATAAAGACTTTCAACTTTAAATGTAAAAGTAAGC